>OY293829.1:51195342-52395342 GCA_958507055.1 Crioceris asparagi | reverse complement strand
TATTTAAACATTTAAATTGTGTCTATTGAAAAAATATAACAAAAATAAAAACCTATTAAAGATAGGTAGACAATATCCATTTTCAGTAAAAATCCACGACAATATTATTTTAACAGAATAGTTGATGACATTTTTATTCTCTGTAAGATTAGGTTATTTATTTACAGTAATGTACACTAAAGTTGCAAGGGAAGTAGGAAAGAAAAACATTCATATCATATATATTCTTTGATATAAAGAAAATTCATTTGGAAAGCTACTGTAAACCAGAAATTTTCGAAGTAATCGTCACACTTTGTTACTTTTATTATTTATTTTATTTATTATATAGATAATCTCAAAAATTATTTTTTTCCCTCATTTCCTCACAGCCTGCATGATATTTCTTTATCTTGCAAGAGCAATATCAACATTTACCTAAATTAACATTATTTCATTTTATCACTTAAAATAATACTGTCATTGATCTTTACTGAAAATAATATTGTTTACCTGTAATATATATTTTTTATAGATTATTATTAGGTTTTTATAGTTTTTTTAAAAGGATGTTATTTTCATATACCTACACAATTTACAGGTATTCCTAAAATTTTAAGAAAAAATAAATATCTCCGAAGCTATTCATTTTAGGTCTAGGGAATAAATGAAAACTGAATGACTGTTCTTTCTATTTATGATATAAAATAAAGGGTGTTCTATATAAAAAAGTTGAGAAAATATTATATTTGAGTTTTGACATTTCTTGTACACAACTTCCGCAATGCCTACTGTAAAAATGAGTCATTATTACAACAAAACAAGAGTAAAAATAATCGACGCATTATACAGGGTGTAACTGAATAAGTGTAAAACATTTAAGGAGGTGATTCCTCATCGAAAAAAAGATAGGATCTTTCATATAAAGAAACTTCATTGGAGCATCCCTTGTTAAGATACAGCCCCTTAAAGGGGGTACATAAAATTTGTATAACAATTTTTTTCACAAGCACTGAAAAAGTTACAATATTGAAATTAACCTGACGTTTTGTACTACCAAAAAGACACTTAGCCAGTAATTTATTTGGTTTACCCCATGGTTGTAAGGGGTGAAAAACGCAACCCCTAAAATTTATTTCCAATGTAACTTTTTGTCTTATTATTTGTTTACCATTTAAAAATTTATTTCCGATAGCCTGTTTCATTCTAAACAAAAAATGTCTCTTGGGTTTTTTGCCCAAAATAAACCAGTAAGCAGCAAAACATTTATTTTACGAACAACTACAGAGATACATCGTCATAAATGCGAACTGGATTTATTGTTATTTTGTAGTTAGTACCTGCATTAAACGATTAAAGGGTAATAAACAAAACTAAGTTATTAATAACAACACACAACATGTAGAAATCATAGTGAATGTTCAATATGTCTACCTTCAAACATTACGCATGCGTCTAGACGTCGGCGCATTGAGCCACGTATTCGCTCAAATATTCCTGGAGTCTCTCTGATTACCCTGCACGCATCGATGATGCGGTTTCTTAAGTCCTCTACATCGCGAACAGGAGTACGATATACCAAATGCTGTGAATGGCCCCAAATAGAGAAATCGAGAGGATTGAGATCCGGGGATCGAGCGGGCCATTTATGTGGTCCTCCTCGACCTATCCACTGATTTGCATATGTTTCAGTTAAATGCTGACGTGCTACTTGACTAAAATGGGCGGGAGCCCCATCATGCATAAAAAACATATCCCTTCTGACGCCCAAAGGAACTTCCTCCAGCAGTACTGGATGCACTTCTCTTAAAAATTGAACGTATGCCTCACCATTTAATCGAGGAGGTAGAAAATGAGGCCCAATTAAATCATCCCCAATAACTCCGAGCCACACGTTAAGAGAAAACTGTTCTTGATGGCTAGTTTCGACAATAGCGTGAGGGTTTTCATCAGCCCATATGTGGTAATTATGAAAATTAATAATCTTGTCCCGAGAAAAACTACATTCGTCTGTGAATTCTATCGTCTTCAGAAAGTCACAATTTCTTCTAATCATTTCCAGCATCCAATTGCAAAATTCAAGACGGTTCGGAAAGTCTCGCGGTAACAGTGCCTGTACTCGTTGCAGATGGTAAGGGTATAAGAGTTGTTCCTTTAAAATTCGAAATACCGTCATATGATCAACATTTAGCTGGAAAGCAATCTTTCTAGTACTGGTAGTAGGTTGTTCTTCAATCAAATTAAGTACTGCTTCCTCAAGCTGTGGTGTTCGTATTTCTCGATGGCGACCACAATCCTGCGTTCTTTTGTCGAATGAACCATATTCTCGTAATCGTTGATGAAGTCGAGCAAATATTCTATGTGAAGGATGCTGCCGTTGAGGATACATTTCAGCATATCTTCTAGAAGCTTCTAACCCATTCCCCTGCGACAGACCGTAAACGTAATGCATATCAGCCATTTCCTCATTTGTGTATGCCATTTTATTAACAAGTGAATTATTAAAGTAACAAAGTAAGAACAGAACAACAACACACAATTAGTATTAATTCAATTTCGAAAATTCCCAAACTGACAGCATCATACCAATTTAATTGTCACTATCGCTAATAGCGACCTACTAGATAGATTAGTTTCGTATTTTCGCATTTATGACGATGTATCTCTGTAGTTGTTCGTAAAATAAATGTTTTGCTGCTTACTGGTTTATTTTGGGCAAAAAACCCAAGAGACATTTTTTGTTTAGAATGAAACAGGCTATCGGAAATAAATTTTTAAATGGTAAACAAATAATAAGACAAAAAGTTACATTGGAAATAAATTTTAGGGGTTGCGTTTTTCACCCCTTACAACCATGGGGTAAACCAAATAAATTACTGGCTAAGTGTCTTTTTGGTAGTACAAAACGTCAGGGTAATTTCAATATTGTAACTTTTTCAGTGCTTGTGAAAAAAATTGTTATACAAATTTTATGTACCCCCTTTAAGGGGCTGTATCTTAACAAGGGATGCTCCAATGAAGTTTCTTTATATGAAAGATCCTATCTTTTTTTCGATGAGGAATCACCTCCTTAAATGTTTTACACTTATTCAGTTACACCCTGTATAATTTACATACTTTTATCATTCAAGTAACAAGCAGGAAGTTGAAATCATTGTAATCATATCTTTGAACCCCAATATATAACCAAGAATAAGTTTATATTAATTTAATTAATGTAATAAGAGTAAATTCTGAATTTTACATAGAATATAGGGTGTTCCCTAAAAAGCATAAAAATGTCACCATGTAAATTTCTAAATAATTTCAAAATATGAAAATTGAGAGGGCCTACATGACTTTGACTACAACAATACAACTATTATATGTATGGAAAAAACAAAAGGAAGAGAGAAATACTTGAAATGATTCATATCAGGAACAACCCCAATTGCGTAAACTATAAAATGGAAATCGCCGATTTAAACAGCATATTTAACAATCTATTATAGAATGACGAAACCAAACATATCTGACCAAACAAAAATTACAGCAAACTACCAAAATAAAATTAGTCAGTCAACCGAATCCACATAGGTGTCTCAGCAAACACCACCTTATAAGCAATCATTGACACTCAGACATGCGCAACGATTAAAAACATCATATATATTTTATTTAAATCAAATAACAATACACTAATTTCTCACACATATGACTGTTCTTAAAAAAATACCTATATTTAAAGGAGAGAGACAAAAAAGGAAAGCAAAACAGAGTGTCAACCTATTTCTATATTTATAAATATTTTTACACTTACAAGTAAGTATTGACGAAATTATTGTATGAAGGTATGGCATCCACATAAGAAAATGTCTTTAAGTTAATTACTGTATTATGAAATGTTTCTATATTTTTATTCATACTTTTAGAATTAATATTTTTAAATTCATGAAGAAGACGAGGGTGTCCCGTCGAAACTTTGAATGTTATATATATTTTTTCCTCTAACCAGAGTTGATTTATTTTTTTGTCATAATAAATAAGAAGAACCAGAATACCCAAGAACTCGCAAACCCTAATGTATATGTTGCGTATCACGGCCAACAATTATATTTTTTTAAAACTTTACTTTACTTATTACTGTCACCAAATAGTATATTATAATATATTGACCATTAACTAGGCTTAACTTGATGTTATCAGAAGCAATATTCTAGTAATAATAATCTGGGAAGGCTCTTTCTTGCCTTTAAATAGTATTTTGAATATTTCACAATATTGCACAACAATAATTAATGTTCTAGAAGTTTTTCTGGAAGAGTTGCTGATACATTTCTATTCCCAGTGAACTACTTTGTATGAGTTCACTGCATATCTTGCACTTTAAGAAGAATTTACGTCTTTTGATAATAAACTGCTAACTCCAATTCTTAGTAGCAGTGAAACATGATATTTAATTTTAACAATAAGTTATTATTTCGTTAGTTATAACAGAGTTATTATCCTTTGATATTAATATTATTCCGTCTTTTCAAGATTGATAAGAAAGATTATTAATAAAATTATACGATGCAATGTATAAGGTGCTATGTCCTACAGGGTGTTACGTAAATATTGGGTATAATAAAATATAGCATTACTCCCCTTATTTAAAAAAAGATAGTGCTATAAATTGCAGTAACTTTTGAAAATATAAAATTAGAATTTTATAATAGTTGTAAAATACAAGCACAACGTTCAAGTTAGTTCAATATCATCATTTTCGGTTTCAGAACATCGGATATTAGGTCGTTTACTTGGTAAAAATCTCTGAAAAGTTCTGGATAATCTTTTTGATTGTGGTGGAGGTGGTGGTGAGTCTGGTTGAAAAGCAGCAGTTATACTAATACGATTAGATTCTCGTCTTCTGCATTTACAAAAGCAATGTAATAAAATTAAAGCAATAATTAAAACTATAATAAAATAAGAGAGCCATGGAATATGCTTTGTTAAAGGTTCATTTATCTATTTATCTAATTCATCTGAATATTGATCAAGTTTATGTTGAGCAATATTCAAGTCATCTGTGTTAAATTTATTCAATTTTAGTGGTTTAAGCTTTGGTAAATAGATATTTTCTGGTAAATTTTGGCAAAATTCAAATGGAATAATTATTGGATTTAATTTGTAAGTGATTCTTTCACCTTCATTTAACATATATTGAGATCTCACTCTCGTAATACCAATAAAAGCACTACATTCTGGCTATAGCTTTAAAATAGTATTATCAAAAACTCTTTCAGTTTGTGCATCTCTGTTACTGCATTTAATCGTTATAGGAATTGGTTCGGCTACTGAAATTAACCATACATTTGTCTTCAGTTTTTGAACATTATATCCTTTTGCAAATAATAAAGAAGTTTGACACGTTCCAGGTAATTCAAGTTGCTGTCCTAAAAGTTGAGCTTCACAAATAGCATTATTATCTATGGGTAATGGTAATACGTTACTACATATTTGGAAAAGATGTTCATCAATAATTTTACAATTTTGTAAATCTGACATGGTTAAATATAACATAGAATCATCATCACGTGCTATATATTTTACATTTGTAGTGATAACGTGATGAAGTCCTGTTTTCTCATCTTTAATGGGTAATGGATAGACATTATATAAAGTATATAATTCTGATTCTACTAGAGGAATCTTTAACACAAATATAATTTTTGTTTTTGTTTGAAAAGCTTGAAGTTCTGTTAATTGATAATATCTAGCAATGTTAGATAATGTTGGGTTCAATGGTAGATTATCTTTTTGTAAGAAAACTGAAATCTCTTCTAAAGCTTTAACGAAATCCTTCGGAGTAATGATGGAAATATGTATACTTTGTTATCTTGCGAAAGTAATTGACTTTGATACATCAATTAAAAACGTGTTTCAAGATAAGCCTAACATTCCATTAATATCTCACAAATATTAATGACATCTATTTGTATTTGATAAAAAAATATTTTGTCAATAATATCAATAATTGTCTTCTCAATTTCCTTTAAATCATTGTTAAATGTTACATCATCTATTTGAATTTTATGAATTGTATCATTAAATTCCTCAATGATGATGTGGTTACTGAAATTTGATTTTTCAAAAGATTTTGGATTTCATGTTCATCCATTTTCAATTTATTGATACTCTCAGAATAATATTGGCCATCATTTGTGTCTAGATTTCCTGTAATGTACTTCCAAACGGTACCTAATCCGTCGAGTAAACCACGTTTCTTACGATGATATGGTTCGGTATCATAATATATTTCATGATATTTCATACTAACATCATTAGCTAGTTTCTTCAATTGACTACAGTCAATATGTGTTTTAACATTCGAATAAAAATATTGCATTCTCTGAGAAGGTTGTGTCATTAGTGTTTCCAATGATTGGATAAGTTTTTCATTCTTTTCAAGAATTGTACTTAGCTGTTCCAAATCTTTATAAACTAATATTGTCCATTTATTATTAAATATTTTCAAATGATTAAGTTGGTTATAATATATACCTACAGTATTATTCACATGCACTAAGCTATACTACTAAATAAAATAATAATATAATATTGATTAAAATAATTCATTGTATGCTGCCATCCAGCAACAAAATTAATTTGTGTCAATATATGGTTTCATTTGATCAACATTTATAAGAGACGTTTGATTTGTTTCAAGATTTTTGACTATCGCTGAATTTTTCTTTAGTTATCTATATCAAAATAATAATAATATCAAAAGGTCCGTTAAATTTATTTCTTAATTTATGACATATCTGAGATTAACATACACATTATCTCCTACTTGATAATTGTGTTGTGAAAATTGTACATTTTCATCAAAACATTCTTTATATTTTTCTTTTTCTTGTATGGTTCTATTCCTTGCAGTTTCATAATAAAATTTTATTCTTGCATTTAAGTCTCTCATATACTTAGATTAGATTAGATTTAAGAGGGGGTTACATTGCACTGCGACCATAAGGTCTATTGTGCACCCTACCTGAGTTGCACTCGCCTATACGCGGTCTACAACTCGCCTTCCAGTTCCAGAGTTCTAATGAACTCCAGTATCTGGGTTGGCTTCAAGGAGGATACTTCCTCACTACTGCAGGTTGCTAGTCCAAGGCACTGTTTGCGTTGGCTAGCAATGTCGAGGTATTCCGTCACCAGGTGATCCGGAGTTTCCTCCTCTTCCCCGCAGAATCTGCACTCGTCATCCTCTGCTAGACCTAATCTCGCGACAGTGTCCTGTAAGAAATCCAGTGAGTAGGTGTACCAAATACCTTTTGGATCTTGCAGTATCAAAGTTTTTTAGAAACTTTTTGGAATGATCCAATCCAGGAGTATCCCGCAAGAGTGTTTCTCATACGGTTTTTTCCTTCTCCAGAAACTCCTTCTTGTAGGTGCTTTTATCTGTGCCACAGAAGGGTTCTGGGCCAGTAAATGGAGTTTGTGCTCCTTTCCTGGCAAGTGTGTTGGCCTCCTCGTTGCCTTCGATTCCCGAATGTCCGGGAACCCAGACTAAGTAGACCCTGTTGTTCTTGCCTAGCTCATTGAGCTTCCTTCGGCACTCCCATACCATTTTAGAGTCAATGGTATGAGAGTTCAGTGCTTTAGTTGCAGCTTGACTATCAGAATGTATTGCAATGTCACATTTCTGATAGTTTCTTTCAAGGTTCACCTCCACGCATCTCTCAATTGCAAGAAATTCAGGTTGAAAGACGCTTGGGCAGCGGCCTAGCGCAAGTGAGCATTTGCTGCGATTCCCAAACACTCCAGCGCCTGTCCCCGTCGTGGTCTTAGAACCATCAGTGTACCATTTAATGGTATTCTTTTTGAGAGCTAGGGTTGTGAGCCCTCTGTCCCAATCTTCTCTGCTACTTAGCACCGTGGTGAAAGTTCTCTCGATGCTAATATTCTTTGTCATTACATCACTGGGAAGGTTTGCTGATGGGATGTGTTTGGACAGAGAGGATTCTCTGATTCCGAATTCCCATAATGTCTGAACCTTCCCTAGATAGTCTTAGAATGGCCTCATGGGCCAATCTATCTATCACTAGATGGAGAGGTGTGAGATCTGTGATGATCTCTAGTGCCCTGGTCGGGCAAGTTCTCATGGCTCCAGTGATACAGACACAGACTAGTCTTTGTATTCTATCGAGGGTTTTCCTCGTGTTGCTCTGACTTGCCTTGCCATGCCAGACTATTGACCCATATGATATTATCGGTCTTACAATCGTGACGTACATCCATCGCAGTATTTTTGGGTTACATCCCCAAGTCTTACCAGTCAGATTTCTGCACGCCATTAAGGCCTTTATTGCTTTGCTAGCAGTAGCCTCAATATGCTTGTTCCACAGAAGCTTGCTATATAGTGTTAATCCCAGATATTTGACTTCCAGCTTATTATGTCTCCACTCAAAGTGAGAGGTTTTATAACTGGAAGTTTCCTTTTCCTAGTAAATGGAATAATTGTGGTCTTGGATGGGTTTATGCTAAGCCCCACTGACAAGCACCATTGCTCAATAGTTCTGAGGAGATATTACTCCTCCTTGAGGTGTTCCACGAGTAGCTTTAACAGAGGTGGTATGATCACCTACTTGGGCCTCAGCTATTCTCGTCTTCAACATCTCATACATCCATTTGATAATGGTCTTGTTCACTCCTCGCCGTGTGAGTGCCTCCCTGATTGACACATGTGTGGTGTTGTCAAAAGCCCCAGATAGGTCCAGGAAGGCACACATTGCGATTTCTTTATTGTTCAGAGAACTCTGAATGACCTCAGTTAGCTGATACAGCGCGGTTTCTGTTGAACGCCCCGCCCTGTATGCATGCTGACATTTATGAAGTGGTTTGTCGTTCAGAATCTCTGTTCTTATGTAGTTATCCACTACTTTCTCCATCGTTTTCAGTAGAAACGATGTTAAACAGATAAGTCGGAAAGATCGGGGATCAGTCCCATTTTACTTCCCTATTTTCGGTATGAAGATGGGGAAGGATCTCCTCCATTCCTTTCTGTAGGAGTATTGCGAATATGCCATCTACTCCCGGCGATTTATAAGGTTGAAAGGTGTTGACTGCCCATTCCAACCTCTGTCTTGTGAATATCTTCTTAGCAATACTCCAATCTTCCTTGCGAGGATTCTTGGTTTGGATTACTATGTCAATACTACTGAGGGGTTCACTTCCTGGGAAGTGTGTTTTGAGAAGTAGAGCACATCGCTCCTCTTCTCCCTCAGTGTATGATCCGTCTGGCTTTTTGAGCGACATTAAGGGGCTGATTGCCCCTTTTGCCATGACTTTTTGCAATCTGGCTGCAGTAGGAGTCGAAGTGATCTTTTCACAAAAAGCTTGAAAGTGGAGCCTCTTAGCCTTCCTGATCTCCTTATTGTATTGTGTGAGCTTCTCGGTGTAGCGCTGCCAATTATCGTCTCTTTTGGCCCTGTTGAAGAGCCGACGGACCTCTAATCTGAGGTTTGACAGTTTTTGTTCTACCAAGGTGCTTCCTTGCTTGGTCGAGCTTTTGAGAGTGGGCAACTTGATTGGAATGCCTCCGTTATCGCCACACTGACCAGTTCGACCTCTTGATCCAGATCGCAGTGTGGGTGTTTGACCCCATTACTTTCGACCTGTTCCAAGTTTTGCTTCAGAAGGGTCTTATATTTAGACCAATCTGTATTTCTAGGGTTACGAGTTGGAGACATTGAGGTTATTTCCCCCGCAATCCTAAACTCTATAATCCTATGATCGGAGAGAGAAGGTTCCTCCATCACTCTCTAATCAAATACGTTATTCCTGGCAGTAAGGCTGGCAATTGTTACGTCCAGGACCTCTTCTCTTGCTCTAGTGACAAAAGTGGGGGTTGTTCCCACATTAAGGGTTTCTAGATTATTAGCCAAGAGATATTCAAGTAAGCACTCACCTCTAGGGTTGTTGTTCGTGCTTCCCCAAATAACATTGTGCGCATTGGCGTCATAGCCTATGATGACTGGCAGTTGTCTGCTATTGCAGTATTGCACTAGCTCTTGAGCGTCGACTGGAGGTATTGCAGGATTGTCTCCAGCGAAATAAGCAGATGCAATAACTATGTCTCGGTTGATGCCCCCAGTGTTGAGGTGTACTAGAATTGGAACTAGGTCCCGAGTCATGAATTCTGAAACACATGTGTAATCAATGTTGTTTCTTATGATCACACAGGCACGAAGGGACTCCTGCCTCTGGTCATAGATCAATTTTGAGTCTTAAGATGCCAAACCTTTAATTTGGCCTGCTTTGCCTGTCCAGGGTTCCTGGATCAGTACAAAATCCAGTTGGGATTTCGCAAATAGCCTTGCAATTACTGCTGAAGCTCCCTTCACGTGATGCTAGTTCACTTGCGCCACCTTGGAGAAAGGGATGAAGATGCTGTAGTCTGGGGTGTAGGGGCTGGGTAGTCCAGCCTCTAGTTCCCCCCTCCTCTCTTTCCTCATGTCCCTCATCAAGATCCATCGGGAGGGTAGCCTCCTTCGAGCTCGAGTGGGTATCTGGGTCTCGGGTTATGGCCTCACCCCCCGCATGGGTTCGCCCTTCCCCCAGGAGAATTTCTCTGCCGCCCCAGCTTCTTTGGCAGAGCCAACAGAGGCCTCGACCAGACCTGAGCTAGCAGTTTTATTCTGCACACCGGAGTCCGTAGATGTGGAGGGCATCTCCGCATCTTTTGGACTTCCCGCAGGATTATTTTTCTGTCCTAGCCCCGAGACAGACACACGTCCAAACCTAAAGTTTAAGACGCATCCTTCTGCCTTCAGGGCCACTCCTGATTGGTGATCTATCCCAATTGTGAGGACAGTACCGGTTCCCTCCTTTTTGGAGTTGAGAACTTTCCAGGCTCCGGTACTGAGCCAGGTGTTCTGTACTTCGACGAGTCGGAGGATCTTCTCCGTCTCCATTTCGAAGCTTCTTGGGAAGTACACCGTTACAGTGACGGGTTTGGGGATGTTTTTCTCCTCCACCGCCACTAACTCGGATCCTTTCCAAGATCTCAAGGCCGGCACTACTCCAATGAGTCAGTCCGCCGAATCCTGAGAACCGCAGTCCACCAGCATCAGTCCACAGCGGAAATGTATACCGGTGAAGTGCATTCCCTTCACCTCTCCACTGCACATCTCATCCACTAGAGTTTCCCCCAGTGTTGAGACCCGCTGTAGTTCAAGGATTACTCTAGGGTAATCCTTAGGTATGATACCCACATGAATAGCCTTTATGGCCTTGGCAGCTGCAGCGTATCCAGTGGCATGCCCGGTTTTTGCTGCAGTTGTTTTCGGCTTTTTAGGCTGAGGCCATTCCGGAGGAGTGATATGCTCCGCGCCTCTCTTTCCTGTCCCTTTTCCGGTCGGCGTTACCTTCGGGGTCGGGACAGTAGGTGGTATGGAGTGTTGAAGAGCCTGTTTTCTGGCCTCCTCAGGTCCCTGATGGAGGACTCGCAGGTACTTCCGCACTCCTGCTCCACTGAGACCCTTTCTCAGTTGATCGTCTCTGCCGCCCGGCTGTCCGAGTTTCGGCAGGTCGAACGGCAGATGATTCCTTTGCCGTTTGGCATTTCCCTTTTTTACAGGGAGTCCGGATGAAGAGGTGGAGGCTTTCTCCATCTCTCCTCCGATGAGTTTGGGTTTATGTGACTTCCATAAAGTTCCCACGAGTAGCTGGGGACAAATCGGTCCACTCCTGCAGAGCCCCGCATGCAGGAGTAAGGGGTTAATACAATGGAGTTCCCTCTTGTGCTCGAAGGTCGAAACCAGTAGAGACCAGTCCTCTATCTGGCCATGCATCCCTCGGCCTGGTTTCCCGCCTTGGATTTAGAATTTTTGATGAGGTTATTTCCTCTTGGTCCGGGCGGTTAAGCCAAGACCCCCCCGCATCACTGGCCCACGAGACATGACAACAGATGACCAGGATGCGTTGGTTTGACAGGGTGGTTTCGAGGTTAGCTCGAAAGCACACTTGGCATCATTGTACCTGAGTGCAATTCCCTTAGCCACGACACTACAGCTGGGACAGGTGAAGTTGGTCCGCGGCAGGGTATTCGTGGCTGCCAATTGAGTTTTTAGTCTCAATGAGCCCTATTTCCCCGCAGGCCCCCTTCTCATATAAAAATCATCGTTAAAGGCCCCCTCCTATCCGCTACCTGGAGACGCGCCGGGTTGGCACTTCACTCCTCCCAGATGCTGATTGACAACATCCGGACTCATATACTTTGAAATTATGTTCTTTTCATTGTACAAAACTTCGTGTGGTCTTACAGAAGTAAGTCCAAAAATTAAT
This sequence comes from Crioceris asparagi, assembly GCA_958507055.1. Taxonomy (NCBI): domain Eukaryota; kingdom Metazoa; phylum Arthropoda; class Insecta; order Coleoptera; family Chrysomelidae; genus Crioceris; species Crioceris asparagi. Next base: position 52,383,051 of record OY293829.1, on the reverse strand, counting down.
TCATATGGTGTGAATCCATGAGTTTTATTCTTTGTATTATTATAACAAATAATAGCATATGGTAAACAGTTATGAGGGTGTGCATTTGGATTTTTACTCATCTGTGCTCTAATCATCTCTAAGACAGTTGAGTGAAATCTTTCAATTGATCCGTTTGATTGGGGATGTCCAGTATTTGAAAATGTTAGCTTTATATTATAAAGATTACATAAATATCTCATTAATGTTGAAAATATAATAATAATGTACTTATTATTTTTTTCGCTGATTTATCTTTCATTGGATAAGCTTGAGTATATTTTGTTAGTTCATCTCGTATTGTAAGTACGTACAACTTCGAAGGTATCTCTAATACATCGAGATTTATTCTTTCAAATGGTGCCTTTGGAGTTTCTGTGATAACTGACGGTGAACTGAGGTTTTTCCTACAGACTTTTGTTTTTTGACAAATTTCACATTTTTTTAATAAAATTTTCAACATCTTTATTCATATTTTTCCAAGTATATTTTTCTTTAGTTTTTCATTTATACTTCTATGCAGATCTCGTTTTCTAGAATTGTATTCATCCAAAATTATGTGTATTTCATCTTCGTCCTTAACTGGTTTTATAATATTTTGACAAATAATAAGTTTAAAATTTTCCTCAGTGAATATATAACATAACATTACTAATGTTGGTAAATCAATATTATTCTCAACAAAATATGTTTTTGGTTTCATTTACTTCATCAGGTTGAAATGGTATAAAAATAGTATAATAAGTTCTATTTTTAACAGTTAAGCCAGTACTATGGTTTAATTTATTAAACTGAATTTCAGGACTTTCATCATCGATATCTTCTAAAATGTTCTCATGCAAATCCGTTGTTTTTGATTACCAAAATACGGCAATAATATCTTTATGTTTTTTATCGAGTAATTGCTAATTAGTATATTCTACTCGAGAATAATCGATTAATGAATTGGTTTGATATAGTCCAACAAAATTATTGAATTCATTATTCATAATATTGAAGTCTTCTTCTAGCTTTTCTGTTTCTTAATTCTCAGAACTTGCTGCAAGTATTTTTTGATATTTAGAACATTCTTTAAAATAGTTCACCTTAATTCCTGATAATGCATCGGCATTTTTATTAATTCTGTCAGGCTTATAAACTATTTCGTAATCATATTCTTCTAATTTTAATTGCCAACGTGCTAGACGACTATCGGGATCTTTTATTGAGAATAACCAAGTTAATGGTCTATGATCTGTTATTAGTTTAAACTTTCTTCCATACAGATACGGCCCGAAATGTTTTACCGCAAAAACAATAGCTAATAATTCTCGTTCTATAACTGAATATTTCGTTTCTGAATTACATAAAATTCGTGATGCATAGGCAATAGGTAAATCTTTATTAATGGGTCCTTGACTTAATACTGCGCCAATAGCAAATGAACTAGCATCTGTTGTTAAAATGAATTCTTTTTCAAAATTTGGATATATCAAAACTGGACTTGAAGTTAATAAATCCTTCAAAGTTTCAAATGATGAAATCAAATGGTTCATCTTTTTTTAATAGCCTAGTTAATGGTTTGCATATTTTAGCAAAATTGGGAATAAATCTTCTATAATATCCTGCTAATCCCAAAAATGATTTAATTTCCATTGCTGATCGTAGTTGTGGAAAATTTTGAATACATCTATTTTTTTCAGTGCTTGGTTTTACTACATCTTTTGTTATAATATGTCCTATATATATGACTTCATGTCTTAGGAATTCACATCTATTTATCAGGTTGTATTTTTAAATTAGCGGCTCGTAATCTATCAAATACTTCTGAAATTTTGTTTTATATGTTCATATGACATCATGGCCGTGCTTGGTTAGTAGCAGACAAGCCATTGTTTGCTCCTGCAAATCTTTTGAATTGAAATAGTACAGTCAACAATCAAATATCCTTTCTAGTTGTTTTCGGTGAAGTAAGTGTTAGCAGTTCATTGGAAATACTTGTTGCGTCGAAATGGGACCAGAAAAATCACAAAATTTAACTTTGAAAATTGTGAATGCACGTGTAGAATTACTCTCAAAACAATTTAATGAGGACATTGAAATTTCATACATAGAGATCGCACATTAAGCAATCACCCATCATAATATCTGGCGATTGTGACAGCTCTGAAATTTTGAATAAATTAGATAGTTTCCAGGAGGGCATCGCAACTTCTCTACTGGAAATAAAAAACAGGTGAGTATTGTAGAAACAGAGCTATCCAGGGTCAAGCAGGACATCCTAAAAATGAAGCTACAAAAAACATCAATAACTTGCTGATCCACGGTTTGGTGGAAGAGCAGAATGAGTATGTATATAAAATAGTTTTAACATTTCTTCAACACAAACTTAATGTTCAATTACAAAAATTCCAAATAAACTTCTGCTACCGTATAGGTAAACAACTGGATACACAGCAACAATCGCCTAAGCCATGGCCAGTTTTTAGTCCGATTCGTAAGTCGCTGGGTGCGTAATACCGTGTTTACAAACAAAATACAATTGAAAGGTTCTACAATCCTAATTACCGAACTTCTTATTGCTGAAAATCTTATAATTTTTAAAAAAGCACACGGTCTATATGACAAAAATAACGTGTGGACCTTCAACGGATTAGTGTATACTGTAAATTCTAATGGTAATCGTGAGATAATCAGTGAAAAGTCTATTAACGTTTCCGTAGCTTCCTTAAATAGTGTTTCGACAAATGAAACAAATAATGAAGGTAGTGATGTTACTGAAGACATTCTGTGAAAATTGAAGCCTATCATTCATTGTTGTTTTTTATAACCAAATATTATGGGTCCATATTGGTAACGTTCTCCAGTTTGTTTATTATCATTTTTCAGTTCACAAATTACTAAAAATTACTTAACCTAATTCTTTCTAGTAGATATATTATTATTTGGGGTAGTTTTTCTTTTCTACTATAATAACATAGAAAATAGGTACCTACTATAAATATGATTAAGTTTTGCTTTACCTTATATTTAGTTTCATTTTACGTATTTATCTCGTTGGTTAAACAACAAACATAGATAGATAGATAGAATACTGTAGTAGGCTACCTATTGTTTTATTAATACCTATGGATCTAGGGCTTATGGTTATTTTTATTTTATATTGATTTTTAAGTATTTGAAAATACATAGTCAGCCGACAAATCAAAGAATGTAAAGGTTTAATTTAAATCATTACTGTTAGATCTTGTTCCTTATTATATTTATTTAAATATCTCATTTTAGATACATACGATAAATATGATTAGCTTTTGCGTTGGGAACCTTCTGTTTAGTTACATCTTATTATCTTATTGGTTCAATTACAAACATTGTATTCCTGTTAGCATTCAGACTTTGTTCGAATGCTGTGTTCCAGGACTTCTTACTCTGTTTTTCTTTTATCTCCGTTGTAGGCTACCTACTGTACTATTAAAAACTATGGTTCCAGGGCTTATGGTGATTTCTATTGTTATATAGATCTTTAAGTACTTGTAAATATATAGTCAGCCGACAAAATCAAAGAATGTAAAGATTTAATTTAAATCAGTATTATTTCTATCTGGTACCATATTACATTTAAATATCGTATTTTTTATGGAGCAAACACTGGCTTGTACAGTCTACTATTAACTTCATTTGCTTCCTCCCAAACCTTTGCAGTAGCAAATACTATATATATATATATATATATATATATATATATATATATATATATATATATATATATATATATATATATATATATATATATGATAAAATAGATTTTTGTTGGGGATGCAGAAATGTCATTAGTAATGACATTTCTGATTGCTGACTATGAAATCTTTCCTGTTTGTGGTTAATTTTATATAAATTCACGAATTTTGCCCCGACAAAGAGAATAAACATTCTCGAAAGCTTGGCATAATCCAAAGAATTTTATTTATTAAATGACTGCATCCCCAACAAAAATCTATTTTATCAAATAATAAACCAGTCAAGAATTCAGAATCAATATATATATATATATATATATATATATATATATATATATATATATAGATATCTTCATATATATATATATATATATATATATATATATATATATATATATATTCTTCTTCCAAATCCATCTTCGGCTCTTTCCCTCTTTTCAAGGTAACTGAATTCTGTTTTATTTTGTTAATTTATGCGGATTTTCTAAATTATAAATATTGTTATCCACATTTTCGGCTCTTGACTCATTATGCGCTATCTAATTAGATGATTTATTTGATTTTAATGCAATTTTTATAGCTATGAAAATATGAAAATAGCTCATGTCAACATCAGATCTTTAACTACGGGGTTTAACGATTTTAATAATCTAATACAAGAAAAGGACTACGATGTTATCTTTGTTACTGAGACCTGGTTATCTGAAAATATTCAGGATAATGCTGTCAATATAGATGAGTATATGTTAATACCTAAAGACAGAGATGGCAGGGGTGGTGGAGTCTGCGTATATTTCAAAAATATACTCAAATTCTCTATCATAACTTTCGATTTTCATATTGCTGACTCATTAGAACATTTGTTCGTGAGAATTAAAGTTCCCTCAAAAACCATGATAATAGGGGCGTCTATAGACCACCTAAAACTAACATCTAAAATTTTATTACAGATACTGAAAATATTCTATCATACCTCTCGATGCAATGTGATATAATGATATGTTTAGGGGACCTAAGTATTAATTTCGTTGATCTCAATAATACTAGCTTAACCTGCTTTGAGTCTTTTGGTCTTTCCCAGATACTAAATGAGCCTACCAGGGTGACTGGAAAATCAAGTACACTAAAAGAACTATCCTTTGTAGAATCAGCTGGAACCATTTCTTGTCATGAACTAACAGATCATCATCTAGTGTATTCAAAACTCAGATTAAATTTTCAGAAGCCTAAACCAAAATTTATTAAAACAAGATGCTTCCGTAATTTCAACTTTAATACATTCTACACACATTTCATCTCTCAGAATTTCCAGCAAATATTTCATGAAAGAAATATTGACAAGAAACTGGACATTTTTAACACGTTGCTTTTAAATGTTTTTGATGTACATGCTACTATTCGCGAATGCAGAATTACAAAGCCCAAAGCTCCTTGGTTAAGCTACGAAATCAAAAGTACACAAAAATGCAGAAACAAGGCTCTTCAAAACTTCAAATTTACAAAACTTGCAAAAAATCTTATAAAAATCTGCGTAACCATACACTTCAACTTATAAGATTAGCAAAAAAACTATTTAAAAAATATAGCTGTCGAAAACGATCCTAAAAAAATATGGAAAACCTTGGAGAATGTCAACGTAAGATTTAGAAAAAATAACTGTGTGATATCATCAACGCGTTTCTCTGTAGAAGAAATCAATAACTATTTCTCACTTTTCTTTTAAAACGTCTCTACAAAATGCAATAATCGGATCAACTTTTATAACAATAACTTTTTTAATCAAGAACTCAAGTTTTCTCCTTCGATGACGTCAGTTGAAGAGGTTCATAAAATTTTGAATAGTATCAAAACCAGTGCATACGGGGTTGACAATATAACTGCTAAAATATTAAAAATGTGGAGTACATTTATTGATATCTATATTTTAAGCATAGTAAATGGCTGTATTGAACATAATTATTTCCCGAAGCTTTGGAAAACATCAATTGGTAAACCATTATTAATAAACTCAAACCCTCAAAGTCTTGCAGACGTTGGGATAATATGTCTATTATTATTATTGCCAGCTATGTCTAAAATATTAGAGAGTATCCTGTACAATCAGATCTTCAAGTACATAAATTCTTCCTGACACGCAATGCTGCTTCAGGAAAAATTTCAGCACAGCAACCGCGTTAATTACAATATTGGATGGCAGCCTGGGATTCTGGGGAGACTAGCGTGTTTGTTCTGCTAGATTTTTCTAAAGCATTCGATACAATAGATCATAGGTTAATTTGTTCATAATTAAAATATTATGCCTTTGATTGTGACTCTATTCTACTAATCAAATCATACATTACTGACAGATTTCAAAAAATTTCTTTTAACGGTGTGTTTTCTCAAAATTCTGCCATTTTAAGCGGGGCCTTGCAAGGCTCAATCCTAGCACCCTTATTGTTTATTATTTATACAGTAGATATCTTAAATTCCGTAAACCTTTGTTCGGTAGAAGCCTATGCAGATGACAAGCAAATTTAGCATCATTTCAAAATTTCAGATTACAAAGTAGCAGAAAATACAATTAATAGAGAGCTAAGTAAAATTCAGCAACTATCTGAAGAACACAGCCTGTTACTTAATTCCAAAAAGTCACAGGCCATCTGCTTTGGTAAACTGAAGGATCGAATATTTATCAAAAAAAACTAATAATCAAAATTATTAATATACTACTGCCATTTGAGACTTCCGTCAAAAGCCTCAGTATTACAATTGATGAGGATCTAAGATTTATGAAGCATGTTAAAAGGCAGTGGATCAGGTCCCTGCAGCCGGGAACCGTAAATTACAATGAATGTCCCGGCAGCCAGGACTTTTTACATCTTAGTTAAAAATTCCAGCAGTAGAGATTTATGAAATATATATTGAACTACCGATATCCTGGATTTCTTACATTAGAAGAAATAGCAGCAATGAGTTAGGTTTATCAAAAATATTTCAATCCCAAATTATAATGAATGTTATACATAACAACATGATTTTTTTTATTTATAGATATGTTTGGTTAATGGAAATTAAAATTGTTTATGTTTTTTATTTTATTTACAGGCTACAAACTTTTAACTATTTCTAGGTTTATACATAGAGTTGTTTACTATTAAACTTACGGACTAACACATTCGACAAAACCAATACTTTTGTTCAGGTCTTCTTGTAAGAGAAACACATATTATACATAGTACCGATTCAAGCAGCTACTACATCTGATACAATTTCGTTGAGAACATGGTCACATACAGCACATATCCAGTGATTCAATACTTTTTTATTTTTAATGATTGACTCTAGATTATTCCACGCTTCATTAGTAAAATATCTTCGAATATAAAACAAATTAACAGCTGAGTCTGTGGCGTAAAATTATCTTCATACAAAGATAATTTTACGTACTCGCGGCGAACGGTTGCTCTTTAAGTCGAAGGCACGTGAGTTCTTGCTCTAAGCTGAAACACTCTTCTGACTCTGACCCTTTGGACCTGTCTCTCGTTAAAGATATCTTCCAAGCGTCATAGAGCAGGAAAATCGCTTGTGATTTATAGATATTAACCGACCCTTTGCAGCACAGACAACAATAAAACACAATAATATAAAACAAAATAAGAAAACGTTTATTACAAAAAAATAGTGAAAAGAAAGAGTTGAATATATATACCCATATATACATATATACCTATAAATGATTTCAAACACAAAACTTAGTATTCACCTATGAAATTAAACTTGAAACAGGTATCAAAACAAATACCGAATAAAAGCTTACTCGCATGGTAATCTTTAGTCAATTGTAAGTATATTGATTACTGTTGTATTTAATAAGCAGGAAATGTTCTAGAACCTCCGTTGTATGTATTAATATCATATTTATGGTCTCTTATTTAAGACACGGATTACCAAAGCTGTATTACATCAATAGAAAATTGAATATTTAAATAATTAATAGTTGTGTAAATTGGGAAATTTAGATAATTTTAATATATAAAAACCAGATCTCCAACTGGCTTCATTTTCTTGAAGTTCCAGATCTCACGTGGTCTTGCTTTAAATTAGTAGGCACCCTGCCTCCTGTCTGGTGGACCCAAAAGCATACTTAGGTTGTACAAATAGGCGGCATTCCAGGCTCACGTGGTCTTCCAACGAGGATCAAACCCAAACCACAGCACGTGGCGAAGAGGAATATGAATGCATATATTCCGTATCCGAAAGTTAAAGTTTATATCTTGAAATCAATACAGGCACCAAAATATTCAATCAAAACCCTCATTGGTATCTAGGTACTACTATTCCTGCACTAAATAAATAAATAAAACGATTAAGTTCTCATGTACTATTCACCAAAGAAAAGATGACTCTCACCTACTGAGGATGTGCCAACAAAAGTTGGGGCGCTGGACTACTTCAAATCAAGAATAAGATGGCTCTGTCGCGACTTCCACATCCATGAGTCGTTTTTCAATAAAGTCAATTAAAGTCAAAAATTCTCAAAAAAATTCAGTTCAAATTCAAATATCCCTAACAGCTATGTCAAAATGTTGGGTTTGTTCTCACGAATGATGAGCATGATCTCAGTTCGGGAAAATGACAAAACCAAAGCAACGAGACTGTACATGCCAAGAATTATGGCTAAAATTTACTAAAATATTAAATTTCTTTGCAAAGTAGCACCAAAATATAAATGCATGTGGAATAGAAGGTACCACCACAGCATTAATAACTGAACAGTTATCATCTATAACAATTGGCAGAACAACTGTGCCTTTGACACATTGTGCCTTACCATCTGCGGTACAAATATTTCTAACTTGGGTTGGGCATATCTTAAGACCTAGGTTATCTAGAACCTTTAAACCTCCCGATCCGACGACGGAAATAGTAGCACAGAAATGTCCTCATCAAGTAACTTAACATTGATATAAGGTCGATTATCCAAATGTTTATTAACAAACAGAGGTGAAACGTAGTTATTTGATGGTGAAACTTTATTAGAAGAAGTTTTATGATCCTTAATAAAGTCAGAAACTTTTTTTAACCATTTTTCCCAATCAGTCCGGTTGAAATAATTTTTCATTGCTAAATATTTACTAGTTCTTAAAAAGTTTATAGAATTTGAATTATTAAATATTTGTGATTTTAAAAATGATGAATGTGAATTGTAATAAACATTATAAGAGGCGTTTGTTCTGGGAATAGTGAGACTGGATCCAGGAGACACCTTCCACTTTTAGTTTTTTGAACATTTGGGACAAGTAGAACTCTTGACGTTAGGCTCACCACATTTAAAACAAAACATGTTTCTGGGGGCTCTGCAGTCCAAATACGTATGGTTCAGCAATTTACAGTTAAAACATAACACCGGAGTTTTAATTTTACCACTATTCTTACTTTTGTTATCGTTTTTATCCAATGTCAAATTTTAATGTCTAGAACCTTACTGATTGTAAAAATTTCGAGAATTACTATTGAAATTTCCCTTAAATTTATCATTATGGTTATACCTACTAGTACTAGGATTTCTATGAAAACCATTAACCTGATCAATACCGGCCACTTCATCTCTAGGTCTACTTTTATCCTGCATACAATTTGACTCTTCCAACTTACGACAAAGTTCTGAAAACTCAGAAACAGTATTAATATCGACCAAAGCCAATCGATTAATAAACTCATGTAAAATATTTTTCCTAATATGTTTGACCTTAGAGACTTCAGCAAGAGGTCTTGACAGTCCCAATCATTAACTGAAGATTTTATAGTCCGATACCAAACAAATGCATCACCGATAAAAAAATCGGCAGCAGAATTGAATAACTCCCGAAATGAAACGTCACACGCTCTGGCCAACTCGGTTAATCTCTCTAAGAACGGATAAAGTTTTTTAGAATCGCCTTTAATTTTAACTTGCCGTTCACTTATCGGGATATTACGACTGGCACAATGAACCACCGGAGCTGCGACATTAATAACTGGAGCAGTAGAAACGGAAGGTGTTGGATCTTCTCCAGTATCAATTTTATCATATATAAGTCAGACTCCAATAATAAACAATTGGAAACAATATCTTGAATAAAAGAAAATACTTCAGCTGCCTGTTGTTCACCAGCTGGAACAGGAATTCTTTTTGCTCTGCCAGTAACGTGAGCTAAGCGCGATTTAACCCTACCGAAAGCTGAATCGTTAACGTTTCCTTCAAATTCATCTATGACTCTTTGAATTGAGTCTAAAATCCTTTGAATTTCGATTTTCTCTTCTTCGAAAGTTAAAGTGCAAAGTTGTAAATTAATATCCTTTCCTGGTTGAGATTGTTCTCTTTTTTGAATTCGAGAAAATATTTTTCGCTTATCCGCAACGGTACGTGGTGAAGTTAAAAGTCAAATCTTTAATTCATAATCCAGCTCATATTCTAATAAGTGATTTGGTTGAAATTTAAAAATATCCATGACCAAAATTTAAAATTAAAAGTGAAATGTCTATAAAAAACAAAATTTCAAATCAAAATATTTGATTCAGAAGCTTATTTCTTGATGGTATTTGGCATTCTTATTAACCCTGCCCATTGTATAGGTATTATGGTGAAGTGTCACAGTCTAATCAATAGATATATGTGAAGGAAAATCAAAAGATAATTAATAAAAATCAACCGACTCATAAAAATGTAAGAAACAAAATGGTCGTACTAGTTTCATAAATATTGATACACCCTGTTTATAAGTCGCAAAATAACTCACACAAAAAACTTCATAAATTCAACTAAAAAGGTAATGTGTCTATTACTATATTCCAATGAGGACTTTTAAGAAATAAACGACCTGTGATTTTTAATATTGTGTGTCTATAGAACAATCCTAATTAGGCAGCAAAACATTTGTGCTTTTCATCAATATACTTGTATTGAAATGTACTCTTCAATGGAATTTCGATAAACTTGAAATATAATGAATCCAGATAATTATTTGTTTTATTGTTTCGTGCACAACAATGTCCAGAAAAGTGTTTCTGGCCCCACGTTGGGCGCGAATTTTTGTGCCGTAAAATGACCTTCATACAAAGATAATTTTACGTACTCGCGGCGAACGGTTGCTCTTTAAGTCGAAGGCACGTGAGTTCTTGCTCTAAGCTGAAACACTCTTCTGACTCTGACCCTTTGGACCTGTCTCTCGTTAAAGATATCTTCCAAGCGACATAGAGCAGGAAAATCGCTTGTGAGTTATAGATATTTGCCCTTTGCAGCACAGACAACAATAAAATACAATAATATAAAACAAAATAAGAAAACGTTTATTACAAAAAAATATTGAAAAGAAAGAGTTGAATATATATACCCATATATACATATATATATACCTATAAATGATTTCAAGTACAAAACTTATTATTCATTATTAAACTTGAAACAGATATCAAAAAAATACCGAATAAAAGCTTACTCGCATGGTAATCTATTAGTCAATTGTTAGTATATTGATTACTGTTGTATTTAATAAGCAGGGAATGTTCTAGAACCTCCGTTGTATGTACTAATATCATACTTATGGTCTCTTATTTAAGAAATGGATTACCAAAGCTGTATTACATCAATAGAAAATTGAATATTCAAATAATGGCCTTATTTCCTTGAAGTTCCAGATCCCACGTGGTTTTGCTTTAAATTAGTTGGCACCCTGCCTCCAGTCTGGTGGACCCAAACAGCATACTTAGGTTGTACAAATAGACGGCATTCCAGGCTCACGTGGTCTTCCAACGAGGATCAAACCCAAACCACAGCACGTGGCGAAGAGGAATATGAATGCATATATTCCTTATCCGAAAGTTAAAATTTATATCTTGAAATCAATACAGGCACCAAAATATTCAATCAAAACCCTCATTGGTATCTAGGTACTACTATTCCTGCACTAGGAAATAAAACGATTAAGTTCTCGTGTACTATTCACCAAAGAAAAGAGGACTCTCACCTACTCAGGATGTGCCAACAAAAGTTGGGGCGCTGGACTAGTTCAAATCAAGAATAAGATGGCTCTGTCGCGACTTCCACATCCATGAGTCGTTTTTCAATAAAGTCAATTAAAGCCAAAAATTCTCAAAAAAATTCAGTTCAAAATTCAAATGTCCCTAACAGCTATGTCAAAAAGTTGTGTTTGTTCACAAGAATGATGAGCATGATCTCAGTTCGAGAAAATGACAAAACCAAAGCAACGAGACTTGTGAGAACTATTCGCAGTTTCCACTATATAATATATGCATTTGGAAACAAATAATGACACGTTTACTTATCCTCTGATGAAAAGAGCCATATAATCAATGATATAGAATGAACAAGTTCAGTAGAACAGAGTGTTATATTTGTTGTCTGTAGTTGTTGTTTTTGTCTCTATTTTATGGCCATCAGTATCACTGCAACTTTCAAAATTTTCAGGTATCTTTTCATCTGGACAACATGTAATTTCATTTTTTGAGGTATTCAGAAACTCTGATCCAGTTTTACAATCGTAAATTTCATTCTGTTGAAAAATTTCATGTGTTATTTCTGATTCAATTTCTAAAGATTGAACTCCTTTTTCATTAGAGTTTTGAAAATCAATTTCACTACCAAGTAATTCTTTTGTTAGCAACAATTCTTGGTTTAAAGAAATAATTCACTATTAATAACTTCAGATTCATTAATACCTTCAACTTCTTTAATAACTTCAACTTCATTTTCGGGAATGGTTTTAGTTTTATTTTGAAATATTTCTTTGTCAAGAGGAAGCTCAGTACCTAATTATTTCATCAGAAGTGGAAATGATTTCTGTTATAGAAACTTCATTATTATTTTTCCAAGAGTTCAGTAATTGGTGTAGTTGTTTTTACCGATATTCGTAAGTCTCATTGTTTTGTTCTGCACAAATACCACATATTTCTTTAGCAATTGTAAATGTTCTTCGAAACTTTTCATGAGCAGACATGGCTTTTTTAACATTTATAATCTTCAAATTGGCTGTTTCAGCTTGTGGATCTGTACCAGTATCTTCAAATAATCGATGAAAAGCAATATAGCTTCAACGTTTAAGAGGAGCCAAGTTGAAGTTGAACCTGGATAAATTCGAACTCTTCCGGAAGAAAGAACGATACCTCGGTCACGTAGTATCTCCACAAGGAGACCGACAAGAACCAGATAAGCTAGCAGCGGTTCAAGAATGGCCTCGTCCAAGGAATGTCTCAGAGCTTCGCAGATTTCTTGGGTTATGTAACTATTACCGCCGATTCGTCAAGGACTTCAGCAACCTGGCTAAGCCATTACATCGGCTGACAGAAAAAGACCAACCATTCGAGTGGAAGCCAAATTGCGAAGAGGCTCTTCAGAAGTAGAAGGAATCCTTGTGTACGGCACCCATACCCACAACCAGGTCGCCGATTTTATGTGGACAGATGCCAGCAATGTCGGTATTGAAGGTATTCTGTCGCAGGAAGAAGACGGTCAGCAGAAGGTCATGGTCTACTTCAGTCGGGTGTTGAGTAAGGCAGAGCGCAATTACTGCACCACCAGACGAGAATTGCTTGCTGTTGTCAAAAGCCTTAGACATTTCCACAAATATGTTACTGTTCCACATTCGTATCGTATCGTTCCGAACCACATCATGGACAGCACTCAAAATTTACAAAGAGTACTGGACGTCACCGATGGACGAACCTTTGGCCGAATCGTCAATTTTACCAAAAGGTTGGAGCAAAGAACACTTTCGTTTGAAATGGAAATAACATTTCCTAATATTAATAAACTGAAGAATGAGTTAGGTCGATTAATTGAATTTGTCAGAGGACTAGTACCTGGTCATATAATTTCCGAGTTTAGGAGACGTCAGCTAGTTAGCTATAATAAAGTTTTTTATAACTATAGTAGTAGAACCAGGAATAAATTAAACTCTTTAATCACTTCACAGATTACTGAGCCTAAAACTAAACCGAATTGGTTAAAGAACTTGACCAATGAAACAGTACCTTCTGACATATTAAATATATTCGCTTTGGGACCAAGATTCAGCCTTCCACCAAAACTTAACTCTAATTTAGTACAAACGCTGCTAGCAGACCCTGAATGTGTCCTGAGTAATGTAGAGGATAACAAAACTAGGAATATAGCTACTGCTAGAGACACAAATTATATCACTAATTTTATGAAATTTCCTAAAAGTAGTTGTGAGTCGGTATGATAGTTTGATCTCTAGAATGAAAAGATACCTTAATGAACACAAAGAGTTGTTAGTCTTAAAAGCTGACAAGGGTAACGTTACGGTCTTAATATATCGAGAACAATATCTAGATTTATGTAAACAACTTCTCAATGACCCCAGATACTATAAGAAATTACCTAGGGATCCAACTCTCACACTACAGGGGAAGGCAAATAAGATTCTCGCTAATATGTGTGAAAATAATTTTATCAACCTTGTAACAAAGAAGCAATATACAGTATATGACTCTGTACCAGCCAGATTCTATGCTCTACCCAAGATCCATAAAGAACCTCTTTCTCTTAGACCGATCATCTCTTCTATCGGCACTCCCAACTCTGGCCTGGGCAAATTCATCACGCGAATATTAACGAATGCCTACAATAAAAATAATAATTACTTTATTCAAGATTCCTTCCAAATTGCCAATTTCATGAATAACTTTCAATTACCTCCAGACTATGTGTTGATCAGCCTTGACGTATCATCCCTATTTACAAACATTTCTTATGATCTAGCGGCAACCAGTATTAAAATACATTGGCAGGAGATTCAATCGTACTGTGAATTAAGTGTAGAGTCCTTCTTGTTGGCAATTAAATTCATTTTCGAAAGTACGATCTTCACATTCCAGGGAGAAATATACTCACAGGTTTTTGGTACCCCGATGGGGTCTACAATTTCACCAATAATTTCAGCCTTTGTCATGGATGACCTATTGGACGACTGTTTGCGTAAACTAACTTTCGAAGTTCCCTTCTTAAAGAGATATGTAGATGACATAATTTGTTCAATTCCTTATGCTTATGATATTACCCTACAAATATTTAATTCTTATAATTCAAATCTGAAATTTACGATCGAAAGGGAACAGAACAACTCCTTACCCTTTCTTGACACCAGGACCATTCGCACTGATAACCAGACTGTCATCTTAGATTGGTATCAGAAACGTACGAGCAGTGGTAGGTACCTTAACTATTGCTCGTATCATGACGAAAGAATCAAGATCAACCTGATTCTGGGTTTGAAGAATAGAATTATTAGGATAAGCCATCCATCTCTGTTGAGGAATAATATTGACAAATTATATCAAATATTACTTGACAATTCTTACCCCAGTAAACGGTTGCGTAAGCTGTTGTACAGTAATCCCTCTCGTGATAATAGCCGTACTTCCTCTGTTAATCCTATGTCTCAACAACAGCAAGGACTTGTTGGCTATTTTTCGATCCCATGGATTAAGGAACTAACTCCCAAATTGGTGTGTGTAATAAAAGAAGTCCTTAATTGTAATAAAGTAGCTAAGAGGAACATGAACTTAATTGGCTATAATTTTTCCAATCTTAAGGATAAGTTTTCAATTGGCAAAACAAGGAATGTTGTTTATAAAATACCTTTTCACAATTGTGAATTGGTTTACATAGGGGAAACTAAAAGACAACTTAGCAATAGAATAGTAGCTCATAAAAGTGACTGTAAAATCAAAAAGCTCAACTGTGCCTTGGCCCAACATGCCTGCCAGAAACACCATAACCCTAACTTTGAAGGGGCTGCTATTTTGGTTAAGGCGTCCAACTACACAAAGAGGCTAATACACGAAATGATTGAAATAAGCAAAGAACCCAATGCGATTAACAAATGCTCTAATGTGCAAGGAGTGAGTTCCATATATTCATTCATAATTTCCAAATATTGCACCTACAGTGAAAATAGATAAGTGGCATGTTACCAAAGGTTATATAATTGTATATAATTTTTGTCAAATTTTTGGTTCTATGGTCTTCATCTAAACTTGGTTTTAATTCATTTATGGTGTAAGGCCATCACTTCAGTTCTTGTTTGTCTTATTCTTTAATCAAGCTTGTTTTAGGTTGAAGGTATTCCATCAATTTGTTATTCTCTACTCTCTGCTTTATAGAATAACTATGTTCTATACTTTGACATTTCAATTGTCATACACGATGGTTAGTCCGCCAAATCCAACACATTCAAACCAAAAAAATATGTTTTCGTTTCCCTCTATCCATCAATTTCAAGGAAAGAGAAAGCAATAGTTCCGTTAAAGTTTTTTTTGTTATTTCTCATTCTTCCTTAGCTATTTCAAATAGACAGCCACTGAATCTTCACCTACTATATTTTCTACGTTAAATGGTTCAGTGATTATAATATGTGATGTTCCTTACTGTTTATCTAATGAAGAAAATGTATCCGTACTTATGTTTTGTTAACTTAACAATGTAACCTCACTTGCATAGTAAATCTTTTTTTTATATAATTTGTACACTATATATAATTTTTTTATAACTCTTTGTATCCTGTTTTTAGCCTTGAAAAAGAAAATAAACATTTTCGAAAGCTCGGTGAGCAAACAGAGTCTTCTCAATTAAGCCCCATTTATCGACAGATTTCCCAGTCTTTATTCTAAGTATATATATATATATATGTATATATATATATATATAAAAAAAGATGTTCTTGGGGATGCAGTCATATATTCAATAAAATTCTTTGATTGAAGCCGAGCTTTCGAGAATGTTTATTCTCTTCTTCAGTGCAAACTACAAATCGCTACAAAATTATTTCAACAACATCTTAATAGTATTATAAAAATACTTTCAATCGTGAATTTAGAATAAATTAGCCAAAAACAGGAAAGACTTCATAGCCATCAATTACAAATGTCATTATTTATATTTGTTATGGTAACACAATAAGAAAGTATCTAGATTTTGTTGATAAAAATGAATATTACTGAATGATTTTTATATGTTTGTGGCTATTTGAACAAGGAGCACAATTAAATTAAAAATATTATTAAGGCAGATAAAGATTTAGTTGAAAAAAAAAATGTAATTTAAGAATATTGCATAAATACTTACATATATAGCCATACATAGACTAAATTACTTTTATTCTGGGCTTGAATTGACAGTTAAAAGAAAAAGATACATAATATTACTTAAAATTTCTATATAAGTGTAATCATATTCTCTCACAATACGAAACATATAAACATGATTATTCTGAAAGTGCACTGATACTTATTCACTCAAAAAAGGCCGATTTCTCTCACTAATCAACCTCTAAATTTTTGGGTGAAATAGATGTTTTGAAATCGTAAAATATTTGGTCAAACTTCCAGAAATATTTCGGGAAGGATTACATCTCATAAAAGTGATATTAGACGAAATAAAAAATCTTGTGCCTTGACAGAACATGCTATCAGTAAGAAACATAGTATTGATTTTGATAATACTATTGCACTATGTTCTGAGAAAAATTATTTTAAACGTGGTTTCTCAGAAATGGTGAATATTAAGAAACATAATAACACTATGAATAAACGCTCAGATATAAAAGGACTTAGTTCCATTTATTCTTATATTCTAAAATTATATAATGATAATTATAATAATTTTTCTCCAGATGTATCTCAAAATTAATATGTATAGATATTTATGTATAGTTAGGTATGTAATATGTACCTATACTTGACATGTAATATTTATTTTATGTTTATATAAGTATTTATGTATGTATGTGTGTGTATGTATATATGTGTATGTATGTATATGTGTATATATATATATGTGTATATATGTATATGTATATTGGTTATAAATGGATTAATGTGTATGGATATATGTACCTATATATGGATGAAGGACTGGTCTTAACTGATTTTATAGTAATTAACTTTAAAATTTTAGTTTTCCATAAACAATAGAAAAATTTAGATCAACTTATTAGTGAGAGAAATTTAGTTGATCAAAGGAAATTATTCTCTTAAAATTCATTATATGTTTATTTGAGATTAAATGTATAATCTATTTATGAAAGGTTTTTCATAACATTTACTGTTTTCGAAAATATGCATGCTGATTAGTGAGAGATATCAGCTTGTTTCTGGAAAAGTGAATGATTTTCAAAATGTTTAATTCTCATGTCGTATTGTGAGAGAATATGATTTTATATATTATTTTGAATATTTATGAATATTTGAAAGAACATTACAGAGTATTTTAGGATTTCAAAACATCTATTTCACCCAAAAATTTAGAGGTTGATAAGTGAGAGAAATCGGCCTTTTTCATGGAAATAGTATCAGTGCAATTTGAGAATAATCATGTTTATATGTTTCGTATTGCGAGAGAATATGATTACACTTATATAGAAATTTTACATAATATTATGTACCTATTTCTTTTAACTGTCAGTTCAAGCCCAGAATAAAAGTAATTTAGTCTATGTATAGGTATATATGTAAGTATTTATGCAATATTTTTAAATTACATTATTTATTATTATTTTTTGCAACTGAACCTGTATCTGCCTCAATAATAATTTTAATTTAATTGTGCTCCTTGTTCAAATAGCCACAAACATATAAAGATCATTCAGTAATATTCATTTTTATCAACAAAATCTAGATACTTTCTTATTTATTGTGTTACCATGACAAATATAAATAATGACATTTGAAATTGATGGCTATGAAATCTTTCCTGTTTTTGGCTAATTTATTCTAAATTCACGATTTTTGCCCTGAAGAAGAGAATAAACATTCTCGAAAGCTCGGCTGCAATCAAGGAATTTTATTGAATATATGATTGCATCCCCAAGAACATCTTTTTATTTATTATAAAACCAGTGAAGAATACAAAATCAATATATATATATATATATATATATATATATATATATATATATATATATATATATATTCGTTTGGTTTTATTGACTGATTGATTAATTAACTATGATGAATTAGTGGGATTTCAGTCATATGGCAAATGAAAAACGAGGATTCTTTGCTAATACGGTCGAGCTTTCGGAACTGTTTGGCTCCTTTCTCAAGACATCTGTGAAAGTTTATTACAACGTGTTACGTGTTTACATGGTTATTAAGTTTGACATAATACTTACTTAGCTTGAAATTTTTGGAGAAACAAGCATCCTATTGGTGAACATGATTTTTAACTTATATTATCTTATGCTTAATTACAACCACAACATATTAAAATTATTAGATAAAAATACACATTTAAACTAAATTATATAAATATAAAGGCATTCATATATCATGAAGAAGCCAATTGCACGTGGTAAGGAAGTGATAAAAAACAACCAAACCTAGAAACATGCGACTTGTGCTGTGATATGAAAACCAGAAAACACTCAATCAGTCTGTGCCATTCATACGTTGCTCTGTCTGAGGTCAGTTGTACCTTGTCTGTCAATGTTATTGTTTGTTATTTTATACACCTTGTTATCGTTGTTGATTAAACCTATTATTATTATGCAGTTTAATTACGTAGGATTAAACGTTACTCAAACCTTGTACGTCAGTCTTTTTGTTAAGGCAATTAGGGTTGTTTTTTATGTGGATCATTTCCAGGAAAGTCCTTTTATAGAAATTTCTTTCTGTGGTGAGTACAACGGCATCATTATAGTTCATGGAAAATAATTTCGATCCTCGAGATTGCCTTTTCAAAAACTAATTTATTAACTAAAGTTACAATGTTTATGCTACAAAGGTTACTACAGAACTATTCTAATTGTTAACGATCTTATATTTATACTATATACAAAAGTGTTTATATCAGCAGAAATAAGATTCCAATGGGAGACCTGATGGAGATATAATTCCTCCCCCTGTAGATCCAACTTGGAGAGTTCAGCGAGGAAGTTGGACATTAAGGAGCTCTATTGGTTGGGCTGGACCATTTTGGTTCCCATTTGGTTTGGCTTTCTTATAGGTGAAGTAGATGGTCGAGAATATTACAATGCAGTTATATAATGATCGTCCAGGCATCGGGAATATATAGGTGGGCCATGCGGTCTTCTTTGATCGTTGGAATATTTTCAACGAACCTGGTTTTCAGATCTTGGAGTTCATCGAGCTGAAGTTGATCTAATTGTACGTTGATGTTGGGTATTTTTGAGTCGTATTGATTGGTATTGAGATCTGCAAATAGTATTGGTTTATTTGCAGTTGGCTCTTCTTTTTCGTTTTGGATTATTTTGGGATTTGTTGATAGTCTGCATCCTTGTGGAATTTGTAATAGATAGGTACCATTTAATTTTAATATTTCTTCTTGGCTGGTACATCGAAGAGTCACTGGTTCTTCGGAAGGAAACAACCCTATCTAAGTTGATTTATCTAGGTTTTTATATGTAGTTTGTGTGATGGTTATTTGTGCATAGTTACAACTAGAAGTATTCTTCATCCGTAGTAGTTGACATTCGTCAACTACTTGTTCACAAGAGTTCCTCAGTAGTGCGTAAAGTAACTCACTTTTGATCAAAAATTTACCCTTCGGAAGAATAGTTCTTAATTGACCTTTCGAGAAGACTGGTATAGAAAATAAATGATAAAGGTTGAATTCGGAAGGATAAGTTATTGGAATTTTAAGTATATACACAATTCTATTATTGAGAATAAAGCATTCCACTTCTATTAATTTTTCAAAAAGAAGAGTATTTCCTAGATCAACAGGTATTGGAAATTGGTCAGGAGTGAATTTTGTTTGAAGAGTTTTTAATATATTATATAAATCTGATATAGGCATTATGCTTGGATGTATAGTTCTAAGTTTTGCAAAGGTAATAGAATTCTCTATATCCTGTAAAATAGATATTATGGTTTCGTACAAATTGATTATTTGAATCATAACATCCTTTATAAAACTACTATTCTCTCTGTAGGCTCGTGTGGTTACAATTAATGAGATTTGATTTAGCTTGTCTTCCAAAAGTTTTTCATTATGATTAATCTGGCTAATTGTTCCATTAAATTTGTCTATCAAGGTAATGGCAAGTGAACATTGAGATTTTACGCTTGAAGTTATTTTGTTCTGATTCTCTTGAAGTTGTCTAATTAGTAGATCATATCTCTCGCCGTCTTTAGCATCAAGATTACCTGAAATTGATTTGAATATGGATCCTAATCCGTTAATCAACCCTCGTTTCGTTCTTTGTGAATGAGGTATAATCTCTGATAGTTTTGACTCAGCCTTATTTTCAACATATCTTAATATTTAATGGTAATTTGAAACATCTCTAGAATAATTTGCATTCATTTGAAGCGATAATGTTAAATTCGTAGCTTTAGTTTTAAATTTATTGATTTCTAAAATTATAGGATTCAGATCGTAATAATGAAAGAATGAATGTGAATATTCTTGTAGTTTAGCGGTACCGATCTTTAGGGGTATTAATCCTGGGTTGTCTTGTAAGTTTCTTACACTGATAGTTTCTCGGAGACCCAAGACTACGGAAAACCTGTAATACAATAATCTATCTTTACTAATCGAAAGAGTAAATTTTTCTTAAAGGACGCTTAAGGTTGTTCATGTGAATTTTTGTTGATCAGTTTTCACCACTTTTCTTTCGGTATTGATATTTGTTCATTTTGAGGGTTTATCAAATTTATTGGCGTGCTTTTGACTAATGTGTTTCTTGGAAAAAACTACTTGGTTTTCTTCAAATAATTCTGGTTTATCTCGTTTTTCAGTAGCTTTTTCAATAACCTTTTCCTTTTGATTAAGTAACGCTGAATTTATCTATAGAGTATAATAATCTAGACTTTTCTCTATGTTGATTAACATAGTCATTCAATATAAGTTTATCTATTTCAATATTAAATGGGTCGTTATCTGTGACATGTCCGTTTATAACGTCTATAGGTTTGAATTTGGTGACAGAGTGGATTGAATTATTGTATGCCAAAATTGCATATAGCATTTTCATTTTCGCTGGTGTTTTTGAGAAACCTTGAGTGTTTTGTAGAGATGTTCTGTGATTGTAGAATGGAATCTCTCAACTATTCCATTTGATTGGGGATGATTAGGAGAACAAAAGTGAATTTTGACTTTATGTAAGTTCAAAAGCTCGGTAATAACAGAGTTTTTAAATTCTGTTCCGTTATCTACAATAATAAGCTTAGGTATACTATGATGTGAGAAAAAGTTAATTAGGTTATTAGCAATTTCTGTTCCAGACATAGAAGATATTGGGTATGCTTGTGAATATTTTGAAAAGCTGTCCGAAATTGTTAAAAATTTTGTTTTTTCGAATGTAAACGTATCCATATGCACTATTTCAAATGGTTTAGAAGCTGTCGGTGTGATGTTCATTTGCATTTTTACGGGTTTTCTCTCGTACTTAGCTTGCTGGCATATTTCACAATCATTTATATAAGTTGTAATTGAATTTTTCATTAGCGGCCAATAATACTTTTCCTTGATTCTACTTAATGTTTCGTCTATTCCTCGATGGTTGGTTTTACCTTCGTGGTATCCCTGTATTTTTGACAAGATTTCTTCTTTATCGATAACAGCAATTAGTTTTTTAGTACATCTTCTAAATTTAATAGAGGGCCATTTGAAATTTTGTTGGACTACTGCAGAAAACGATTCATAAATTTGTGGATCTTCGAAATATAGGTGATAATTTACATTGGGAGATACATACTCTTTTATAAAGTTTACTATATCTTTTTCAAAATTTTGTTCGGATATTTGGAGATGAATTCTTAATTTCTTTTCAAATAGATGAGATAGCTTCGGTTTTGCTGATGAAGATTTGGTTTTGTCCGTAATTGATTGCATGATCTGTGATTGGTATATCTGCTATTGGATGTTGGTCAGCGTTTGAATGTATCGTTTGTTCATCGCTATCATCGTTGACATTATTCGTGATTGGCTTATCTTCTTTCAAAGACGACTGCGCCTGCACTTCTGCAATTGATTGATCATGATGTACAATCATTGAAATGTTGTCGTCATCGTCCAGAGTTCTTTCCATAGTATCTAAATCTAGATAAACTCGAGGTGATTTTGGAGATTGTGTACGAAGTTCGATTTCTCTATATTCCGGGGTATTCAATTCATTGTGATCTTGATTTAATGGTTCTCGCTGGTAATCGAATGTTACTGATGGGTTTTGATAATTTGGATATTCTTTCAGTATATCATCTAGTTTTTACCAGAATTTTTTCGTATGTATTTCGACTCTTGAAAGCGCGTCTGCTTTTGTGTTTAATTTTCCTTTCTTGTATATAATGTTATAATCGAATTCCTCTAGTCGAATTCTCCAACGCATAAGTTTTGAGTTTGGATCTTTAAGTGAGAATAACAATTGCAAAGGTTTGTGGTCTCTTATTATATTGAATTTACGACCATACAAATATGGGCGGAAGTACTTGGTTGCCCAAACGATGGCGAGGAGTTCTTTCTCTATCACAGAATAGTTAATTTCTGAATCATTGAGAGTACGAGATGCAAATGCAATGGGTAAATCTCTGCCAATCGGGCCTTGTCAAAGGACCACACCAAGAGCAATGTTTGAAGCATCTGCTGTTAGATTAAAAGGTTTCGAAAAATCTGGATATTGTAAAATTGGCTGGTTTGTTAAAATAGTTTTACAATTTTCGAAACAATTGATAAATTCTTCGTTGTGTTCAATTATTGCATCTTTCTTTAAACATTTTGTTAGCGGCTTTGTTAAATTAGCAAAATTTTTGATGCAACGTCTATTGTATCCTAAGAGTCCAAAAATCCTTTGATTTGTTTGGTGGTCTTAATTTTGTCCGGATTCGGCTTGAATCCTGAGAAACTCGGATTGGTCAAGCTGTATTTTGAAGTTTGAATCTCTGAGTCTCTTGAAAACACTTTCTAAGCTCTCTAGATGTTCTTGCAGAGAAGTCGAGAAAACGATGATATCATCCAGGTAGACTAGACATTTTTCGTTTTGTATTCCTCGCAGTATATTATCCATTACACGTTGAAACGTGGCAGGGGCGTTCTTCAACCCAAATGGCATGCGGAGGTACTCATTTCTGTACTGAATGCTGTTTTCTCGATATCCTTTTCTTCCATCTCGATTTGGTGGAATCCACTTGCTAGGTCCAAAGTCGTGAAGTATTGGCACTTTCCGAGTTTATCCAACAAATCATTAATATTCGGAAGGGGATATTTATCATCGATAGTCTTTTCATTTAGTTTTCTATAGTCTACTACAACGCGCCATTTTTGTTTGCCAGAGGCGTCCATTTTTTTGGAACTACCCAAATTGGGGAAGACCAAGACGAATTGCTGGGCCGGATGATTTGGTTTTCAGCATTTTTCTTATTTGGTTATCTACTTCGTTCTTGTGAATAAATGGGTATCTGTATGATTTCGTATAAACGGGGCTTTCGTCGGATGTTTTGATTTGATGTTTAATACGGTTTGTAAAAGTTAAGGGCGTCTCTTCATTGTAGAATATGTCAGAGTATTTTCGACAAAGTGATAGTATTTTTGAAGATTCCTCAGAATTTAAATGGTCTAATCTAATTTTATTTAAATCTAATGTGTTATTTTCTTCGCTCGAAATTTAATTTAAGTTCGAATCTAGTGTGTAATTTTCCTGGAATTTCTCTACAACGAATGGTTCAAGTCAAGTTTAATGGTATCGTTAGTAGTGTTCAGGATTGTGGTTAACGCTTCTCCGTTTTTCGCAACGCTCAGGCTTTCTGGAATCTCGCAATTATGAATTTTAATATGTGGGATAATGATATCGCCATGTTTTACAGATGTTCTTATCTTGATAACTTGTTCAACACGTGGTGATACGGATATTAAATGAGTATTGTTTGCGCTATTCACTTTATGGTAATGTAATTTAATCTTTGCATTCGGAGTAATAAGAATATCTCTACTAAAATCAACACTAGCTTGTAGATTTTTCATATTGTCTAGACCGATGAGGCCATTGAATGTTTCGTGGAATTTGAAAAGGTAAAATTTCATGTTGCCAGGGACGTTAAAAATTTGAGGAGTCGGAATTTCTGTGCTATATTTATGAGATGATTTTTGATACACTGTGGAAACTATAAAAGGGTCATTTTTAATTCTACCTGGAAATAATATAAAAGCTAAATCTGGGTCAAGAAAAGATTTTGTAGAGCCAGAATCAATTAATAGTTTCAAATTATATTGTGGAATCATTATATAGGGAAGTTCATTGGATTCTGAAAAATTGAACGAAAAAACTTTAGGGGTTATCTTTCCTCGGAATTGGGAGGATCCGTATGAAAATTTTCAGTCTCAATGTTGTTTTCATTTGAAAAATCTTCTTGATTCTCACAGTCTGCTTCAGGATAGTAATTTTGGTATTCGTTAAAATAATTTGGATCATAGTCAGAAGTGTTTACTTCTGTGTTATACAGTTCTTCGACTTTATAGCGAGGAGGTTAATTAGATGGTTTGAAGAAATTCGAATGAGGTTTGATTGTTCTTTGAGATGAAATACTCATTGGAGTTGGTTTTGTTAATTGGCTAGGATTTTCTTGTTTAAAAGTACTTTGATAATTTTGTGAGAATCTGGAGTTCTGGGTAGGAGCTCTGAAATTTTGTGGAGCTCTAGGATATTGTGGATGATGAGCAAATTGTTGCGGAGGTTTATTGAATCTTTGTTGTGTTGGAACTTGCCAAACGGGGGTCTAAAAGAATTGTTTCGATAAGATTGCACTGAATTTGGGTTTCTAGGGAATATTTGATTTGGATTATTTCTAAATTGAAATTGAGGTCGTGAATTGACCTGTGGTTTCATTGGAATCTGTGGCTAGAAAATTTCTGATTTTTGGTTTGTTTTGTTAGGGTAACTCTGAAAATAATGAAAACATTTTCCTCCCATTTTATCCTTACAAGTTACATACTGTAAGGCTTCGCTCAAAATTTTCGGTTTCATACATCGAATTGTTGTTCCTAACGGTTCGCGTATGCCTGCTAAGAATGTTTTAAGTGCTAAATCTTGGTATAAATCTATCTTAGCCACTCGTGCTTCCTTAGTTAAAACTTGAGAATTAACGTGGCTGCACAATAAATATAGAATATGTAAGATTCTATCGTAAAAATGTTGTGTTGATTCACCAACAGTTTGTCGTAACATGACAAGATCCCTATTTAGACAACTTTCGTCACGTTGATCAGCAAAATTCCTAATTAATAATTCTCTTAATTCTGTCCATGTGCTAATACCTTGTATATTGAATAGAGTTTTTGCATTTCCACTGAGCTTTGATACAATGGAATTCATTAAAAACGTATTTGAAAAACTTTCTGGATTCGCTTCATCATAGAATTGATTTATTAGCGATTGACTAACCAAAAGAAATCTCTGTAAATCATTAGCGTCGCCACTAAATTCAGGGAGACAATTAAGATATTCAGGCTTGAATTGGTTCATTTTAATTTTTTCTTTTAAAGACAATTTTAAAATAGCTGGCTTAATAACTGGGCTTACTACAATTGAACTAGGTAATTCTGAATCTTCTAAGGGTTTATTAGGTGATGAAAGTGCTTCTTCCAAACTTTCGTAAAGGTCAATCAAATTTCCGAAAGACATAAAATGAACAAAAATGAGTTAGACTTACATTAATATTAAGGCAACTCTGAGCATCCTCTCTATAAGGGCTTCGGCTGGATCGGCGATGGTTGTCCTTTACCAGGTCGATAGCTCTTGCGAATTTAGACGATTTGGGTTCTAAATTCCGATGATCTGCCAGTGGGTTGTGGTTTCCAGGTCTTCGATAGACTGAGATGAGCCAAGATTGGTTTGCCTCTCTGGATTTTCACTATCACTCACAGTTTAACAATTTCGAATGTCCGATTAATGGTTGACACGAAAAATAATCAAACGATTTGATTATTCTCAGACAATCCTACTGACTGCGCCAAAAATAATTTCGATCCTCGAGATTGCCTTTCTAAAAACTAATTTGTTAATTAAAGTTACAATGTTTATGCTACAAAGGTTACTACAGAACTATTCTAATTGTTAACGATCTTATATTTATACTATATACAAAAGTGTTTATATCAGCAGAAATAAGATTCCAATGGGAGACCTGATGGAGATATAATTCATGTTATGTTTAGTATCTATTACATGTTTTGCTAGTGCACATGATCTTTTCTTAAGTTTACAATCACTTCTGTGTGTAATTATTCTGCCATTCAAATTGCTGGTTTCTCCTATATATACCGCCTGGCAATCATTGCAATTAATTTGATACACTATATTTGATTTTTCACTGGTTTTGTATGGTGTTTTAAGTTTTGTGTGTAATTGTGCAACAGATTTGATGTTTTTAACTGCTATTTTACATGGAAAGTTATTGAAAATGTTCACTAACCTAAGTGTGAGATCTTCAATATATGGTAATGAAAAATACTTAATGTCTGTTGTATGTACCGTGTTGTCTATATTTACGTTATTTTGGTTGAGTCTTGTGGGGGTATGATTGCTGAATAAAAGCGAATTGATTAATTTTGGAGAGTACGAATTTTCTAATAGGATCGTTTTTAATTCTAACAAACATTCGTTTTTATATACTGGGTGGCAATGTTTCAATACTCTATTTTTTAACCCTAGAATTGTATTAATTTTAATACGGCTGGAATTATGTGAATGAAAGTTAATATATCTATCGCTACATATGGGTTTTCGGTACCACCTTGTGCGTATGACATTGTTAGTGTCTCTTATCAATAACATATCTAAGAAAGGTATACAATTGTTTTTTCTCGTTCCACTGTAAATTGTAGATGTTTATTATACTTATTGAAGATATTTAGTAATTCTGTAATGTTATTATTAGGTATGGCAAGAATTAGGTCGTCTACATATCTTTTAATAAATGGGATATGGAATTTGGCTTTATCTCTACTGTTCATGATTAAGTCGTCTAAAACAAAGATTACTAAAATGGGGGAGATCGTTGAGCCCATTGGAGTGCCGAAAAGCAGTTTATAACATGTGTTATCAAACATTAAGTAGTTGCGACTCAAAAACAAATTTGAGGATTTGTATGAATGTATCTATGGAGATGTTTTATAACACTCTGTTGTACTAGGTCGTAAGGTAAGTTGGTGAACAATGATATAACATCAAAGCTTACAATTACATAGTTATCTGGTAATTGAATGTTGTTGATTAAATTGCTGAAACTGAATGAATCTTTGATGTAAATATTCATTCACATCATTCCAGCCGTATTAAAATTAATACAATTCTAGGGTTAAAAAATAGAGTATTGAAACTTTGCCACCCAGTATATAAAAACGAATGTTTGTTAGAATTAAAAACGATCCTATTAGAAAATTCGTACCCTCCAAAATTAATCAATTCGCTTTTATTCAGCAATCATACCCCCACAAGACTCAACCAAAATAACGTAAATATAGACAACACGGTACAAACAACAGACATTAAGTATTTTTCATTACCATATATTGAAGATCTCACACCTAGGTTAGTGAACATTTTCAATAACTTTCCATGTAAAATAGCATTTAAAAACATCAAATCTGTTGCACAATTACACACAAAACTTAAAACGCCATACAAAACCAGTGAAAAATCAAATATAGTGTATCAAATTAATTGCAATGATTGCCAGGCGGTATATATAGGAGAAACCAGCGCAATTTGAATGGCAGAATAATTACACACAGAAGTGATTGTAAACTTAAGAAAAGATCATGTACACTAGCAAAACATGTAATAGATACAAAACATAACATGAACTATAATGATGACGTTGTACTCATCACAGAAAGAAATTTCTTTAAAAGGACTTTCGTGGAAATGATCCACATAAAAAACAACCCTAATTGCCTTAACAAAAAGACTGACGTACAAGGTTTGAGTAACATTTATTCCTACGTAATTAAACTGCATAATACTAATAGGTTAAATCAACAATGATAACGAGGTGTATACAATAACAAACAACAACATTGACAGACAAGTTACAACTTACCTCAGACAGAGCAACG
This sequence comes from Crioceris asparagi, assembly GCA_958507055.1. Taxonomy (NCBI): domain Eukaryota; kingdom Metazoa; phylum Arthropoda; class Insecta; order Coleoptera; family Chrysomelidae; genus Crioceris; species Crioceris asparagi. The sequence goes on along the minus strand of OY293829.1, from coordinate 52,354,245 downwards.
TATGAAAGGCACAGACTGATTGAGTGTTTTCTGGTTTTCATATCACAGCACAAGTCGCATGTTTCTAGGTTTGGTTGTTTTTTATCACTTCCTTACCATGTACAATTGGCCTCTTCATGATATATGAATGCCTTTTAATTTATATAATTTAGTTTAAAAGTGTATTTTTATCTAATAATTTTAATATGTTGTGGTTGTAATTAAGCATAAGATAATATAAGTTAAAAATCATGTTCACAAATAGGATGCTTGTTTCTCTAAAAATTTCAAGCTAAGTAAGTATTATGTCAAACTTAATAACCATGTAAACACTTAACACGTTGTAATAAACTTTCACAGATGTCTTGAGAAAGGAGCCAAACAGCTCCGAAAACTCGACCGTATTAGCAAAGAATCCTCGTTTTTCATTTGCCATATGACTGTACAGATAAGAAGTAACGCTGCACTACGTGATTAACAGTTTAGTAGATATAACGGGAAAAACAGCAAAAATTGGCCAATTTTGTAAACTCTATATTTTACATCAACGTTTCGACATAATACATGTCTTCATCAGGATGCTATAATATTAATTCTATAAGTATAAATACATAGAAATATAATAATTCTTACCAAAACTGTGAGGGTATTAAAAATTGACAAATTTAGAAAAACATCAGGACATACATGTTATATGCTTTGTATGCTCTTGTATAATATTGATTATACTTTGATTAATTTGCGTCACATACTAATTTTAATTGTTACTTATCTAAAATAATCTTCTACGTTCTTCTCTCAGACGCTCATCAAGTTTCCTATTGTTTTAATGTTTCTCCTTGAAACCTGCAAATTCATCAAAGACGCAATATTTGGTACTTTATTACAAGAGAAACTTCTAGAACCTTTATTAGTAAAATCATCAAAAAGGCACCTGCACTTGTTTACCATAAAGGTTCTGAAACGTAATTAGTGACGTCATAACACAGAAGGTATAAATATTGGATCCTTCTCCACTTCAATCACTTTTGAAGTCACCTTTTAAGTCAGATTGTTATTTTCAAAATTAAATATTGTAAAGTCAAACTGAACTACAAGTTGTGAAACAAGTTTAAATAAATAAAGTTTTAAAAAAAGTTTTAATTGTTACAAATCCCGTAACAAAAATTGGCGCAGTCGGTAGGATTCCCAAACGTTGGCAGCAGAATCAACAGTGGTTTCCTAACCTTTATGGGAGAAGCAAGCCCCAAAGAATAAAGAAGAAACAAGAAGTCTCCAACTCAAGAAGACGGTCTCTTCGGCAGTAGGGAGCGAAGATCGATCATCATCTAGCTGTAGTCAACACGTACGAAGTAGGATTTCATCTAGAAAAGACGGTCTCAGAAATTCAAACAGAATAATAAAAATACTCCAGTCAAATTATGCAATTTTTGTAAAAAGTCAGGGCATACAGTTAACGAATGTAGGCAAAGGCAACAACAGAACATTCGATACTCACATAATAATGATCCAAGACAACAATTCGAAAACCCACAAAGATTCAATCCTCAGCAAAGTTTCAATAATTCAAATCAGTTTTATCCAAACAGAAATTTTAGTCAACAAAGTCAACCGAATTCCCAAGTATCGAAACCTTCAAATCCAAATAATTCTAGCAATGCTCCAATCCCCCATCCCAATCTTCAAAAAAAGAAATTTGAAAGTCCAAATCCAATTTTTCGTCCGAATAATCAAAGAGCACATCATTTTAATTGTGACAACTATTATCCAGATGAATATTATTATAACGATAACTCCCAAGCTGATCAATTCGATTACACTTATTCCGAATCACAAGATGTCAATCAATATAATCAATATTCCAATCCCAACGAATATGATTATCAAGATGATCAGTATAACTTCAGTCCACAAAATGAATATCAAAATCAAAATTTTCACGAATCCCAGATTCAAGATGCTCCACCACCTTTAGAAGAAATTTCCCAAAAGACATCATTAAAAAACCAAACCCACCATATAAACACAGTGAAGCAAGAGAAATCAGAACAAACTTTCGTATAGAAACACCTCTGTGTACTATTAGTTCACAGGGACTTTATTATATAAAAGATTTTTCTAATAAATTCAAAATTCTAATAGATTCAGGTGCAGGAATATCAGTTTTCAAAAGAAAAACTTGCGAAAATTACCATAATCGATCTAAAGAAAATATTACTATACAAGGAATAACAGAACATAGAATTCCGATTAATGAATCAGTTATGATACCTTTTGGAAAATCAGACGATCCGCACAAAATTTATATTTATGATCTTAATATTGAATTTGATGGATCATTAGGATTAGATTTCCTAGAACATTATCAGTGTGTTATAGACATAACCAACAGAAAATTGATTACAAAATATAGAGTCATACCTTTATATAAAGTAGAAAATTCAATAATAACTGAAGATTTAACTGACAATTCGAAAATTCAAAACCCTCATTCTAATATTATAAATATAGAACTACGTACAGAGCAAGTATTCAAATTAACTTCCAATTTACGAAATACGGATGCTATTTTATTATCCCAAGTGAAAGAAAAAGTTCGTTTACCAAATGCACTTGTGAAGATTAATGAGAAAGGAGAATTCCTTACAACTATAGTAAATACTAATGCAATATCGAAAACAGTAGATTTTTCAGATTTATCATTAGAGTCTATTCAAAATTACGAAATGAATCATATATCTCAAATAAATACTCAAAATTATAATAGAGAGGAAAATATCAGAAATCAACTCAGACTTGAACATTTAAATTTAGAAGAAAAAGAAATGATAACTCAGATATGCTTAGATTTCTCGGATATATTTTACTTAGATGGCGATATTTTATCATTTACTAATGAAGTTAAACATAAAATTAATGTTTCTGATTCGAAGCCAGTTGTCTCCAAATCATACAGATATCCACATATCCATAAAGAAGTAGTTCAACCCAATCCACAGAAAATTGATGCAATTAATAATTTTTCAGAACCTAAAAATGAAAAAGACATTAAATCATTCTTAGGATTGACCGGATATTATCGACGATTTATTCCAAATTACGCTAAAATTTCAAAACCTTTAACAAAGTTACTTCAGAAAGATATTCCCTTTAATTTCAATCAAGATTGTAGAGATTCTTTTGAAACCTTAAAGAAATTTCTAATAACATCACCAATATTAATTTATCCCGATTTTGAAAAAACTTTCATTTTAACAACTGATGCAAGTAATTTTGCTATTGGTGCTGTACTATCGCAAGGTCATCTGAATAGCGATCTACCTATCGCGTACGCATCAAGAACGTTGTGTCCAGCAGAAACCCGATATAGTACAATTGAACGTGAACTTCTAGCAATCGTATGGGCAGTAAAATATTTTAGGCCTTATTTATATGGAAGAAAATTCAAATTAATAACAGATCATCGTCCGCTTACATGGTCATTCTCGATTAAAGATCCAGGTAGCAGATTAGCACGTTGGCGTTTAAAATTAGAGGAATATGATAACGAGATATTATACAAACCAGGCAAAATTAACAAAAATGCGGATGCATTATCAAGAATCAAAATTAATTATTTCAAGGAATGCTCTAAGTTAAGTTCAAAAATATTAACATCTAATAAATCTGACAGTGAAACAGATACTGCAGAAGAAGAAGAAATAACAGTAGATGAAATATCAGTAGAGTTCGGAAATTTTTGCAAACTTTACAAGACAACCTCTCTCATAGATTATTCGAAAGTTGAATACTCTAATGAACAACTATTAGATAGATTTAATAAAGACATAATAACAATAATGTGGCAAAATCATACAAATAATTTACATGATGAAATTCTTAAAGATATATACGAAGAAGATTTAGATTTCAATTTCAACAAAATTAATATTGTTCATAATTGTAAAGTTAAGAGAAGAACTTATTATATTATATATATACCTTTCAATCCAGATGAAGTAAATGAAAGATTATTCCATTCCATTTATAAATATAAAAGAGAAATCGACCCAAATAAAGTCTATGCAGTTGAAAATAACTTAAATCTTCCAATTCTAGAAATATTATGTTACATCTTTTCTGACGAAACTAATATTAAATTCAAAATTTGTCAAAACGTAGTTCAAACTCCAGAGAAAAAGGATATACCAATAATACTCGATCAATACCACAATGGAAAGAAGAATTTACATCGTGGCATTAATGAAACTATCAGGCGAATTAAGGAAAAATATAATTGGTTAGGTCTGACTAAAGATGTTGAAAAATTTATAAAATCTTGTGAGACATGCAAAAAAACTAAGATTTGTAGAAAAAATCTATCATCACCTTTAGTTATTACAGAATCTCCAAGAACACCATTTGAGAGAATAAATTTAGATATTGTAGAGATTCCAACAAAAAATTATGTCCTAGTAATTCGTGATGAACTAACAAAGTTCACACAAGCATATGCAATTGAGAATAAAACAGCAAAAAATATAGTTAACACCTTGTTATTATTTTTCCAACACTACGGAACACCGATTAGAATTCATTGCGACTCTGGAAAAGAATTCAATAATGTACTTTTAAAAGATCTTTGTAAATTATATGATATCAAAATCTCTTATTCAAGTATAGGGCATCCACAATCAAATGGATCGGTAGAACGTTTCAATGCTACTCTTCTTGAAATCATTCGAGCACACTTAAGCGATAACCCAAATGAACACCCTCTTAACTGCTTACCTTATGCAGTCATTTGCTATAATAATTCACAAAATAAGACTCATGGATTTACACCTTACGAATTAATTTTTGGTCATACAGCAGGCAGACCTCCAGAAACTTTATATAATGAAAAAGAAATAATCTCAAAATATATACGAGATCTAAATAATCGAATTAAGTATTTTTATCAAATTGCCCGTCAGAGAACCCAAGATTCCAAAGAAAAATCAAAATTTAGATATGACCAGAAGATTCCAGAAAAACGTTATGAATTTAACATCGGAGATAGAGTATACATTAAGGAATCTCAAATCAGCGATAAATTAAAAAATAAATTTAATGGTCCTTATCAAATAATTGAAATTTTACAAAATGCAGCTGTGGTGTTAAATGAACAAACAGGAATGAAAAGTAAATTTAATTTTGATAGAATGATACCACATACTGAGCTATAAATTTCTTTTCAGGTATAGTTCGCAAATAATGAACAACTTGAAGAAGAAATCGTTAATATTAATTTTAGTTATTCTAAGTAATTATATCTTATGTCAATATTCAATTGACCCAATACCAAATACACTAGGAATATATTTTAATGAGGAATCATACCTTCAAATATCAAATTCTAAATGGACACTCATTGTTTACCATGATATATTACCAATTAAAAATTCTATTCTTCAGAATAATAGAATTATACAAAGTTTAGAAGATCTTGTAGAAAAACCTACAAATAGGATGAAAACTTTTTATACAACAGTTAAAACGCATATAAGTTTACTGAAACAATCTATGACAGATGTTGAGCAGAAATTCAATGAAGTTACAATTGATACAGAAAATTATAATAACTTTAGATTTAAAAGAGGTTTACTCAACGGTGTAGGCACAGTATGGAAATTTATAACCGGCAACTTAGATGCCAGTGATGGAGAATATTATTCAAATTGTATCAATAAATTAATGCATGATGATCATGAGTTAGAGAATTTGATGAAAAATCAAATATCAGTAACAACATCAGTAATAAAGAATTTTAGTAATACAATTCATAAACTTCAAATAGACGAATCAACATTTAATAATGACATTCAAAATATTGAAAAATCAATTTATGATATAACAGATAACTTATCATTTTATAAATCTCAACTAGATATACTTGAGATATGTGAAAAACTTTCTGAAAGTTTATTATTTCTAGAAAACAGTTTGAATGACATTCTGAATGGAATTACTTTTGCAAGATTACAAGTTTTACACTCTTCTATAATAAAACCAAGAGATCTCAAGAATTCATTATTGCAAATCTCTAATTCACTCAAAAATGTTAATTTACCCCTACCAGTGGAACTTAAAAATATTCCCATGTATTTTGAAATTATAGAACTTCATGCTTTTCAAGATAACTCAAGAATCATGTATATTCTCAAAATTCCCTTAGTTGATCCAGAAATATATAAAGTATATAGAATCTACCCTTTACCAACTAAAGACAATCGAACTGGACTTCATCATGTTATTTCAACAAGTCAAAAATATGTTGCTAAAGATGATGATTCTATGTTTTACGTTACCTTATCTAGTTTAGATAAATGTAAAGATCTTGGCTTCAGATTCAAATTATGCTTTGATATGTTGCCTTTACCGATTGACAGTAATTCTATCTGTGAAGCTCAACATCTCAAACAACAGACCGAAATTCCAAAAATTTGTGAAGTGTCGCTACTTTTTGCTAAAGATTATAATGTAAAAGAAATATCCACAAATGTATGGATTATCATCGTTTCTGATCCATTATTTATAACTATAACTTGTAATAATCAAGAACCAGTTACTAGAGTAATTAATGGAAACTCTATACTAAAATTGAAACCAAATTGTAATGCATTTATTGGAAGTACTAGAATAAGATTGAAATATATTATCGAATCTTACAAAAATATTACCTATAAAATCAATCCTGTAATAATACCATATGAATGTTGTAAAGATTTACCAGAAAAAAGGTTTTTACCAAAATTAAAACATTTGAAACTCAACACATTAGATACTGAAGATCTAAACATCGCTCAACAGAAATTAAATGAATATTCCGAAAATTTAGACAAAATTATAAATGAACCTTTTATAACAAAGAACATCTCATGGTTTACTTATATAGTAATAGTATTAATAATTGCATTCATTATGCTCTATATATTTTGTAAATGTAAACGAAGAAGACCTACAGGAATGAGCATCGCAGTAGCACCTCATGATCCACCACAACCACCAGATAAAAACGTTGGTCGATGGAAATCCTTTCTACCCAGAAGAAGACCCAGTGTTCATCCAGAATATGAAGAATACGAATTAAATTAAAACACTATGTTTAAAATATTGTCCTATTGTATTGCAAATTTATAATATTTTAATCAATTTAATTTTTATATTTTTATCATTTAAAAGTTTTCGCATAGCAAAAACTTTTTTTGTAAAAGGGGAGTTGTTATATGCTAACCACATCTTGTATAATATTGATTATACTTTGATTAATTTGCGTCACATACTAATTTTAATTGTTACTTATCTAAAATAATCTTCTACGTTCTTCTCTCAGACGCTCATATTAAGTTTCCTATTGTTTTAATGTTTCTCCTTGAAACCTGCAAATTCATCAAAGACGCAATATTTGGTACTTTATTACTAGAGAAACTTCTAGAACCTTTATTTGTAAAATCATCAAAAAGGCACCTGCACTTGTTTACCATAAAGGTTCTGAAACGTAATTAGTGACGTCATAACACAGAAGGTATAAATATTGGATCCTTCTCCACTTCAATCACTTTTGAAGTCACCTTTTAAGTCAGATTGTTATTTTCAAAATTAAATATTGTAAAGTCAAACTGAACTACAAGTTGTGAAACAAGTTTAAATAAATAAAGTTTTTAAAAAAAGTTTTAATTGTTACAAATCCCGTAACATACATATCAATAATAATATTTGGACTGCTTGTTTATAAGTTATATGTTAAAGATCTTCATTTCAATAGCAGCTACGAAATAATTTTGAAATATTCTGTCAAAGGACTCATTATTTATTTATGTCAGTTATTTTCCATTTAAAGTTTCATTTGTTTAAATTATACCAATACTGGGAGATTGTATAAATATAATATGTTTGCAGGTGTATATTTATGTGATATGGATATTCTCTGTTATGTTATACAAAATATTTTTTTTAAAATACAGTTTATCTCCTATCTAATATGAATCAGATGGACGGATGATTGTTGTTAATTTTTAAATTTATTAAATAAAAATAAATATTACTTATATTATTTATATCTGTTCTATGATTCATAGTGTCATTATTTTTTGATATATGGAACATCTCTAGGAATGATCTTTTTCGAAGATTAGGTTCAATTTCTAGAATTTTAGGATTATCATAGTTAGCTAAATGTGTTGTTTGACGACAATGCTCGGCTAAGGCACATTTTTTGTAAGGGTTTCTAAAATCACTTTTGTGTTGAAAAATTCGTTTTTTAAGTTGTTGAGAGGTTTGACCTATGTACACTAAACTACATGAGCTACAAGGTATTTGATAAATGACATCTTTTTGTTTATCTAATGGAATATCATCTTTTAGTTTGCTGAATAATTTTCTAACAGTGAGAGTATTCTTTTTAGCTATTCTAATATTATCATTTTTCAATAAGTTTATCAGCTTATTAGTTAGATCTCCTACTTGTGGTAAAGATACATAATTTATATTTAGTTCTGATCTATTTGGTGAATTTTGAAGGACTTATCTGTTAGGTATATTATGAAGAATTTTATTAATTAGAATACTAGGATAGCCATTCTCTTGAAATATCATCAGAAGTTTTTTTATATTGTCATTTAATAATGTTGGATGAGAAATGATACTTACTCTTTTTTTCATATTTCTAATCATGTTAATTTTTTGTTTCATTGGATGATTGGAATGGTAATGTATGAACCTATTTGATGACATTGGTTTTCTGTACCAATCTAGGATTATTTTATTATCATTTAGTCTGATAATTCGGGTGTCCAAAAAAGGAATGGAGTTGTTATTTTCTGTTTCTTTGGTAAATTGAATATTTTGGTTATAGCCATTGAAACAGTTTAGTGTGAAATCCAATTGATCTTGTGGCACTGCAGTCACTATATCATCTACATATTTTTTAATAAAAGGAAGTTCGAACGGTAGTAAGTCACAAATTTCATCCAACACGTAATCCATGACAATTCTTGCTATAATTGGACTCAGAGTTGATCCCATAGGACATCCAAATATTTGTTTATATAACTTTGCATTAAATGTAAAAAAATTAGAATCAAAAATGAATTTAATCACTATCAGGAAGTCTTCTTTTGATATGTTAGTATGTGGCGTAATTGTTTGACACATTTTTTCAATAATCTCAATTGCCAAATTCATGGGAATATTGCTTTAAAGAGATATTACATCAAAGCTGACAAGTACGTAATTTGCAGGAAATTGAAAATTATTACATTTCTCAGCATACTCAAAAGAATCTCGAATATAGTATCTATTATTGTTATTAACTGAATTAGATAAAATTTTAGCAATGAATGTAGAAATTTTTGAAGTTGGAGTATTTATACATGAAATAATTGGTCTGAGACTGAGTTCTGGTTTGTGTACTTTAGGTAAACCATAAAATCTTGCTGGAGAAGAATTGTATTCATAAAGTGATTTTGCTTCTATTTCAGTTATAAAACCTCTATTTGATAGTTTCTTTACAATAGAGTTTGCTTTTCCTTGTAATGTTAATGTAGGATCTCTATTTAACTCTTTATAATATTTTTTGTCTTCAATTATGTTATTGGCTAACCTTATATAATCCTGTTTTGATATTATGACTGTGACATTACCTTTATCTGATTGCGTGATCATAATATTTGGATGTTCTCTTAAGAATTTTTTAGTTTCAAGAAATAAATTGTAGATGTATTTGTTATAATTCGGATTTCCTAAATAATAATTTGTTATTAGATGAGTTGAGTGTGCTCTTAAAAGTTCTTTATATGATGATATGATTTGGCTATTTATTAATGATGTAATCAGTATCAGCTAGTAACCTCTGTATGGGAAATGGGAAGAACATGGTTCGGAAATTCTAAACTAAATTTAGGTCCTAAAGATAGATTTTTTTTTACATTCGATGATATTATTGTGTTGCTAACATTTTTACACCATGAATCATGTGTTATAATCTTTTTTTCTTGTTCTTCAATTAGTTTATTAAATTTATTAAGGTTATTACGTTTTATGATATTAAATTTTCTGTTATAATTAATATTATTTTTTCGTTTGAATTCACGTAAGATATGATTAGGAAAAGAGCCCTCAAGGAACTGCCACTTACTAGATAACTCTCTTTCTAACTCGGTGATTCTTTCAACAGTACATCTGATTTAAAATTTTACAAAAATGTTAATCACCTGTAAATTTTTCTTTATTGCTCTTGTTATAGATGTTGTATTAAAAATGGTGTTGAATAGTCCTTTGATGTTGTTTGTGATGATAATAAAATAATCCTAGATTGGTACAGAAAACCAATGTCATCAAATAGGTTCATACATTACCATTCCAATCATCCAATGAAACAAAAAAATAACTTGATTAGAAATATGAAAAAAGAGTAAGTATCATTTCTCATCCAACATTATTAAATGACAATATAAAAAAACTTCTGATGATATTTCAAGAGAATGGCTATCCTAGTATTCTAATTAATAAAATTCTTCATAATATACCTAACAGACAAGTACTTCAAAATTCACAAAATAGATCAGAACTAAATATAAATTATGTATCTTTACCACAAGTAGGAGATCTAACTAATAAGCTGATAAACTTAATGAAAAATGATAATATTAGAATAGCTAAAAAGAATACACTCACTGTTAGAAAATTATTCAGCAAACTAAAAGATGATATTCCATTAGATAAACAAAAAGATGTCATTTACCAAATACCTTGTAGCTCATGTAGTTTAGTGTACATAGGTCAAACCTCTCAACAACTTAAAAAACGATTTTTTCAACACAAAAGTGATTTTAAAAACCCTAACAAAAAATGTGCCTTAGCCGAGCATTGTCGTCAAACAACACATTTAGCTAACTATGATAATCCTAAAATTCTAGAAATTGAACCTAATCTTCGAAAGAGATCATTCCTAGAGATGTTCCATATATCAAAAAATAATGACACTATGAATCATAGAACAGATATAAATAATATAAGTAATATTTATTCTTATTTAATAAATTTAAAAATTAACAACAATCATCCGTCCATCTGATTCATATTAGATAGGAGATAAACTGTATTTAAAAAAAATACTTTGTATAACATAACAGAGAATAGCCATATCACATAAATATACACCTGCAAACATATTATATTTATACAATCTCCTAGTATAAGTATAATTTAAACAAATGAAACTTTAAATTGAAAATAACTGACATAAATAAATAATTAGTCCTTTGACAGAATAATTCAAAATTATTTCGTAGCTGCTATTGAAATGAAGATCTTTAAAATATAATTTATAAACAAGCAGTCCAAATATTATTATTGATATGTGTTATATGCTAACCACATCTTGTATAATATTGATTATACTTTGATTAATTTGCGTCATATACTAATTTTAATTGTTACTTATCTAAAATAATCTTCTACGTTCTTCTCTCAGACGCTCATATCAAGTTTCCTATTGTTTTAATGTTTCTCCTTGAAACCTGCAAATTCATCAAAGACACAATATTTGGTACTTTATTACTAGAGAAACTTCTAGAACCTTTATTTGTAAAATCATCAAAAAGGCACCTGCACTTGTTTACCATAAAGGTTCTGAAACGTAATTAGTGACGTCATAACACAGAAGGTATAAATATTGGATCCTTCTCCACTTCAATCACTTTTGAAGTCACCTTTTAAGTCAGATTGTTATTTTCAAAATTAAATATTGTAAAGTCAAACTGAACTACAAGTTGTGAAACAAGTTTAAATAAATAAAGTTTTTAAAAAAGTTTTAATTGTTACAAATCCCGTAACAAAAATTGGCGCAGTCAGTAGGATTCCCAAACGTTGGCAGCAGAATCAACAGTGGTTTCCTAACCTTTATGGGAGAAGCAAGCCCCAAAGAATAAAGAAGAAACAAGAAGTCTCCAACTCAAGAAGACGGTCTCTTCGGCAGTAGGGAGCGAAGATCGATCATCATCTAGCTGTAGTCAACACGTACGAAGTAGGATTTCATCTAGAAAAGACGGTCTCAGAAATTCAAACAGAATAATAAAAATACTCCAGTCAAATTATGCAATTTTTGTAAAAAGTCAGGGCATACAGTTAACGAATGTAGGCAAAGGCAACAACAGAACATTCGATACTCACATAATAATGATCCAAGACAACAATTCCAAAACCCACAAAGATTCAATCCTCAGCAAAGTTTCAATAATTCAAATCAGTTTTATCCAAACAGAAATTTTAGTCAACAAAGTCAACCGAATTCCCAAGTATCGAAACCTTCAAATCCAAATAATTCTAGCAATGCTCCAATTCCCCATCCCAATCTTCAAAAAAAGAAATTTGAAAGTCCAAATCCAATTTTTCGTCCGAATAATCAAAGAGCACATCATTTTAATTGTGACAACTATTATCCAGATGAATATTATTATAACGATAACTCCCAAGCTGATCAATTCGATTACACTTATTCCGAATCACAAGATGTCAATCAATATAATCAATATTCCAATCCCAACGAATATGATTATCAAGATGATCAGTATAACTTCAGTCCACAAAATGAATATCAAAATCAAAATTTTCACGAATCCCAGATTCAAGATGCTCCACCACCTTTAGAAGAAATTTCCCAAAAGACATCATTAAAAAACCAAACCCACCATATAAACACAGTGAAGCAAGAGAAATCAGAACAAACTTTCGTATAGAAACACCTCTGTGTACTATTAGTTCACAGGGACTTTATTATATAAAAGATTTGTCTAATAAATTCAAAATTCTAATAGATTCAGGTGCAGGAATATCAGTTTTCAAAAGAAAAATTTGCGAAAATTACCATAATCGATCTAAAGAAAATATTACTATACAAGGAATAACAGAACATAGAATTCCGATTAATGAATCAGTTATGATACCTTTTGGAAAATCAGACGAACCGCACAAAATTTATATTTATGATCTTAATATTGAATTTGATGGATTATTAGGATTAGATTTCCTAGAACATTATCAGTGTGTTATAGACATAACCAACAGAAAATTGATTACAAAATATAGAGTCATACCTTTATATAAAGTAGAAAATTCAATAATAACTGAAGATTTAACTGACAATTCGAAAATTCAAAACCCTCATTCTAATATTATAAATATAGAACTACGTACAGAGCAAGTATTCAAATTAACTTCCAATTTACGAAATACGGATGCTGTTTTATTATCCCAAGTGAAAGAAAAAGTTCGTTTACCAAATGCACTTGTGAAGATTAATGAGAAAGGAGAATTCCTTACAACTATAGTAAATACTAATGCAATATCGAAAACAGTAGATTTTTCAGATTTATCATTAGAGTCTATTCAAAATTACGAAATGAATCATATATCTCAAATAAATACTCAAAATTATAATAGAGAAGAAAATATCAGAAATCAACTCAGACTTGAACATTTAAATTTAGAAGAAAAAGAAATGATAACCCAGATATGCTTAGATTTCTCGGATATATTTTACTTAGATGGCGATATTTTATCATTTACTAATGAAGTTAAACATAAAATTAATGTTTCTGATTCGAAGCCAGTTGTCTCCAAATCATACAGATATCCACATATCCATAAAGAAGAGGTCAAATCTCAAATTTCTAAAATGCTTGAACAAGGAATAATTCAAAATTCAATTAGTCCATATTCTTCTCCAGTATGGGTAGTTCCATAGAAAATAGACGCATCTGGAAAACAGAAATGGCGTATCGTAATCGACTATCGAAAATTAAATGAGGTTACTATTGATGATAAATATCCTTTACCTAATATTTCGGATTTACTTGATCAACTCGGTAAGTGTCAATACTTTTCAACACTCGATTTAGCTTCTGGATTTCATCAAATAGAGATAGACAAACCTGATATTCAAAAAACCGCATTCACAGTAGAAAATGGTCATTACGAATTTATTCGAATGCCATTTGGTTTGAAAAACGCGCCCGCTACATTTCAAAGAGTTATGGACAACGTCTTATTAAGATTGCAAAATGACATCATAGTTTATTCCCCAACAATTCATGAACATATTTCTAGACTGAAAGAAGTTCTTACCAGACTTAGAAGTGCAAATTTAACATTACAACCAGAGAAGTGTGAATTTCTTCGAAAGGAAGTTGCCTATTTAGGACACGTCATAACTAAAGAAGGAGTTCAACCCAATCCACAGAAAATTGATGCAATTAATAATTTTCCAGAACCTAAAAATGAAAAAGACATTAAATCATTCTTAGGATTGACCGGATATTATCGACGATTTATTCCAAATTACGCTAAAATTTCAAAACCTTTAACAAAGTTACTTCAGAAAGATATTCCCTTTAATTTCAATCAAGATTGTAGAGATTCTTTTGAAACCTTAAAGAAATTTCTAATAACATCACCAATATTAATTTATCCCGATTTTGAAAAAACTTTCATTTTAACAACTGATGCAAGTAATTTTGCTATTGGTGCTGTACTATCGCAAGGTCAACTGAATAGCGATCTACCTATCGCGTACGCATCAAGAACGTTGTGTCCAGCAGAAACCCGATATAGTACAATTGAACGTGAACTTCTAGCAATCGTATGGGCAGTAAAATATTTTAGGCCTTATTTATATGGAAGAAAATTCAAATTAATAACAGATCATCGTCCGCTTACATGGTCATTCTCGATTAAAGATCCAGGTAGCAGATTAGCACGTTGGCGTTTAAAATTAGAGGAATATGATTACGAGATATTATACAAACCAGACAAAATTAACAAAAATGCGGATGCATTATCAAGAATCAAAATTAATTATTTCAAGGAATGATCTAAGTTAAGTTCAAAAATATTAACATCTAATAAATCTGACAGTGAAACAGATACTGCAGAAGAAGAAGAAATAACAGTAGATGAAATATCAGTAGAGTTCGGAAATTTTTGCAAACTTTACAAGACAACCTCTCTCATAGATTATTCGAAAGTTGAATACTCTAATGAACAACTATTAGATAGATTTAATAAAGACATAATAACAATAATGTGGCAAAATCATACAAATAATTTACATGATGAAATTCTCAAAGATATATACGAAGAAGATTTAGATTTCAATTTCAACAAAATTAATATTGTTCATAGTTGTAAAGTTGAGAGAAGAACTTATTATATTATATGTATACCTTTCAATCCAGATGAAGTAAATGAAAGATTATTCTATTCCATTTATAAATATAAAAGAGAAATCGACCCAAATAAAGTCTATGCAGTTGAAAATAACTTAAATCTTCCAATTCTAGAAATATTATGTTACATCTTTTCTGACGAAACTAATATTAAATTCAAAATTTGTCAAAACGTAGTTCAAACTCCAGAGAAAGAGGATATACCAATAATACTCGATCAATACCACAATGGAAAGAAGAATTTACATCGTGGCATTAATGAAACTATCAGGCGAATTAAGGAAAAATATAATTGGTTAGGTCTGACTAAAGATGTTGAAAAATTTATAAAATCTTGTGAGACATGCAAAAAAACTAAGATTTGTAGAAAAAATCTATCATCACCTTTAGTTATTACAGAATCTATCTCCAAGAACACCATTTGAGAGAATAAATTTAGATATTGTAGAGATTCCAACAAAAAATTATGTCCTAGTAATTCGTGATGAACTAACAAAGTTCACACAAGCATATGCAATTGAGAATAAAACAGCAAAAAATATAGTTAACACCTTGTTATTATTTTTCCAACACTACGGAACACCGATTAGAATTCATTGCGACTCTGGAAAATAATTCAATAATGTACTTTTAAAAGATCTTTGTAAATTATATGATATCAAAATCTCTTATTGAAGTATAGGGCATCCACAATCAAATGGATCGGTAGAACGTTTCAATGCTACTCTTCTTGAAATCATTCGAGCACACTTAAGCGATAACCCAAATGAACACCCTCTTAACTGCTTACCTTATGCAGTCATTTGCTATAATAATTCACAAAATAAGACTCATGGATTTACACCTTACGAATTAATTTTTGGTCATACAGCAGGCAGACCTCCAGAAACTTTATATAATGAAAAAGAAATAATCTCAAAATATATACGAGATCTAAATAATCGAATTAAGTATTTTTATCAAATTGCCCGTCAGAGAACCCAAGATTCCAAAGAAAAATCAAAATTTAGATATGATCAGAAGATTCCAGAAAAACGTTATGAATTTAACATCGGAGATAGAGTATACATTAAGGAATCTCAAATCAGCGATAAATTAAAAAATAAATTTAATGGTCCTTATCAAATAATTGAAATTTTACAAAATGCAGCTGTGGTGTTAAATGAACAAACAGGAATGAAAAGTAAATTTAATTTTGATAGAATGATACCACATACTGAGCTATAAATTTCTTTTCAGGTATAGTTCGCAAATAATGAACAACTTGAAGAAGAAATCGTTAATATTAATTTTAGTTATTCTAAGTAATTATATCTTATGTCAATATTCAATTGAGCCAATACCAAATACACTAGGAATATATTTTAATGAGGAATCATACCTTCAAATATCAAATTCTAAATGGACACTCATTGTTTACCATGATATATTACCAATTAAAAATTCTATTCTTCAGAATAATAGAATTATACAAAGTTTAGAAGATCTTGTAGAAAAACCTACAAATAGGATGAAAACTTTTTATACAACAGTTAAAACGCATATAAGTTTACTGAAACAATCTATGACAGATGTTGAGCAGAAATTCAATGAAGTTACAATTGATACAGAAAATTATAATAACTTTAGATTTAAAAGAGGTTTACTCAACGGTGTAGGCACAGTATGGAAATTTATAACCGGCAACTTAGATGCCAGTGATGGAGAATATTATTCAAATTGTATCAATAAATTAATGCATGATGATCATGAGTTAGAGAATTTGATGAAAAATCAAATATCAGTAACAACATCAGTAATAAAGAATTTTAATAATACAATTCATAAACTTCAAATAGACTAATCAACATTTAATAATGACATTCAAAATATTGAAAAATCAATTTATGATATAACAGATAACTTATCATTTTATAAATCTCAACTAGATATACTTGAGATATGTGAAAAACTTTCTGAAAGTTTATTATTTCTAGAAAACAGTTTGAATGACATTCTGAATGGAATTACTTTTGCAAGATTACAAGTTTTACACTCTTCTATAATAAAACCAAGAGATCTCAAGAATTCATTATTGCAAATCTCTAATTCACTCAAAAATGTTAATTTACCCCTACCAGTGGAACCTAAAAATATTCCCAAGTATTTTGAAATTATAGAACTTCATGCTTTTCAAGATAACTCAAGAATCATGTATATTCTCAAAATTCCCTTAGTTGATCCAGAAATATATAAAGTATATAGAATCTACCCTTTACCAACTAAAGACAATCGAACTGGACTTCATCATGTTATTTCAACAAGTCAAAAATATGTTGCTAAAGATGATGATTCTATGTTTTACGTTACCTTATCTAGTTTAGATAAATGTAAAGATCTTGGCTTCAGATTCAAATTATGCTTTGATATGTTGCCTTTACCGATTGACAGTAATTCTATCTGTGAAGCTCAACTTCTCAAACAACAGACCGAAATTCCAAAAATTTGTGAAGTGTCGCTACTTTTTGCTAAAGATTATAATGTAAAAGAAATATCCACAAATGTATGGATTATCATCGTTTCTGATCCATTATTTATAACTATAACTTGTAATAATCAAGAACCAGTTACTAGAGTAATTAATGGAAACTCTATACTAAAATTGAAACCAAATTGTAATGCATTTATTGGAAGTACTAGAATAAGATTGAAATATATTATCGAATCTTACAAAAATATTACCTATAAAATCAATCCTGTAATAATACCATATGAATGTTGTAAAGATTTACCAGAAAAAAGGTTTTTACCAAAATTAAAACCTTTGAAACTCAACACATTAGATACTGAAGATCTAAACATCGCTCAACAGAAATTGAATGAATATTCCGAAAATTTAGACAAAATTATAAATGAACCTTTTATAACAAAGAACATCTCATGGTTTACTTATATAGTAATAGTATTAATAATTGCATTCATTATGCTCTATATATTTTGTAAATGTAAATGAAGAAGACCTACAGGAATGAGCATCGCAGTAGCACCTCACGATCCACCACAACCACCAGATAAAAACGTTGGTCGATGGAAATCCTTTCTACCCAGAAGAAGACCCAGTGTTCATCCAGAATATGAAGAATTCGAATTAAATTAAAACACTATGTTTAAAATATTGTCCTATTGTATTGCAAATTTATAATATTTTAATCAATTTAATTTTTATATTTTTATCATTTAAAAGTTTTAGCATAGCAAAAACTTTTTTTGTAAAAGGGGAGTTGTTATATGCTAACCACATCTTGTATAATATTGATTATACTTTGATTAATTTGCGTCACATACTAATTTTAATTGTTACTTATCTAAAATAATCTTCTACGTTCTTCTCTCAGACGCTCATATCAAGTTTCCTATTGTTTTAATGTTTCTCCTTGAAACCTGCAAATTCATCAAAGACACAATATTTGGTACTTTATTACTAGAGAAACTTCTAGAACCTTTATTTGTAAAATCATCAAAAAGGCACCTGCACTTGTTTACCATAAAGGTTCTGAAACGTAATTAGTGACGTCATAACACAGAAGGTATAAATATTGGATCCTTCTCCACTTCAATCACTTTTGAAGTCACCTTTCAAGTCAGATTGTTATTTTCAAAATTAAATATTGTAAAGTCAAACTGAACTACAAGTTGTGAAACAAGTTTAAATAAATAAAGTTTTTAAAAAAGTTTTAATTGTTACAAATCCCGTAACCTGTATTTTCTGATGTTTTTCTAAATTTGTCAATTTTTAATACCCTCACAGTTTTGGTAAGAATTATTATATTTCTATGTACTTAAACTTATAGAATTAATATTATAGCATCCTGATGAAGACATGTATTATGTCGAAACGTTGATGGAAAATATAGAGTTTACAAAATTGGCCAATTTTTGCTGTTTTTCCCGTTATATCTACTAAACTATATATATATATATATATATGGAAAAGGTATAAAACGGCTTCTGCAGTTTTGTATGTGGAAATAAGAGTAACTCTTTTCTAGTCTAGCTTTCGAATCTTTATTGATTCTTCATCAGGATTACTTAAATTATACAAATTATGAAATAACAATGTAAACATGAAAAATATATGATACTTACGAAGTTGAAATTTAATTAAACATTAAATATTTTGGAATAGAAGTTATCATCAGTAACAGTAATCGTCCGTATCACTATAACAAAGTTTAAAATAAAAAAAATGTAAATAAATTTGGAGAATAGAAAACCTTTAAAAATTTAAATTGTTATACTGAAATTTTGATATAATATTGAGTTGACAAATTTATTTGATTGAAATCTAAGTAGTCATGAAACAGATTCATACAAGGTATTAATAAATATGTGAATACAATATACAATATACAATAATTTGTATAATTCAAGTAATCCTGATGAAGAATCAATAAAGATTCGAAAGCTAGACTAGAAAAAAGAGTTACTCTTATTTCCATATACAAGACTGCAGAAGCCGTTTTATACCATTTCCAATCGAAGAATATCCTAGCCAGTCATTTATAAATTTCCTGAATTATATATCTATATATATATTAAATTATTTGTGAATTCTTGACTGTCTAATTAATGATGAAGTTTTAATGATTGGGGTTGCAGTCAAAATGCCAATAATGAAGAGTTTTAATTTTATTGGCATTTTGACTACAACCCCAATCATTAAATATTCATTATATATATATATATATATATATATATAGATATATATATATATATATATATATATATATATATTGTATTCTTGACTGGTTTTATAATAAATAAAATGATGTTCTTGGGGATGCAGTCATATAATCAATAAAATTCTTTGATTAAAGCCGAGGTTCCGAGAATGTTTATTCTCTTCTTCAGCAAAAATCGTGAATTTAAAATAAATTAGCCAAAAACTGGAAAGATTTGATAGCCATCCATTACAAAATAAACATTCTTGAAAGCTCGGCTTTAATCAAAGAATTTTATTGATTATATGACTGCATCCCCAAGAACATCTTTTTATTTATATATATATATATATATATATATATATATATATATATATATATATATATATATATATATATATATATATATATATATTGTTTGATTCTGAATTCTTGACTGGTTTATTATTTAATAAAATAT
This sequence comes from Crioceris asparagi, assembly GCA_958507055.1. Lineage (NCBI taxonomy): Eukaryota > Metazoa > Arthropoda > Insecta > Coleoptera > Chrysomelidae > Crioceris > Crioceris asparagi. Next base: position 52,333,861 of record OY293829.1, on the reverse strand, counting down.
ATTTTTATTGGGGATGCAGTCATTTAATAAATAAAATTCTTTGGATTATGCCAAGCTTTCGAGAATGTTTATTCTCTTCGTCGGGGCAAAATTCCTGAATTTATATAAAATTAACCACAAACAGGAAAGATTTCATAGTCAGCAATCAGAAATGTCATTAGTTATTTATGATAAATAACTAATGATATTTCTGATTGCTGACTATGAAATCTTTCCTGTTTGTGGTTAATTTTATATAAATTCACGAATTTTGCCCCGACAAAGAGAATAAACATTCTCGAAAGCTTGGCATAATCCAAAGAATTTTATTTATTAAATGACTGCATCCCCAATAAAAATCTATCTTATTATATATATATATATATATATATATATATATATATATATATATATATATATATGTCGCATATCTGAAGTGAAACTTCTTAAACAACTGGATTAAATTTAAATATTTGTCTTTATTTTCGAATACTTCAACAATAAAAAGGTAGTTAATTGTATGCAAAAACTGAGTTAATCGAGCTCACCATATTTCATTTATGCATCTGTATATTATATCATCTAAAATCAATACATCTATATACTATAACCAGTACAATGAGCGTGACCCTCGAGGTCCACACGACGAACTTTCCAGTAGCTTTAAAAATATTCTATATTATTTGAAAAAGTCGCGGGCAAAAGTTAGTTTATCTTTAATCTATACATAAAAAGCAAAAAATCAACAAAAACTTTAAATTGGAATATAAGATTATTTCATATCTTTAGCTCCTAAATCCTTCTTAAATGTCTGTATTGTATATAATATTTCCAATCCACACATTACTTATATAAATCCATGTTTTTATAAATGTATTTTTGATTTATAGTTATATCTATTGAAAGTAAGAAATCCACGAAAAACAATTGTGAAGTCCAATTTGAAAAGTAAATTTCTTATTATTTTGTATATCGATATTCAAAATTTTCCATCCTAGAGTAAAATAACTTTTCCCGATAAGTCTTTAAAAGAAACTTTATTAACAGAAAAAGAGATTAACAAATATATGTGGTTACTATGAGAATCAACTAGAAGATGATTTACAATTCTACAGTTGCCTATTTATATATTATTATAATGCAATATCAGCACTACTTTAAGTATTACATCATTTCATTATATTTTATATATTTCAGCAGAAATGACCATATAGCTCCCCCCTTCCTGAGATTGAAAAAAGGGGGTTGCATTTTCGCGATGTTTGAGTTTAATGATCACGTTTGCTCTTTGCTTATTTTTATAGTATCCCATAATTACATTGATTACAATGATAATTATAGTAAATAAAATACTAAATACTGATCCACCTATGTCAATTTTAAAATACTTAAGTGGATGCAAATCAAGACTCTCAAGATGTCTTAAATCATCATGAATTGAATTTAAGTTTAACTCTTTTAATTACAATGGTTCGATATTTTGAATTAATTCATCTATATTTAGTGAAAGTAATTTTAATCCCAAATTTATATTATTAATTTCTTGCGAATCATAATGTTTATTTCCTATAATGACCATACATTGTTCTGGAATTATTAAGGATTAAGGTTTTCTGATTTGGGCATTTAAAAGATACCTTTTCTTTTGAGGATGGCAATACAATGAGATAATTATCTGGAAGTTGAGTAACAGATGTTTCCTTATGTATTATCGGAGTTAAAGGACAGTGACTTGTGAGATTAATCGTATTGCCTATACAAGGTTCATTTTTGTTCAATTGATTTTCAACACATAAGTTTATTCCTTCAGTTTTTTGACATTTTTTGTTAACATTAAAATAGTCTTTTACAGACATTAAAATATAAGTATTTTTTAAGACCATTATTTTACTTTTAACGGGAATTGGGTATAATTGATACATTATGTATGGTTTATTACATATCAAAGGTATTGCAATATAAAATATAATTATATTATTTTTTATAGTCACATCAACATGTGCTATCTCGTAAAATTGTTTAATGTTATCAAAAGGTATCTTTTCTTCTTTCGAATTCTTTTTATTTAAGAATACTATAGTGCATAACTTTGATTTCAGCGGAACTAATTTCTGTTTGTAAACTTGTTCGCATTTCATCTAAAATTTGAGTATTATTTCCAGTGTTATCAATTAAAAGAACAAACTCTATAGTTGATTGTGTGAATTTAGATAATTCATTGATTGATTGATCTTTCTTGTGCCTTCTTTTGATTCTGATTACGACTATTAATTGAGTATTAATTTTCTTTGTTACCTGCTTAAGGACAGTTTGGGTAGATGAAATGTCCTGTTGTAGGGTATCCTGATTGTGTGGTAATATTTTGATATAATTATCGTATTTTTGTCCATCGTCAGCGTCTAAGGTGCCATAAAGATATTTTTTGAACTTTTCCGACGATATCGAGTAATTCACGTCTATGTCTTTTCGAAGAATAATGACTTACAAATTCCTCAAATGTTTGTATATGCCCAAGTATGTTATTAACTCTTATTAATAATAAAACGTATAAGGGTGTTGTTCGGTTTGTTAGTTTAGAAGTAACATTATATAATGTTATCGTAGTTCTCAGAATGCATCTCCTAATATTAGTTAAATTTACATGGTAGTACACATGATGGTAATTATTGACAATGTAACTTGTTCCTAATTTGCTTGGTAATACAGGATTTGTCAGCTTCTCAATCTGGTATTGACTGGTGGTAAGAGGGAGTAGGAGTATCAGTAAAGGTATAATATTCATTGTTCTGAAATAAATCATTTTCATCTCTTAATATCCTTGGGATGCCTCTGAGTTTGGAATAATTTTTAGAAAATTTGGATATCAATTTTTTAGTATTCAATTGTTGAGGAGTGGTCAAGAATTGATCTGGGATCAGTTTCTCGGTTACTGTTCAGTTTTGCTAGATTATTAGCTTTTTTGGCATTTAATTTCATATTAATATTTTCATTCAAGTTCTTTTAACGTTTGAGCTAATTCCTAAATATAGTCGGTTTGAATTTGGTTTAAATTCTTTTAAAAACTTAATTGATAATTGAGGTTTCCTTTTATGATTTGAAAAGGCGTATAATCGTGAGAGGAATGAATACTATTATTATAGTTCAATACAACGATATCTATTAACTCTTGATCTCTTTTTGATTTATGCTCTTGTTTTAATGTGACTAAACTTTCCTTCAAAGTAGAATGAAATCTTTCAATAGGTGAATTGGAATTTAGTTTATAAGGTGTTGTAAAACGTTTGATTGAATTCTATATAATTTACAAAGATCTTGTATTACATTACTTTTAAAATTTTGAGCATTATCAGTAGTGATGATTTCAGGCGTACCATGTTGTAAAAAGAACTCTATCAAGTTTTGACAGATCTCAATTGAGTTTTCATGAAGAGGATATGCTGCAGCAAATTTATAAAAATTGTCTATTATCGTTAAATATTTTGCCGATATGAGGGAATAAATATCTATATAGATATGTTCAAAATGTTTTTGTCCTATTGGTGTCGGTTTGAAGATAACTTTGTAGGGATGTCTATCATATTTAGATTTCTGGCAAATTTCACAGGTATTAATGAAGTTTATAATATCTTTCTCTAAGCTAGGCTAATAGTACGACTGATTGACATTTTTAATATTTTCAGTGATTCCTCTATGAGATGTTTTGATAGTATAGTACCGTTGAATTATGTTTTCTGTTCGTCTGGCCTAATTACATCTTTAAGAGGTATATTAGAAATAACTAGTTTATAGGAGTTGTATCTAAATGTATTTTGAAAAATTAGAAGTATTAATGGTTCAAGCTCTTTGTACGGAAAGTGTAAGCAATAGGTGTCTGGGGTAAATAATCTCGTAAGACTTCTTGTATTTTCTTTGTGATGAGATCATCTTTAAAAAAGACAAAAAACCTTTTCTTTGTTTCGAATCATTTTTCAATCGTTACATAAGGTTGATCTTTATTAGTCAATTTAAAGACAACTTGGTTTTTATAAGTGTTAACACTCTTGTTAACATTCGCGGCTCCTAAAATAGGATTTTCATGTGAGGAGTGGATTGTTTCGGTTTCAGAGGAATCATGATTATTATCGTTTGTCTCTAATATACGGAAGCGCTGAAGGACCAATGCATATTTTGTTTCCAATTCTTAAATTCTTATAAACTCAACTAGTTGACATTCTCAAGTCAACCGGTTGAGTTTGTAAAGTCAACCGGTTGAGTTTGTAAAGTCAACTGATCGACTTTAGAAACTCAACTGGTTGAGTTTCATGGAATTGTGTTGGGTATGCGGTATACCTAACCCATTCTGATTTCATTCGGTTGAGTCTCAAGTATCGATACGATGTGCGTGGTCGTGTGTGGTTAAAAAACCTATAGTAAAGTAGGTACCCTAATTATTGTACTAGGTGAAAGCGTATACTGTGTAATGGAATCTTGATATTTATACTGAAATCAATAGACAAATGGAACGACCTCATTTAGATGACGCCATCAAATACTACTTTTATTTGGGCTTACAAAATCATGAAATTTTGTTGTTTCTTTTACAACTTGACTATAATATTAGTTTGACAACGTTGAAAAGTTGTCTTCGGAGTTTGAATTTATATCGGAGGAGAAATTATTCTCCATTGTCGGACATTGTTGATTTTATCAATGAGCAAGTGCTTTCATCAAGTGGGCTGCATGGCTATAAATGGATGCACCAAAAATGTTCGCATTCGGGACTAAATGTTAAACAAAACACTGTAAGTAATTTGTTAAATCTTATCGACCCACAAGGTGTCTCAACAAGAAGGAGAAAAAGATTACAAAGACGGCAGTATTTCAACAAGGGTCCAAACTATTTGTGGCATGTTGATAAATATGATAAACTCAAGCCTTACGGTATTTGTATTAGCGGTTGTATCGACGGATTTTGACGTAAAATTTTATGGTTAAAAGCTGCTAGTACCAACAATAATCCTCGAGTAATAGCTGGTTATTACATTCAAACTATCAAAAGTTCAAAAGGTTGCCCTAGAACCCTAAGAAGTGACTTGGGTACCGAAAACGTACATTTAGAATCTATGCAGATCTACTTTCATGAGATGGCAGATAACGTTCCGCTTGAGAGTAGATTGCTATCATTTCTGTATGGTACAAGTTGTAATAATCAAAGGATTGAGTCCTGGTGGTCGATGCTCCGAAAACACAACAGCCAATTCTGGACGGACGTCTTCATACAAATGATAGATGATGGAATTTTTGATGCAACTTTTTTAGACAAATCTATTTTACAATATTGTTTCATGGATCTTATTCAGGTACTAGAGTAAATGTTTATTATTTTATTATGGTTAAGAATATGTTTTTCTTACTACTCCTTTAGAAAGAATTAGACACAATCGTCTTGGAGTTGAGTTCCCATACCATACGTCGAAGCCGACAAAGTATTGACATCTTGACAATCCAACTAAGTAAATGTGCTACACCGGTTCTGGTGCAAAATCGATCAATTTTACATGTAATTTCCCATAAGGAATTCTAAGGTCAAAAATAGCGAAATTGGCTCTATTTAACCTTGAACATTGGCAGACTACTTCCCTCGCTCTGGTCAGCCACGCGCCCTCAGCGGTAAATTTAAATTTGACAGCTGCGACATCTTCGAAGCGGGGGGTTTCAAATTGACAGCTGGCATGGGATACAAAGAATTTGTCATTTGTGCACAGGCATCCAAGGAACATAGTCATCCAGACGTAGCAGGTAGCGTCAACATCGTGAGCAGTTGGATTTAGGATGACGTCATGCTGGCTGAAATTAAATGTTCTCACCAATCTCACTGAATCATCAACAACCCAAATATAACGACATGCTTCGGTGATATCACAGTTGTGATAAGAAGATTGAATGCTAGACCACACCCACCGCAAATTGTTGTTAAAGTTACTCAGCTGATTCAACGTAAAGACCATCTTTTGTGATTTTAGATTGTTTATGACACATGTAATAATGAATTAATTTTATAATATCAGTATACAAGATGTGTCGGCATTGATTTAAATTAACATGTATATTTCTCATAACTATGAAAAAGGTACAAATATCAAGAAAAATGAGCCAAGTAACTACAAAATAGCTATGTGAGATGTGAAAAATGACAGAAAAAAATGCAATATACATGAAATGGGCGAGAAAAATGGCGCAAATATCAAGAAAAATGATATGTCAGCAGGATTGGTAGAGTTAACATCAGTGCGCATGCGTGCACAATGCTATATAAAGGTTGGTATCACAAAACTTACTCATTCAGTCATTGACTTCCGAACGAGTAAGATGTTTCTCTTCAATAATTTAGTAAAACAAATTGCATTCAGATTAGGACTTTTATCATCTCAATATGATGATAATGAGGCTTGCAAAGGACTAAATGAGTGTGCTAAGATATAATGATGCTGAGGGCCCCGTCAAATATCATTATGTATGGATCAAAAATCTATCCCGGCTTCTATCAACCCAACTTAGTAAAGAAATGCATCAAAAGTTCTTCTATGAACGCTGTCTCCATTATTGTAGATCCCTAGAAAAATTAGAAAAGCATCTGGAGGACTGTCAACAAATTTCAAAAATAAGGAAAAAAGCTCCTTTTAATGTATATGCTGATTTGGAGAGTGTCTTGGAAAAAACTGATGACCCAAAAAAACCACAACGTCACGTTCCAGCTGCGATTGGCTATTATGTTGTGTTCCTACGACCACTACCTTAGTTTTTACCGGTCATACCGCGAACAGGACTGTATGCAGTGGTTTGCTAATGAGATGGGCAGTTTAGCGGAAGATATGGCTACAGTCTTCTGGTGCTCATATAACATCCATATGACATATGAACAGGAAATAGAGTATCAAAAAGCTACTCACTGTCACATCTGCATGAAATCATTTAGCCCTGAATAACAGAAAGTGCGAGATCACAACCACTTGTTACCTGAAAACAATTATAGAGGAGCAGCGCACGAGGGATGCAACATCAATTACAAGGACAGCCATATGGTTCCAGTTGTCTTCCACAATCTATCAGGTTATGATGCTCATTTCATAGTTACAGATATTGCTACGAAGATTGGGGGAAAAGTTGACCTACTTCCCATTAGAAAGGAGAAGTATATCTCATTTACCAAACATATAGAAGATTACCCCATTCAGTTCCGTTTCATAGACAGTTTCCGATTTATGGCATCCTCCCTAGACAAGTTGGCATCATATTTACCGGAATTTCCAAATCTGAAGACACAGTTTCCTGAAGTAGATGAAATGCATTTTTCACTTTTAACGAAGAAAGGAGGAATGCCATATGATTACATCGACTCCTTCGACCGTTTTTCTGAAACGAATCTACCATCCATAGATGATTTTTACAATAAGCTGAATAATAAACCATGTCCTCGCCGACTCTACCGACGAGCCCAAGATGTTTGGAGCAGCTTCTCATGTGAAAATTTGGGAGAATACGTTGATTTATATATGAAGACTGATATTTTACTCTTGGCTGATGTATTTGAGATGTTCCGCACAAGCTGTCTGAACACGTATAATTTAGATCCAGCTAACTATTTTACATTACCAGGCTTCACTTGGGATGCCATGCTGAAGCATACAGGAATCGAGCTGGAGCTGTTAACCGATGCTGATATGTTTCTGTTTGTTGAACGAGGCATCCGAGGAGGTTTGAGCCAAGTATGTAGTAATAGACAGGCTAAAGCTAACAACATGTATCTTAATAACTACGATCCCAACAAGCCTCAATCATATTTGATGTATTATGATGTAAACAATCAATATGGATGGGCAATGTCGCAATATCTACCATACGGAGGTTTTGAATGGGCTGACACTAACATTGATGTCGCATCAATACCTGATGATGCAGACGAAGGATATTTTTTGGAAGTAGACCTAGACTATCCTAAACATCTTCATGATAAACATAAAGACATACCCTTCTGCCCACAACATATTAATCCTAAGACGCTGAAGCCTTCTAGGAATGTTAACGAGCCAACAAAATTGATGACTACATTCTATGATAAACATAAGTATGTTATACATTATGTAGCACTCAAGCAGGCATTGGAAAACGGGCTTGTGCTTAAAAAAAAATCATCGAGCATTAAAATTCAAGGAGAGTCCTTGGCTTTAAAGTTACATTGATCTCAACACCGAATTTAGGAAGAAGGCTAAAAATGAGTTTCAAAAAAATCTGTTTAAATTGATGAACAATGCTGTTTTTGGGAAGACGATGGAGAACGTTAGGAAGCGTGTGAACATCAAGCTTATTACTGAGTGGACTGGAAGATATGGTGCTGAGTCATACATATCTAAACCTGAGATCAAGACTGCTACAGTTTTTAATGAGAACCTAGTTGCAGTGGAATTAAATAAACTGCAGGTATGGTTAAATAAACCAATTTATGTTGGACAATCCACCCTTGATCTAGCTAAAACTACCATCTACGATTTTAATTATGGTTACATGCGACAACGTTATGGTGATGAATGCTCTGTACTCTACACAGACACTGATTCCCTGATATATGAACTCTATCAGGATCCATATATATTAATGAGGGAAGATTGTCATAGATATTTTGATACTAGCAAATATCCACAAGATAATCACTATGAAATACCTTTAGTAAATAAGAAGGTACTTGGAATGATGAAAGATGAGAATAATGGCGTTCCAATGATAGCTTATGTGAAGCTCAGATCCAAATTATATACTACAAAAGTGCATACGACCGATAATGATTTAGAAAAGATGATAAAACATCTGATGGAAGATGAGTATGAAGAGGATGAAATTGCTGAGAATATAAGAAATTTTGGAGTGACCAAGAAGGCCAAAGGGGTAAAATCTTCAATCGTCAAGACCGAGATAACTTTCGAAGACTATATTGAATGCTTAGAAGGGTTTCAAAAGAAGACGGTTACTCAAAACCTTATCAGATCTGACAAGCACAAGGTCCATTCAATAACACAAGAAAAAATAGCTCTCAGTCCTGATGATGATAAGCGTTTCCTTGTTTATGGAACAGATGACACACTTCCATGGGGACATTATCAAATATGTGAAGCTATGGATATAAACTAATTATATGTAAAATTATGTTTTTTATATCTTTCATATTTTTTTTGTAATATGTTGGCAATAAAAATAAAATAGATATCTCGTTTCTTATTTCTTTTACTCTACCCTTCAAAATTCTCTATATAATTACAAACGTGATAGACGTGGCATTGGTTGTTATAGCCTAATATCCTACTGCTAGGATTGCTATGAATTACATTCTAGTATACAAGAAGCAGCAAGATTTCGACATATTCAAAACCAGTCATTAAGATTACCAGAAATTGATGAAACCGACACATTACCTACTATACTCAGGAAGCATTTTATGCTACAACTTCCAACTATCAAGGATTTTAGAGAGATAACTAACAACGATTTAATTGTTAAATTGAGAATAACGTTATATAGCAATAACATCCTACATACAACCAGTCTAACACCTGAAATATTAAGCAGCGATGTAGACCTTATAGATTGGTTTGAGTCCATTATGCTCATGAGATGTATTGATGAGTTGCAGCGGTATAAAAATGCTATTTTATCATCATTATATATAGAATGTAATGTTTAAACACTTAAAATAAAAAATTATATTTATTCAACAATTGTTTTATTTAAATTGAAATTAGCTTGTTGTAGATAATAATTTAAGTTTAACCAGAGGTGTTTTGTTAGTTCTTTGATAGCCATCAGGCAACAATTTCCTCAAATCAAAGGTACTATACGTACTCCAAGGGTGACAGCCCGGTTTGTAAGCGAGTCTAACAGACACCCTAAGTATTGAATACTTCTCCCACAGTGTGGTACCTGGAGGTCTATTCTGTACACTAATCGTTAATCGACATAATCTAACGATAACAGTTGAAGATCGAAATGTCATTCACATAGATGTTAACTTTATTTATCCATATACTGCGTGATGTTATATTATTACAGATAGTAGAGGCAACATTATTTGGTTACGTTACAACAGTGAGAAAAATTAAATGTAGGTTATGTTGGATAAAAGAAGAAGGTATAGGCCGACATTTGGAAAGAAGCTTTTTTAATTTCAATCAATCGAATTACTGTATAATGATAGCATTCACATTATTGCTTCAAGAATGAGAGTTGCCAATAATTAAGTTTGGCAATACCTCAGTTTAGGTATCTACACAAACTCAAGTGTATTGTTTGAGCGAACAATCATATTGCAAATAGCTCTAACAGTGTTTGATTTCACTCTGAATTTTGCTGTGAGGGAGAAGAGCTTTGCTCAATTATCATACCACAAACTCAAATTCTATCTATTATACCTATCATAGAATTAACTTTACGTTTTACACAAACTAATGATTCACCATCAGAGAGAAAGCAGATGAATATTATATAATGATTATGAATAACATCGAAGGCAAATCCAAAATATGTAGGTACTTACGGTAGGTAATCTCAATATAAACAACAGAGATTCATAAAGAATTTCACCATCTCATCTACTTTCTTCATTCCTTGCATGTTTATTCGATGATCGATTAATTTAAAGATAAAATGGTTGTTTACAATCAATTCTTATTTATCAGGAAAACATTTTTAATGTGATTCAATCCAGCCCCAAGTACCTACCTATCTTAATCAGTTTTCTAGATTTATTCGGAACATGCATATCTAAAAACAGGTGGAGATATTCAGTTCAAAATATATTTCTTCTATTTTTTAAACTTGCATTGATAGGATGGGAAATCGCGAAATATTCCTTATTATTTCATGCTTTGAATTTGTTCATATATTTATGAACTGATCCAACGGCCGTTATAGACCGATGGGAGTCATATGGCACGAGAAACAATTATTAGTCATCCATTCTTTTGTCTCAGCCAATAATATCTCGAGATATACGGTTGAGATATGGACTAATACACTTTCACGAGACTAATTTATGTAAGAAAGATCATTGCGAATAATAAACTTGGAGGGTTAATTTCTGTTCGTAAGTTTTGTGATAGTTTTCTGGTGATTTAAATTTCAATGATGGATACTGTTGCCGAAATGTAAGTAATTTTAATGTTCTCATAAAATATATATTGTATTTTTGTGTGTATAAAAGTTACAATAATAATATTATGTTATTGGTAAATTATGATCCGCATTTCTGAAGCAGTAAAGTAAGTTTTTCTACGCAATTTTCTTAGGAGACAAAATAGATGCAACCGAGATAATAAAGAACAACTTACTTCTTTGGTAGCATTTATGTGTAGCCACCCGAAATTCGCTTCTGGGGCGCAACTTGGCTATGATGGTGTAGCCACAAATAAAGCAATTTGGCAAGAGCTGACCAATACTCTAAATCAGTTGGGACACCCCAAAATTGCAGAGAGGTGGCAAACTGTGAGTATCAAATAGACTCATATGAACTAATCGAAATAAGTTGTGAATAGTGACAAAAGTTCTTATCAGAAAAAAATATCCTAATATCTTTATACATATACAGGGATTGAAAATTATTTCTGGATCTGACATCATAAGTTTTACCAAATAGATCACCCTATATATTTTTATATTTTCAGATAGTTATTTTCACATTTTAGATGATATAATAAGTTTCGGAGGATGTCCAACTTTTGGTTTTTTAATAGTTGTCAATTAATTCTTATTAAAACAAAATGAGCACTCAAAACATTGAGGAAAATGAAAAAATATATAAAATTATCTTAACTGTTGCAAATCGAAATAAACACTATTTTTGTAAGAGAAGATTTTAATATAACGTAAAACGATGAAGATGGTTCCACAAATTTGTTCAACTGTGTACATAGCCATTTTATATAATAATTTCATATAATAACATTCTTCTAATTTACAGACTTATAATTTTAATAATTCCAATCTTTATCCAAGGCATACTAGAAATTTTGAATACACATTTTGCTAACCAAGCTTACCTTCCTAGTCATGAGTACTAAATGTCTAAAAGACATCAAAAATAAATCTATTAAATTCATTGTAAAGGAAATATTTTAAGAGCTAATACAATAGCAATATCCTAATCTCATCATAATTTCCCAGTCATTATTGGAGCTGAATTTCTTGTAGACATGGAGAGACATGAAATCCAAAGCTCTTGGTAAGGCTGCTCAGATCCGTGGTGCAAGAAGTAGAACGGGAGGCCTTCCGAATAATGAGCCTGCAGTTAACGAGCAGGATAAATAAATTTGTAGCCTTTTTGGGTCAAATTATTGGGAGGGTTCCTCATGTGCTGACCTTTATCCTGAAGAAATAGTGAGTTATTTCAGAGTTAGATACATACGTACTTTAGTTTAAATTTTATATCGCGTCACCTCTGTGACATTGCATTTCTCCGTACAAATTAAATTTCATTTCTTTTCTCTTTTCTACATAAATAATAACAATTTAAACTTTCATTATAATTTATAATTCTAGACATTTTCTCACTTTTCTGGTTCAATAATTACATTTTTTTAATCTTTTCTGGTACACTAGTTGATATTTACCTTATTTCGTAGGAATTCATAGAAAGGCTGGAACAGGGGGATGAGTCTTTAGAGAAGAGCCAGTCTGTACTCGGGTGGCTGAAGCTCTGAATATTCCCAAATTCCCAAAGATCCATGAATTGGTCTTCATGCATCTCAAAAGGATCATGACTCGCTCTCCATGCACTCCGTTCCGTTCTTCTCTCCAAACGCCGTGCACGATGTTCCAAATTCATCACATCCAATTTATTAAAAACAAGTACGATGTGTGCTGAACTTATGTTAAGCTCTTATAAAAATTAAAATGCAATAGAATTAAAAATCTCACCAACCTTGCAAAGTATTTAGAAAAGTTATATTATTATGAGACATGATGATTTTATATTCTTTGCTGTATCTCTATTTAGATATTCTCAAAAATACTATACCAATTTCAACAATGAATAAAACTGAACTTATTTGAAGGCTAAATCTATTAAAAAAGTAATCAACACACTGAACTTACTTATTCGAACAACAGTAGGGATCCACTTATAGTAAGTATATCGTATATCTAGTTATGAACCTAGAATAAAATATAATCAATGTTTAACAAGTAAATATATATATATATATATATATATATATATATATATATTTATATATATATGAATAATAATTTCGCGCCTAGCTGGTAAATTGAACCTACATTTCGTAGGGTGCCGCAATAAGAACGAGGTTTGTCGTCTACATATTGCGTTTGTGTGCATTTTTTCCACTATACTGCTCAATCAGATTGATTACCAAACATAGCATCAGTCTCCCAGATATATATCATGATTTCGAGGTTGTTGCCTCTCATCAGTATATCGTAGGGTGAAGAGCCATATTTGATAATCAATCCTTATTTGGAACTCATACTTGTATCAATCTTCGGTATAGAACTGTCGGTGGAGACAAGTATGAGCGATATATTAAGCATGTATAATGGTGGATAATAACAATCGGCAAAGTTTAATAATTAATTAAATAAATGAGGAGCTATCCGTACCAGATGACCATATTAGTATATGAATAATAATTTCGCGCCTAGCTGGTAAATTGAACCTACATTTCGTAGGGTGCCGCAATAAGAACGAGGTTTGTCGTCTACATATTGCGTTTGTGTGCATTTTTTCCACTATACTGCTCAATCAGATTGATTACCAAACATAGCATCAGTCTCCCAGATATATATCATGATTTCGAGGTTGTTGCCTCTCATCAGTATATCGTAGGGTGAAGAGCCATATTTGATAATCAATCCTTATTTGGAACTCATACTTGTATCAATCTTCGGTATAGAACTGTCGGTGGAGACAAGTATGAGCCATATATTAAGCATGTATAATGGTGGATAATAACAATCGGCAAAGGTTAATAATTAATTAAATAAATGAGGAGCTATCCGTACCAGATGACCATATTAGTATATGAATAATAATTTCGCGCCTAGCTGGTAAATTGAACCTACATTTCGTAGGGTGCCGCAATAAGAACGAGGTTTGTCGTCTACATATTGCGTTTGTGTGCATTTTTTCCACTATACTGCTCAATCAGATTGATTACCAAACATAGCATCAGTCTCCCAGATATATATCATGATTTCGAGGTTGTTGCCTCTCATCAGTATATCGTAGGGTGAAGAGCCATATTTGATAATCAATCCTTATTTGGAACTCATACTTGTATCAATCTTCGGTATAGAACTGTCGGTGGAGACAAGTATGAGCGATATATTAAGCATGTATAATGGTGGATAATAACAATCGGCAAAGGTTAATAATTAATTAAATAAATGAGGAGCTATCCGTACCAGATGACCATATTAGTATATGAATAATAATTTCGCGCCTAGCTGGTAAATTGAACCTACATTTCGTAGGGTGCCGCAATAAGACACCACCGACAGTTCTATACCGAAGATTGATACAAGTATGAGTTCCAAATAAGGATTGATTATCAAATATGGCTCTTCACCCTACGATATACTGATGAGAGGCAACAACCTCGAAATCATGATATATATCTGGGAGACTGATGCTATGTTTGGTAATCAATCTGATTGAGCAGTATAGTGGAAAAAATGCACACAAACGCAATATGTAGACGACAAACCTCGTTCTTATTGCGGCACCCTACGAAATGTAGGCTCAATTTACCAGCTAGGCGCGAAATTATTATTCATATACTAATATGGTCATCTGGTACGGATAGCTCCTCATTTATTTAATTAATTATTAACCTTTGCCGATTGTTATTATCCACCATTATACATGCTTAATATATCGCTCATACTTGTCTCCACCGACAGTTCTATACCGAAGATTGATACAAGTATGAGTTCCAAATAAGGATTGATTATCAAATATGGCTCTTCACCCTACGATATACTGATGAGAGGCAACAACCTCGAAATCATGATATATATCTGGGAGACTGATGCTATGTTTGGTAATCAATCTGATTGAGCAGTATAGTGGAAAAAATGCACACAAACGCAATATGTAGACGACAAACCTCGTTCTTATTGCGGCACCCTACGAAATGTAGGTTCAATTTACCAGCTAGGCGCGAAATTATTATTCATATACTAATATGGTCATCTGGTACGGATAGCTCCTCATTTATTTAATTAATTATTAACCTTTGCCGATTGTTATTATCCACCATTATACATGCTTAATATATCGCTCATACTTGTCTCCACCGACAGTTCTATACCGAAGATTGATACAAGTATGAGTTCCAAATAAGGATTGATTATCAAATATGGCTCTTCACCCTACGATATACTGATGAGAGGCAACAACCTCGAAATCATGATATATATCTGGGAGACTGATGCTATGTTTGGTAATCAATCTGATTGAGCAGTATAGTGGAAAAAATGCACACAAACGCAATATGTAGACGACAAACCTCGTTCTTATTGCGGCACCCTACGAAATGTAGGTTCAATTTACCAGCTAGGCGCGAAATTATTATTCATATACTAATATGGTCATCTGGTACGGATAGCTTCTCATTTATTTAATTATATATATATATATATATATATATATATATATATATATTATATGTATATAAAAAAAAATACTTATTCAGTGGTAGAAACTAATTGTTGTAGATACTTGAATTCACTCCTCACTTACTTATGTTTCAATAACCTAGAACATAATAATTCCCAAAACTGTAAAACGTACAAACCAAAATGAAAATAACTTGCAGTTTGCAGTACTTACGGACCTATACTACCATAATTAATAATCATTACACTAATGGTTTCTTCTACACCATTTCCCTTTTATTTGAGAAAGAATACTGTTTATTTAAAAAAAATATCAATTGTATTTGAGAGAAGTCAAATTTATTTAAGAGAGCACCAATTAGTTGAAAAAAGTCAGTTTTATTTGAGTAGTCAAAATATTAATTTAAGAGTTCAATTTTATTCAAGAAATGGTAAAATGTAATTGAGAAGATAAACAAGATAATGAAAAACACAAAAGCACATGAATAACACAATCTTAACATTAGAAATGATGATTACACTGAACCTTTAGACCTTTTTACCAACTTGCTAATTCAATTAGGATACTTTTCTCAAATGCAATTAGCAACTTCTTAAATTCAAATGATACATTCTGAAATAGAATTACATTCGTATTCATATTATAAAATAATTTCTCAAATACAACTGACTATTCTCCACTAAGTTTGTTGTATTCTCAAATGCAATTAAAACCTTATTGAATTAAAGTGGAAATGGTGTATATTATGAAATTATTATTCTGTAACTTACCTATAGGATAGTATCCGTTATGTTACTTTCTGAGAACTTGCAGAAAGATTAATATGAAAGTATATAATTGATAAAAGTAACACAAGGATCCAATCCGATAACTACTTACCCATGACAAAATAATCGGAATTCAGATTGCAATTTAACTAATACTATATGCGAAAGCTATTACTGCCTAGAATATTGGGTATAGGATCAATTCTCAAATAGATGAGACATAAATACGAATACCAATATATTTTTACTTCCTTTTGCCGATTGAAGTAACCTAAAAATAGAATAATTTCTCTTAAGACGTAAAATTCAAAAAAGGATATGATACTTACCTATAAAATTCTCACTTAAGAAAACTCACAACCATAGAGTCTTTATTATATTTCTGTGTTGACAACTCACAACAATTTATAACAAAGCACAAGAGGTTATAGGTTATAGTTGAACATAAACAAACACATACATACACAACACACGTCGTACGGCGAGACGGCAAGACCACGTGACATCATCGACTGTCAAATGTTATCGTTCACAAGGATCTTCACTTATCGCACTCAAGAGACCGCCCGATAACTTTTTGAACAGAACACCAAAAGGTGACGACATAGAACAATCATTTTTGGTTGCGGACTGGCATCAAATGACATATCGCCATGTATAAGTATATCTATATATATAATTATAGCGATAAGCAGCTATCGATTAACGATTAGTGTACAGAATAGACCTCCTGGCGTGCCTTTGTGCAGGAAAAAGTCGACAACCTCGATAATTTAGGTAATATTTGAGATTAACTGAGATATTGATATTATAAAAAAGATATCTATAGCCGGAGGCCGATAGGTGATTCTTTGATAGCCATCAGGCAACAATTTCCTCAAATCAAAGACTCTATACGCACTCTGCTATAACGGGGTGACAGCCCGGTCTAACAGACACCCTAAGCATTTAATACTTCTTCCACAGTGTGGTACCTGGCGTGCCTTCGTGTAGAAAAAAGTCGATCACCCCTTGATACCCGAAGGAGCCACAATGGCTTCATATCATATAACATAGATTAGGAATTTGATTAATCAATTTTAAATTAAATACATAAATAAAAAAGTGTATAAAAACTCACCTATACTAAACTCCTAAAGGGCAGTATGCTGGAAAGGTATTGATGAAATATCTCTCTATGAAGATTACCCCATTCAGTTCCGTTTCATAGACAGTTTCCGATTTATGGCATCCTCCCTAGACAAGTTGGCATCATATTTACCGGAATTTCCAAATCTGAAGACACAGTTTCCTGAAGTAGATGAAATGCATTTTTCACTTTTAACGAAGAAAGGAGGAATGCCATATGATTACATCGACTCCTTCGACCGTTTTTCTGAAACGAATCTACCATCCATAGATGATTTTTACAATAAGCTGAATAATAAACCATGTCCTCGCCGACTCTACCGACGAGCCCAAGATGTTTGGAGCAGCTTCTCATGTGAAAATTTGGGAGAATACGTTGATTTATATATGAAGACTGATATTTTACTCTTGGCTGATGTAGTTGAGATGTTCCGCACAAGCTGTCTGAACACGTATAATTTAGATCCAGCTAACTATTTTACATTACCAGGCTTCACTTGGGATGCCATGCTGAAGCATACAGGAATCGAGCTGGAGCTGTTAACCGATGCTGATATGTTTCTGTTTGTTGAACGAGGCATCCGAGGAGGTTTGAGCCAAGTATGTAGTAATAGACAGGCTAAAGCTAACAACATGTATCTTAATAACTACGATCCCAACAAGCCTCAATCATATTTGATGTATTATGATGTAAACAATCAATATGGATGGGCAATATCGCAATATCTACCATACGGAGGTTTTGAATGGGCTGACACTAACATTGATGTCGCATCAATACCTGATGATGCAGACGAAGGATATTTTTTGGAAGTAGACCTAGACTATCCTAAACATCTTCATGATAAACATAAAGACATACCCTTCTGCCCACAACATATTAATCCTAAGACGCTGAAGCCTTCTAGGAATGTTAACGAGCCAACAAAATTGATGACTACATTCTATGATAAACATAAGTATGTTATACATTATGTAGCACTCAAGCAGGCATTGGAAAACGGGCTTGTGCTTAAAAAAAAATCATCGAGCATTAAAATTCAAGGAGAGTCCTTGGCTTTAAAGTTACATTGATCTCAACACCGAATTTAGGAAGAAGGCTAAAAATGAGTTTCAAAAAAATCTGTTTAAATTGATGAACAATGCTGTTTTTGGGAAGACGATGGAGAACGTTAGGAAGCGTGTGAACATCAAGCTTATTACTGAGTGGACTGGAAGATATGGTGCTGAGTCATACATATCTAAACCTGAGATCAAGACTGCTACAGTTTTTAATGAGAACCTAGTTGCAGTGGAATTAAATAAACTGCAGGTATGGTTAAATAAACCAATTTATGTTGGACAATCCACCCTTGATCTAGCCAAAACTACCATCTACGATTTTAATTATGGTTACATGCGACAACGTTATGGTGATGAATGCTCTGTACTCTACACAGACACTGATTCCCTGATATATGAACTCTATCAGGATCCATATATATTAATGAGGGAAGATTGTCATAGATATTTTGATACTAGCAAATATCCACAAGATAATCACTATGAAATACCTTTAGTAAATAAGAAGGTACTTGGAATGATGAAAGATGAGAATAATGGCGTTCCAATGATAGCTTATGTGAAGCTCAGATCCAAATTATATACTACAAAAGTGCATACGACCGATAATGATTTAGAAAAGATGATAAAACATCTGATGGAAGATGAGTATGAAGAGGATGAAATTGCTGAGAATATAAGAAATTTTGGAGTGACCAAGAAGGCCAAAGGGGTAAAATCTTCAATCGTCAAGACCGAGATAACTTTCGAAGACTATATTGAATGCTTAGAAGGGTTTCAAAAGAAGACGGTTACTCAAAACCTTATCAGATCTGACAAGCACAAGGTCCATTCAATAACACAAGAAAAAATAGCTCTCAGTCCTGATGATGATAAGCGTTTCCTTGTTTATGGAACAGATGACACACTTCCATGGGGACATTATCAAATATGTGAAGCTATGGATATAAACTAATTATATGTAAAATTATGTTTTTTATATCTTTCATATTTTTTTTGTAATATGTTGGCAATAAAAATAAAATAGATATCTCGTTTCTTATTTCTTTTACTCTACCCTTCAAAATTCTCTATATAATTACAAACGTGATAGACGTGGCATTGGTTGTTATAGCCTAATATCCTACTGCTAGGATTGCTATGAATTACATTCTAGTATACAAGAAGCAGCAAGATTTCGACATATTCAAAACCAGTCATTAAGATTACCAGAAATTGATGAACCCGACACATTACCTACTATACTCAGGAAGCATTTTATGCTACAACTTCCAACTATCAAGGATTTTAGAGAGATAACTAACAACGATTTAATTGTTAAATTGAGAATAACGTTATATAGCAATAACATCCTACATACAACCAGTCTAACACCTGAAATATTAAGCAGCGATGTAGACCTTATAGATTGGTTTGAGTCCATTATGCTCATGAGATGTATTGATGAGTTGCAGCGGTATAAAAATGCTATTTTATCATCATTATATATAGAATGTAATGTTTAAACACTTAAAATAAAAAATTATATTTATTCAACAATTGTTTTATTTAAATTGAAATTAGCTTGTTGTAGATAATAATTTAAGTTTAACCAGAGGTGTTTTGTTAGTTCTTTGATAGCCATCAGGCAACAATTTCCTCAAATCAAAGGTACTATACGTACTCCAAGGGTGACAGCCCGGTTTGTAAGCGAGTCTAACAGACACCCTAAGTATTGAATACTTCTCCCACAGTGTGGTACCTGGAGGTCTATTCTGTACACTAATCGTTAATCGACATAATCTAACGATAACAGTTGAAGATCGAAATGTCATTCACATAGATGTTAACTTTATTTATCCATATACTGCGTGATGTTATATTATTACAGATAGTAGAGGCAACATTATTTGGTTACGTTACAACAGTGAGAAAAATTAAATGTAGGTTATGTTGGATAAAAGAAGAAGGTATAGGCCGACATTTGGAAAGAAGCTTTTTTAATTTCAATCAATCGAATTACTGTATAATGATAGCATTCACATTATTGCTTCAAGAATGAGAGTTGCCAATAATTAAGTTTGGCAATACCTCAGTTTAGGTATCTACACAAACTCAAGTGTATTGTTTGAGCGAACAATCATATTGCAAATAGCTCTAACAGTGTTTGATTTCACTCTGAATTTTGCTGTGAGGGAGAAGAGCTTTGCTCAATTATCATACCACAAACTCAAATTCTATCTATTATACCTATCATAGAATTAACTTTACGTTTTACACAAACTAATGATTCACCATCAGAGAGAAAGCAGATGAATATTATATAATGATTATGAATAACATCGAAGGCAAATCCAAAATATGTAGGTACTTACGGTAGGTAATCTCAATATAAACAACAGAGATTCATAAAGAATTTCACCATCTCATCTACTTTCTTCATTCCTTGCATGTTTATTCGATGATCGATTAATTTAAAGATAAAATGGTTGTTTACAATCAATTCTTATTTATCAGGAAAACATTTTTAATGTGATTCAATCCAGCACCAAGTACCTACCTATCTTAATCAGTTTTCTAGATTTATTCGGAACATGCATATCTAAAAACAGGTGGAGATATTCAGTTCAAAATATATTTCTTCTATTTTTTAAACTTGCATTGATAGGATGGGAAATCGCGAAATATTCCTTATTATTTCATGCTTTGAATTTGTTCATATATTTATGAACTGATCCAACGGCCGTTATAGACCGATGGGAGTCATATGGCACGAGAAACAATTATTAGTCATCCATTCTTTTGTCTCAGCCAATAATATCTCGAGATATACGGTTGAGATATGGACTAATACACTTTCACGAGACTAATTTATGTAAGAAAGATCATTGCGAATAATAAACTTGGAGGGTTAATTTCTGTTCGTAAGTTTTGTGATAGTTTTCTGGTGATTTAAATTTCAATGATGGATACTGTTGCCGAAATGTAAGTAATTTTAATGTTCTCATAAAATATATATTGTATTTTTGTGTGTATAAAAGTTACAATAATAATATTATGTTATTGGTAAATTATGATCCGCATTTCTGAAGCAGTAAAGTAAGTTTTTCTACGCAATTTTCTTAGGAGACAAAATAGATGCAACCGAGATAATAAAGAACAACTTACTTCTTTGGTAGCATTTATGTGTAGCCACCCGAAATTCGCTTCTGGGGCGCAACTTGGCTATGATGGTGTAGCCACAAATAAAGCAATTTGGCAAGAGCTGACCAATACTCTAAATCAGTTGGGACACCCCAAAATTGCAGAGAGGTGGCAAACTGTGAGTATCAAATAGACTCATATGAACTAATCGAAATAAGTTGTGAATAGTGACAAAAGTTCTTATCAGAAAAAAATATCCTAATATCTTTATACATATACAGGGATTGAAAATTATTTCTGGATCTGACATCATAAGTTTTACCAAATAGATCACCCTATATATTTTTATATTTTCAGATAGTTATTTTCACATTTTAGATGATATAATAAGTTTCGGAGGATGTCCAACTTTTGGTTTTTTAATAGTTGTCAATTAATTCTTATTAAAACAAAATGAGCACTCAAAACATTGAGGAAAATGAAAAAATATATAAAATTATCTTAACTGTTGCAAATCGAAATAAACACTATTTTTGTAAGAGAAGATTTTAATATAACGTAAAACGATGAAGATGGTTCCACAAATTTGTTCAACTGTGTACATAGCCATTTTATATAATAATTTCATATAATAACATTCTTCTAATTTACAGACTTATAATTTTAATAATTCCAATCTTTATCCAAGGCATACTAGAAATTTTGAATACACATTTTGCTAACCAAGCTTACCTTCCTAGTCATGAGTACTAAATGTCTAAAAGACATCAAAAATAAATCTATTAAATTCATTGTAAAGGAAATATTTTAAGAGCTAATACAATAGCAATATCCTAATCTCATCATAATTTCCCAGTCATTATTGGAGCTGAATTTCTTGTAGACATGGAGAGACATGAAATCCAAAGCTCTTGGTAAGGCTGCTCAGATCCGTGGTGCAAGAAGTAGAACGGGAGGCCTTCCGAATAATGAGCCTGCAGTTAACGAGCAGGATAAATAAATTTGTAGCCTTTTTGGGTCAAATTATTGGGAGGGTTCCTCATGTGCTGACCTTTATCCTGAAGAAATAGTGAGTTATTTCAGAGTTAGATACATACGTACTTTAGTTTAAATTTTATATCGCGTCACCTCTGTGACATTGCATTTCTCCGTACAAATTAAATTTCATTTCTTTTCTCTTTTCTACATAAATAATAACAATTTAAACTTTCATTATAATTTATAATTCTAGACATTTTCTCACTTTTCTGGTTCAATAATTACATTTTTTTAATCTTTTCTGGTACACTAGTTGATATTTACCTTATTTCGTAGGAATTCATAGAAAGGCTGGAACAGGGGGATGAGTCTTTAGAGAAGAGCCAGTCTGTACTCGGGTGGCTGAAGCTCTGAATATTCCCAAATTCCCAAAGATCCATGAATTGGTCTTCATGCATCTCAAAAGGATCATGACTCGCTCTCCATGCACTCCGTTCCGTTCTTCTCTCCAAACGCCGTGCACGATGTTCCAAATTCATCACATCCAATTTATTAAAAACAAGTACGATGTGTGCTGAACTTATGTTAAGCTCTTATAAAAATTAAAATGCAATAGAATTAAAAATCTCACCAACCTTGCAAAGTATTTAGAAAAGTTATATTATTATGAGACATGATGATTTTATATTCTTTGCTGTATCTCTATTTAGATATTCTCAAAAATACTATACCAATTTCAACAATGAATAAAACTGAACTTATTTGAAGGCTAAATCTATTAAAAAAGTAATCAACACACTGAACTTACTTATTCGAACAACAGTAGGGATCCACTTATAGTAAGTATATCGTATATCTAGTTATGAACCTAGAATAAAATATAATCAATGTTTAACAAGTAAATATATATATATATATATATATATATATATATATATATTTATATATATATGAATAATAATTTCGCGCCTAGCTGGTAAATTGAACCTACATTTCGTAGGGTGCCGCAATAAGAACGAGGTTTGTCGTCTACATATTGCGTTTGTGTGCATTTTTTCCACTATACTGCTCAATCAGATTGATTACCAAACATAGCATCAGTCTCCCAGATATATATCATGATTTCGAGGTTGTTGCCTCTCATCAGTATATCGTAGGGTGAAGAGCCATATTTGATAATCAATCCTTATTTGGAACTCATACTTGTATCAATCTTCGGTATAGAACTGTCGGTGGAGACAAGTATGAGCGATATATTAAGCATGTATAATGGTGGATAATAACAATCGGCAAAGTTTAATAATTAATTAAATAAATGAGGAGCTATCCGTACCAGATGACCATATTAGTATATGAATAATAATTTCGCGCCTAGCTGGTAAATTGAACCTACATTTCGTAGGGTGCCGCAATAAGAACGAGGTTTGTCGTCTACATATTGCGTTTGCGTGCATTTTTTCCACTATACTGCTCAATCAGATTGATTACCAAACATAGCATCAGTCTCCCAGATATATATCATGATTTCGAGGTTGTTGCCTCTCATCAGTATATCGTAGGGTGAAGAGCCATATTTGATAATCAATCCTTATTTGGAACTCATACTTGTATCAATCTTCGGTATAGAACTGCCGGTGGAGACAAGTATGAGCCATATATTAAGCATGTATAATGGTGGATAATAACAATCGGCAAAGGTTAATAATTAATTAAATAAATGAGGAGCTATCCGTACCAGATGACCATATTAGTATATGAATAATAATTTCGCGCCTAGCTGGTAAATTGAACCTACATTTCGTAGGGTGCCGCAATAAGAACGAGGTTTGTCGTCTACATATTGCGTTTGTGTGCATTTTTTCCACTATACTGCTCAATCAGATTGATTACCAAACATAGCATCAGTCTCCCAGATATATATCATGATTTCGAGGTTGTTGCCTCTCATCAGTATATCGTAGGGTGAAGAGCCATATTTGATAATCAATCCTTATTTGGAACTCATACTTGTATCAATCTTCGGTATAGAACTGTCGGTGGAGACAAGTATGAGCGATATATTAAGCATGTATAATGGTGGATAATAACAATCGGCAAAGGTTAATAATTAATTAAATAAATGAGGAGCTATCCGTACCAGATGACCATATTAGTATATGAATAATAATTTCGCGCCTAGCTGGTAAATTGAACCTACATTTCGTAGGGTGCCGCAATAAGACACCACCGACAGTTCTATACCGAAGATTGATACAAGTATGAGTTCCAAATAAGGATTGATTATCAAATATGGCTCTTCACCCTACGATATACTGATGAGAGGCAACAACCTCGAAATCATGATATATATCTGGGAGACTGATGCTATGTTTGGTAATCAATCTGATTGAGCAGTATAGTGGAAAAAATGCACACAAACGCAATATGTAGACGACAAACCTCGTTCTTATTGCGGCACCCTACGAAATGTAGGTTCAATTTACCAGCTAGGCGCGAAATTATTATTCATATACTAATATTGTCATCTGGTACGGATAGCTCCTCATTTATTTAATTAATTATTAACCTTTGCCGATTGTTATTATCCACCATTATACATGCTTAATATATCGCTCATACTTGTCTCCACCGACAGTTCTATACCGAAGATTGATACAAGTATGAGTTCCAAATAAGGATTGATTATCAAATATGGCTCTTCACCCTACGATATACTGATGAGAGGCAACAACCTCGAAATCATGATATATATCTGGGAGACTGATGCTATGTTTGGTAATCAACCTGATTGAGCAGTATAGTGGAAAAAATGCACACAAACGCAATATGTAGACGACGAACCTCGTTCTTATTGCGGCACCCTACGAAATGTAGGTTCAATTTACCAGCTAGGCGCGAAATTATTATTCATATACTGATATGGTCATCTGGTACGGATAGCTCCTCATTTATTTAATTAATTATTAACCTTTGCCGATTGTTATTATCCACCATTATACATGCTTAATATATCGCTCATACTTGTCTCCACCGACAGTTCTATACCGAAGATTGATACAAGTATGAGTTCCAAATAAGGATTGATTATCAAATATGGCTCTCTTCACCCTACGATATACTGATGAGAGGCAACAACCTCGAAATCATGATATATATCTGGGAGACTGATGCTATGTTTGGTAATCAATCTGATTGAGCAGTATAGTGGAAAAAATGCACACAAACGCAATATGTAGACGACAAACCTCGTTCTTATTGCGGCACCCTACGAAATGTAGGTTCAATTTACCAGCTAGGCGCGAAATTATTATTCATATACTAATATGGTCATCTGGTACGGATAGCTCCTCATTTATTTAATTATATATATATATATATATATATATATATATATATATATATATATATATATATATATATATTATATTTATATAAAAAAAATACTTACTCAGTGGTAGAAACTAATTGTTGTAGATACTTGAATTCACTCCTCACTTACTTATGTTTCAATAACCTAGAACATAATAATTCCCAAAACTGTAAAACGTACACACCAAAATGAAAATAACTTGCAGTTTGCAGTACTTACGGACCTATACTACAATAATTAATAATCATTACACTAATGGTTTCTTCTACACCATTTCCCTTTTATTTGAGAAAGAATACTGTTTATTTAAAAAAAATATCAATTGTATTTGAGAGAAGTCAAATTTATTTAAGAGAGCACCAATTAGTTGTAAAAAGTCAGTTTTATTTGAGTAGTCAAAATATTAATTTAAGAGTTCAATTTTATTCAAGAAATGGTAAAATGTAATTGAGAAGATAAACAAGATAATGAAAAACACAAAAGCACATGAATAACACAATCTTAACATTAGAAATGATGATTACACTGAACCTTTAGACCTTTTTACCAACTTGCTAATTCAATTAGGATACTTTTCTCAAATGCAATTAGCAACTTCTTAAATTCAAATGATACATTCTGAAATAGAATTACATTCGTATTCATATTATAAAATAATTTCTCAAATACAACTGACTATTCTCCACTAAGTTTGTTGTATTCTCAAATGCAATTAAAACCTTATTGAATTAAAGTGGAAATGGTGTATATTATGAAATTATTATTCTGTAACTTACCTATAGGATAGTATTCGTTATGTTACTTTCTGAGAACTTGCAGAAAGATTAATATGAAAGTATATAATTGATAAAAGTAACACAAGGATCCAATCCGATAACTACTTACCCATGACAAAATAATCGGAATTCAGATTGCAATTTAACTAATACTATATGCGAAAGCTATTACTGCCTAGAATATTGGGTATAGGATCAATTCTCAAATAGATGAGACATAAATACGAATACCAATATATTTTTACTTCCTTTTGCCGATTGAAGTAACCTAAAAATAGAATAATTTCTCTTAAGACGTAAAATTCAAAAAAGGATATGATACTTACCTATAAAATTCTCACTTAAGAAAACTCACAACCATAGAGTCTTTATTATATTTCTGTGTTGACAACTCACAACAATTTATAACAAAGCACAAGAGGTTATAGGTTATAGTTGAACATAAACAAACACATACATACACAACACACGTCGTACGGCGAGACGGCAAGACCACGTGACATCATCGACTGTCAAATGTTATCGTTCACAAGGATCTTCACTTATCGCACTCAAGAGACCGCCCGATAACTTTTTGAACAGAACACCAAAAGGTGACGACATAGAACAATCATTTTTGGTTGCGGACTGGCATCAAATGACATATCGCCATGTATAAGTATATCTATATATATAATTATAGCGATAAGCAGCTATCGATTAACGATTAGTGTACAGAATAGACCTCCTGGCGTGCCTTTGTGCAGGAAAAAGTCGACAACCTCGATAATTTAGGTAATATTTGAGATTAACTGAGATATTGATATTATAAAAAAGATATCTATAGCCGGAGGCCGATAGGTGATTCTTTGATAGCCATCAGGCAACAATTTCCTCAAATCAAAGACTCTATACGCACTCTGCTATAACGGGGTGACAGCCCGGTCTAACAGACACCCTAAGCATTTAATACTTCTTCCACAGTGTGGTACCTGGCGTGCCTTCGTGTAGAAAAAAGTCGATCACCCCTTGATACCCGAAGGAGCCACAATGGCTTCATATCATATAACATAGATTAGGAATTTGATTAATCAATTTTAAATTAAATACATAAATAAAAAAGTATATAAAAACTCACCTATACTAAACTCCTAAAGGGCAGTATGCTGGAAAGGTATTGATGAAATATCTCCATCTGCCATCATTTTGGTGAATTTTCTATAGAATAGAAAAAGCATGAAAATATATGAAAACTGAAAATGTATGACATAATCCTAATAACACATGCATAGACCGACATATCATTAAAGGGTGATAATAAAATATTATTTTTATAAAGTTTAGAATAATGACTCAGCACCATATCTTCCAGTCCACTCAGTAAGAAGCTTG
This sequence comes from Crioceris asparagi, assembly GCA_958507055.1. NCBI lineage: Eukaryota > Metazoa > Arthropoda > Insecta > Coleoptera > Chrysomelidae > Crioceris > Crioceris asparagi. The sequence goes on along the minus strand of OY293829.1, from coordinate 52,305,646 downwards.
ATGTTCACACGCTTCCTAACGTTCTCCATCGTCTTCCCAAAAACAGCATTGTTCATCAATTTAAACAGATTTTTTTCAAACTCATTTTTAGCCTTCTTCCTAAGTTCGGTGTTGAGATCAACGTCACTTTTAAGCCAAGGACTCTGCTTGAAATTTAATGCTCGATGATTTTTTTTAAGCACAAGCCCGTGTTCCAATGCCTGCTTGAGTGCTACATAATGTATAACATACTTATGTTTATCATAGAATGTAGCCATTAATTTTGTTGGCTCGTTAACATTCCTAGAAGGCTTCAGCGTCTTAGGATTAATATGTTGTGGGCAGAAGGGTATGTCTTTATGTTTATCATGAAGATGTTTAGGATAGTCTAGGTCTACTTCCGAAAAATATCCTTCATCTGCATCATCAGGTATTGATGCGACATCAATGTTAGTGTCAGCCCATGCAAAACCTCCACATGGTAGATATTGCGACATTGCCCATCCATATTGATTGTTTACATCATAATACATCAAATATGATTGAGGCTTGTTGGGATCGTAGTTAATAAGATATAACGAATGCCTCGTTCAACAAACAGAAACATATCAGCATCGGTTAACAGCTCCAGCTCGATTCCTGTATGCTTCAGCATGGCATCCCAAGTGAAGCCTGGTAATGTAAAATAGTTAGCTGGATCTAAATTATACGTGTTCAGACAGCTTGTGCGGAACATCTCAAATACATCAGCCAAGAGTAAAATATCAGTCTTCATATATAAATCAACGTATTCTCCCAAATTTTCACATGAGAAGCTGCTCCAAACATCTTGGGCTCGTCGGTAGAGTCGGCGAGGACATGGTTTATTATTCAGCTTATTGTAAAAATCATCTATGGATGGTAGATTCGTTTCAGAAAAACGGTCGAAGGAGTCGATGTAATTATATGGCATTACTCCTTTCTTCGTTAAAAGTGAAAAATGCATTTCATCTACTTCAGGAAACTGTGTCTTCAGATTTGGAAATTACGGTAAATATGATGCCAACTTGTCTAGGGAGGATGCCATAAATCGGAAACTGTCTATGAAACGGAATTGAATGGGGTAATCTTCTATATGTTTGGTAAATGAGATATACTTCTCCTTTGTAATGGGAAATAGGTCAACTTTTCCCCCAATCTTCGTAGCAATGTCTGTAACTATGAAATGAGCATCATAGCCTGATAGATTGTGGAATTGTGAAAGACAACTGGAACCATATGGCTGTCCTTGTAATTGATGTTGCATCCCTCGTGCGCTGCTCCTCTATAATTGTTTTCAGGTAACAAGTGGTAGTGATCTCGCACTTTCTTATCTTCAGGGCTAAATGATTTCGTGCAGATGTGATAGTGTAGTAGCTTTTTGATACTCTATTTCCTGTTCATATGTCGTATGGATTTTATATGAGCACCAGAAGACTGTAGCCATATCTTCCGCTAAACTGCCCATCTCCTTAGCAAACCACTGCATACAGTCCTGTCCGCGGTAAGATCGGTAAAAACTAAGGGAGTGGTCGTAGGAACACTTAATAGCCAATCGCAGCTGGAACGTGACGTTGTGGTTTTTTTGGGTCATCAGTTTTTTCCAAGACATTCTCCAAATCAGCATATACAACAAAAGGAGCTTTTTCCTTATTTTTAAAATTTTTTGACAGTCCTCCAGATGCTTTTCTAATTTTTCTGGGGATCTACAATAATGGAGACAGCGTTCACAGAAGAACTTTTGAGGCATTTCTTTACTAAGTTGGGTTGATAGAAGCCGGGATAGATTTTTGATCCATACATAATGATATTTGACGGGGCCCTCAGCATCATCATATCTGTTGCTCACGCTTTTCCTTGGTCAAGTATGTTGGTAATGTGGTGAATGTCTTTTTTGCCTTTTGGAGAATGTAAACGTTGACGGATATATCGTTCTATTTCTCGAAATGTAGAATCTGTTTCATTGTCATCGGAAACTGTATTCCTTTCAATTTTAATACTGATGAATAGTGGGGGTACTTTTCTATTCTCTGTGGATATCTATATACAAGATATAAGGCAGATGTAATAGCCCAGGCGAAACATGCATCATCAACGTTCTTAACGTTAATGCAGGATTTCTTCTTCTTAATCTGCTCAGGTAGCTCAATATATGATGAGCCCAGCTGGGGTGTAAATTTGTTAATGTTCACTCCTAAATTCATTACTCGCTTCAGTGCCCATCCACTATCTCTCTCTTGAAATTCTTCTAAGTCTTTGAGGAGGGGGGTGATGACCTTTGAGATGAACCACTTCTCGATATCTGTCTCACGATAGATGGGTGAATTGGCTGTAGTGAAATATTTATATTCGGTTTGAACTTGGTCACCTTTCACGATTACAAACTCGCCTCCGAATACTACGTTGACCTTGATGGCTTCATCTTTCCTCAGAGCATTGATTATACGAGGTCTAAAGAGTTTAAAACAGTCTTGAAGGAATGTGAGGGGGTCTTTATGTTGGAGGTTAGAGATGATTCCTGTGCGAATGCGTCCGTCAAATGCCGACTCACTTTCGTTCCAGCAAACTCGATCTCTTGCAGTATTTGGCCTAGAAACTAGCCCTGTTCCCTTCTTTCCTTCAGCTTTAATCTGATACTATTGTCAGTTTGACAAGGATCTAGAACATTAATTATGTGCATCTAGATAATCATAGAACATTCTCGATTAATGTCTTGTCATGATTCAGGTATATAAAGCCCTGTCGATCACGGGACAGAGTCAGTCTTATGAAGGCAGTCAGTCTTATAAAGTCAGTTGATAACAGTCAGTGGAATCAGAGGTTAATAGTTGTTCTGTCGGTGAAGACAGTGACAGTATAGTTTGTCAAGGTGACAAGTGGTGACAGTTGTACCATAATAGAAGCTCGTGTACTGAGTGTTTGGAAATAAACCATTGGAAGCAATCTGCGAACTTTGAGTATTACGCAAGTGAACTCACCCCACAACGTTTAGCACAGGGTTAAACGTTACAATTGGTGTCAGAAAAAGGGATCTTCGCATTTTGCTGAGAGTATATGGCGAATACCAGATCGAAAGATTACGACGAAATGGCAAATTTTGCAGAAATAATGAAGTTTCTAGAAAATCAAGAAAGAAGTAGACAAGAACAAGAAGCAAAAATAACACAAATTCTAGAAAATCAAGAAAGAAGTAGACAAAAAGAAAAAGAAGAATGGGCAAGAAAAAGACATGAAGAAAAAGAAGAATGGGTAAGAAAAAGACATCAAGAAAAAGAAGAATGGGTAAGAATTAGACTCGAAAGTAAGGAACAACATGCAAGAATTATGCAAGAATATAAAAAAGGATGGACCAAAATTAGGCAAGATAAAGAAGGATAAGAAGGATTTAGACATGAATATGAAGAAGAACAGGCAAGAATTAGACATGAACATGATGAAGAACAGGCAAGAATTAGACAAGAATTAGAAGAGGAACTGGCAAAAATTAGACAAGAATATGAAGAAGAACAGGCTAGAATTAGACAACAATATAAGACAGAAAACAGCATCCAACAGAAACATCATTATTGCTCCAACAAGGTCAGCTTAAATAGCGAGCCTGATGTTAAGATGGAAGATGCCGTCCCCAAGTCAAAGGAGAGAAATATCTGTGGAGAGTGTTCAAACAGTAGAAGAAAAGTCCTTTTAAAAGGTGCAGTACATCCAGAACTCGAAGAAGTATCAGGCAATGTGTAGGCAACAGCGGTCGTAAGAAATACATTTTAACTTGCGGTACTCTACTCAGAGGTCCAGGAGGTAGAAGGTGCTATGGCCGCAATAGAAGAAGCTGCATGAGCCTACGCAACGACCGAGGCACGAGGCGCAGCAGTCTGCGAGAAAGGAGCAAGTGTAATCGCCGCAGACGAATCTGCAGGCACAGTCGCTGCGGTCGACGCAATACTGGATGTGATGAAATATTCTGTCATAAATTGAGGTCCTTTTGCCATATACTTAGATCGCGTGATCGTAATTCAACATCACGTAGTGGTGAAGGTTGTATGGCAACAAGGTATAGTGTTAGCTTGTGTAGAAGCAGATCACCTGTTCGAAGATGTTCATCTGTAGGAGTTAGTTGTACTCCGGTGAAACATTTTGTTGACCGAAGAAGAGAATCACAAGTACCATTAAGTAGCCCGTCTTCCTTGGGAGGCGAGAGCGAGGATTGGGACCAGAGGATACAAGGAGCTTCCCCAGACGAGATTGAAGAATGCATTGGGATGATGTTTGATCGTGACGATCAAATCTAAGAAGGGGGGCAGTGTAACGTGTATAGGTGGACATGTACTTAAGCTTGTTAGTCTTTTATTAGCTATTCATTCTACAACCTTGCTTGCAATAGTTAGATTTAGATTTAGATTTAAGAGGGGGTTACATTGCACTGCGACCATAAGGTCTATTGTGCCCCCCACCTGAGTTGCACTCGCCTATACGCGGTCTACAACTCGCCTTCCAGTTCCAGAGTTCTAATGAACTCCAGTATCTGGGTTGGCTTCAAGGAGGATACTTCCTCACTACTGCAGGTTGCTAGTCCAAGGCACTGTTTGCGTTGTCTAGCAATGGCGAGGCATTCCGTCACCAGGTGATCCGGAGTTTCCTCCTCTTCCCCGCAGAATCTGCACTCGTCATCCTCTGCTAGACCTAATCTCATTAGATGCTTCTTGAGGCAACAGTGTCCTGTAAGAAATCCAGTGAGTAGGTGTAGCTTGTTCTTGCTGAGATCCAAATACCTTTTGGATCTTGCAGTATCAAAGTTTCTTAGAAACTTTTTGGAATGATCCAATCCAGGGGTGTCCCGCAAGAGTGTTTCTCTTACGGTTTTTTCCTTCTCCAGAAACTCCTTCTTGTAGGTGCTTTTATCTGTGCCACAGAAGGGTTCTGGGCCAGTAAATGCAGTTTGTGCTCCTTTCCTGGCAAGTGTGTTGGCCTCCTCGTTGCCTTTGATTCCCGAGTGGCCGAGAACCCAGACTAAGTAGACCCTGTTGTTCTTGCCTAGCTCATTGAGCTTCCTTCGGCACTCCCATACCATTTTAGAGTCAATGGTATGAGAGTTCAGTGCTTTAATTGCAGCTTGACTATCAGAATGTATTGCAATGTCACATTTCTGATAGTTTCTTTCAAGGTTCACCTCCACGCATCTCTCAATATATTTGTTCCACATAAGCTTGCTATCTAGTGTTAATCCCAGATATTTGACTTCAGCCTTCCAGCTTATTATGTCTCCACTTAAAGTGAGAGGTTTCATAGCTGGAAGTTTCCTTTTCCTAGTAAATGGAATAATTGTGGTCTTGGATGGGTTTATGCTAAGCCCCACTGACAAGCACCATTGCTCAATAGTTCTGAGGCCCTCCTGCAATAATTCGCATAGGGTGTTCGCGAATTTTCCTCGGACAATTAGGACTATGTCGTCGGCATAGCCTATACATGTGAAGCCAAGCTCCGTGAGTTTGTGGAGTAACTCGTCTACTACTAAGCTCCATAGGAGGGGAGATATTACTCCTCCTTGAGGTGTTCCACGAGTAGCTTTAACAGAGGTGGTGTGATCACCTACTTGGGCCTCAGCTATTCTCGTCTTCAACATCTCATACATCCATTTGATAATGGTCTTGTTCACTCCTCGCCGTGTGAGTGCCTCCCTGATTGACACATGTGTGGTGTTGTCAAAAGCCCCAGATATGTCCAGGAAGGCACACATTGCAATTTCTTTATTGTTCAGAGAGCTCTGAATGACCTCGGTTAGCTGATACAGCGCGGTTTCTGTTGAACGCCCCGCCCTGTATGCATGCTGACATTTATGAAGTGGTTTGTCCTTCAGAATCTCTGATCTTATGTAGTTATCCACTGCTTTCTCCATCGTTTTCAGTAAAAACGATGTTAAACAGATAGGTCGGAAAGATCGGGGATCAGTCCCATTTTTCTTCCCTATTTTCGGTATGAAGATTACTTTGGCTCTTTGCCATATGCTAGGTATAAAGCCCCGTGCTAGGCAGCTTCTTGTAATCTTCAGCAGATGGGGAAGGATCTCCTCCATTCCTTTCTGTAGGAGTATTGGGAATATGCCATCTACTCCTGGCGATTTATAAGGTTGAAAGGTGTTGACTGCCCATTCCAACCTTTGTCTTGTAAATATCTTCTTAGCAAAACTCCAATCTTCCTTGCGAGGATTCTTGGTTTGGATTGCTACGTCAGTACTACTGAGGGGTTCACTTCCAGGGAAGTGTGTTTTGAGAAGTAGAGCAGATCGCTCCTCTTCTCCCTCAGTGTATGTCCCGTCTGGCTTCTTGAGCGACATTAAGGGGCTGATTGCCCCTTTTGCCATGACTTTTTGCAATCTGGCTGCAGTAGGAGTCGAAGTGATCTTTTCACAAAAAGCTTGAAAGTGAAGCCTCTTGGCCTTCCTGATCTCCTTATTGTATTGTGTGAGCTTCTCGGTGTAGCCCTGCCAATTATGGTCTCTTTTGGCCCTGTTTAAGAGCCGACGGACCTCTAATCTGAGGTTTGACAGGTTTTTGTTCCACCAAGGTGCTTCCTTGCTTGGTCGAGCTTTTGAGAGTGGGCAACTTGATTGGAATGCCTCCGTTATCGCCACACTGACCAGTTCGACCTCTTGATCCAGATCGCAGTGTGGGTGTTTGACCCCATTACTTTCGATCTGTTCCAAGTTTTGCTTCAGAAGGGTCTTATATTTAGACCAATCTGTATTTCTAGGGTTACGAGTTGGAGACAGTGAGGTTACTTCCCCCGCAATCCTAAACTCTATAATCCTATGATCGGAGAGAGAGGGTTCCTCCATCACTCTCCAATCAAATACGTTATTCCTGGCAGTAAAGCTGGCAATTGTTACGTCCAGGACCTCTTCTCTTGCTCTCATGACAAAAGTGGGGGTTGTTCCCACATTAAGGGTTTCAAGATTAGTAGCTAAGAGATATTCAAGTAAGCACTCACCTCTAGGGTTGTTGTTCGTGCTTCCTCAAATTACATTGTGCGCATTGGCATCACAGCCTATGATGACTGGCAGTTGTCTGCTATTGCAGTATTGCACTAGCTCTTGAGCTTCTACTGGAGGTATTGCAGTATTGTCTCCAGCGAAATAAGCAGATGCAATAACTATGTCTCGGTTGATGCCCCCAGTGTTGAGGTGTACTAGAATTGGAACTAGATCCCGAGTCATGAATTCTGAAACACATGTGTAATCAATGTTGTTTCTTATGATCACACAGGCACGAGGGGACTCTTGCCTCTGGTCATAGATCAATTTTTAATCTTTAGATGCCAAACCTTTAATTTGGCCTGCTTTGCCTGTCCAGGGTTCCTGGATCAGTACAAAATCCAGTTGGGATTTCGCAAACAGCCTTGCAATCACTGCTGAAGCTCCCTTCGCGTGATGCAAGTTCACTTGCGCCACCTTGGAGAAAGCGATGAAGGTGCTGTAGTCTGGGGTGAAGGGGCTGGTAGTCCAGCCTCTAATTCCCCCCTCCTCTCTTTCCTCCTGTCCCTCATCGAGATCCATCGGGAGGGTTGTCTCCTTGGAGCTCGAGCGGGTATCTGGGTCTCGGATTATGGCCTCGACCCCCGCTATGGGTTCGCCCTTCCCCCAGGACTGCAGATGATTTCTCTGCCGCCCCGGCTTCTTTGGCAGAGCCAGCAGCGGCCTCGACCAGACCTGAGCTAGCTTTATCCTGCACACCGGAGTCCGTAGATGTGGAGGGCATCTCCGCATCTTTTAGACCTCCCGCAGGATTATTTTTCCGTCCTAGCCCCGAGACAGACACACGTCCAAACCTAAAGTTTAAGACGCATCCTTCTGCCTTCAGGGCCTCTCCTGATTGGTGATCGATCCCAATCGTGAGGACAGTACCGGTTCCCTCCTTTTTGGAGTTGAGAACTTTCCAGGCTCCGGTACTGAGCCAGGTGTTCTGTACTTCGACGAGTCGGAGGATCTTCTCCGTCTCCATTTCGAAGCTTCTTGGGAAGTACACCGTTACAGTGACGGGCTTGGGGATGTTTTTCTCCTCCACCGCCACTAACTCGGGTCCTTCCCAAGACCTCAAGGCCGGCACTACTCCAATGAGCCAGTCCGCCGAATCTTGAGAACCGCAGTCCACCAGCATCATTCCACAGCGGAAATGTATACCGGTGAAGTGCATTCCCTTCACCTGTCCACTGCACATCTCTTCCACTAGAGTATCCTCCAGTGTTGAGAGCCGCTGTGGTTCCAGGATTACTCTAGGGTAATCCTTGGGTATGATACCCACACGAATAGCCTTTACGGCCTTGGCAGCTGCAGCGTATCCAGTGGCATGCCCGGTTTTTGCTGCAGCTGTTTTCGGCTTTTTAGGCTGAGGCCGTTCCGGAGGAGTGATATGCTCCGCACCTCTCTTTCCCGTCCCTTTTCCCGTCGGTGTTACCTTCGGGGTCGGGACAGTAGGTGGTGTGGAGTGCTGAAGTGCCTGTTTTCTGGCCTCCTCAGGTGCAAGTCCCTTATGGAGGAGTCGCAGGTACTTCCGCACTCCTGCTCCACTGAGCCCCTTTCTCAGTGGATCGCCTCTGCCGCCCGGCTGTCCGAGTTTCGGCAGGTCGAACGGCAAACGATTTCTTTGCCGTTTGGCATTTCCCTTTTTTACAGGGAGCCCGGATGAAGAGGTGGAGGCTTTCTCCATCTCTCCTCCGGTGAGTTGGGTTTTATGTGTGTTTTCCATAAAGTTCCCACGAGTAGCTGGGGACAAATCGGTCCACTCCTGCAGAGCCCCGCATGCAGGAGTAAGGGGTTAATACAGTGGAGTTCCCCCTTGTGCTCCAAGGTCGAAACCAGTAGAGACCAGTCCTCTATCTGACCATGCATCCCTCGGCCTGGTTTCCCGCCTTGGATTTAGAATTTTTGATGAGGTTATTTCCTCTTGGTCCGGGCGGTTAAGCCAAGACCCCCCCCGCATCACTAGCCCGCGAGACATGACCACAGACGACCAGGATGCGTTGGTTTGACAGGGTGGTTTCGAGGTTAGCTCGAACGCACACCTGGCATCGTTGTACCTGAGTGCAATTCCCTTAGCCACGACACTACAGCTGGGACAGGTGAAGTTGGTCCGCGGCAGGGTATTCGTGGCTGCCAATTGAGTTTTTAGTCTCAATGAGCCTTATTTCCCCGCAGGCCCCCTTCTCATATAAAAGTCATCGTCAGAGGCCCCCTCCTATCCGCCACCTGGAGACGCGCCGGGTTGGCACTTCGCTCCTCCCAGATGCTGATTGACAACATCCGGACCCGGTGCTTGCAATAGTAGTTACTTGTATATTTTATTGTGTTATTCTAAAATAATGGCAGATTTATTCTGGATCCTGCCAGAAACTATATGTGAGGTACAATTTGTCATACTGTTGTCAGTTTGACAAGGATCTAGATTATTAATTATGTGCATCTAATAATAATCATAGAACATTCTCGATTAATGTCATGTCATGATTCAGGTATATAAAGCCGTGTCGATCATGGGACAGAGTCAGTCTTATGAAGGCAGTCAGTCTTATAGTCAGTTGATAACAGTCAGTGGAATCAGAGGTTAATAGTAGTTCTGTCGGTGAAGACAGTGACAGTATAGTTTGTCAAGGTGACAAGTGGTGACAGTTGTACCATAATAGAAGCTCGTGTACTGAGTGTTTGGAAATAAACCATTGGAAGCAATCTGCGAACTTTGAGTATTACACAAGTGAACTCACCCCACAACGTTTAGCACAGGGTTAAACGTTACACTATATATGCTTTTTTTAGTAAGCATACCTTTGATGTGTCACTGTCTTCGAAGCCCTCTGGTTGTTTCATGTAAATCGTCTCGGTCAGCTGTCTATTCAAATATGCTGTTTTTGCATCCAAATGATAAACCAGAAAATTTCTTCTGATAACAATGCTCTAAACGTGGTGTGCAATACAATCGGTGCAAAAACTTCATCATAATCTTCACCGTATTTTTGTGGGAAAACTCGTGCAACGTATCTCGCCTTAAAACGCTCAATTTCACCGTCAGCTCTTGTTTTTATTTTAAAGACCCAAGTAGATATACTAGGAGAGCTCTGGGACGGAAGTCGCAGTAAACATGCTATATTTTTCAAAGGGGTCCCGAATAATGTAATAATGGTGTGTGGGCGTGCTGGATATTTTTCCAACGGGGTTTCAAATGTTAGATTCCTACTTTTCATGAGCGCCATCTAGCGAAGCTGAGGAAAAAAAGTTCACCATCGCGCGGGATCGAACCCACAAACACACATTCCTACACGCTAACAAGCTAGACGTTTTCCAAGCCTGCCATCTCGGTTACGCATGTGAATGCGAGAAATGAAACAATATATCATTAGCGGCGGCGCGTGCGCACTTACATCAGATAAGACGAGAGCTCATAAATTGAAATGTTGTCGATGTGTTAACATCGATGTCGGCACCGCTTCGACGTAAGCAAGGACGATAGGCCGTTTGGGTCTGTGCGCTCGGATAGCCCTCATCGTTTCAAGGAAACGACTCCCAAAATCGTCTTTTGGGCGATAAGCCGTTTGGGTCTGTGCGCTCGGACAGCCCTCATCGTTTCAAGCAAACGACTCCCAAAATCGTCTTCTGCCGAAAATTTGATGGCGATTCAGTTTTTGATTCGTTTAAATCGGCCAAGAAATAGCGAAGATTTGATTTTCGTATAGAATATATACGAGTTGAATTGCAAATAATGCTTATTCGACACAATGTCAACAGCATCATCACAACAAGATTCCTCAGAAGAAGAACAATATTGTTGCATTAAGAAATGTTTTCAAATACCAGAAGATCAAGTTGACGGTCGAGCATGTGAACGATGTAACTCTTTCGGATACTGCATGTGTGATTGCCAATCGAGAGATAAATATAAGATGATGCGATGTCTAATGGCTTTCATTTTGTGTCTACGTATTAGAGAAGAAACACAGTAGAAGATGGCTAAATTGAAGGCATCGTTTGTACTTTTATACAATATAATTGGAAACATGTTGTACGTAGATATACCACCAAATGTAATAGAAGCAGGCATTTGTATCAACGATCAACAATGTATAGCAATGAGAAAAATAACCGTGAACGATGGACAGATGCATGTATTCTCTGCCGAAATTCCAGAGCGAGAAAACAAGTTTAAAATTCGACTCGTGTTCTACCCAAATAGAACATGGGGAGATACTGGAATATTTCATCTACCATCAGAAGAAACTACCAAAAGAAATATGTCCTACGACGATGGTGACGAAGAGGAATCCTCAACTTCGCTTGAGAGCAGCAGGAGCGAAGAGAATTCCAAAATTAAATCGCCAAAATTAGATACTACCAATTCATCTATGATATCATATATAAATGTTTCTATATATTTAATGATGCTTATTATGTATATATTTTAAATCGAAAATAAAAGTGAATTGATATGGATTTGTTTATTCAGTTTTCCCAAACCGCAAGAAACCGCCGTTGTATGATAAGTCTAATTAAAAATATCGCTATCAGAAAAAACAAGTTGGTTTTCAGAAGAAGTGAGATTAATCAACAGGAAACAATATCCGCTTGAAATGAGGTTTGTTGCAACAAAATAATGCATGTGCAGCTCCATGTTATCATTTTCCTATGGATTCGTAGGCGAAAAAAAAAATATAAATAGCAAAGAAAACCTTTAGGAGCTCATTGCTCATTCTAGTGCCACAGCAGCAGAAGCAGCAGCCTTCATCAGTTAACTTGTACTTTCTCTTCCCTCAACCAACCTTCAATAGTAAGTATTGCAAACATATACTTTTTTTTCTCTCTCTCTACATATTCTTTTCCTCTTTACATATCAATTTAAAAAATGATGCTTTTATTTATATTGTTACAGATGGCCTTTTTACAAACACTCAATAAAGCTACCATCATCGAACAAAAATCTTGTACCAAAATCAGCGATCTCCAAATTGATACGAAGTATCGAATCATAGGTGCAAAGGCAGTCGGCAGTTTGGCGAAACTATCTTGCTAGGGCTGGAGGAAATTGTAGTGTTCCTTCCAAAGCGGGTATTTGAAAGCTATCTACCACACCTAGACGAAATCGGGAGTAGAAAATACTCCCTAGTTTTTCTGGGACAGGTGCCGACTGGGAAGGCAAACCTTGCTGCATCATTCGAAATATTGGAAAATTAAGTAAGTCTTTTTGAATATTTTTATGATGGAGAAAATCAGTGTTATTAAAAAATCTGATAATTATTTGTAGTTATAAGAAAATTACGAAAAATTTTATTTGATAAATTCACTAGTGTAGACGAAAGAGTTTGGTTGAATAGGTTAAAACGATAGATAGGACTGTGTAATAGGGAAATGAAAAATACAGACTTACCCATTGGAATTAGGAAAAAAATACAGACAAACATTGGACATTTCAAACATTTTCAAAATTTAATTAAAAACCGTAAAGAATATAGAGGTGGTAGCATCATCGGACTTAAAAGTAAACAAAGGGTTCAGTGTAGGGATATAACAACGAGTTTTGTGAGTCGAATTCAGACGGGAAGCATATTTAATCATGCTCATATTAACTTGGAGCAATTCTTGGCAGATTGTTTCAATATCTTGAAGCTAAAACTTGCTAAAATCCTTAAAAAAACATGTAATTATTAAAGTCAACACAACTTTCTGCGGCGAATTCATAAAGATTTCGAAACATGATGATGGTGAAGTTTTAGATTTAAAATACTTTAATACAAAAAATTCAATTGTGGATGGCTCGACGGACGTGCAACGCTGGTTCATTGATAATGTTTATAGCAAAATTCAAAATGAAATGAGTGAATTTCAAGACCGTGATAGCGGTTGGGCTTTGAAGAAAATAATTTCATTAGAAGTTAATATTAATAAAGTTATCTTTCATCAGTTTACCACAACAAATCACCAATAAGCATGCATGTTTGAATATTCAAAATGACGATACAGCCTGTTTTTATTGGTCGGTTTGTTGCAGCGTTACATCCTGCAAAAGGACAGGTAACGAGAACCTCATCATATCCTCATTACAAAACAGTTTTGAAAACTCAAAATCTAGATGCACCGATGTCGTTACACCATATTGCAAAATTTGAGAAAGCAAATGATATTTCTATAAATGTTTACGCGTTAGAGTTGAATGTAGTTAAAGAAAAATCATTTTATAATGTAGTGCCAGCTAGATTAACATCCAATAAATTAGATAAACATGTAAATTTACTTTTGATTCAAAATAAATATTTTCCAAAATTGAATGATTATGATGCTCCTCCCATTGATGATGATGATGAGAATGAGACTGTAGATATTAAATTCCATTATTGTCTCATTAAAGATTTATCGCGATTAATATCACATCAGATTAATAGACATAATGGGAAAAAAATCATTTGCGATCGATGTCTCAATTATTAACAACGTAAAGAAAAATTAGAGGAACATCAAACGCTTTGCTCTCAATTAAACCATTGTAAAATCTCATTTCCAAAATCTACTCATGTAGAATTTAAAAATTTCGCTTACAAACAAACAACTCCTTTCGTTATTTATGCAGATTTTGAGTGTCAATTAGAGAATGTAAATGATTTAGTATCTTCTAAAACAGCCAAATATCAAAGACATACACCATACAGCGCTGGTTATTATTTCAAATGCTCATTTTTGTCATTTTTTAATAGCTATCGAGGTTCAGATTGCATGGACTGGTTTGCAAATGAAATATCCAACATTGCGGAGATTGTTCAATCAAAAATTAAAACAATCACACTGATGATTGAAGATCCTAGCAAGTGTAATGCAATATCATGTCATATTTGCGAGAAAAAATTCTTGAAAAAAGACATCATTGTACGTGATCGTGATCATTTTACTGGAAAGTTCAGAGGATTTGCACACCAATCCTGCAATCTCAATTTTCGAAAATTGTGGTACCCATCATTTTCCACAATTTGTCTGGCTACGATAGTCATTTTATGATTAAACAATTGAGTAGAAAGGGATACATGAGCATACTGCCAATTAATATGGAAAAATATATTTCATTCACTCTTTCTGATGATAAAACAAACATAAAATTCAGATTTATAGACTCTTTTCGCTTTCTCGGTATATCATTAGTCAAATTAGCTTCAATAATGGATCGACAAGATTTGAAAATTATGAAACGCGAGTTCAATGAAATGACCGAAGAGGCATTCACTTTTCTCACCAAAAAAGGAGTATTTCCCTATGATTATGTTAATTGTTTGGAAAAACTTGAGGAAACTGAATTACCTGCGAAAGAACACTTTTACAATAAACTCAACGACGAAGATATATCTGATGGGCAGTATGCTCATGCTCAAAGCGTATGGGAAGTTTTCAAAATTTCTAATTTGGGGGTATACTCTGATCTCTATTTAAAGACAGACGTATTGTTGTTGGCTGATGTGTTTGAGAATTTTCGAAAAAAATGTTTAGCAACCTACGAGTTAGATCCAGCTTGGTACTATACCATGCCTGGATACACTTGGGACGCGATGTTAAAGCTCACTCAATGTAAACTGGAATTATTGAATGATGTAGATGAAATCATGTTTATAGAAAAGGGGATTCGTATTTCGGTTTGTAGCGGTAGATATTCGTAAGCCAACAGCAAATACATGCCGGAATATGATTTCACAAAACCATCGAATTATATAATGTATTTAGAGTTCTAGAACTTCTTCCTTACGGTGGGTTTTCGTGGCTCGAAGATGTGGAAAATTTTGATGTAACAGCTATCCCAGACGATGCACCTGTGGGATATATGCTACAAGTGGATCTGGAATATCCTCACAACTTACACCGTCAGCATAAAGATTTTCCATTAGCTGCCGAACACCGCATACCACCCTGTTCGAAATTGCCAAAATTAATGACAACTCTTTATAATAAAAAAGAATATGTTATACACTATAGAAATTTGAAACAATGTTTGACAAATGGTTTGAAATTCAAAAAAAAAAATACATAAAATTTTGAAATTTAAGCAGTCAGCGTGGCTGCGATCTTACATTGAGCTAAACACTACTTTGAGGACCGCAGCCAAAACGAATTTGAGAAGAACTTATTCAAACTTAAGAACAATGTGGTGTTGGCAAAACGATGGAAAATATCCGTAAGCATAGGGTTGTTAAGCTAGTAAGATCCTGGGAGGGAAGATACGGAGCGAAAAATCTAATTGCAAGTCCACAATTCCGGAACCGAACAATTTTCGATGAAAACTTGGTAGCCATCGAATTACAGAAACCGAAGTTGTATTCAACAAACCGCTGTATGTTGGAATGACTATTTTAGATCTATCAAAATTATGCATGTATAATTTTCATTATGATTTTATGCTACCCAAATTAGGTATTGAAAAATGTAAACTTTTATACATGGACACCGATAGTTTCATTTATGAACTGTTGTGTAGTGATGCGTATGAAGAAGTTATAAAGGCTAATATCTCTAAATTTGATATATCAGATTATAATGTTGCAAACATCTATAAAATATCTTTGGTCAATAAGAAAAAGTTGGGTTTAATGAGGGATGAAGCAAATGGTAAAATAATCACTCATTTTATTGGTTTGCGTTCTAAAATGTATACATCTAAAGTTCAGGGGGGTAAAGTAGTTAAAAAATCTAAGGGAGTGAAATATAATGTAAAAAATAAGATTACTTTTGATGATTATTTCAATTGCTTGAAGGAATTTAATCAAAAATCGACGAGTCAGCGTTGTATCCGTTCATAGCACACAATGTTTTTAGTATAGAACAGTCAAAAATTGCTCTAAGTCCGTACGATGATAAACGATTACTAAATCCAAACTCTTTCGATACATTACCGTGGGGTCATCATGATGTTCAATAAAAAAAAATCTGTTTTAGGTAAAAATGATGACATCACCAGCGCAACTGAAGGCTTTATGTATAAAAAGCATTTGCGAAAATGTTACTAGTATTTTAGGTTTTAGTAAATATCATTAATATTAAATAAATAAATATTAAATATTTTATATGAAACAGAAATTGATAGGACTATAACGAGGAGTGCAATTTTAAATAAATATGATTGGACAGAAGAATATAGCGAAGATCAGTATTGTGTGTGGGTTTATTTTTATAAAGTTGACGAACTAAATTTAATATTATGTGAAAAATGTTTTGGAATTTATAAAGATGTCATGAAGTCGTATAATAAAAATATAATCGCAATTCGCGAACTTTACCATTTGAATTACAAAACCAAAGATTTATCTAAATTATATCAGAATAAAGATTATTGGTGTCAAAATGATTTCAAAGAATTATTATTTTTATTAAAAGAAAAGAGTGAATGTGATTATGATTTACATAATGCTGGGTGCATAAGATTTCAAAATTTATATTAAAATGTGTACAGGTACTCCATCATAGAATATTCAAAAAGATTTTTTAGCTTTAAGTATTCTTCTTGATTTCAAAATTTATATTAAAATGTTTCAAAAGATTTTCTTATATTTACCTTACTTTTATATTAATAAAAACATATATAGACATAATGTGTTTTATTTATCACAATATTTTTTTCGACTTTCAACGAAATTGTCCTAGCAGTGGACTCTTGCACGAATTGAAAACTGTGCTTTCCAAAGTGACTTCTTTTTGTTATGAATGAGATTGTTTTTTTCTATATATTTAATAAAAAACATTATTTTACTACTATGTTATTTTATTTTCTATGTAAAAATTCTGTACAATATCTGCACTATAATAAAAGAGATATTCCCTTAAAGCATTAGTATATAGACAATCGATTGAGGATGCTTCACAAAATCCATAAAGTAGGTCTAAAACACTCATATTTCCATTACATAACCAATTTCTAACAATATCAAATAAATTTCGATAAAATTCGTTGAAATTGATGGATTCCAACATGGCAAGTCGATCCGAAATCACATGCTGTACATCTAAAATGCCAGCAATATCTTCTTCGTACAGGTTCATGTTGACATTGAACTTGGAAACAGACACGATGTTCATGTAGCTGCCATACTGATATTGACCCATTTTCACAAAGTCTCCACATTTTGTCACTAGAAGGTCCATAGCAGCACGATCTTCGTTGTCTTCGACATTTTGATGTATTTCTTGTAAGAAGGCGATGATTGAAGCCCACTCGTAGGTTGTGAATGAAATTTCCCAAGGCGTAAACATTCGCTTCAGAATAACGCATGCACTAAAGTCTCTTGTAGGACTCAAACCAAATCGCACCTCGTAGTTACTTGGTTGCGGTAGAGGAAAAGTCATCAAAAGTAATGGTTTTTCGGTTTGAGCTCTAGTTTCGAACACGGTTAAAGCTCTGTCGTCGGTCCCATCGTCATACTCTCGTTGGGCAGCATCTTCGTATTGATCTAGAATTCGATCGACGGCTTGGAGAGTTTCTTCATCACTATAATCATTTCCTCGCATACTGTCGTCAGACATACTTTCACATCAACTAACAAACATTTTCCAAATCACACGTTATTTATATTCGAAAGTCACGTGACATCATTTTTGCTTGTTTCTAGTTTTACATGTATTTAAATGGGAAAACGGGTCACATTTGCAGAAAGTGATAAAAATGCATTGTTTCTTATGTGAAACACGCACAAATCGTTGAGTTTGGGGGGCCTTTTACGAATCACACAATTGCGTATTTTCCTATCCAGCTGTTGTGTTTCTTATCTAACCCAAGCCATTTCAAATACAATTTATTTCCTTTCATCCTGATTATCTTTTCCACGACATAGATGTTGGGATTTGAGGTTTTTTGCAATTCTTCTTCGTAGAAAGCCCCACTGACTTTCACTCCATGCATATCTTCCAACAAATATGTAACGGGGTTGGTTATCTTGACAGTGACAATTTTAAAAAGTTCTGTTGTCCAATTGGGAGTTTATCCTTTTTCGAAAAGGTGTTTAGTCTTACTCAAGCGAACAATTTCGCCGACTTTTAATTTTTGCGGATCGACAATCTTCAAGTGCGCGTACGCTTTATCGAGAATGAGCTTTTCGTTGGATTTATTAACGTGCGATGGTTTGTAACCAGTCTTGCTGTGACGTGTATCATTGTAGGCTTTTGTAATGCTAGGTAATATGTCTATCCATTTGTAGGTCCCATTCAAACTAAAGTATTTGAAAAGTTTTTCTTTCAACGTTCTGTTACACGTTCTGCTATTGCAGCTTTCTTGACGCTGTACGTATTATAGTGGTTGATGTTATGTTTTTTCATAAGTTCTTGGAATTTACTATTATAAAATTCCTTACCCTGGTCCGTCTGTAAATTTTTTGGGCAACGTTTCGTGTTTATCAAAATGTCTGTAAATACTTTAGTTATTTCCTCACCGGTTTTCATTTTCAATGGACAAGTCCATACGTACTTGGAGAAACAATCAATTATGATCATAATCAATTTAAAATTTCGATTTTGTCCAGCATACTGGCGCATCTCCGCCAGATCTATTTGCCATAAATCATCCAAACCTTTGATGATTGTACGTCGTCGGGGGTATGTTTTACGAGCAGGTTTATGCAACACGTTGACAATTTGAACATTTTCTTTCGAAGTCATTACTGCGAATGATTGTGTAGAAATCTTCCTTTTTCTTTTTGATGAGTTGCTCAAAATTTGGATGCTTGGATTTTTTTATGCTTATATTCAAATTAAATCACGTGCCATCATTGTGTTATCTTAATTTTTCTTTTGATGAGTTGCTTTAAATTTGTTATGGATGCTTGGATTTTTTTATGCTTATATTCAAATTTGTAATATCCATTCCTAATTCAGATATTTGGTAAACGACATTCATTCGAAACTGTTTCAACTCTCTTTCCACATTTTTGGTTAAGGTGGGTGCTTCAGTCACATTTTCAAATTTTTTGTTGATGGCATGAGTGAGTTGTTTCCAATTGTTTGTGTAAGCACGCTCCACATCTGATATGAGCAAGTTCACTTTAAAGAATTGTGTTTTAACATCTTTCTGCAAGTGATTAAGTTTTTTAGCCAGAATGTCGTCGAAAGTCTGTTTGTATTCAACGTCTTTTGCAGACAGCTCGCTAATTCGATTACGAAAGTCACCGAATGTTTCGGTAACAATTTAATTTTTTTTTTCGATTTGTTTCACAATCTCGGTGAGATCCTTAATAGTTTTCGTAAACACGTCAGCCCAATGTTTCATCTGATCGTCTACGTACTGCTTGTTGGTAGCATCCATAGTATTAGTTGGCATTTTTACGTTACACAGCTTCAATTTTTTTAAATCAATATTACCGTCAGGAGTATGTGTTAAACCATCACCAAGTTCAGTTATCGGACGCAATATTAGTTTTCTTGAAGAACTACGTCCGAACTTATCGATGGTCATCTTGGAAATGATGTCTATTGAATGATGTTGGCCTCTTTCAATTCTTCGATTATGGATATAATTTCATATTCAAGGGAAGTGTTTCCAGCATTTTTGGACGCTAACAACAATCGTAAACGGTCACACAATTCGTTCGGATCATCCCAATAAATGTATTCCATAGGTTTAGAATTGTAAAACATTAAGCCCCGTCCCTCCACCATTCGCGACGACTTTCGAATAAGCATTGGTTTGATGATTTCCATATATTTGAGTCTATTAGTTCCTTTCAATGCATTATTTGCTTTTTTATGTACATTCAACAGTTCTAAAATGTGTTTGTACGCAACGAGATCGTCCTTGTTGAAATGTTCTGGATCATCGTAGAATATCAGTTCATATAGCCCAGGTGTTCCTATCACTTGCTGTCCAGCAAAATCGATTTCTTTTGAACCAAGCCGCCATTTTGAGGTTGTAAAATCATATATGGGTACGTATACTTTGTCTATCTTCTCATCATTGCTCCAATATTGTGTTAAGAATTTATGACTCATTGATGGATACTGATCGATGTATGCTTGAATGACTTGAGGAGCAATTGTATCTTCGTCAAATGTTCTTTCTTCTTCATCATCGAACACTTCATCATCATCATCTCCATCAGTACTGGCAATAGGTTCAAGTTTCTGGAATGGTGGTAGAATTTCAGCATTGCCGACCGATGCATCCTCTGTCTTCTTTTTTTTGTACAGTGGTATGTTCATTCCTGAGCGATTTTTTAGCTAATGCCAGCTGCTTTTTCAGTGGAACCGATATGGGTTTGAAAAAATTTTGTAATGCCTCATCCTCTTCTGATTTACCCAATTTCAATGATAAGTATTTCTTTTTTATGATCGTAGCGATTTCATTGATTTTCGTTTTGCGAACTATGTCAGCCTCTTTGCTGGGTGGCTTCATGTTGACGAATATACTTTATCATGATAAGTTCATGGTTTTATAAACTTATCGAAGTCATATCGATAGCGTCCTGCATTCAGATCACACTCCTTTACTATCACCATTGTACCGTATTTTCCATTCCAACAATTAGCACACATACGCTTGAAATCGTTGAATGACACATCAGGTGAAACGTGCTCATCATACACATGCTTTAAATTTATTTCGTCTTGCTTGAACAACACAATTAGATTGCAATTGTCTCGCAACATTTGCTTTGGAGCCTTACTATACGTTTGCCCAATGTACATAACATCTATACCTCGATGTCGACACATGGAATAATACTCTTGGATTTTCTGCTGTTTATCGAAAGATATGTCATCAAAAATGAATATGGAATTTGGGTTAGCCTCGTTGGGACTTATAATTTCCTCGTTCTCTTTGAATTGAAAATATCCGATTCCTTTGACTTTTTTCAACACCTCTTCGAGTAACTGATACTTAGGTTGATACAATTAATTTTAATACACGTAAATGTTTTCAAATTTAGCACCATTCGGGTGGAAGAGCAGTGAAAGTGCTGCATTTGTTTTCCCACATCCACTCGGTCCACATATGATTG
This sequence comes from Crioceris asparagi, assembly GCA_958507055.1. Lineage (NCBI taxonomy): Eukaryota > Metazoa > Arthropoda > Insecta > Coleoptera > Chrysomelidae > Crioceris > Crioceris asparagi. The sequence goes on along the minus strand of OY293829.1, from coordinate 52,284,667 downwards.
CACGAAATGAATGTGGTAGCAATGTACCATGCTTACTGCTGGTAGATTGACTTTCATTTAAGTAATCCAAATTTTCGATCGGTAAGGTATGCTTCTGTTGAACGACCCTCATGTTGTGCACGATACCATGAAATGTTTAGGATTTTGTATAAATGTTCATGTCTTTCAATATTGACATCATTTTCAATGTTGATTCATCACGGTAAGGGTGTGGTTAATACGCTCATCAATAACCTACCATTCGAACTACATCTGCCAGGCTATTCATATTGTGGACCGGGAACTAAATTGAAAAAACGCTTAGAACGTGGAGATAGAGGTATAAATCCGTTGGACGAAGCTTGCAGGGAACACTACATTGCATACTCCCAAAACAAATCATTGGAAGAACGTCATAAAGCCGATCAAGTGTTGGAAAATAGAGCTTGGGAACGAGTCAAATCGAAAGACGCAAAATTTGGTGAAAAATCTGCTACTTGGTTCATTACCAACGCTATGAAGGCGAAACGTAAACTCGGTATGGGTATGAAGAATCGACGACAGCATGGATTCTCTCAAATTGCAAAGAAGATTCATCAAGCTACGGAAAAGTCTCCTCATCACGAAGGTGGCAGTTTGAGAAAATCATCTGCTGCTGCTTTGAAAGCAGCTCAATTAGCCGTCAAAAAATGTAGAGGTCGAAAACGTATTCGAGTACCTAGATAATTCTAGGTACCAGATACCATTGCCAAAAAGTGGCGGTTTTCTACCGCTAATTCCATTGTTTACCGGTCTCTCGGCTCTAGGGTCGCTGGCTGGAGGAGCGAGCGCCATCGCAAAAATGCAAAGAAAAAGATGAAAGAAGACGCACGACATAATAAAGCTATGGAACACTTGGGATCCGGCTTGTTTCTACGAAATACGCCTAACGGATTCGGTCTGTTCTTGAAGAAACAGCATGAAGGAGGAGACGGACTGTACTTGAAGAAACAAAAAAACTACTAGCTCAGCTACCCAACAGAGCTGTGTACGATGGGGAGATTATGGAATGTGCGAAAAACATGAAAATTCCACATTTTCGCGGTGTTTTTATGCGAGACACTCTACCTCATCATCCTAGATATCGTGAATGTGCCGTAGTGAATTTAGATTCCTCCATCAATCCAGGTACACATTGGGTAGCTTACAAAAAGGATGATAACACTGTACAATATTTCGATAGTTTTGGAAATTTGAAGCCACCAAAGGAATTGGTTGATTATTTTGGAAAGCAGCAGTGCGTCAAGATATTTTATAATTATGATGTATATCAAACATATGATCAAAACAATTGTGAACACTTGTGTTTAGCATTTCTATGTCAATAAAAAATACTGTCACAACTACTTGTGTATCAGTCATGTCGATGAAACGAAGTGATACAATACTGTCTTTGAAGAGTCATTCTTCGATTCTCTCAATTGATCTATCACCGCCGCTTCACTTGCAGCGTGACAGTGAATATGGTTTGGCTCTTCTAAGTTTTCATTCGTACAACAGTAATTCCAACATCGATGAAGGTACAAAGTTTCACTATGTAGATGGAAAGGGTAAGAAAAAAAGCATCGACATTCCAACGGGAGCATACGAAATTGAGGATATTGAAAAGTTTATTCAGAAAGCAATCGTACCAAACACAACGACGAAGGTAAAGCCTGAAGATTACTTCTACCTCAAACCTAATAATAATTCATTGAAATGTGAAATTTTCTGTAAAGATTTTGATATTGATTTCACTCCGAACGATAGTTTGACAAACATTTTGGGATACTCTCCTAAGATTCTACCAAAAAATGTTACTCACATGTCCGATCGGCCTGTCAACATTATAAAAGTACGAACCATACACATCGATTCCAACATTACTTCGGGAGCCTTCTACAACGATAGACCTTCGCACACAATCTACGAATTTGCTATCAGAGAAGATCCTGGTTACGCTATCGACGAAAGTCCAAATCCTCTCATTTATCTACCCATCACTACAGACGAGATTCATAATATAACACTTAAAATTTTGGATCAAAACTTTCAGCTGGTGAAGAGAGTGGTGAGACAAGAACATCCAACACCACCGTGATAGTCATCGTGAACTCAGTGTGAAAAATATCCGATTTCTCAAATCCTTAGGCTACAATGTTATCTCCGCAAGTGTTGAACATTTTCCAAAAACCTCGAATGGACACATCAATTCAAAAAGATGAATGGCGTACCTACTATCCATACGTTAAATCTTTCCGCAACAATGATGTCATAGAAATTAGCATTAATCAATCGGATGCTTTCGATGCTTTTAATTAATTAAATTAAATAATTAAATAATGCAGTTACTTATCCCCTCTCCGCTAGATGGTGCTCATGAAAAGTAAGAATCTAACATTTGAAACCCCGTTGGAAAAATATCCAGCACGCCCACACAACATTATTACATTATTCGGGACCCCTTTGAAAAATATAGCATGTTTACTGCGACTTCCGTCCCAGCAGTCTCCTAGTATATCTACTGACCCATTTGCCACTGATTGCCGTTTTTCCCGCTGGTAAATCGACTAGCTCCCAAGTTCCATTTCTTTCATGTGATGCGATTTCATTTTGCATAGCTACAAGCCAATGCTCCCTTTGATCACACTCAATGGCTTCCGTATAGTTTCTTGGTTCGATGATTTCTTTCATGAGCATCATCTCATCGATTAAACGTCGTGACGGTACACCTTTGTTTGGTCTGGCTGATACACGTGGCTTCACCTCTGGAACCTCATTTACTGCCTGAGTTGACTGTTCAATAGGCGTTACACTCGCTAGTGACTCCTCCTGAACATCTTTATTTTCCAGCCTGTCATCTTCACTTAGCGTTTCACTTGCTAGCAGCTCCTCCTGAACCGGTAATTTAGCATTCGAATGATTTCCAGCCGTCAGCTCGATCGAAATTTCACTGCTTTAGTCTCAATTCAATGTGTGAAAACGAACATCTCGACTAATGACAACCTTTTTCGTTTCACATCGATAAGCCTTCGAATCTTCATCGTAGCCCAAAAATATCATTTCAACTGCCGCCTTGTCGAGCTTTTGTCTCTTTTCCGTTGGTACATGAACGTAACATTAGGAACCAAAAATCTGGAAAACTTCTATATCTGGTTTCTTTCCATTCCATAGTTCAAATGGTGTCATGTTTGTTGCTTTTGTAATCACACGATTCTGTATAAAATTCGCCGTTGGAACTGCCTCGCCTCAAAAACTGTATGGCAGTTTGGCATCAATCAGCATACAACGCGCCATTTCCTTTAATGTGTGATTCCTTCTTTCGGCCTTTCCATTTTGCTGTGGACTATATGCTGCTGTCAACTGAATCTGAATTCTCTCAGACTTGAGAAAATTCCTTAAACTTCCAGTATATTCGCCACCTCTGTCTGAACGAATAACTTTTGGCTTTCTTCCGAATTTTGTCTTACAAAATTCAATGAATTGTCTCTTCGTGTTCTCGACTTCAGATTTTTGTACCAATAAACAAATCACCGAAAAACTTGAATAATCATCAATAAAAGTAACAATGTACCGCTTGCCGCTGGGTGTTTGCGTCTGCATAGGCCCACATACATCGGTGTGAATCAAATCCAATGTCTCTGTTGAGTCTCTTTTCGACGCTTTAGGAAATGGTAATCTTGTCAATTTACCTTCAGCACAAGTCTGACACGTTTCAGCAATACCGCAATCAATGATTTCAAGTCCTTCAATCCATCATTCTGCTTGGATTTTTCGAATTGTCTCTGGATCTCTGTGTCCCATTTTACGATGCCATTGGTGAATACATTTGTCGTTGTGCGCAAGCGCCACACGAGCTGAATCACATTGTCGCAAAATGTACAGTCCACCAATATAGTCCGCAATGCCAACCATTTTTCCATTGTGTTTGATTTCACAAATGCCGTCATCAAATTCAACACGCAAACCAATTTTTGTCAGCCGTCCAACTGAAAACAAGTTGCAATTCACGTTCGGTGCAAACAAAACTTTATCTTGTTTCATCCTGCTGATGAAACCAATTCTATCCAAGAGCTCCAGTTCCATGGTGCCAATTCCGCATACAATTGTGTTTTCACCATTTGACAGTTCAACCGAGCCTTCGTATAATTCGTTAAGATGCTTACAACGTCGTTTATCGCTTAATACATGTCTTGTCGCACCCGAATCAACTGCCCAATTGAATTTGCGTTGCTTGCGATTACATGCAATCGTAAATAGAAAATCCTTATTCGATGACTTTTGCTCAAAAATGTTTACCTTATCGCCTTTATTTGCATTGTCATACTTGCCACCCTTCTTTACCAACCATGCTTTGTACTTTGCACAATCCTTCTTAAAATGGCCTTCCTTTTTGCAAAAATGACAAACTTTAGCCTTTCCATCCTTCGAAATATTTTTTAAAATAGTTTCACCTGAATTGCTAGTCGTAGCCGCATGTCTATCATATTCTGCTATTAACCGCTGTTGAACGAATGCAAACGTGACTTCTTCTTCTTTTCGAGATTCAAGTGTAGTGATCAGCGCATCATAGCTCACTGGCAAACTACTTAGCAGAATTGCAGCATTCCATTTGTCTGATAAATCATCTTCATCAAGGACACGCAATTTCGTAAACAAGTCTTGCATTTTTGCAATATGTGTACGAACATCGCGAGTTTCAAAGAGCAAATCGATCGCATCAAAAATACTTTATTTGTCAATGTATTTCTTTCATGGTACTCCTTGAGCGCATCCCACATTGCTTTTGCCGTCCCTTTTGTACGAATATGCCCCAAGTGATTTTCTTCGACACCCAAACCAATCGACGACCTTGCCTGTTCGTCGTATTCGTCCCATTCGTTCAGATCATTTTGATTTTTGATAGCACCACCAACGCCAACTGTAGCCGCTGGTCTTTTGCCAATAATCACCTTTCTCCACAATTTTTGCTTGCCGAGCAACATCTCCATGCGAACTTTTCAATTGCTATAATTGGTGTTGTTCAATTTCACAAATTTCATCTTTGTTTCGTCAGCCATTTTTCGTTATGCAAAAATTGCTTCTTGTCTCTGTTGTGATTTTCTTTAATTTTATATCGCCTTTCTTTTTAAACACACAAACCTTATTTTTATTTCTGTTGCTTCTCTGGGCCCATAACCTGTTGAGATTTACAAATGCAGCAGAATCCACGTAAAACAAACAGAAAATAAAATTAGCGAAACTGCAAAATCTGTGTAAAACTGTAATCAACTATAATTCTATTCTGTTACTATCAACAACATTCAACTTAAACAAAACAACTTTTTCATGTCAATATATATCAGTACACACACATTCTTTGGTTTATTCTATAAACGTTATCTTGATATTTATTAGTCTGTTCAATTTCAGTGAACGGTCTGTACGCAGGTCGTATTCCAACAACAACTTCGAGCTAAAATCTAGTATTTTTTTCCCTTCTATAATAAATAACTATATTTAATATGACTTAGGGCACAGAAATAGCTTATATTGCAACCTTTCTCTATTTTGTCCTGCAAATTCTTTTATTTGCTCACCACTTTGTAAGTCCTCTGGAAAAAGTTTCTTCTCATAAATTTGCATAAACATTTCACTGCAAGAGGTTTAAGATTCTGGCTTAGACTGAAGTAAGTAAGATTTTAACTGAATGCACTCATTCACTAAATGTTCCTCTAATCAATAATATTACGTACACTTTCCAGATCTATATTTTTGTCTTGAATAAATTTCTTGCTGTATACCTCACAGACTTGGCTTCTATTTAAATGCATAATCAGTTTATCCAACGCAACGTTTAGCGTGTCTCTCTCAATTTTTCCTGCGACATATACTGAGACTTTATGAGTAGATTTACCTGCAAATTTTGAATGCGTCTCTTGTGTATGTCACTGTATTCTGTTCCCACACTAGTACTTAACATTTTAGCTTTTTCTTCGTATTTCTTTAGTTTCTGATCTGTTTGGTGACGTATATTGTTTACAAACTATTTTAATGACATAATTAACTTATTGCTTTAAAGATATCTAAGCCAGGGCTCTGTAATATTTTGTTAACTATATTGAATTGCTCTAAAATGTCTTCCCAAAAAGAATTAAAGATGCAGTAACGGGCTTCACCATTTTATTAAATAAATTTCCTGCCTCTTTTCGAAAATTAACTTTTTCATACTAATTTTCATTAAAATTTTCGAAATTTTTAAAAATATTATCATAATCATTTTTTAAAACTTCTACAGCATCATATTCACAAGACCATCTGGTCTGGCTTAAACTTATCAACGTAAGTTTTACTTTGTTTCATTAGTTGGCAGTTCCCAGCAGTTCGAAGTTGAGAAGAAAACTGATATTTTTTGCATTGCTCCAAAAAACACTATTTCAGATGCAATCTTAACATATTCTTCACCAACTAGGTTGAGGGAATGTCCAGTATACGGCACATAGTCTGCGTAATTATTTTTTTGTTTTATTAGTGCTTGTATACCATTGTAGTGTCTCGCCATATTAGCACCGCTGACATTATAGATGCGAGAAAATACAACAAAAACAATTTTAGATGTTTTTTTATTCGCCATATTGGTCATTGTCTTCAGTGGGAGCTGGGGGCCCCGAGTTCCTTTGCACATTTCCTTGTGCTCTTATATATAAATGATATGATAAATGATATAATGTTTGTCTCATCCATGTATATTTATGGAATGTTATCTGATTAATAATTCAATAACTGTTCCACCTACATATTCGCAACGCCTTTTCCTATTTTCTTCACAATTTGACATTTCTGGCTCTCTTCTAACTTATTCAAGCTTATACATTGAGCGATCAAGGTGTTTTTGACATGTGCTTGAAACTTACGTTAAAGATCTGTTATCAGTAATCTAGTATTCTCTTTAATTTATTGAACAATAAGCTCAGGATGATTTTGTATAAAAAAGTGTCTCAACCTTCCGGTCATTGACACCATACAAATAGAATTCAGGTCTAATTTGATATCACATTTCTATCTCATTTAAATGAGTTGTACAAATTTGAACTTTTCAGGACCTTAATGAGTCTTTTAAGAGCACTATGATATAGTTGCAGGATATCACGAAGTGAAATCCCCGGTTTCGCATTCTTGCGGTCTAAGGAATACTGTGGGCACTCTACTAGAACATATTGTACAGTTAGTTTTACGTCACATCTTTCGCATAAGGGTATTTCTTCGCGTTTTAACATATAGCTGTGGTTAAGTACGGTGTGTTCGATTTTGAGCCTCCGAAGAATCACTTCTTCTTGTCGATCAGTCGTTACTTGGATCGAAACAATTATGGGGCAAATAGGTACTTTGTGGCCTACAATTTTCTTTGTTGCTGCCTGAATCCTAAGCTAACCTAACCTAACCTAACCTGACCTCATTCTCCACATTTTGATGAAAATGCTGTGGTAATAATGACACTAGTTGTTCATCCATCTCTGCTGCAACTTTGTGACGTTATTAAAAAAAAATCGACTTGTGTTCCAGAGAAGTGGATTCTGTTCAAGACTTCATGTATTTTACATACTAGAGAGTTAGAGGTAAAACGTGTTGCTACAGCTTGTACTGCTGAATAGGATTCGGTGCACACGACATAGGTATCAAAGGCCCGCTTCATCCATTATTAATTCCACAGCCTTAAGAAAGGCAACCAGTTCTGTAAAGAATATGGTTGTTGTACGCCTTAGTTCGTAGTGCCACTCGGTGTCTTCCAAAAAAACTGCACAACCAACTTTATTACTATCAATAGTCGCATCAGTGTAAATAAATTGGGGCTGTGAGTATTGTGGTGACCGGCTGAATTCCGATTGTATTATGCCTGGCGTCCCATCTTTTTTATAAAATTTTCGTAGAGACAGTTCAAAATATGGTATTGGTTTCATAGTACATTTCCTGTGTTTATTTGTGTTGTGCTCTCCGGTTCTAGTTGTTCCACTTTCATGCTAATCATTTCAGCCTACCAATTTCGGGATTTTGATCTTCTTTTATAAAGTTGTGAATGATTCTGATCGAAAACGGCTTTGTAAGTAATATTGGTTCTATTGGCTGAGATTCTACTTGCGAAGCAAAGTTGTAAGTGCTCACGTCTAAGCCATAATGGTGGTTCCGCAGCTTCCACATGCATACTCACTACTGGACTTATGTGATGTGTGTGTGAAAAGCACCTAAAGCCCACGTCATGGCTGTATTTTGGATAACGTTGAGCGATCGAAGGACAGATTTGTATGCAGAAGCATATGTGATAGATCCATAAGATTAGGAAAAATTTTTCCCTGACATCCGATTTAAATAAGCCTATATTTTCATCAAAGCCAAGCTCTATATACCTATGAAACCGCATTGAAATCCGTTGAATAGTTTCTCTGTTGACCGGTGAGAATATTTCACTAATTTTCTCATGAGAAAGAGTGAGTATTTTTTCCCGGGAATATACCGGGTGATCCTTATTACAAAGTAATATCTAGAGAACCGCTGATTTAAAAGAAATGAAATTTTAAGTGATGCAACTGGAAGTTGGGGGCACCATTTGAAAACAACAATGATTTTGTAACCCTCACCACTTTTTAGGGGTGGGGGCACCTTTTAAAAATGAAATAGAAATATATAGTTTTTTTCAGATTCTCCAGAAAAAACTAAGTTTAAATCAAAATATAATTTAATGTCAATACGTTAATCGCAAATTAAAATGAACATAAATTATCAAAGGACACACTCAAAATAACTCTCAAAATGAGAAGACAATATACAAAAATTGTTACAGATGTCAAAATATGTCAGCAGAGCATTACCATAACAACGGCTTGTATACCACTTTCTGTTATTCTTTTACGTAACTTTTTCATTTGTTATTAACATTGACATGGACATTGACATTGAATTATGTTTTGATTTAAATGTAAATTTTTCTGGAGTTTATGAATTTCAAATGAAAACTACACCTTTCCATTTAAATTTTAAAAGTTATCCCCCACCCCTAAAAATTGATGAGAGTCACAAAATCACTCATTCTTTCAAATGGTGCCCTCAACGTCCCGTTGCTTCACTCCAAATTTCATTATTTTTGAATAAGCAGTTTTCTAGATATTACCTTGTAACACTTTAAGAGGACCACCCGGTATATACACATAAATATAGCGATTTTACTGGCAATAATTTTTGCGACGCTACTTTCGCTGCTTCTACTAACTCGGTGAAGTCAGAGAAAACTCGAAATCAGACATATTTTTACAAACGACCACTAAGTTCGCAATATTTAAATCAAATCACAGAAATGCAGGTCTAATTTTCGGTGGAGGTACAACCTACCAGTTTAAAACTTTCTAACTTTAATATATTGTAATATTCTTTCATTATTAAATCATCGTTTTTCATGTCACAGAAAAAAATGTGTATTATATACGGTAAGAATATTAGATTTTAGCTCTCGGTTTTTTGTCTCGCTCCGATTCGCGTCGGTCGACAAGACAACCTCGAGCTAAAATCTAATATTCTTACCGTATATAATACACATTTTTTATATCAGAATTTAATAGTGGTTATTTGATTTGTAAGATATCATTGTGCAACTATGTAACTAGATTTGATTTTCAGTAATACCCATCTATGTAACTGATTCATCATCTAGAAACAATTAAGGATTAAGGTTTTGCAGAATTTGAACCCACAGTACTTATTAACTTTCCAGGTAAAGTTAATGTAGTGGGGCCGATTTTGTAAATTCCTAGCTTTTGGATATATCCACGGTACAAAGTCACCAGAATCCAAATTCAACGTTTTTATCGAGATGTTTGTGTGTATGTAGGTATGTATGTGCGTATGTGCGTTTGGAATTTTTTGGCTCTGTTATCTCGAACCAATGACGATATCAATATGGAGGTGGGCTCATTCGAGTATTGAGGAACTGAAAAATTTTCCAACCGAGTAAACATAGCTGATTTTTAACAGCAATTCAAAAACTAAGAAAATACCGACAGCCTGTAGCTAGCGGAAAGCTAGATATGCGTCATTACATGCAAGTGTGCGATAGCCTAGTGGATAGAGCATCGCAGTGATAGGTAAGCTTCAAAATGGGGAGACGGTTTCAAATCCGCGCAGGCAGGTTTATTCGCTTATTTACTAATCAGTATAATATTTTTAAATAAAATTTTGGAAAACAAGATCTATAATAACAACTAATAACGACTGAAAATTCGTATTGCGTTCTTATGTTCGTACGAATATTTTCAAATCTACTGGGAAATTCATCGTGTGGACCTCGAGGGTCACACTCATTCTGCTGGCTTACAAAGTACTTCAACGTTATTATTTAAGCAAATGCAAATGCTAGTTTTAAAAACATATTGAATAATATAAGATATTGATTAGATTAGAAGAAAATACTATAGATGTAATCGTGGAAAGCAATCTGTGTATGTAGATCCCCAGCTTTGTTGATAACACAGCAATTAATATTATAACATTATGAAAACATAGTGATAGAATATGACCACCAAATAAAAGATTCCTGAGGTTGACTTATTCAAGTATGTTTATAACTCATGATAAATCTTAAGTTAAAAACAGTTTTTGATCATACGATCTTGTTTATTTTTCTTTTCTCTAAAAATATGCGAACTAAGGGGGTATTTGGGTATTTAAGATACTCTTAATTTATTTTGATCAATTTATATGCATCATACAGATTGGTAAAATAATCAGGCAATAAAAATTTCCTCTTGAAAAAGGGAAATACAGATACACTTGAAGGTATTTGGATAATCAAGGTAGAAGTTGTCAAAACGAAAAGCATTTTATCATATAACAATATATATTCATGTTAACAAATCAGCCTCACAAAATATCCTTTTGTTTTATTTTGGACGTTGATCTATTCAGATTGGTTCAATTTTCCAAACTTTGTAGTCTAATCCTACCAGAATATTTCAGATACCATATTCCCAAACGTTTATGAGAACGCGTTGTCGTAAAAATGCACAATAAAAAGTTTTAGACGTCGACCGTCATATCTGCGGGACAGGAAAGTGAGGCCCATCTCTTCCGCTTACTTATCACTCAATTTTCTTGTCTCTTGAGCTTGTTTTATGCGTGCTGATGTTTTTACTGTTGCCATAAATCACGCTCTGCCTCCTCTCTACGGGCTATTAAACCGGATTGCCGGCAATTCCCTCAGCTCAGTAACACCTCGGGCGATGATTCTTCGAGGCGATTGTTTAGAATAAGTAAGCCACCGCCATAAACCATCGCAGAATTGTGAAAAGTATTTTAGTAAATTTCAATGAGAGATTCCTGTTCAACATCAGTTCTTTTATCACCGGCTGAAATATTATTTTTCGAAGTATTCTGTTATGTATAAGCTGTATAGTCATTAATTATACCCAACACCCGGTAAATTTTCTTTACATGGAGGTAAGAACTTTCTCATTTTCTTCAATTATCCTTTTTTAAGTATTATCAATCACCGATATTTATTATTGTACTAAATATTTTGAAAAAAGTAAATAAATTTGTGATCTACAATCATCGGAAAGTCTATATTCTAGGCAACTACTCTACTTTTGTTCAACTTCATTCAAATGTAGTCTTTATTATCTCATAATGTAGTAGCCGACAGGAACGTGCTATTAGAATTTGCGCCTTGTGTTACGAGTTTCTCGAAAAGGTGAAGAGGTACAAATAATCGCTTAGGTGATATTATCCCCCAAAACAAAGTTTGGCAACAATAGACAATATAGACACGTTTACTTAGCTCCATTAAAACGAAGAATTGGATTGCTGTTATTTCGATCTTATCATCAGAACATATGGCAATCTAGAACTCCGAAAAGTCAGAAATATTGCCGGTATACATCGAGAAAAGATCCCATATTTATATATGGGATCTTTGCTTATGCAGTGTGACATTAGTGGCGCCTACTAGGAGTTAGAAGCAAGGCAATTGTTGATTATCCAATTCCAAAAATACCAAAACAGTAGAAATTATTTCCGGGTTTTGTCACACGCAGGTGCGAAACACAGTGACGTACCGTTCAATGGAGAATGTTTTATACATTACAAACTCCCCATCTTATTTATTAATTATGAACAGACAGGAAATAATATTAATACTTCAATCTTTCTGGAGAAATTTTAATATTTTTTAGTCGCTTCCCTGAGGAATCCAGTCAGAATTTTTGCTTTCTGAATGAGTCCAGATGACATCCACACTGAATTCATAAAACTGATCCAGGAGAAAAATCTGAATATTATCATAAGGCAAGGCATAGAATATAAAGAGAAGTCAGTATTATTTTGTATTTTTCTAGAATTGTCAGTGCAAAGTCCAAAAAGTTTATGTTGTCGGATAAAATCTTACTCTCATAACAAAGGACGACAGACTTTAAAACTTATGGTTGGTATCAGTCTAGGAGGTTTAATCACCTTTATATCAAAATATTATTATGGAAGAAGCTCCGATAAAGCCGTTTTTCAACAGAGCGGTTTGATACGAAAATTAGAAAAGAACGACAGCTTCTTAGTTGACATGGGCTTTTTAATCGATGAACTTTGTCGTAGTCAGCAAATTAGAGTTATGCGTCCTCATTTTCTTCCTAAGAAAAAACAATTCTCTCATAAAGAAGTCGACATGAGTATATAGATTTTCAGAGCGAGAGTGCATGTTGAAAGAATTAACCAAGGAAAACAATTAAACATTACAAAAAATATGAATAACAAAAGACTTAGAAAATCTACAAATATCAGTCGTGAAGCATGGCAATAAATTAAAACAGCAAACGAATAAAAAGATTTGAAATAAGTATAAAGGTAGTAGATCAGGAGGACCAAAAATTATGTCGGATCTGAAGAAAGTGGCAAACTATTTAAATAAATATTTCACAAAACAGGTCGCAACAAAAACTAACACACAACAAAATAGCAACATCAGCTCCAAAAATACCACAGCAAAAAATGAAAAAATGACAAATAGGTTAATACATTTTTTCTCACACCTACCAATGCCCATGACATAGAGGAAACAATAAAAAAAAACAACCAAAAAAACATCCGCTGTGCTAGATAACGTACATGGCTGGGTGATCAAAAATATTTGAACACTGCTTCACAAAAAGATTAACCATCTTTTTCGACACAATGAAAATTATAAAAAACTTTCAAAAGGGGAAATCCACAATATCAGCTATTCTTAACTATGTAGAGTTTTTATATCATGCTTTGAATCAAAAACCGAGAACTCCCGGAATTTTCTATGACCTCAGTAAGGCTTTCGAAAATATTAAGCACGATCAGTTCCTTTATAAGCTGTATAGAAAACGTAGTGTCTTTTAAATTACTGAGCCTTTATATCGACCTCAAATTAACATGGGAATCACAAATCAACTATGTATGTTCAAAATTCAGCTCAGTATGCTACCAATTTAGAATGATTACAGACACAGTCAGTGAAACTGTACCAAGAGTAATTTACTTTGGTCTGGTGCAATCTGTCCTCCAGTATAGTTTAAAGTTCTGGGGGTCATCAGCGCAGTTCGAAAAGGCTTTCAAGAAACTAAAAAGTATACTCAGAAATATGGCAGGGGTACATCAGTCTACAAACTGTTCCAAGCTATTCAAAAAATACGAAATACTCAGTCTATCATGCCTCTACATTTCTCAATTATTTTAACTAATAAAAAACAATGAAACAGAACGCATTAGAAACAACATTGTCATAATTATGACACAAAAATTAGACAGGAGTTAGGTCTGCCGTATTCCAGACTAAGCACCTGTCAAAAATCAATATCGTTTATGGGAGTAAAGTGTTTTAAGAAAGCACAACACATTTCCAAAACTGAAAAATTAAGGAAAATCGAAAACTGTTTAATAGAATACCTACTGGGCAATGTCTTCTATACAGTAGAATAGTTCTTAAAATCTTGACAAATCATTATGCAGCATCCAAGTCTTGTTCTACAGGTTACAACAAATACGATAAATGAAAATATTGCACTTACCTTTTGTGTGATCTATCTTGAAGTGAGGAGAACACACTCGTAATGAAGAAGTGACTTTCTTTCCCATCAATAATACTTTCTCTCAACCTACCCTTACCTTCTATCGCCTTTCTCGACCATTCCAAAACTGTTCGTAATGTATGTAGATTCTTTCCTCGGGAAACCTTGATTGTCTTATTTTTTTCTGTTGTGGCATTTATATATACAACAATTTTGAAAATAATTTTCTTTAGCACGATGAATGACTTATAATTTACATTCCGAACCGATTAGAAAAAGCTGATTTAGGTACAAGAAATTTATTTCATGAAAGTTACATACAGATTATCTAAGGTACTGGGCTGCAAGATGACATTATATCTGTTGGAATTAAATACATCTTGATGGTTAACATCTTCTCTGGTAAACTCCGACATATTTCATGAAGTGAAAAATGCTGGACGGATGGTTTGAGGTTGTTCTTGTCGGATCTCGTCCGGGTTTAGCTAAGGTCCTGTTCTTTTTTTTGAGTGATCCAATTATTACAACTATTTGGTAGATTGGAAGGGCCCAATAACTGCTGAATAATTGGTTTATATCCTTTAATGAGAAATTGTACTCGCTGGTATTAAACTGACATTGGAAGGGTAGATAAATCATGAAGACAACTTTCAGTATTGTTAAATCGGTTCTTCCACAGATTTTTTCATGTTTTGAAATAATGGCATCTATCGATTCGATGATTTTCCTTATTACTCGAACTGGTGCGACTGGAAAATTGGCGGGCACAGAGTTTAGTCTCAGAAGTTTGAACATGCAGTCTTCTTTTTCCATACTATTAATGATATTCCCGTCTGGGAAACAGAATACCGGGTGCAGGTCGATGCATGGCTTGTTAGAAGTTTTCACACATGACCAGATAGATATTTTAAGGAATTATTGTTGTGGAATTGAGAGTAGGAAATTAGTAGAGGTGATAATAAGAACTTTTGTTGGGGTGAACGAAGACGAAAACGAGTTTCGTGCATTAATAATAAGTTTCATTGTTCAACAAAACATAACATTTTTTCAACTCATTCGAAAGCATTGAAAAAATCATAGATTTTTTTTAGTGAAATTGTTTGACAGTTTTGGTGAATTAAACTAACTCATTGCTTTTCAGTATGCTGTTATGAATAATTCCTTTTCTAGCAAATGAATTAGAGTTCTAGATTTCTTAAAGAAACTGTAAGACCATATTTAAAGTTAAACTAATTTGATTTAAGATTGCTCGGGCTTCAAAATAGTTATCAAATTCATTAGAATTTTAGGTAAGGGATTCTGTTGTGGTTTTCTGGATATTTTATATAAGAGTTACGGTGTTATTGACATTTGCTATTATATCTTTGGATAGTGATATATCCCGATTAATGATTTGTATTTCCGTTCGGTTGATACAAGCTGATATAGCAGTATTCTTACAAAATTATTTAATTCATTGATTTCATGAAGATATTAGTAATTTTTAAGTTTAATATTTATACCTTGAGAGATATTGTTGAGAATTAGTGATGCTGCGAGACTGATCTTGGTCTGTCAGTCTTGGTCTTGGTCTTGCCAAATTGCAAGACCAAGACCGAGACCAAGACCGTCTATGCAAGACCAAGACCAAGACCAATATAGGATGCAAGACCAATACCAAGACTAACCTGGTCTTGGTCTTGGTCTTGCTGCAAGACTTGTGAGACTTGCAAGACTCTCGCAGTTCCGTATCCAAACAACAAATTGGTAGGAAACATTTTTTTTCTCAATAATTAGATCAAAAACACTAGTAAATAACCTAATAAGTTTAATCTTTGAACTACTTTATTATCGATCTTTGTTTTACAGATTCTAAAAATATTGAATTAAAAGTTATTGGGTTGAAAAGCGAGTTCATTTTGCCGTTCTAAGATTTCCTGATTTCAAAAAATTATTCTGAAACACTATACCGTAATTTCAAGCCTTCTAGGATTTCTCTTAACGAGCGGTAAACTATTCGGTTTATATATATATATATATATATATATATATATATATATATAAATTTTTTTTCTATCACGCAGAATGTTTTAAGCAAACGTTACAAATCATCTATAAATCTAATATTTTTTGATGATATTTATCCATTTTAGAGGGCCCTTATTTACACGAAGAATTTTTGAAATAGATATCTACTTTTATAAATGCGCGTAATCGCATTAACAAATCTCTACCTCTTTATAATTTTTTTTTGGAAAAGCTTAATAAGTTAGTTTTATAAACCAGAAATATTTTTTATCGCTTTCACTCAATAGCAACTCGATTTTATTATTTTATTAAGTAATAAAATGAGTGCTCAGGTGCGACGGAAGATACCAAGAAAGCACAAGCGGACTAAGTCGCGCTAGTAAGATACGATTCCCACGTATGAATGGTAAATAATAATTTATAATCTTTATTAATTAACGACTGATCTCCCTTGCTATAACTTAATTCTACGCACCTATTTTTATTCTCATTACTTATTCTAGAATGGTTTGGTACCATTACAATACCAGGCGTATTTGTTCTGGACAATGACTGAATTTTTTATACGGTCGATATTTATCCATTTTGAATAATAATATAATTATAGGCAATATTATAAGATCGCAGATAATTACATACTTCCGATCCATATTGAAGGGTTCTCCATCATTTGAATTACACAATTACGATTTAAAATCGCGCAAACTTTTCACACTTAGAGATCAAATTTCTTGCAAGAGTCTTGCGAGGTCTTGCAAGTCTTGCAGTAAAACCAAGACCATTACGAAGACAGTATATACAAGAGCAAGACCCAAGACCAAGACTAAGTATTTGATGCAAGACCAATACCAAGGGTGCAAGACCAAGATCAAGACCATATCATTCTTGATCTTGGCTTTGCGCATCACTATTGAGAATGTATCTTAGATCACTGATCTCTTTAACTAAGGGAGCAATATCGATATAATGGATTATCTAGGTTACTCACTGAGACCTCCAGGGGATTTATTAGACGAAGAAACCAGATCAGGAAGATTAGTAGATCCCTGTAAAAAAAATTGTTTTTGAGCCTTTGGTCTTTCCAAGCTTTGTTTTTTGTAAAGATCTCGTACTACTTCTAATATTAATTTTCCTGTAATATACTACTCTTTCTGTTGAATATTTAGGGTTCCATTTTTTGCGGTTAAGTGTTGTTATTATTTTGTGAATGTCTGTGTTATATATGTAAATATGTTCCTTTATTTTTGTTCTAATTAGTCTAATAAGTTCAATTAGAGTAAAATGAAATCTTTCGATGGCTCTGTATGATTGCATGTGGTTTGCAGTAATGTAATGTATGTTTACATCATGTCAAAAGATTCTTGAGCTACGATATTTTTTTGTTCGATCCATGATACCTACACTATGGTGACTAATAAATATAATAACAGATATTACAATTTCAATTTAAGATAGTTCGGATAGTGGATATGCTTTAGCATATTTGGAAAATGCATCAATTTTAGATAGATATCACCCTTGTGCTTGGAAAGTGTAAACATGAATAATTTTGAAAGGTTTAGGTGATGTAGGTGTCATCATTAGTTTTTGTTTCGTAGGATTACGATCGTATTCATTGATTTGGCATGAGTTGATAAATTCGATAATCACGTTGTTCACATTCGGCCAATTTCGGCCAATAAGATTTCTTTAAACTTGCTTTAGTTTCCGCTATTCCTTGATAGTTTATTTTTTGACTGATATTTTTTCTTCATTTGGATCTTCTGGTTTTGTGATCTTGTGTCTTCTAGAACAGCAGAGCTTTATATTATTTTGTAGGCGAAGTTTTCTGAATGTCGTCCGCAGTATCGTATAAATTCGTGGAACGTATGTGTCGGTTTCGGAGTATAAAGCGTACGTTGATTTTAGATCAATGTCATTCTTGAATAAATTAAACATATAGTATAGTTTTTTTTTGGGAATATTTTCTCAGATTTAGGTTTCGCCGAGGAATGTTACACAAAATCTATTTCGATTTGATGATCGAAAATAGTTCAAAGGTTTCTCCGATATTCGCATGTTCATTATTGGTTCTTCCAGGCTAAAATCTTAAAAGCAAAATTAACAAACTATCTTAGTAAAATAACCTTCTCTCAGCTATGCAGTTTTGTTTCAAAGAAGGTAAATCTACTCAGAACGCCTTACTGGAACTAACATCAGAAATCTACGAAGCCCTGGATCAAAGTGAGCCATGCATGATTGTGTTCCTAGATCTGATACAGTAAGCCACCCTATACTATTATCAACCATAGAAAATATAGGAGTAAGAAATGATTGCCTCAAGCTTTTCAGAGCATACCTTGAAGAACGACAACAATGTGTAATGATTAATGGTGAAATAATAATTACAAGACCATAGAATATGGTGTACCACCGGAAACGGTACTTGGACCGATTCTATTCTCTCTCTCTCTCTATATATATATATATATATATATATATATATATATATATATATATATATATATATATATATATATCAATGGATTATTTTCCTTGCCAACAACGGGCAAAATAATTAGCTTTGCAGATGACACTGCAATATTTTGTAAGGTTGATAACTTGGAAGAAGTCAGAAAAAACGCAGAATCAGATCTTAATATTATCAAATACTGGTTTAATAGCAAACTCATACATCAATTTTACGAAATCCTTCCTCTTACCCTTCACCTTCACGTCTTTACCTCTTTTTTACGTATTGCTATTAGAAATAACATAGAGCTCCATTCTGTAACAAAAATAAAATATCTCGGGTCATCCTAGATATCCATCTCAAATGGGACCAACACATAGATTATATTTTGCGGATATTACGCTTCGTGTTGTACAAATATCGGCAACTTAGAGATATTCTAGATCTAAAGCAAATATAAATTATCTGCCACAGCCTAGTAGAAGGAGTGCCAAAAACTTACCTCTATCCTCTCGAAATCATCCAAAAGCGATTATTAAAACTTATGTTGCATAAGGACTGGAGATATCCAAGCGACCTTCTTTACCAAAACTTGCAAATTCTCGATGTTAGACAGTTGTTTTACAAAAATGTTAATATTCGCCAACACTTAAATAAAAACAAATTAATCGTACCCACCCATGAATATAATACTAGGCAAAACAATAAATATCTCCGTCCAATTGTATCTAAGAAAATAGGGCAAAAGAGTTTCAACTATCCAGGACCCAAACTCTACAATACGTTACCATCAACTATTCAAATCGAAGAATCTACCAGACTATCCAAAAAGAAAGTGATTGATTATATGAAATGTGTCTCCCGGACGACTATACATGAATTAATTGATTAAAATATAATTCTTAAGATTAGTTTAATAATATATTAACATGTATGTGTAGATTCTATACTGGTAGTGTCCAGTGTCCAAGTCTGAGTGTTTTAATTTTGTTTTTGTTATACCAGTTTTGGTATGTAAGTATTTTAATGTAGCAATAGTTTTGAGATTTGTCTTATGAATGGATCCTGTTATCCTCATAAATAGGCGTAAGCCTGTGTGAGTTTTGTTGGTTGAACAGATGTCCGCTGCATTTTATTTGAAATCTTATTTGAAATATTCATTTATAAAATTAACCACTATTCTATATGTGTATATGGTATTGAATATTGTCTTACTTTAAAATTAATTTTAAGAATGTATCTGTTAACCTCACCAACAGGCGTAAGCCTCTGTGAGTTTGTCTGTTGTTTATTTTGTTCAGATATTCCCAGCCATTTACTTGATGTATTCTTTTACAAAATAAACTTCTATTCTATTCTATTCTATATGAATTGAGTGTTCCTTTCTTATCGTCTTCGCCAACCTTGAACCCATAACCGCAGCTTGTAGTTCTAATCGAGGAATTGTCATATTTTCTTTCATTTTTCTCAAATCGAAAAAATCCCACAGCTGCGAATGCTTGCTCAATTGAATTGTAGAAAATGTTTAGCTGTAAATTGGTAATCTTCATTTCCTCAATTCTAATAGCAATAATCCATTGTTTCCACCTCATGTTTTGAGTTTCTGTTATTTCATCATCTCAACCTATACAACTCCTCCATATATCTTGTAACAAATTTTAACCCTTTTGACGAAACGTGCAAGAATTCCTAAAATAGGGAATAAAGGGACATGACAATCTTGAGTGCTTTCCTCTTCGTTGTCCTCTTTTTTGTCAATATATCTTTTATCCTGTCGACTTCCAGAGAATACTTCAGATGATCAGTACAAGGAATCCACTTGAGTCAAATAATTCTTTCACATTTGTTATCCTTTCCTTCTAGAAGTATTTTATCACCTCTAAGTTCTTCTGGAATATTACCATAAACTTTATTCGAAATATATACCCACCCTCTAAGATCAAATCCTCCCTGTTTATGTATGAATTATACTTCATTTATCAGACGAATAACCTCTTCTTCTGAATACACACTGTCTAAATAATCGTCCATATAATGTCTGTTAACAATCCCATCAGCGACCTGAGGATATTCTTTCAGGAATTCTGAAGCATTTCGATTTTTTACATATTTTGTTTTTCTCCAGAGGAATCTTTGTCCAGCACGATCTTCTTTTCTTATCGTTATTTTATGAAACATCTCACCAATATCTGTTGAAAAGGCTATGTCTTTCTCTCCGAAATTGAAAATTACTCCTACTAATAAGGAATTTAACAGATCTTGACCTCAGTAAAAACTCATTAAGACGCATACCATCCATCTACTTTGGCTGGCGCCTCGAAGATTTTCCATGTTTGTTTTCATTCACGACTCCAAAATATGGCAGATACCATTTCCTTTCTGTGTTTATCTTGAATAACTTATGTATAGTTTTTGTCCAGATATTCTTGAATCTTTTGTTTGTAAGCTTTTGAAAATGCTGAATCACGAGACATTCTTTTTTTGTATATATTCCAACCTATGAAGAGCATTCAGACGACTTTGTGGTAGAACCAAATGATATTTCTTCCACAATAAACCACTTTCCCATTGTTTTTCACTATCAATCTTTCTTGTTACGGTTTCGATTAATTCGGTAGCTCTCCTATATTTTGAATTCATCAATCTTTCATCTGAAATTTTCATCCCAAATGCTTTTGTGGAGAATTATCTCTTGAGTTCTTCATGTTATTCTTCATCACCGCTTTTTTGATGTGTAATATGAAAAACAATATTATTATCCAATCTACTATCCATCCCCATTTCGCTGGAGAAACCTGAGGGCCTTCAATTGCCTCACGAGTCGTGATGAGATCCCAATGGTCTTATTCTATCAACAATTGTAGATAAGCTTGGCACATGTTTGTAAATTCGATTCGGTTCAGTTGACTCCACTTTTTTTTATTCTTCTACCATCGACTGTCTGTCTGGGTAGATCCAAATTTTCAACAGTATATACATTTTCCATCCTATAAAATGTAGATTTGTGTTGATATGCTATTTCAAAATTCAATTTTCTTGATGTTATTTTCCTACATGTGAATTTTTGATTCCACTTCAAACCTAATTCAGTTTCAAATCCAGTAAGACATAATTTGTCTGCCAATTTTTGACCAAGAAGAGAAAGAGTAGAAGCTTCATCAAAAAGTGATTAATTTTAAGTTCTTCTTGAGACTTTCTTATTATTACGGGTGTAATTTTCAA
This sequence comes from Crioceris asparagi, assembly GCA_958507055.1. NCBI lineage: Eukaryota > Metazoa > Arthropoda > Insecta > Coleoptera > Chrysomelidae > Crioceris > Crioceris asparagi. Next base: position 52,262,944 of record OY293829.1, on the reverse strand, counting down.
TAGAATTTCCGAACAATATGATTTTGTGGTAAAAGCAATTACTTCTCAGCATGTTGTCTTCCTTTACAATAGATTTGGTTAATGCCTCATTATGAAGGTTTTTATGGTGTACATGTACACATTTTTGGATCGACAAAATCTGATTTTATGATATGTGTCCAAACAAGAGAAACAAACACCTTTATTTTTTCATTTACAAAGAGATCTAAAAAATTTTGCTTTTATCGATTGAATGATCTTCTTTGCATAAATTGCAATTTCGTATGGTTTTGTGCTTGAGAAGTAACAAGAGTTGTTTTAAATCTCTCTTTATGGACTTGACTTTGAAATGTCTTACCATATGTGTGCATTTGAGAAGTCTTGCCGACATTCATAGATTGAGCATAACTTGCTGCTTCTGACTTTCTCCATATCCACTCCTTGAATTCTCAAAGAAAGCCTCTACCAGTCTCATTCGGTATCTTCTCACTCCATGACAGCTACTTGTTTTAGGGCAATTTCTGTAGTAAAATGAGTTAAAGATCTGAAATTATTATTAGCCTTGTTGACAAAACTCTCCACAATCACTAATAATCAAAATGTCGATAACTGATTTGACCGATGAAGAGGACAGCAGTAATCCTTCAACTGAAATCCTGGCATCCCCCTTCAATGCTTTTCTCAATTTACACATGTCTTCTTCATCTGAAAGAAGTTTTGTTGTAGAACGAAATTGTTGATGAAAACTTGACCACTCAGAAGTATCACCGGAATATATGCAAAAATCTTTCTCATTTGATTGTCTTTTGAGTAACTTTTTAATATATGTATTTAATATTTCTTTAATAACTTCATGATGAGTTTGTTTTGATCGTAGACTATTTTTGTGATGTGACCCTTACTATTATTTTGAAAATGTCTGTTGTGAATCGACCTCTTATCTGACAGATTTTTGACACTTCCATCCATATCTTGTAACCACTCACGTATTTTCTTTTTGGAATCCACTGATAAAGATGTCATCTTCGAATTGACGCGAATTACCCACCTCTATGTCATATTCCTTATTTAATCTAGCTTTTTCCCTTGTCCACCTATTTTCGATCTTTTGCTTCTCTATTTCTAGCTGTTTGGACAATAGTTCAGCCATTTGTTCATCAGCTCTTACTTGGGCTTCTTTATTTTTTTTTCTTTAAGTGATATTGGCTTTAGACCTGACAGATTTAGCTGCTGAATTCATCTCAACCTCTTCATCCTTTCTTTCACTTCTAGGGGACGAGGTTGCAGATATCTTGTTTTCCGCGGCTTCTCGTTCAGCAGTGATTTCTATGATATTGATACGGTTGAGATTCTCACTTCCGGTTATATTTCTTCCTCCATTTACCCTTCTGTAGGCTGAAGAACCAGCACAATGTTTATAATTAGCAAGCAGCAACTTTTAAATATTTCAACAGAAATACCATAATACTGAATTGTTACCGCTCTCCTTCTGGAGATCCAAGAATATTCATGAATAGTCTTTATAATTTTTTAGAAAATCTAAACCAACAACATTCTCGTGAACTTTGGTATGCATCACGTAGGAGGATGGCCCACACGTGTTGAAGATTCTACTGTGACTCAAATTGATCACATTTTCTCCAATATGACAAAAAATTTTGTATGTGTGTATGATAACTCCATATCTGATCATCGAACCATTTTATTTGAATTTGATTTACCTTAGAAAAAAATGAGAGATCCATCGTATATGGGTAGATTTGGCTCTCACTAGTTTGGTAAAGGCTTTATGTGACGAATACTGTACCAATCTATACATACTTGGGGACGTGAATGTCGCTTTCAAAATTTTGCGATGTCATCACTTACTTCTTCAACAAATACTTTCCATTACATTTAAAATCCAGGAAATATTATAAAAAATCGTGGATAACTGATGAAGTCAGACAGTCATCTAACTGCTTGAAGGAATTACATATTTTAGCAAGGGGAGTCCCAGAGTCTAGACATATTTATTAAGCTGCTAAAAGAATACACAATGAATTGTTGTCCGGAACCAAAAGACGCCATTACCAAAATTAAATAATGAGTTCTGAAAATATGAATAAGGCCCGTTGGAGCATAGTTTCACAGCTATCAAATAAAAATACCTATCCCAGAAATATATCTGTCAAGAGTTCTCCTTATGCTATTATTGATGACCCATCTATTGTGACGAACATATTCAATCAACAGTTCCAAAAATTACCGATACGTATACTGGACAAAATAAATTAATTAGATTGTTATAATAGAACGGAGTATACTATGAAATGCGGAAAGTTCTTTCTGTATCCATACATTGAATATGAGCTGTATGATCTTCTCAATATGAAATCAAAAAATTGTTCATCCAGTGGTGCGGACGAAATCCCCAACTTTCTTGTGAAAAAACTACTCCGCTGCATTATCACACCTTTAAATTTTTTGGTGAATCTGTTATTCTGCTGTGGGGGTTTTCCAGATAATTTGAAACTCGGAAAAGTTATTCCCGTCTATAAAAAAGGACAACTCACAGATCCAGATAATTATAGACCTGTGACCGTTCCAATGGTTTTTTAAAAAAATTTAGAATATGCATATTTAAACTCTACAAGGATAAATATAATTTGATATCGGTCAACATGGATTTCGTGGGAATCAAAGCACCACTACTACAATAAATTCTTTTTATGACAAAATTGTTAGGCTAATTGAGGCTGAGGAGTATCCAGCTGGAATCTTCTGCGATCTAAGCAAAGCCTTTGATTGTTTTGAACATCAAGTTCTGGTTAATAAATTAAAAATTTATGGTATTACTACTGCGGCCCTCAGCTGGATTGAAACATTTATTTACAATAGGAAACAGTATGTGTGCATTAGGTATACAGATGCAAATAATTTCCAAAAAAACGTCAACTCATTATCAATTTTGCCATTTCGATTGGGGTACCACAGGGATCGATTCTGGGTCCGATTCTCTTTCTAATCTATATTAACGACCTCTTGTCGTGAAATAAAATCTATCTTTCTTGACTTCTTTCTGTCTGTTTTCTATTTTTCATTCAACTGTTTTTACATTTCAAACATAACTATCAAAAATCATATATAGGGGCTTTTATAATTCAATCAATAAAATAATTCTGGTGACTTCAATGTTTCTGAAATAACTAATTCAAAGTATAACTTAAGAAACGGATCATCGAAGGCGAGATTATTTCACTCTATCATGTGTGAGTAGGATCTCTAATCTATAAATTATGATATATCAACGGATCCATTACTTTGGACTTAATATTAACAAATATCACCGAAGCGACGGTAAGCGAATGTGAAACGCTTTTAGTGTGGATGGATAACTAGCATCCAGCTATCGAAAAAAAATGATCACTGTAAAATTTGGGCAAGTAACCGAGACCTTCAAAATTGGGCGTGTTTTCGCATTTAAATTCAGGAGAAGAGACTTTGTAGAGCTCTATAAAATGCTTTCGCAGTGTTCTTGGTCAGACATTTTGTTTATGGAATGTGAACAGTTTTTTTCAGAAATGCGTGGGAAAAAACACTTTCATCTAATATCAATTTTCAGCGTGGTTCTCAAAGGACCTTTTCACCAAATCAAATTAAAGCAACACTTTTTTCAAATCATAAATAAAATCAAAAAGCTGATTATTATAAAGAAAAATATATGGAACTCAGAAGAGATGTGAAACGTTTGCATAATCTTTATTATGGAACCTATATAAAAAAATAAAAAGTAACTTACAAAGCGACCCCAAAAAGTTCTGGAAATATATCAAGTAACTTCGAAAAAACTATGCTGTTGCTAACAGATTCACCTATGATGAGGGTTATGATTTTGACTGTCAAATTCTTTTATGGTCATTTGACCGGTCAACTGACCAAGCACCGGTAAAATTCTTCACATTTGTTTAAAGAAATTAATTCGTCGGTGATTACATAGAAACGTGTTTTTACTGTAGAACAGCTTATAGAAACAGCTAACAAAAAATAATTGAACCATTTTGTTATAAAAAGCACAAATCATGTTAAACTGAACGAACAATGCTAATGACTAATGACCGATCATAGGAATGTCAATTTAGACAACGGCACATCTTCCTCATCACCAAAATCATCACAATCGTCTTCATGTTCTTCCGAAACGCCAATTTCACCCTCACTACTGAAATTGAGCGCTAGTTCCTCTAAATTTCCACGTCTTTTAGTTCCGTCTCCAGCTAAGAGCTTGAAGTTGTACTTTATATTGACAAGCTTTTCTGAACAAGTTGTTTTAAATCTGTTGCGAAGCTTACTGTGAACAATAGACCATGCAGACCAGTTTCTTTCGCAAGAAGCAGCAGAAGGTGGGATACTCAACAGTTTTACAGCAACATCCTTTAATGAGCCATCCGGAAAGCAATTTTTTCACCAAGTAGCGGGCGATACATCATATGGAGTTTTAGATAGAAGAATTCCACAATTGTAAGAACAAAGCACTGTTGTATCCCCCAATACGTTTGGACTTGGCCGCATGAACCTTGACGTTAAATGTTGCAGTGCAGTGTGAGTCTGCTAGGTACCGCGGCGGCTTATGTTAAATAGGAACTAGATTTTGACTCTCCTCCGGTCAAAATCTGTCAAATTCTCGGTCAATTGACCTGGTACAACACTACCTATGATAATAATGAATTTTGATCAATGACAGCGCTATTGCAGACGGTTTTTAATTAATTTTTCAATAAATCATCTTTCATGAATAGCAAAGTGCCGGTAAAATCCACGATATTTCCTGATTATGGTTTAGATACTATTGAAATTAGCAATATCAGTAAAAAGGGATTGAAAAGGCTATCAAGGCACTAAAACCCAGAGCAGCCATTGGAAATGATGGCATTCCAGCCTAATTATTTAAGGCTTACTCTGAATTGTTAGAGCAACCTTTGAGTTTGATTTTCAGTCTTTCCCTTAGAGAAAAACGTTTTCCAAGCTTTCTCAAAACAAGTAGTGTCACCCCCATACACAGAGGCAACAATAAGAGCAATGTAAGAAACTATAGACCCATAACAGTCTCAACAGCTCTGTCGAAGATATTTGAACGGATAATATGTAACCGAATATACAATCACGTGGATTCTGTTATAATCGACCAACAGCATGGCTTTATTCGGAATAAATCAACCACTACCAATTTAAGTTAGTTAAGTTAGTGTTAACCACCAGGTTTTGATCTTGAAATTATATTATCTTCATACGAATTCACTGCTACTTCAGGCATCCCAGAAGAAGCCATTTTGGGACCTCTCCTTTTTGTGTTATGTGATAATGATGCTTCTCATCATCGAAATCAAAAAAGACTAGAGTGCTTCAAAGTAATCTCAATAATAATATTTGTACTATTGACTAGGAGCAAGAGGAGGAAGGGGGTGGTACTTCTGATCTGGTGAAAAGTTTTACTAATGATGAAGAAGATCAAAATGCGTTAATATTGGGAATAATAAATGCAAGCTGGTGAGGGACTGGAAATGCTCGCGTCCAGATTTACTGTAAATGTGGTCTATGAATATTATACGTCTAGTTGTGATTTCTTGGAAGTTGTGGCAGCGGGCAGATGATTAATGTTATTGACATCACCGGTCAACGAGTCACGTACGGGATGAAGAAATTGTATTGTTGTACTCGAGTTAGTTGTGAGCAATAATTGTTAGAGTGAGACTGTACTAGTTTGAGTATTAAGCTTAATTGAATATTTGAACTAATATATTAATTTAAAAGAATATTGTTTGTGAAACCCTACTGTGTCTTACTAACACAGGATACCACAACTGGCGATGAATGTAAATATTGGATTATTTTTAGCATACGTTGTGTAAGTAGCATAAACAATGGGTTTGTTTATGGTTTTTAGTATTGTGATATAAAAGATATATATAAAGAATTTTGTACATGATGTCGCCTTAAATTGTGACGTTTCTTTTTAATTAGTTTTAGTATACATAGAATGACATTAAATTGTTATCAAAATGCATCAAATCTGTGTATTTATGGTGTCACACTAAATTGTGATGATTTTGTAAGTTTTGATATTTGATATACATTGGTTGACATTAAATTATTATCAGAATGCATTAAAGTGAGTATACAGGATGTTAACATTAATTTGTGAGTCTTACTCAATAATGCCTAGTATACAGGTTGATATTAAATTATTACCATAATAAATCAAAATGGTATATATATATATATATATATATATGTACCGCATTAAATTGGGACGAAAAAAAAGTAACTATGCTACCTTAGATTAAATTCCTGTATCTAAACTACAAAACTACAAATGTACTTGTAGGTAAAAGTCCATTATCTCAAAGTGGAGTGAAGTAAAATGTAGAAAAAAGAAACTCAAAGTCTTCTCCACAATATATTGTTTACATAATAATTACCATAAGAGACATGTTTCGAAACTATATAGTTTCATTATCAATCTTAAAAGGTTGTGGAAATGAAAATAAACTCAATCTCGAACCAAAAATTAGTCGATAAAATAAAATAAAAATTATGAAGAAAACTTAACTTTCACATTGTGCCCCAAAATAAAAGAAAATTAAATTCTAAAAATTAAAAAACAAAAATTAAAAAATTAATTCCAACTTGACCTGGACTACATGATTGCTAGTGAGTTCGATGTGAAAGAACATTTCGAAACATGTCTCTTATGGTAATTATTATGTAAACAATATATTGTGGCGAAGACTTTGAGTTCCTTTTTTCTACATTTTACAAATGTACGTATATCATATATTGATAATGATAATAATGAAATAAATGGTTATTATTTGAAAAAAACGCACCATGAAAAAGCCTAAGTATGTTTTTTTACAGAATTTACGGTCATGGAGGAACCACCAGGTATCAGACCATTTCTCTGTGAGTCCATCGATAAGGCTAACATTAGAAATGAATGGCATAAATGGATACAATCATTTCGGTTGTATCTTGATTCGTAGAATATTACAGATCAAACTAGGATGAATAACAATTTGTTACACCTTGGAGGAACGCAATTACAAGAAGTCGCGTACAATATACCTGGAGCACTGATAGATTATGGTCCAGATATAGATAATGAGGTTTTTCATATGCTAGTTGACGCGCTATCTAACTATTTTTCTCTGGTTCAAAATTCAACATTTGAACGACATACATTCAGGAGTTTAAAACCAGGAGTTGACGAAACACTATATGTTCTTCTTTCAATTGAGGCAAAAAGCAGCAAATTGTTCTTTCGGAGAGACACCGGGCGAAGCCAGTGAAATCAATATTAAAGATAAACTAATCGATGACTGGGCTCCGCTAGAACTGAAAAGACAATTATTAGAAAAGAAGCGTTCTTTGTCTGGAATTATAAACCTCTGTCAAATTCACGAACAAATTAAGAATTATGAATAATAGCATTGAAAGTTTTCCATCAACGTCGGTAAATAAAACTACAATGGTGGAGGGCCCAGGAAACATGAATTGTTTCAGATGTAGTAGTACAAATCATCAAGGTTCCGACAGCAAATGTCTAGCGAGGAATTGCAAACGTTATAATTGTGACAGGTTGGGTCACTTTGCTAACAAACGTAAGACTAAATCATACAAATGGCCATACTTTGGAAATACCAATGGTAATAAAAAGCGTAGATACATAGGTTCGAGAGTGAACTTTGTTTCAACAGGAGTATCTGATAAAAGGAGCGATGACGAAGATATCACAAATTACGAATGTTTTAAACTAGAACAAAACCAACTCTACGTTACTGGTTGACTCTGGTTGGAAGGTGAACATTATTAATGGACCAGACTGGGACTCTCTAAAACAAGATAAAGCGTCCATATGGAACATAAATTTGTAGAACAAGAGTTTGTTGAAACCATATGCTACGGGTAAATCTCTAGAGACACAACATCAATTTCAGACAACCATAACCACAGCTGACCAGACCGAAGTTATTGCATCATTTTTAGTAGTCAACCTAGGAAACATATCAATCCTTGGGAAAGACACCGCTCAACGCCTAGGGGTACTGAAGTTAGGTCGGGGAGTCAACTGAATAACAGGAGTCCAAATACAAACATTTCCAAAAGTTCTTAATGTAATGGTGATATTAGCTATTAACAAACTGATCAAACCAGTTCAACAACGACTGAGGAGAGTACCTGTTGCGGTTGAGCCACTAATAGAAGAATAGAAGAAAAATTAAACGAAGCTAACAAAGGGATATAATTGAACCAATACAAGGACATAGCCCATGGATTTCGCCAATAATAATCGCAGTCCAACGGAGATATCCATGTGTCTATATGCGCAGAGCTAATCAAGGTATATTACGTGAAAACTATCCACTGCTAACGTTTGACGCAATCATGACAAGACTGAGAGATGCAAAATATTTTTCAGGGTTGGACCTTGAGTCGGCATAACACCAAATCGAATTACATGCTGAAAGTTGACCCATAACGACGTTTATCACACATAAAGGAATGTTTCGCTATATAAGATTAATGTTTGGGATAACTTCAGCCCCCGAGATATTCCAACGAGTTTTAAAAAATATACTATCAAATTGTACAAACTGTATTAACTACCTGGATGATGTAATTGTCTATGGCAACAAGGAACAAGAACATGATAAATGCTTATTAAAAGTGCTGACTGTGTTTAAGGAAAATAATATCCTAATCAACCAACAGAAATGTATTCAGAAAGTACAGGAACTGGATTTCCTAGGCCATCACTTGTCACATAAGAGTATTAATGCTAATAAGGACAAAATAAGGACCATAACAGAATCTCGTGCAACAACTTCGAAAGAAGAGGTACGTAGCTTCTTAGGGCTGGTTACTTATCTAGGTAAATTTATGCCCGATTTAGCAACGCTAACGGAGCCAATCAGACAAATTACGAAAAAGATCGAAAAATTTAACTGGTCTGGTGAACAACAGGATAACATCTAAAATCTAAAATAGGCTTTAACTAATCCTCCAACATTAAGCTATTTTGACCCATCCAAATGAACTCGTTTGATAGCAGATGCGAGTCCAGTTGCATTGGGTGCAGTACTTTTACAATTTAAGGGAGAGAGAAGCGAGAGATACTGATATCTTGAAGGGGAAGGGAAGGAAAGAGAAGATAGTTGAAGAAGAGCTAAGGAGGATAACATTAAGGTTGGGGATAAAGTAGTCGTACAAAACATAACACCGTTTAATAAACTTACCCCAAGGTTCAGTAATATTGAATATACGATTACTCAGTGGGTTGGAAACGAAATACAATTGACCGGAGAAGGAAAAGTAATACGAAGATATATCCAACATGTAAAACAAATTCCTCCTATTGTAGATACACACAGATCTGCCAGCCAAGACAACAAAAACCCCACTTCCAATGAGAGCTCCACAGACGAGATTGCAGAAGAAGAAGGAGAGTCTCAAGGAACCATCAAGGATTTTTCACCACCACCAAAGACAGGGGAAGATGCGGGAAATATGGAATCTCGGTCGACGATCAGCCCATTAAAGCAGAAAAAAGGACGGAATGTGACAGCCGGCAGATGATTAATGTTATTGACATCAACGTTCAACGAGTCACGTACAGGATGAAGAAATTGTATTATTGTATTCGAGTTAGTAGTGAGCAATAATTGTTAGTGTGAGGCTGTACTTGTCCGAGTATTAGGCTTGATTGAATATTTGCTGTAATATATTGAACTCAATTGCAGTTCGGGATTCTTTCGGCTTTGTCAAAATAACAAGAAAACGTTCCATGCCATTAGGGACAAAGGAATATATCGGTCCCAGTCAAGTTGGTTATTAGACGTGAACTTCTTCAGAAAGCTGACGAGAGTATGGTTGAATTTCTCGACCATGCCATCAGACTGCGGATGCAAGGGTGTTGTTCGGGTCTTATGCCGAGTATCTCGCAGACTCCATGGAACAAGCGGCTCTCAAAATTCCGTCCTTGGTCTGAATGTAATTCCATGGGAATGCCGAAACGGCATAGCGTGTCAACCAGAGCATGTGTCACCGTGGCAGCCTCTTGATTGGGTAGAGCATATGCCTCCGGCCATTTCGTAAAATAGTCCATTATAACCAATATGTACCGGTTTCCATCATCAGTCGTAGGAAACGGTCCTGCTATGTCGATGGCTATCCTCTCAAACGGTGCACCTACAGTGTATTGCTGGAGTCTCCCTCGGGTGCGTCTATGCGGTCCGCGGGCGCTGGCACACACATCCCATCGTCGCCACCATTCTTCCAGGTCTGCTCGACATCGTGCCCAATAAAACCGAGCTCGCGTTTTCTCCAATGTCTTGTTAACACCAAAATGTCCTCCGGCTAGCCCATCGTGAGTTTCTAGAAGTACACGAGCCACCCTGACTGTGGGAATTACTATTAGCGAGATGGTCTGGATGCTCCCATTGGCGATCAAAGGCTGGTAAAGGGTACCGAAGGGCTGGTTCTTTGCCGAAAAGAAACAGACCAAAAATATCGGTTAATGCACACTGTTGTCAGCAAAAGCTGGAACTTGAGAAATCAAGTCAGCTCTGCCAGCAAATCCTACTTCCATGTCCACGGCGTGATCCCTGGGCAATGCATGGCGTACAATGGTTGTACGTTATGTAGCAAACAGAAGAGGGCGAAAGGCGAGGTTCGCCTTAAAACTGGAACCTTTCGGCTAAGGGAACAAATCCCCTACAGAAAATACTGGTCCTCCAGGTTGGGGGTTGTGCTATAGGTTAGCTACTTATACATAGAAAAAAGGAGTGCTACGAATCGAATACTATTGCCTCGGAACAGGACGGAAACTCAGAACAGACTAAAGCTAAGAAATAAGGACATTCTAATAGGTACTTGGAACGTACTAAGCTGGTACAGAGTGGGAATCTCTACACATGCCATAAAACAGCTGCAACAATATGGGATGGATGTAACGGCTATACAGGAAATGAGGTGGACAGGATCGAGCTACTTGCAGATGGAACAGTCACTGGTCTTCTGGTCAGGGGAGGAAAGGAAACACGAATATGGATGTGGCTTTGTGGTGAGTGGAAAATTAAATTCGGCCATAATCGAATTCAAACCATTTAACAAACGCATGTGCTCCCTTAGACTAAGAGGAAAATGGTTTAACTTAACTCTTTTCTCAGTGCATGCACCAACTGAAGAAGCAGAGGTAGACGAAAAGGAAATATTCTACGAACTACTTGAACAACATTATACAGCAGCTCCTAGACACGACGTCAAAATCATATTGGGCGACCTCAATGCCAAGCTTGATAAAGAGGAACACCTGAAATCGGTGTGGATTTCGCCCCGGAAGATCCACTATTGACCAGATCTTTATACTTCTCCAGATATTGGAAAAGAACTGGGAATACAATCGGGATGTGCACCAGATTTTTGTCGATTTCAAGCAAGCTTATGACTCTGTGAGCAGGGAAGTGCTGTGGAAAATCATGATAGAGATGATTCCAAATTGAAAGCGGCCTTAGACAAGGAGACCCCCTCTCCCCGTTACTATTCAACTTTGCCTTGGAATATGCAGTTAGAAAAGCACAACCAAAATTGACAAATGGTTTCGCAGCACAGGAATCGAAGGTCCTACTGGCTTTCGCCGACGATGTGGACACCATCACACAATGCATTAGAGACACGAGAGAAGTTTTTACCCTATTTGAAGAAAGGGCCAGGGAAGTGGGCCTCAGGATTAATGAAGACAAGACTAAATATATGGTAGTCACAAAAAACACAATAACTTATGGGAGTGAGACATGGACCCTGAATAAACGTGAGGCTACTTGATTGCTGGTACTAGAACGTAAAATCCTGAGGACTATTTTTGGACCTTGTAGAGATGAAGTAACAGGAGAATGGAGAAGAAAACAGAATCAAGAACTACAGACACTCTATGGAAACGAAAATATAGTGCGCCACATCAAGGCCAATCGCATAAGATGGGCAGGACATGTCCTAAGATCACAAGATGAAAGACTCCTCAATACTGCCTTTTGTGAAAGGCCCGAAGGTAGGAGGTCAGTTGGCCGTCCAAGAAGAAGGTGAAAAGACGCAGTAACAAGTGACCTACACAAGCTGGACGTACAACAATGGGAGAACTGCGCAAGACCGACAAGAGTGGAGGAGAATAGTAAACGCGGCCAAGACTCACCAAGAGATGTAGAGCCATTGATGATGATGATGATGATGCTCCCATTGGTATTGCAGCATACCGTCTTCCAGTTTCAGGCTATCCCAAACACTCCAATATGCCTTCGTGATAGAACCAAATTTAGCTACTCCATGCCAGTCTGGGCGTTGGTTCGACTGCGTTTTCCATCTCATTATTGGCGCCAAGTCTGGATCGGCATGTTGATCACGACTGATAGCCTCGTTGGAACATTCATCATCCACCAGTACTAGCACCACCAGTCTCTTAGGAACGTCTTCAAGGGTTTCTACCTCCTTGCATTGCTTACACGCAGTCGTGCAGGGTCTCCTTGATAGTGCGTCAGCATTCCCGTGCGTCTTACCACTGCGATGCTCAATCGAGAAGTTGTATCTTGCAACTGCTCCAGCCATCGGGCCACCTGTCCTTCCGGTTCTCGGAATCTCATCAACCAGCGCAGTGATGCTTGATCTGTACGAAGAGTGAATTCCTGGCCATACAGGTATTTGTGGAAATGTCTAAGGCTTTTGACAACAGCAAGCAATTCTCGTCTGGTGGTGCAGTAATTGCGCTCTAAAATCGGCGACCCGGTGTTCCTTCAACTTCTGAAGAGCGTCTTCGCAATTTGGCTTTCATTCGAATGGTTGGTCTTTTTGTGTCAGCCGACGTAATGGCTTAGCCAGGTTGCTGAAATCCTTGACGAATCGGCGGTAATAGGTATATAACCCAAGAAAGCTGCGAAGCTCTGAGACATTCCTTGGACGAGGCCATTCTTGAACCGCTGTTAGCTTGGCTGGGTCTGGTCGGACTCCTTGTGGAGATACTACGTGACCGAGGTATCGTACTTCCTTCCAGAAGAGTTCGCATTTATCCGGGTTCAACTTCAACTTGGCTCCTCTCAAACGTTGAAGTACTCCTTCAAGATTACGCAGATGTTGGCCAAATGTCTTGCCCATGACTATCACATCATCCAAATAAACCAGACAGGGCTCCCACGACAATCCTTTTAGAACTGTATCCATCAATCGCTCAAAGGTGGCAGGAGCGTTACACAATCCAAACGGCATAACATTGAATTGCCAGAGTCCGTAAGGCGTAATGAAGGCAGTCTTCTCTTTATCTTGTTCTTGGATACCAACTTGCCAGTAATCACTGCGAAGATCCAAGGTAGAGAACCATTCAGTACCTGCCAGTGTGTCGATGGTGTCGTCGATCCGAGGCAGAGGATAAGAATCCTTTCTTGTAACGTCATTGAGGCGGCGGTAGTCGACGCAGAATCTGGTGGAGCCGCCTTTCTTTCGCACCAGAACTATCGGCGACGTCCAGGGGCTGGTGGATGGTTCTATAACGTTCCGCTCCTGCATGTGAGCCGGCAGTTGCTAAACCTCTTCCTGTTTGGCGAGCGGTAGCCGTCGGGTTGCCTGTCTGATCGGAGCAGTCTCTCCGGTGAATATCGAATGCTGCACCAGACCAGTATGACCCAGATCATCGTCATGCAAGGAGAAAACGTCCTGATATTTTCGTAGCAGTGCCTCAGCTTGTCGTTGCTCACGACCGGATAGGATTCTGGCGTCGGATATCAACTTCTTTAAAGTTGAGGGTAACCTACTCTTATTGGTGCCTCGTTCTTTGTCCAAGTAGTTCACTTGTTTTACTGGATGGCACGTCCCTAATTTCGTCCCAGATTTCGGAATAACCTCCTGGTCGCTCATGTTCATGATTCTGACTAGAATTTGACCATCTTGTACTACGTTCAAGGTACGTCCCAACAGTAGCTGTCGATTCTGCGTTTGGGGCTCTACCACGCCCACAAACTGTCTACCAGTATCACCCGTGACAGCAGCCATTAACACCTTTTCTCTTCGTGCTGGAACCCTAGTGTCCTCTTCACTGGAAACCCGGAGAACGGCATCTGAATCATATCCATTGTCTAAGATCTCTTCACTCTTGATCTTCAACCTTCGCTCTTTTGGATCTATCAAGATGTCAAATGTCGCTAGAAAATCCAGCCCTATGATAGCGTCGTCCCTGATGTTCGCTAACAAGATCACAGTTTGATACTCTCTAGAATTCAATCGAACTCTGACCTCGCGTTGTCCCAGGATTGGCAAGCGTTCCCCGGAGGCCGTTTGCATCACGCAGGTCTTGTCCAATGGTTCCCAGCCTCCTTTGATGATATCAGGTCAGACGATGCTTCGTACTGCTCCAGTATCTATCAAGAAGGATAAACTGGTACACTCAACCGTAAAGCTTTGTCCTTGGGTCCCGACTCTACTAACGATGACGGCAGCTGTTTAATTCCTTTTCAGTCGCTCGGTCTCATTTAGACTACACTGGCCTTTCCCATGTCCAAATCTTCGGCACCTAAGACATCTCGACAATTGTGTTCCATCGGTTATAGGCGAAGTCCTACGTCGCCTAGGGCAACAGGCCATGAGATGTCCCTGTCTACCGCATCTCCAGCATCTTGGCACTGATTGGCCTTCCTCCTCCATGTTGCCAACCTCTCTGACTCTCACAGTTGGCTTCGCCACCCTCTTAGCAGCTTCCAGTTCAAGCGTATAGATTAGGGCCTCACTAATTATCTTCGGACGCTGCATCCGTAGGCCCTGCTGGATGTTACCATCTTTTTATAGTATCAATGAACGCTGACACTCCAAGGCGTGCCCGTACTTCACTGGTGACACGCTCTGGATAAGCCAGATGCGCCAACCTTTCAACATCCGCTGCCAACTCCTGCAACGATTCATTGGAGCATTGACTTCGATGTTTCAACTAGGCGTTGAAGATGGCGGCCTGATGTCTCTCCCCAAATCGCAGTTCCATGGCCTCAACCAACTGCTGGAAACTCCATGATTGGCCATCGGGAAACGATCTTAGAACCTCCAAAGCACTTCCGCGGAGTGCCAATACCAGTGCCGTTGCCTTTTCCATTGGGCTCCAATGATTCGCGATAGCGGCTGCCTCGAACTGCCTCAGATAGGTTGTCCAAGAGGTGCTGCCGTCGTAGGTGTGTGCTTGGATTTTACTATCAGCTCTTGTAGAATGTCCAGAACAGGTATGGTTTTCTAAGAAGTTGAGCCGCTCCACAACATTGCATTGGATGCTCTCCACCTCGATCTGCAGCTGCTCCATTTTTGCCTTAGCCTCTTCAGCTGTTGTCAAGGCGGTGTTCGACCTATCGTTAACCTCATTCATTTTGCAGGTCAGGGCGTCCATACTGTTGTTCCATAGGTCCTTCTGCTCTGTCAACTGATCATGAAGGCGATCGACCTGTTCTCGCACCTCTCCCATATGTTTGGCTTGCTCCACTTTCAACCGTTCCTCCATACCCTGCAGGATACGCTCCTGTAATTCCAGGGTTTGCTCAGCTAACTTGGTTTCGATGCTGCTGGACTGCTCTTCTAACTTGGCTTCGATGCTGCTCTAGCCAGCTCGGCTTGTTGTTTCGCTTGCTCTGTTTGTTGTCTCATCAGTTCGGCAAGGATTACCATAATGGATTCCATGTCGGCCTTCCTTATGGACATATTCTGTTCTTGTTATTTGACTAGAGATCCCACTTCTGACACCAATTGAACTCAATTGCCGTTCGGGATCCTTTCGGCTTTGTCAAAATAACAAGAAAACAATGGTTTCAGAATTTTATTCTCCCAAAATAAAATTATTTTGGTACGCCACTGGCAATACAATTTGATACCAAATTTATCGATGACACGTGCAGTCTGGTCTGGTCACAGATGTCCTCTTCTTCTTCCTTGATGATTCAGCAAGGAATAATTTGATTTCGAATTTCACTGATTTTCACTCTACGAGGTCTCTAGGAGAAATGATATGCCTGTCGTATGAGATTTGCAGTTTATATAGGGAATTAGATTGATCCATCCTTTTTCCACTTATTTGAAGTGCATTTAACTATTCCTCACACTCCGTAACATATGGGTTTCATCTGGACAGTTCCTTGGCATTCCATGCTCATTCCAAGTGAAATTCCTTCTCTTGCTTTATGTTGTTGTTGTAAATAGAGGAATTTCATTTCTCCTAATTAACTATTCAGTCAAACAAAACCCTTAATTTTTAGTACAATATTAATTTAGCCTACTGTGGCTTATTAACCCAGGATACCACAGAAGGAATTTTGTGGGCGGTGAGAAGCGATAGAATCATTTGATGAAAATGTACTATTAAAGCAAAATTCTTATACAAACCAACATATCAAAACTTGTATCGGTGAGATTTTTTAAATGTTTTTAGGGATCTTAATTATTGTACCTCAATTGTATCAATGCATTGAACGATGGAAGTCATTCTGTTTGTTGCTCAGTATAAATAAAATTTCTATTATTTTAGTGTTATATGAGACATAAATATGACAAAAAAATAAAACAGCCCTCACAAATCACAAAATAAATGAAAAACGTAAGGTCAATTACAATGAAACCAAAATACCGACAGAGAAAAAAATATTAGAAATGAACTACGTTAAAAAGTAAACAAACTCAACACCTGTCAAAAATGTAAGTATAATTTAATTTAGTTTATCAATATTCTATAGAACATAAAACAGAAATAAAAATCTTCCTAGTGTTGTTTATTTAAATTAATATAACGTTCTATCTGAAAAATAACATAGTCCTCTTTATTTTAGAGATTAACCTCACATAAAGTAATACCCTGCCAATAATATCCGGTCACACCACTAGTACAAGTCTATAATCCAAAATTAAAGAAACATCTTCTTTATCAAAAAACCATCAATACCGTCTAAAAACAAATATGTAATGGACAATATTTTTTACAAAGGAAAGATGAAAAGAGTAAAAGTAACTAAGAATTGCTTGATTGTACTTAAAGAATATTATTTCAATTATATTTCAAATTGAATTGGGGATTTCTGCCGAAGTTTGAGTGGGGCTTAAAAAGAACACTCTGTATGCTGTCCAAGCTTTCGAAAATTTTTTATTTTCTTTCTCAAGGCTGAATAATAAAACACATATTAGTTCGGAGTGAAAAACAAACTAACACATTGAACTTACATGGCATGTGAGGATTGAATTATTAAATTGGCATATTACTACGAATGACAGGAATTCCATCATTATAACACTACACACTTATAAACATTTTAAACAAAAAACAATGTACACTTAAAATTTTTAACATTATAAAGAATTATACACATTAAAAGAGGAGTTACATACTGTATGTTACTTATAAATCACCATTTTAAAGATTGGGATATCAATACGAAGAAGACAGAAGAAAAGAATTTTTAATAAGAATATCTAGCAATTTATTACCTTATTAGGTAAACTTATCCATTTAAATTATGGGTGGGAGTTGGCGCTAACTCAGAACATATAAAATGTGTACTGAACCATGTCAAAATTGATGTTCTGCCATCACAGATCTCAAAACCACAAACTGTTATAATTTCACAATGTATGTAAGCTTCAATACACATTTAACCTATGTACGATTGTTTATGTTGTTAGTGCAAAACTTTGAAATCACATAGGAATAAATAGAACTAAGACCACTTATATCAGTACATGCATTCATAGATTTAGGATCTTTAGTAATTTCAATCATTTCCTGCATTTTTCTTTTAGATGTATTGGGCTCATTAATCAGGATTGAAACACCTTCAAAATTGGGAGTATGTCTTTTTTCCTTTGCATGTCTTGCTAGAGTGCATTTTTTGGTTTGGGCATTTCTGTGATCACTTTTGTGAGCAACGATTCTGTTCTTTAGTAACCTTTGTGTTTCACCGATGTATACAAGATCACAATCACGACAAGGAATAGAATACACCACATTTCTTCTTTTTTCGGTAGGTATTTTGTCTTTAATATTCGAAAAGTGTTGTCCTAGTAAGTTCACATTTCTTTTGGTTAATTTACAGTTACTAATGACATCCTTGATGATGTTGGACAGTTTTGGAGTGAGGTCCTTTATCCAAGGAATGGAGAAATAACAAACAGGTCCCTCTTGTTGTAACCCACGATTAGGAGAAGACTCTGAATGATTAGTAAGGGACGGACTACTATATAACAGTTTACGTAACAGATTTTTAGGGTAAGAATTGTTTAATAGAATTTTATATAGTTTGTTTATGTTTTCGTTGAATAGAGATGGATGACAAATTTGTCTGATCCTATTTTTCATTCCTAAAACTAAGTTCACTTTGATTCTTTCATCATGGTAGGAAAGATAATTCAAATATCTACCACTATTGGTGGGTTTTTGATACCAATCAAGTATGATTGTTTGGTTTGGAGTGCGGATACTTCTGGTGTCGAGGAAGGGTACCGAGTTATTTTGTTCTCTTTCAATTGTGAACTTGAGATTATCATCATAGGAGTTGAAAATTTGTAAGACCATATCATAAGAATCAATAGGAACAGAACAAATTATATCATCGACGTACCTTTTTATGAATGGAAGGTGAAATGGTAATCTGGACAAGCAATCATCTAATAAATCGTCCATCACAAAGGCCGATAATATCGGTGAGATGGTGGAGCCCATTGGTGTACCAAAAACTTGTAAGTAATTCTCCCCTTGGAAGGTAAACACTGTACTATCGAATATGAATTTTAGTGCTGAAAGAAAAGAACTTATATCCAGACCGCAATGGGACTGTATCTCATTCCAATGTTTCCTGATACTGGACTCCTCACGTTCGTATGAGATATTGGTGAAAAGAGAGGAAACATCTAGGCTAATTAAGACATAGTCCAGTGGTAACTGAAAATTGTTGATGAAACTAGCAAAATGAAAGGAATCTTGAATAAAATAATTGTTGTTTTTATTGTAGGTGTTGGTTAAAATTTGTGTAATATACCTACAAAGCCCTGAATTTGGGGTGCCACTTTAGGAGATAATGGGCCTGAGAGAAAGGGGTTCTTTATGGATCTTAGGTAAGGCATAAAATCTCGCCGGAACTGAATCGTATGTAGTGAATTTTTTTCTGGTAGTAATATCAATAAAATTCTTTTTATGGAAATCGAAAATGATGGCATTAGCTTTTCCTTGTAAAGTGATGGTTGGGTCCCTTGCTAATTTTTTGTAGTATTTTGTGTCATCAAGTAGTTGTTTGCAAAAGTCGATATATTGTTGCTTATACATAATAACCGTGACGTTACCTTTGTCCGCTTTTAAGACCCATAAATCTCTGTGATGACTAAAAAAACGTTTGGATTTGGCAACTAATGTGTTGACTTTACAACCGTGACTGTGAAAAGTATTGATGTGGTTAGTGATCACGTTGGTTGCTCTTGATCTAGTTATGTTCCTCAATCTTATGTCTTGTATCTTATTAAACACAATTTCGATATCAGCGACTACATTCTGAATAAGTTTGCTATCTAATTTAGAAGGCAAGCTAAATTTAGGTCCTAAAGCAAAAAGATTGAGAACATCGCTAGGAATTGTCTCATTAGTTAAATTTCTCACCCAATTAGGTTGAGTATTAATGATGGTGATTTGTGATGTTTTTAATCGGTTGAACTTGGTCATAGTTCTGTTTTTATAATCGTGATATACTTTGTTATAGCTAACTATTTGTCGTCTTTTGAATTCATTAATAGTATAATGTGGAACAATTCCAGTAAAGTTCTCAATCAATTTGTTAAGTTCATTTTTGAGTTTATGAATATTAATAAAACTAATTTCTATCTCAAACGAAAGAGTTTTTTTCTCTAACCTCCGGGTGAATAGTTTAATGCGGCCAGATGTGCGGCCATCGGTCACGTCCAACACTCTTTGAAGGTTGAAAGTGCTACCGGAGATGTGGTTGGGTAGTACTCCATCTTTTCTGCAGGCAATGAGGAATTCCTTTCTACTACATAGTCTTGCCAACTTGTTGTTGATATTGGCCCATCTGCGGAACCCTCTGGCTATTTCCGCACCATATGTTCGTTGTAAAACAATGTAAAAACCCATAACTGAAGAATATGAAGAAGGTGGAAATACGGCAGTAATTTATTAGAATACGTGAATCAAATTGAATTGGGGATTTCTGCCGAAGTTTGAGTGGGGCTTAAAAAGAACACTCTGTATGCTGTCCAAGCTTTCGAAAATTTTTTATTTTCTTTCCCAAGGCTGAATAATAAAACACATATTAGTTCGGAGTGAAAAACAAACTAACACATTGAACTTACATGGCATGTGAGGATTGAATTATTAAATTGGCATATTACTACGAATGACAGGAATTCCATCATTATAACACTACACACTTATAAACATTTTAAACAAAAAACAATGTACACTTAAAATTTTTAACATTATAAAGAATTATACACATTAAAAGAGGAGTTACATACTGTATGTTACTTATAAATCACCATTTTAAAGATTGGGATATCAATACGAAGAAGACAGAAGAAAAGAATTTTTAATAAGAATATCTAGCAATTTATTACCTTATTAGGTAAACTTATCCATTTAAATTATGGGTGGGAGTTGGCGCTAACTCAGAACATATAAAAGGTGTACTAAACCATGTCAAAATTGATGTTCTGCCATCACAGATCTCAAAACCACAAACTGTTATAATTTCACAATGTATGTAAGCTTCAATACACATTTAACCTATGTACGATTGTTTATGTTGTTAGTGCAAAACTTTGAAATCACATAGGAATAAATAGAACTAAGACCACTTATATCAGTACATGCATTCATAGATTTAGGATCTTTAGTAATTTCAATCATTTCCTGCATTTTTCTTTTAGATGTATTGGGCTCATTAATCAGGATTGAAACACCTTCAAAATTGGGAGTATGTCTTTTTTCCTTTGCATGTCTTGCTAGAGTGCATTTTTTGGTTTGGGCATTTCTGTGATCACTTTTGTGAGCAACGATTCTGTTCTTTAGTAACCTTTGTGTTTCACCGATGTATACAAGATCACAATCACGACAAGGAATAGAATACACCACATTTCTTCTTTTTTCGGTAGGTATTTTGTCTTTAATATTCGAAAAGTGTTGTCCTAGTAAGTTCACATTTCTTTTGGCTAATTTACAGTTACTAATGACATCCTTGATGATGTTGGACAGTTTTGGAGTGAGGTCCTTTATCCAAGGAATGGAGAAATAACAAACAGGTCCCTCTTGTTGTAACCCACGATTAGGAGAAGACTCTGAATGATTAGTAAGGGACGGACTACTATATAACAGTTTACGTAACAGATTTTTAGGGTAAGAATTGTTTAATAGAATTTTATATAGTTTGTTTATGTTTTCGTTGAATAGAGATGGATGACAAATTTGTCTGATCCTATTTTTCATTCCTAAAACTAAGTTCACTTTGATTCTTTCATCATGGTAGGAAAGATAATTCAAATATCTACCACTATTGGTGGGTTTTTGATACCAATCAAGTATGATTGTTTGGTTTGGAGTGCGGATACTTCTGGTGTCGAGGAAGGGTACCGAGTTATTTTGTTCTCTTTCAATTGTGAACTTGAGATTATCATCATAGGAGTTGAAAATTTGTAAGACCATATCATAAGAATCAATAGGAACAGAACAAATTATATCATCGACGTACCTTTTTATGAATGGAAGGTGAAATGGTAATCTGGACAAGCAATCATCTAATAAATCGTCCATCACAAAGGCCGATAATATCGGTGAGATGGTGGAGCCCATTGGTGTACCAAAAACTTGTAAGTAATTCTCCCCTTGGAAGGTAAACACTGTACTATCGAATATGAATTTTAGTGCTGAAAGAAAAGAACTTATATCCAGACCGCAATGGGACTGTATCTCATTCCAATGTTTCCTGATACTGGACTCCGCACGTTCGTATGAGATATTGGTGAAAAGAGAGGAAACATCTAGGCTAATTAAGACATAGTCCGGTGGTAACTGAAAATTGTTGATGAAACTAGCAAAATGAAAGGAATCTTGAATAAAATAATTGTTGTTTTTATTGTAGGTGTTGGTTAAAATTTGTGTAATATACCTACAAAGCCCTGAATTTGGGGTGCCAATTTAGGAGATAATGGGCCTGAGAGAAAGGGGTTCTTTATGGATCTTAGGTAAGGCATAAAATCTCGCCGGAACTGAATCGTATGTGGTGAATTTTTTTCTGGTAGTAATATCAATAAAATTCTTTTTATGGAAATCGAAAATGATGGCATTAGCTTTTCCTTGTAAGGTGATGGTTGGGTCCCTTGCTAATTTTTTGTAGTATTTTGTGTCATCAAGTAGTTGTTTGCAAAAGTCGATATATTGTTGCTTATACATAATAACCGTGACGTTACCTTTGTCCGCTTTTAAGACCCATAAATCTCTGTGATGACTAAAAAAACGTTTGGATTTGGCAACTAATGTGTTGACTTTACAACCGTGACTGTGAAAAGTATTGATGTGGTTAGTGATCACGTTGGTTGCTCTTGATCTAGTTATGTTCCTCAATCTTATGTCTTGTATCTTATTAAACACAATTTCGATATCAGCGACTACATTCTGAATAAGTTTGCTATCTAATTTAGGAGGCAAGCTAAATTTAGGTCCTAAAGCAAAAAGATTGAGAACATCGCTAGGAATTGTCTCATTAGTTAAATTTCTCACCCAATTAGGTTGAGTATTAATGATGGTGATTTGTGATGTTTTTAATCGGTTGAACTTGGTCATAGTTCTGTTTTTATAATCGTGATATACTTTGTTATAGCTAACTATTTGTCGTCTTTTGAATTCATTAATAGTATAATGTGGAACAATTCCAGTAAAGTTCTCAATCAATTTGTTAAGTTCATTTTTGAGTTTATGAATATTAATAAAACTAATTTCTATCTCAAACGAAAGAGTTTTTTTCTCTAACCTCCGGGTGAATAGTTTAATGCGGCCAGATGTTTGTGATCTTGTATACATCGGTGAAACACAAAGGTTACTAAAGAACAGAATCGTTGCTCACAAAAGTGATCACAGAAATGCCCAAACCAAAAAATGCACTCTAGCAAGACATGCAAAGGAAAAAAGACATACTCCCAATTTTGAAGGTGTTTCAATCCTGATTAATGAGCCCAATACATCTAAAAGAAAAATGCAGGAAATGATTGAAATTACTAAAGATCCTAAATCTATGAATGCATGTACTGATATAAGTAGTCTTAGTTCTATTTATTCCTATGTGATTTCAAAGTTTTGCACTAACAACATAAACAATCGTACATAGGTTAAATGTGTATTGAAGCTTACATACATTGTGAAATTATAACAGTTTGTGGTTTTGAGATCTGTGATGGCAGAACATCAATTTTGACATGGTTTAGTACACCTTTTATATGTTCTGAGTTAGCGCCAACTCCCACCCATAATTTAAATGGATAAGTTTACCTAATAAGGTAATAAATTGCTAGATATTCTTATTAAAAATTCTTTTCTCCTGTCTTCTTCGTATTGATATCCCAATCTTTAAAATGGTGATTTATAAGTAACATACAGTATGTAACTCCTCTTTTAATGTGTATAATTCTTTATAATGTTAAAAATTTTAAGTGTACATTGTTTTTTGTTTAAAATGTTTATAAGTGTGTAGTGTTATAATGATGGAATTCCTGTCATTCGTAGTAATATGCCAATTTAATAATTCAATCCTCACATGCCATGTAAGTTCAATGTGTTAGTTTGTTTTTCACTCCTAACTAATATGTGTTTTATTATTCAGCCTTGAGAAAGAAAATAAAAAATTTTCGAAAGCTTGGACAGCATACAGAGTGTTCTTTTTAAGCCCCACTCAAACTTCGGCAGAAATGCCCAATTCAATTTGATTCACGTATTCTAATAAATTACTGCCGTATTTCCACCTTCTTCATATTCTTCAGTTATGGGTTTTTACATTGTTTTACAACGAACATATGGTGCGGAAATAGCCAGAGGGTTTCGCAGATGGGCCAATATCAACAACAAGTTGGCAAGACTATGTAGTAGAAAGGAATTCCTCATTGCCTGCAGAAAAGATGGAGTACTACCCAACCACATCACCGGTAGCACTTTCAACCTTCAAAGAGTGTTGGACGTGACCGATGGCCGCACATCTGGCCGCATTAAACTATTCACCCGGAGGTTAGAGAAAAAAACTCTTTCGTTTGAGATAGAAATTAGTTTTATTAATATTCATAAACTCAAAAATGAACTTAACAAATTGATTGAGAGCTTTACTGGAATTGTTCCACATTATACTATTAATGAATTCAAAAGACGACAAATATAACAAAGTATATCACGATTATAAAAACAGAACTATGACCAAGTTCAACCGATTAAAAACATCACAAATCACCATCATTAATACTCAACCTAATTGGGTGAGAAATTTAACTAATGAGACAATTCCTAGCGATGTTCTCAATCTTTTTGCTTTAGGACCTAAATTTAGCTTGCCTCCTAAATTAGATAGCAAACTTATTCAGAATGTAGTCGCTGATATCGAAATTGTGTTGAAGATTGAGGAACATAACTAGATCACGAGCAACCAACGTGATCACTAACCACATCAATACTTTTCACAGTCACGGTTGTAAAGTCAACACATTAGTTGCCAAATCCAAACGTTTTTTTAGTCATCACAGAGATTTATGGGTCTTAAAAGCGGACAAAGGTAACGTCACGGTTATTATGTATAAGCAACAATATATCGACTTTTGCAAACAACTACTTGATGACACAAAATACTACAAAAAATTAGCAAGGGACCCAACCATCACCTTACAAGGAAAAGCTAATGCCATCATTTTCGATTTCCATAAAAAGAATTTTATTGATATTACTACCAGAAAAAAATTCACCACATACGATTCAGTTCCGGCGAGATTTTATGCCTTACCTAAGATCCATAAAGAACCCCTTTCTCTCAGGCCCATTATCTCCTAAATTGGCACCCCAAATTCAGGGCTTTGTAGGTATATTACACAAATTTTAACCAACACCTACAATAAAAACAACAATTATTTTATTCAAGATTCCTTTCATTTTGCTAGTTTCATCAACAATTTTCAGTTACCACCGGACTATGTCTTAATTAGCCTAGATGTTTCCTCTCTTTTCACCAATATCTCATACGAACGTGCGGAGTCCAGTATCAGGAAACATTGGAATGAGATACAGTCCCATTGCGGTCTGGATATAAGTTCTTTTCTTTCAGCACTAAAATTCATATTCGATAGTACAGTGTTTACCTTCCAAGGGGAGAATTACTTACAAGTTTTTGGTACACCAATGGGCTCCACCATCTCACCGATATTATCGGCCTTTGTGATGGACGATTTATTAGATGATTGCTTGTCCAGATTACCATTTCACCTTCCATTCATAAAAAGGTACGTCGATGATATAATTTGTTCTGTTCCTATTGATTCTTATGATATGGTCTTACAAATTTTCAACTCCTATGATGATAATCTCAAGTTCACAATTGAAAGAGAACAAAATAACTCGGTACCCTTCCTCGACACCAGAAGTATCCGCAATCCAAACCAAACAATCATACTTGATTGGTATCAAAAACCCACCAATAGTGGTAGATATTTGAATTATCTTTCCTACCATGATGAAAGAATCAAAGTGAACTTAGTTTTAGGAATGAAAAATAGGATCAGACAAATTTGTCATCCATCTCTATTCAACGAAAACATAAACAAACTATATAAAATTCTATTAAACAATTCTTACCCTAAAAATCTGTTACGTAAACTGTTATATAGTAGTCCGTCCCTTACTAATCATTCAGAGTCTTCTCCTAATCGTGGGTTACAACAAGAGGGACCTGTTTGTTATTTCTCCATTCCTTAGATAAAGGACCTCACTCCAAAACTGTCCAACATCATCAAGGATGTCATTAGTAACTGTAAATTAGCCAAAAGAAATGTGAACTTACTAGGACAACACTTTTCGAATATTAAAGACAAAATACCTACCGAAAAAAGAAGAAATGTGGTGTATTCTATTCCTTGTCGTGATTGTGATCTTGTATACATCGGTGAAACACAAAGGTTACTAAAGAACAGAATCGTTGCTCACAAAAGTGATCACAGAAATGCCCAAACCAAAAAATGCACTCTAGCAAGACATGCAAAGGAAAAAAGACATACTCCCAATTTTGAAGGTGTTTCAATCCTGATTAATGAGCCCAATACATCTAAAAGAAAAATGCAGGAAATGATTGAAATTACTAAAGATCCTAAATCTATGAATGCATGTACTGATATAAGTTGTCTTAGTTCTATTTATTCCTATGTGATTTCAAAGTTTTGCACTAACAACATAAACAATCGTACATAGGTTAAATGTGTATTGAAGCTTACATACATTGTGAAATTATAACAGTTTGTGGTTTTGAGATCTGTGATGGCAGAACATCAATTTTGACATGGTTTAGTACACCTTTTATATGTTCTGAGTTAGCGCCAACTCCCACCCATAATTTAAATGGATAAGTTTACCTAATAAGGTAATAAATTGCTAGATATTCTTATTAAAAATTCTTTTCTTCTGTCTTCTTCGTATTGATATCCCAATCTTTAAAATGGTGATTTATAAGTAACATACAGTATGTAACTCCTCTTTTAATGTGTATAATTCTTTATAATGTTAAAAATTTTAAGTGTACATTGTTTTTTGTTTGAAATGTTTATAAGTGTGTAGTGTTATAATGATGGAATTCCTGTCATTCGTAGTAATATGCCAATTTAATAATTCAATCCTCACATGCCATGTAAGTTCAATGTGTTAGTTTGTTTTTCACTCCGAACTAATATGTGTTTTATTATTCAGCCTTGAGAAAGAAAATAAAAAAATTTCGAAAGCTTGGACAGCATACAGAGTGTTCTTTTTAAGCCCCACTCAAACTTCGGCAGAAATCCCCAATTCAATTTGATTCACGTATTCTAATAAATTACTGCCGTATTTCCACCTTCTTCATATATATATATATATATATATATATATATATATATATATATATGTATATATATATATATATATATATATATATATATATATATATATATATATATATATATATATTGATTTAATAAGAGTAAATTCTGAATTTTACATGAAATATCTGTCACCATGTTGAATGACATCATGTACATTTCGAAATAATTTCAAAATATGGAAATTGAGAGGGCCTACATATTCTTGTGAAAAACTGTTCCTGTAATAACGCAGTTATCGACCGTGGATACACTAAAATCTCACCCTGTATGTGATACAGGCTTAGCGTTTAGGAGAAAATATCAATGGAAAATTTAATCAGAGACTGATAAGACTTAGAAAATTAGTTCATTGTGTTGTATATTACGAACATTTTATTTTATGATAGATTTATCAGTTAATAATCGCAATATGTGGCTACATTCTACATATTAAATTTAAGCTCGTCTGACATAAATACTTCAAGAGAACATAAGTTTACTTAAAACGAATGCTGTCAGCTTTAATGTTGAGCCACGCAGATTGAAAATAATCATGAGCTACGAAACTATATCTTCCATCGAAATATTCCGCACCAGAAGCCTATTATTAATCTGATGCACCTTATTGACTCCTAAAACTATATTCACTGGAGCCATAACAGGTTTTAATCAGATGGTGTCACATAAGTCATTGATTAAACTGCTGGTGCCTCAAATACATTTATTTAACTGAATATATATATATATATATATATATATTTGGAAGTACGGCAGTCTTTGTTAGAACACACTAAACTCTATGATTGGGTAATCTGCCGAAGAATTTTTATGGGGCTTAAAAAAAGAATACTCTTCTTGCTAACCAAGCTTTCGAAAAATATATTTTCATCTTCAGGGCTAAAAAAATGTACAATAAGGGTGGAGTTTGATTATCATAAAGAAAAAGAAACACATTCAAATACAAAATATTAAAAACTTACTTTTGCAAACGAGGTTACAAAATAAAACGAGCAAAAACAAAGTTAGGATTTCCTTCGCCCATAAGGACGGAAAACAATTAACACTTAAGACATTTGACAAAATTAAAATTTCTTAAAATTAAATCATCCTCCTCTATTTTCTAGTTCTATTTACACAATTCCTGAAATGTTTGTTCTAAAAACATCATGAACAATTCATCTTTCTCTCTCATTTGAAAGTGGGGGAATAATAAATGAACTTTTCGAATTTATCCCGGCTAAATGCAAGACAATAAGACAGGTGATTGTTCTGTCACAACACTTAAAGAAAGTAAGACCAAAAATAACTAAAATAAACACCGAACATAGGCGTCTTACAATACTCTATGAATGAGTGTTTGTTGCTAATGATTGCTGCAATATTTTGATATCAAATATGAATAAATAGAGCTCAAGCCACGAACATTGGAACATTTATTCATGGCTTTGGGTTCCTTACTGATTTCGATCATCTCATGAATCAATCTTTTGGTATGATTCGATTCATTCACTAAAATAGAAGCTTCCTGGAAATTAGGGTTGTGATTTGTATCATGTGTGTGTTGGGCCAAAGCACAGTTAAGTTTACTTAGCTTGCAATCGCTCCTGTGTGAGATAATTCTGTTATTGAGTTGCCTCTTTGTTTCACCGACATAAACTAGGTCACAGTTGTTACAAGGAATTTTGTAGACCACATTACAGGTTTTCCCGGTAGGTATTTTGTCTTTAATATTAGAGAACTGACGGCCTAATAAGTTCACATTCCTCTTAGCAACTTTACTGTTAGCCAGGACATCCCTTATAATTCCGATCACCTTGGGAGTGAGCTCTCTTATCCAAGGGATTGAGAAATATCGCGATGGACCGACCTGTTGGGATGGCTCTCTTTGGATTGAAATTTGGCTTTGGTCAGAAGATGGACTGCTGTACAAAAGTTTGCGGAGAAGTTTGGTGGGATATGAATTATCAAGTAATATTTGATATAGTTTGTCAATGTTTTTGTTTATTAAGGTAGGGTGACATATGTTTTTAATCCTATTTTTTAACCCCAAAACCAAATTTATTTTGACTCTTTCATCGTGATATGAATAATAATTGATGTACCTGCCACTGCTCGTTGGTTTCTGATACCAATCTAATATTACTGTTTGATTTTCAGTGCGGATACATCTGGTGTCAAGGAAGGGCAGAGAGTTATTATGTTCCTTCTCTATGGTAAAAATTAGATTGGCATTATAACCGTTGAAAACTTGTAGGAGAATATTTTACGATTCCACAGGAATTGAGCAAATTATATCATCAACATACTTTTTCAAGAATGGAATTTTGAAAGGTAGTTTTGGCAAACAATTATCCAGCAAGTCGTCCATGACAAAAGCTGAAATAATTGGTGAGATAGTGGAGCCCATTGGTGTACCAAAAACTTGCCGGTATATCTCTCCTTGAAAAGTGAAGACAGTGCTGTCGAAAATGAACTTCAGTGCCGAAAGAAAGAACTCAAGATTAAGACTACAACAGGATTGTATTACATCCCAATGTTTTCTAATGCTGGACTCAGCAAGATCATAGGGGATGTTAGTAAACAAAGATGAAACGTCAAGGCTGATCAATACATACTCTGGTGGTAGTTGATAATCATTCATAAAGTCTGCAAAATTAAATGAATCCCGGACAAAATAGTCATTACTCTTGTTGTAAGCGTTCGTTAGAATTTCAGTAATAAATTTACATAAGCCCGAGTTGGAGGTGCCAATAGAAGAGATAATAGGTCTAAGCATTAAAGGTTCTTTATGAATTTTCGGTAAAGCATAGAATCTGTCAGGGAGTGAGTCATACACAGTGTATTTTGCCTTGGTCACCTTATCAATATAATTGTGTCTGAACATCTCAGCTAGGATTTTATTTGCTTTGCCCTGTAATGTAAGTGATGGATCTCTCGGTACTCTCTTATAGTATTTGACGTCATCTAATAGCCTTTTACAAAGATTAGTATACTCTTGTTGGTACATGATAACCGTAACATTACCTTTGTCAGCCTTTAAAACCAATAAATCTCTATGGTTATTCAGAAATCTTCTAGTTTCCGAGACTAACTTCTCATAATGATTGATACGGGTATTTGGGCTACCGCAAAAATTAGTTAAACAGTTGGTGACTCTTGCGGTGGTGATATTTCTTATATTTATGTCTTCTACGTTAATAAGCACCATTTCAAGATCTGCAAGTACACTCTGGACCAACCTATTATCAATTCTGGGTGGAAGGCTGAATTTGGGCCCCAAGGCGAGTAAACTGACTAACTTCTCCGGGACTGCAACGTCCGTTAAATTTCTTATCCAATTATGCTTGGTCTTAATGTTAAAGTTAACTTGTGAATTGATTAATTGATTTAATTTGAATTTCGTTTTATTGTAATAGCTATGATAAATCTTGTTATAACTAATAGTTTGGCGTCTCTTAAAATCATTAATATTTTTTATTTTATATATTATTATTATTTTTTATATTATTAATGATTTTAAGAGACGCCAAACTATTAGTTATAACAAGATTTATCATAGCTTTTACAATAATACGAAAGTCAAATTAAATCAATTAATCAATTCACAAGTTAACTTAAACATTAAGACCAAGCATAATTGGATAAGAAATTTAACGGACGTTGCAGTCCCGGAGAAGATAGTCAGTTTACTCGCCTTGGGGCCCAAATTCAGCCTTCCACCCAGAATTGATAATAGGTTGGTCCAGAGTGTACTTGCAGATCTTGAAATGGTGCTTATTAACGTAGAAGACATAAATATAAGAAATATCACCACCGCAAGAGTCACCAACTGTTTAACTAAATTTTGCGGTAGCCCAAATACCCGTATCAATCATTATGAGAAATTAGTCTCGGAAACTAGAAGATTTCTGAATAACCATAGAGATTTGTTGGTTTTAAAGGCTGACAAAGGTAATGTTACGGTTATCATGTACCAACAAGAGTATACTAATCTACTATACTATATACTAATACTAATACAATCCTGTTGTAGTCTTAATCTTGAGTTCTTTCTTTCGGCACTGAAGTTCATTTTCGACAGCACTGTCTTCACTTTTCAAGGAGAGATATACCGGCAAGTTTTTGGTACACCAATGGGCTCCACTATCTCACCAATTATTTCAGCTTTTGTCATGGACGACTTGCTGGATAATTGTTTGCCAAAACTACCTTTCAAAATTCCATTCTTGAAAAAGTATGTTGATGATATAATTTGCTCAATTCCTGTGGAATCGGAAAATATTCTCCTACAAGTTTTCAACGGTTATAATGCCAATCTAAATTTTACCATAGAGAAGGAACATAATAACTCTCTGCCCTTCCTTGACACCAGATGTATCCGCACTGAAAATCAAACAGTAATATTAGATTGGTATCAGAAACCAACGAGCAGTGGCAGGTACATCAATTATTATTCATATCACGATGAAAGAGTCAAAATAAATTTGGTTTTGGGGTTAAAAAATAGGATTAAAAACATATGTCACCCTACCTTAATAAACAAAAACATTGACAAACTATATCAAATATTACTTGATAATTCATATCCCACCAAACTTCTCCGCAAACTTTTGTACAGCAGTCCATCTTCTGACCAAAGCCAAATTTCAATCCAAAGATAGCCATCCCAACAGGTCGGTCCATCGCGATATTTCTCAATCCCTTGGATAAGAGAGCTCACTCCCAAGGTGATCGGAATTATAAGGGATGTCCTGGCTAACAGTAAAGTTGCTAAGAGGAATGTGAACTTATTAGGCCGTCAGTTCTCTAATATTAAAGACAAAATACCTACCGGGAAAACCTGTAATGTGGTCTACAAAATTCCTTGTAAAAACTGTGACCTAGTTTATGTCGGTGAAACAAAGAGGCAACTCAATAACAGAATTATCTCACACAGGAGCGATTGCAAGCTAAGTAAACTTAACTGTGCTTTGGCCCAACACACACATGATACAAATCACAACCCTAATTTCCAGGAAGCTTCTATTTTAGTGAATGAATCGAATCATACCAAAAGATTGATTCATGAGATGATCGAAATCAGTAAGGAACCCAAAGCCATGAATAAATGTTCCAATGTTCGTGGCTTGAGCTCTATTTATTCATATTTGATACCAAAATATTGCAGCAATCATTAGCAACAAACAATCATTCATAGAGTATTGTAAGATGCCTATGTTCGGTGTTTATTTTAGTTATTTTTGGTCTTACTTTCTTTAAGTGTTGTGACAGAACAATCACCTGTCTTATTGTCTTGCATTTAGCCGGGATAAATTCGAAAAGTTCATTTATTATTCCCCCACTTTCAAATGAGAGAGAAAGATGAATTGTTCATGATGTTTTTAGAACAAACATTTCAGGAATTGTGTAAATAGAACTAGAAAATAGAGGAGGATGATTTAATTTTAAGAAATTTTAATTTTGTCAAATGTCTTAAGTGTTAATTGTTTTCCGTCCATATGGGCGAAGGAAATCCTAACTTTGTTTTTGCTCGTTTTATTTTGTAAAATCGTTTGCAAAAGTAAGTTTTTAATATTTTGTATTTGAATGTGTTTCTTTTTCTTTATGATAATCAAACTCCACCCTTATTGTACATTTTTATAGCCCTGAAGATGAAAATATATTTTTCGAAAGCTTAGTTAGCAAGAAGAGTATTCTTTTTTTAAGCCCCATAAAAACTCTTCGGCAGATTACCCAATCATAGAGTTTAGTATATATATATATATATATATATATATATATATATATATATATATATATATATATATATTTTATATTTGCTTTTTGATTTTTAAGTTTTTTTAAAAACAATTTGTTTAATTATAATATTTTATTTTATAAAAATGATTACAAATTTGGACATAGTCTTGTCCTTACTAAAGTGAGTTAATAACTGAACTATAATTACAATTTTACTTATTTATATAAAAAATAGTGCTGATATATGTGGTAAAGTCACGTAGGTCATTTGAGCACATCGGATGATGGTGGTGGCGTGATGTTCCGTCAGCGTTTTCTTGGGAACTTCGGTTCACTGTATTATCCTTGGAAATGGTAGTGGCGTGATGCTTTATCAGCGTCTAGGAAATATGGCGCCGAAATTGGACCATGGGAACCGTGTTAGGCCTGCTACCAAGTATTATGGAAAAATGGGATGATGTCCTTGAACTTTAAATTGTTCATGTGGAATATTATATAACAACTCCCCTCATTATTGAAAAGTTGGTGCTATGCAGCAACTTTTAAGCAAGACTGATGTGTTCGGTCATGGGAACGGCATTTTCTTCCTCGGGAACTTGTAGATTTAGTCTTCTTCTTGGGAAGAAACTTCCAATTCTCCTCAAAGGGCTTAAGGGCTTCTTTTGAGACTTTGGTTTGAATTTTCTTTGAAGTTTAACTGTAACATATGCGCCTGAAAGCACACAAATGATACTAATTGTTAGATATGTGATCCATGATATATTCCTAGATACGAATGGTTCGTTTATCAAATGGTCCAAGTCTCTTGAATACTGTTGGAGCTTATGGTTCGCAGCATTGAGTTCTTCCATATTGATTTCATTTAATTTCAGGGCATCTAGTTTTGGAAGTTGGATTTTGTTTGGAAGGTGGTTGCAGCACTCGTAGGGGATAATCACTGGATGTGGATTATCGGATAAGTCCGTAAACTTCTGGTTGTCGGCTTGAACTTTTGTGATTCCTATGAACCCTTGACATTCGGATTGAAACTTGATAATTGTATTTTGATAAAGTAGCAAAGTCTTTGTATTCGAGTTAGGGCAATTTAGTGTTACTTGTAATGGTTCTGATATTATGACAAGCCATACATTGTTTCTTAATTTGTGAACATTGTATCCTCGACTGTAAATTATCACATTATTACATATTTCTGGTACTTCTTGTCGGTTTTTCAACAACTGGGCTTTGCATATAGCGTTATTGTCTATTGGGTAGGCATACAAGTTCGAACACAATTTCTTATGTGAGCCCAACTCCTTACAATTTGATGGGTCCTTAACGGGAATGTACATTAAAGAATCATCATTTCTCGCGATATATTTCTGAGAAATTGAAAGTATATGATGTAATCCAGTTCTCTTGTCTAATATTGGTATTGGATATAAATGATACAAAGTATATAATTGTTGTTCCACAAGGGGAATCTTTAAAATGAATACAATATTATTTTCCTGTTGATAGGCTTGAAGTTCTATTATCTCTAGGTATAAAGCAACTTTTGAAATTTTGACAGGTAATGGCAAATTATTTCTAACAAGGTTTTGAGAGATTTCCTGAAGGGCAAGAATAAGACTGTTAGGAGTGATTATAGATGAATGGATTATCTTCAATCGTGCAAAAGTTATGGCATTCAGAATATCGTTCAAATTGTCCTCAATTACTAAATAGCTTTCCATAAGTTTTTCACATATCTCGAAGAAACTGAGTTTCGCTTCGACTATAGCTAGCTTATCATTCAGCTGATGAACTGCTCTCTCAATTTTACCTATATTATCGTTGAAAACTTTTCTATCAATAGTTAAGTTTTGAATGGATTCGTTAAATGTTTTGATTAGAGAAGTGGATACTGATATTTGATTCTTTAATAGGTTTTCGATTTGATGTTGGTCGGTCTGTAATTTGTGTATGCTGTTGGTATAAAATTCGCCGTCAGCTGCATCTAAATTACCTGTTATAGCCTTGAATATACTACCAATTCCGTCTATAATTCCTCGTTTATTGCGTTTAGTGTCAATTGTCACTTCATTAAATTTGTCTTTGATTGTTCTCGAAATCTGTGTTAAAAGATTAACATGAGTCCTTACGTCTGAATGGAATGAGTTCATAGAATGATAGTCTGGCTTTAGAGTCTTGTGTATTATGTCGAGTATTCTGTTGTTGTTCTCAAAGGCAGTTAGTAGTCCTGATATATTTTTGTGTACAAGAAGCGTCCATTTGTCGTTTGAAATGACTATTCGGCTTTCGTCATTATAAAATACTCCAAGGGTGTTGTTTATTGTTTCTATTTGGTATTGACAGAAGGCCGTTGTGACCATTACGAAGTACCTAAAACCAATTAGATCTCAGAGCATAGTTTCATGCGATCAAAGTTGATTTTAGATTTTTGATTAGTATTAGGATTTAGTAATATTGCTGAATTATTATGGATTTCTAAAATTACAAAGGGTCCATTGAATTTGTTTGCGAGTTTATTTTTTATTTGCGATTCTTTGATATAAACTTTATCACCTACGTTAAAATTTTGAATGTTATCGTGAACATGTTTATCAAAACGAAGTTTGGCTTTCTCCTTTTGTTTTTCTGTTCGGGCTCTGGCTAATTTGTAAAATTGAGAGAGGCGATTATTCAAATCTCTTACGTATTTTGTAATTAGCTCTTTCTCATTGTAGTATTTCTCAGGAGGTCTACTGGAACAGTGTCCGAAGACAAGTTCATACGGGGTGAATCCGTGTGTCTTATTCGCGGAGTTATTATAACAGATAACTGCGTACGGTAGTATATTAAACGGATGTTCGTGAGGGTGTTCTGCTATGTGAACTCGAATCATTTCCATCAGAGTCGAGTGGAATCTTTCAACTGATCCGTTTGATTGAGGGTGTCCTACACTGGAGTATGTAAGTTTAATATCGTACAATGTGCAAAGGTCTTTCAGTAGGGCGTTGTCAAATTCTCTGCCATAGTCACAATGGATCCGCAATGGTGTACCATAGTGTTGGAAGTAGACCATAAGCGTATTAACGACTGATTTGGCGGATTTGTTTTCGATTGGATAAGCTTGACTAAATTTTGTCAACTCATCTCTAATAGTTAACGCATAGTTTCTTGTTGGGATTTCTAGG
This sequence comes from Crioceris asparagi, assembly GCA_958507055.1. Classification (NCBI taxonomy): domain Eukaryota; kingdom Metazoa; phylum Arthropoda; class Insecta; order Coleoptera; family Chrysomelidae; genus Crioceris; species Crioceris asparagi. Next base: position 52,226,915 of record OY293829.1, on the reverse strand, counting down.
ATATCGATGTTTACTCGCTCGAAAGGGGTCTTTGGTGTTTCGGTGATAACCAGCGGTCGGTCGAGGTTTTTACGGCATGTTTTGTTTCTTTGACAAATTTCGCAGTTTTTGATAAATTTTTCTACGTCTCTAGTTAGACCATTCCAGTTGTATTTCTCTTTTATCCTTCTAATTGTTTCGTTGATACCTCTGTGTAGGTTCGTTTTGCCATTGTGATATTGATCAAGAATCAATGGTATTTGATCTTCGGTTGGTGTTTGAGTGATATTTTGGAAAACTTTGAATTTGATTTCTTTTTCAGCGTTGATGAAAGATAAAACTTCTAAAACTGGTAAATCTACGTTCGTATCTATGCAGTATGTTTCGTTTGGCGATAGAAGATCTTGGCTTCTATACAGTGCTCCGAATAGATATTCATTAACTGTATCTGGAGAGTATGGTAGGGCAATAAGAAAATATTTCCTATTTTTAACTGTCTTGCTAGATGCGACGTTAATCTTTAGATGTACGAAATCTAGATTGTCTTCAAAAATATCGTTTATAATTTTTTCGTTAATATCCGTTAATTCGTTTTGCCTGAAGAAACTAATAATATTTTTGTTACTTTTATCTAAAATTTGACCGTTAGAAAATTCTATTTTCGAGTAGTCTATCAGAGATTTAGTCTTATAGAGTTGAACGAAAGTATCAAATTCTTCGTATATCCTATTGTTATCTTCTAGATTTGTTTCTTCATTTGTCTCGTCATCGCATTCAGTTGTAATGAGAGTTCGATAAGGGGTTAATTGTGATTCAGCTTGAAATTTTGAAAATCTTTCACATGGTTAATTTTGATTCTGGAAAGGGCATCCGCGTTCTTGGTGATTTTTCCTGGTTTATATTGAATTTCGTAGTCGTATTCCTCTAATTTCAATCTCCAGCGAGCTAAACGGCTGCCAGTATCTTTAACTGAAAAGAGCCATGATAGAGGTCGATGGTCTGTAATAAGGGTGAATTTTCGGCCAAAAAGATATGGTCGGAAATGTTTTACGGCCCAAACAATCGCTAAAAGTTCTCTTTCGATTGTTGAATATTTGGTTTCGGCCTTACAAAGGGTCCTGGAAGCGTACGCAATCGGGAGATCTTTTCCGATTGGTCCTTGGGACAAAACAGCTCCAATCGCGAAATTACTAGCGTCGGTGGTAAGAACAAATGTTTCCTCGAAATTTGGGTATATAAGAACAGGGGTGGATGTTAGTGCTTCTTTCAGATTTTCGAAAGATTTCTTACAGTCCGAATCAAAATCAAAAGGTATATCTTTCTTGAGTAAGTTAGTAAGTGGCTTGGAAATCTTAGCAAAATTTTGTATAAATCTTCGATAGTAACCTACTAAACCTAAAAATGATTTTATTTCTTTTTGATTTTTCGGTTGCGGAAAATTCAAAATACACTCAACTTTCGATGGGTTGGGTTTGACACCGTCTTTGGTTACTAAGTGGCCAAGGTAAGCTACTTCTTTACGAAGGAACTCACATTTGTCGGGTTGAATTTTCATATTTGCCTGTCGTAGTCTTTTAAAGACTTCTGTCAGTCTGTCTATGTGTTCATGGATCGATGGGGAGTACACAATTATATCGTCCATATAGACCAAGCATCTTTCGTTCTGAATTCCCAACAGGATGTTGTCCATCACTCTTTGGAAAGTTGATGGAGCGTTCTTCAATCCAAATGGCATTCTGACGAATTCGTAGTGTCCGTTTTCGACTGAAAATGCGGTTTTTTGAATGTCCTTTGGGTCGATTTCGATTTGATGAAATCCAGAGGCGAGATCAAGGGTAGAAAAGTATTAGCATTTTCCCAGCTGGTCCAGAAGATCCGAGATATTTGGTAATGGATACTTATCGTCTATGGTAATTTCATTAAGCTTCCTGTAGTCTACAACTACTCTCCACTTTTGTTTCCCAGATGCATCCATCTTCTTTGGAACAACCCAGACAGGTGATGAAAATGGTGAGTTTGAAGGTCTAATTATTCCTTGGTCGAGCATTTTATTTATCTGGCTTTTAACTTCTTCTTTATGCACGTGAGGGTATCGGTATGATTTCGTGTATGTAGGTTTGTCTGAATTAGTTTTGATCGTATGTTTTATTTCGTTCGTAAATGTAAGTCTGTCTCCTTCAAGGTAGAATATGTCGGCATAATCAAGGCAAAGATTGGTAATCATTTCTGATTCTTCTTGATTTAGATGTTCTAAGCGAAGCTGATTTCGAATTTCGGGAATTCTATTGGCTTCAATATTGTGTTCATATTCATTGAGACTGTTAATAGAAACCTGCTGAATTGGTTCTAGCACGATTTCTGAGAGGTCGATTGTTTTATTAATTGCGTTCGGATTTAATATGGTAGTGAAAAATTCGCCTTTCTTGTTAACTTTAACGAGAGCATTTGGGAGGCGCACTTTATCTATTTTTTTAGCAGATAATATTGCATCAGTATTAGAGAGGGTACACTTGAGTTTGAAAACTTGTTCAGTGCGAGCATCTATAGATATAGTGTTTGAATTCAGAAGACTAGTTCTACTTTCCGATTCTACATTTGAATTTTCGTTTACTTTAAATAAGGGTAATTTCTTAAAATTTTTTATCAGTTCTTTATTTTTCAAGTCTACTATACATTCGTAATGATCCAAAAAATCGGTTCCGAGAATTCCATCAAAATCAATATCTAAATTACATATGTAAACTTTATGAGGGCCTTTGAAATTGAAAGGAACTAGGGTAGATTCATTTATATTGATTTTTTGATCTGTTATTCCCTGGATCATAACGTTTTCTGAAAATCTTTGAGGAAAATTTCGACATGCATTAGGTTTAAAGATGGAAAGTCCTGCTCCTGAGTCGATTAGGAATTTAAATGATTTTGAAGTGTCGGTAATGTAATACAGATTTTTCGATTTTACTGAAAGTAGAGAATTTAGATGAAGTTCTGTTCGGGGAAGTTGAGGTTCGGGTTGAAGTCGTCCAGATTCATGGTTTGAATTTGGGCTTGAATGTTTTTTATTTCTGGATTCTCGTCTGGAGGCTCCGACGACGAAGGCAGGCCTTCTTGAAAATCCGAATTTGGTTGGACACTTGGATCATGATAATAAAGATCTTGAGTTAATTGATCTTCACTCGAAAAATTACAAGAAGTTTCGTTTTCATATGGATCATAACAATCTGAGTTAGGATCTTGTTCGTAATTGAAATGATAGGTTCCGTTTTGTTGGAACTTATTATAATTAGGATTAGGCTGTACGACTGAGGGTCTTATATTGCCTATATTAGGGTTTTGTCTAATCACACTAGGGCGATCTCTTCGAAACATTGGATTAGGTTGGAAGTTTGACTGAAGTTGTTGTCTTGGCTGTTGAGACTGTTGTGGAAAACTTGGTCTGATTTGTTGTTGTTGGAAATTTGATTGGTAGTTTTGACTTTGGAAAAATTGTCTTTGTCTACATTCATTGGAATTGTGTCCCATACGTTTGCAATTAGAACATTGCTTCGATGGAAGAGGCTGATTGGGTTTTTTCTGCGGAATATTGCTATTCTTATTGGGGTTATTAAATTTTTGAGATTCAAAGTAATTCAACTGCAGTTCCCTACGGACTCTATTAGTAGCACTAAGAATATCTGTAGGATCACTAGCACGAACAATTTGACCTATTTTAGGATCAAGACCGGTAAGTAATGTATTCAAGACCATAGATTGGGCTAAACGAGTCTGAGCAGTTTTTTCTTCTTGACTATATTCTTGTTTGTTTATTGAAGCATACATCTTTGCTTCATGGGTTTGGAGTCGCGTTATAAAAGTGAGAGGCGATTCATTCGATAGCTGTTTCATTCTTTGTAAGTATTGAATCAATGATGCGAGATCTCTTGCATCACCGAAATGACTTTCTAGCAATCTTTTAATTTCAATCCAAGTTGCAGGATTCCTTGAATTTATTAGCTCTGCAGCTCTGCCACGCAGTTTATTCTTGATTCTTCCTACGGCCATATTGTAAGCCGTAGTACATGATAAAAGGAAAGTGTTTAAGAAGATTTGGTTGCCATCAAATTCCGGCACGACCGAAAATATCTCACTCAACTTATACGGTTCGACTGTTCTATTTTCGTTGTTATCGTTTGCTTGACCGTCGTTAGGCATTGTGATTTTATTATTTCTTAATCTCATAAAATGTTAACAACAATCAATGTGAATAAAAATTTGATAATGTATTAGGCAAAAGAACTGTTCCTAATAAAATAAACTAATAGTATAGCGAGATGATTCTTTAAAGACTTACAGCGATTTCAACATTTGTAGCTGCAATCCGGCTCCACAAGCTTTGCTCCGGCAGGTTGGTATTCACGTGTTCCCGACGTTGGAGAGACCGTCTACAAAGTGTTGGTTGGCTGGCTGTGTTGGCTTTTGTTCGTTATCTTCTTTAAGGTTTGGGAACCACCACATTCAGTTAGGATTTCCGTTTTCTGAATATGTAGAGGATATCCCACTTCTGACACCAATTTTTATATTTGCTTTTTGATTTTTAAGTTTTTTTAAAAACAATTTGTTTAATTATAATATTTTATTTTATAAAAATGATTACAAATTTGGATATAGTCTTGTCCTTACTAAAGTGAGTTAATAACTGAACTATAATTACAATTTTACTTATTTATATAAAAAATAGTGCTGATATATGTGGTAAAGTCACGTAGGCCATTTGAGCACATCGGATGATGGTGGTGGCGTGATGTTCCGTCAGCGTTTTCTTGGGAACTTCGGTTCACTGTATTATCCTTGGAAATGGTAGTGGCGTGATGCTTTATCAGCGTCTAGGAAATATGGCGCCGAAATTGGACCATGGGAACCGTGTTAGGCCTGCTACCAAGTATTATGGAAAAATGGGATGATGTCCTTGAACTTTACATTGTGTAACCCTATTATTTCAATATGATAGCTAGGATTACTTTAAAGATTTTACAATCCCATAGCTCAGTGCAGACGGGAGGGTTCAAATTATCGATTATATTGTATTAATCTATTTAATTGTTGGATATTGGTACACCGTTTTCGGATAAAACTTAATGTTACGTATGTTCTTAACTATGAAAGAATGATCATATACATTTCTATAATCTGGGTTAATTTAATAGTGAAGTGAATGTCCTTACTTATGACTCAAAAAAAAAGAATGGTGGTATACGTCTACCAGTTCCTGTTGAGGATATGAAGGGTAACAAATACTATGTCTATGCTTATCTATGTATTTCTTATCTGGTCCACCTTCCAGGTCAGCATCCGTCAGGTAAACCGTTGCCAGCCGCTTCCACGGTTTGAATAGGACTTAAGGAACAGATTGATGTGATCCTACCAGCTTAGCGGTGTTGGGGATGAATATGACCAACTCCACAGGTGAGAAGGGTAAAGATAAAGAGGCCTATGAAGAAATAACCGGTTCAGGAATGTAAGAAGTAGTACGGTGTAAGAAAGGGGCACTGTATCTAGGCGTGTTATAAATTCCACACATACCTGTGATGGTGGATGGCCTCGGTCTGGATGAAAATGATCTTCCCACGGGTTCCGTGAGGGTGAAAGGTCGAAGAAAAGGATTTTCCACAAGAAGTGTGTAGCCGGCTTCCACCACAAACTACGTTTCCTTCGCCAATGTATCGACTTTCACAATTTAGATAATATATCCGCAGAAATTGCGCTACGTTCTCTTCCAACCACGTGGACCAGAGAATCTATTCTATCTGAGGTTAAGATTTTAAATGCCTTCAGTCTCGTTTCTCACACGGAACTGTTGGTACCTGGGGGGGATCGATTGTCTCAAGACACGGAAGGGGAATGAGAAGGCCATCATGAATGATACTGGAGATGGAAGCAAATAATAGAGAAGTGTTCTTTCTCTTGAGAAGAAGAAGAATATGGAGCTGTGAAATAATTGGATATCTTCATAGAGGTCGCTGACTGGAAGGTAAGATCAGGGTGTTTTGCTGAATTTATTGAACTAATTATTTCCCTTTGTTCTAGGAGGCCCCTATTTCTTGGGTCTGAAGAACTTGATGTGAGATATATTCATATCGTGTGCTTATTTACAGTGCTTAAAATAAATATTATGTTCCTATCTAAGTCTTATTTCGAGCTTAACATTAAATAAATTAATACCTATATAAAAAAACAAAATGCGGTAAACAAAAGGAATATGAACGGTAACAACTCCCCCCTTACCAAAAAAAAAGTTTTTATTCTACCAAGAAAAACTTTCCTTGCGATCTACTTCCTTCCACCTCAATTTTGATCTTCCTCGTCCGTTAAGACATCAGGAGGATGCGCTTTCAAATCTTTTGCATGCCAAATTCCGACCTTAGTATCATTTTGGGTCTTAAGCTCATAGGACCATGGCGAGAGTACTTTTGAGATAACGAAGGGTCCAGAATATCTGTGAGCCAGCTTAGCTGTAAACTTCTTCGATGCATCAGACATAACGTAATTGCGCTTCCAAACATTCTGCCCCTCTGAGAATGTATCACGTCTCCTGCGTAAATTATATTGTTTGCTACTCTTCCCATAAGCTTTGCCCAGTCGTTGAGACACATCATGGAATACCCTTTCTAGAGCTCTAGACTTGTTTTCCGCATCAAATCCTTGAGTTGTTTGAGGTCTATGTTGATTACCTTTGTATTGGATTTCACGTCCAAAGTTGATGAAATTTGGGGTAAGTCCCGTTGACTCGTGCTTTGCTGATCTGATCGCCGATGCAACTTTGGGCAGATATCGGTCCCACAAGCGATGGTTGTCCGCTACGTATGCGGAAAGCATTGTCTTTATGACCCTATGGGTTCTCTCTACTGGGTTACTCTGAGGATGGTAGTTGGGAGTATAACGAATCTTTACTCCATACTCCTCTAACTTGGACTTGAAAACTGCGCTAGTGAACTGTTTGCCATTATCTGTGATTATACTTCTAGGAGCACCGAACAGTAAGATCACCTGATCCTCAAAAATCGAAGAAATTATCTTTCCAGTTGCTTTGCGTAGGGGAAAGAGAAGTGTAAATTTACTGAAACAGTCACAAACCGAAAATATAAAGGAGTAACCGGCCGTCGTTCGAGGTAGTGGACCTACAAGATCTATGCTCAATAACTGCCATGGTCGATCCAGTGTTGGAGTGAGGCTGAGCATTTGGCCAGCAGGCTTTTGCTGTTCTGACTTAGTCTGCAGACAGACTTTACAATGACGGATATATCTAGCTACATCTGACTTCATCTGGGGCCAATAGTACGTATTGGAGATGCGTCCAAACGTCTTGAGTATTCCTAGATGTCCACAGGTAGGCGGATCATGGTGAGTTTGGATTATCTCGGATCTTTTTTCTTTGGGTACCACCATGAGCCATCCGTCCCGCTCCTCCAATTCAGGATAAGTAACTTTACCCAGTTTTAACAACTTCCCATGCTCGATTCTCCAGAGTGGAAATTTTTCAGGCTCCTTTTGAATCCTTTCGACCATCTTATTGTACCACCTATCGCGGACTGGTCCTGTATCGACCACACTCATAACTGGCACCGAACGAGAAAGCGTATCGGCCACCACATGATCTTTTCCCTTGCGGTGTACAATATCAAAGTCATATTGCTGGATACGAACCGCCCATCTTGCAATCCTCCCGACGGGATCTTTGATACTGTACAACCATTTAAGCGAATAGTGGTCCGTAACCACGGTAAACCGAGTACCTTCGATATAGGGTCTCAACTTCTCGATCGCAAAAAGAACCGCGAGGCATTCCTTTTCTGTGGTGCTATATTTGCGTTCATTTCGGTTAAGGGAGCGGCTCAAGTAACAAATGACTTTTTCAGTCCCTTCTTGTACCTGTGACAGGATTGCACCCAAGCCATAGTCAGAGGCATCGCACTGTATAGTAAACGGTTTATCAAAGTCAGGGCAGGTTAAAATTGGGGCGGAGACTAGATGAGTTTTGATAGTACCCAGGGCTTCTTGACATTTTTCGTCCCAGTGAAACTTTCTATCTTTGCGTAGCAGGTCGGTCATTGGGGCAATCACTGTGGAGAAATCCTTAACAAATCTTCGATACCAGGATGCTAAACCCACAATACGTCTTACTTCCGAAACTGTTTTTGGTGCCGGAATGTTCACAATAGCCTCTACTTTTTCGGGATCCACCATCAGGCCCGATGCATTAACGACGTATCCCAAGTACTTTAGCTCGGACTTGCAAAAATTACACTTGTCTTCATTCAAAGTCAATCCTGCTTTGGTGATACGTCGGATTACTTCCGTCAAAACCTCTAGGTGCTTAGAAAAGGTAGGAGTACAGATTATTATGTCGTCCAAATAGACGAAAACAAATTGTTCCAGATCCACACCTACAACTCTATCTATGAAGCGCTGCCACGTTGCTGGAGCGTTATGAAGACCAAATGGCATCCTTTTAAATTGATACAGACCTCGAGTTGGTACAACGAATGCAGTTAATGGGCGAGACTCCTTTGCGACTGGTATCTGCCAGTATGCCGATTTAATGTCTAATGTAGTGAGGTATCTCGCGTCTCGTAACTTATCCAACGTGGAACTTATGAACGGAAGTGGATATGCGTCCGGTAAACTCACTTCGTTCAGCTTCTTATAGTTTACACAGAACCTATAAGTACCATCAGACTTTTTTACTAAGACAATTGGCGATGCCCATGGAGAGTCTGAGGGTTCAATTATATCATCTCGGAGCATTTTTTCCAGTTCGACATTAACATGCTTCTGGAGCGCCGGAGAAAGAGGATAATGCCGTTGCTTTATGGGTGGAGAGGTGGTTCGTATGACATGTTCGACTACTGTCGTAAGACCCAACCCAGTGACATTGTTTTTGAAAGTTTGCTTTATTAGGTCTGTCAACTGCTGTCGCTCCGAATCGGAGAGATTATCAATGGCCTGGATGGAGTTGACATGTACCTGTGAGATTGCATTATCTGGGGTAAATTCCCACTGACCTGAATACAAGTCAGGTATAATTCTCATCTCTTTCCAAAAATCTACGCCTAGGATTAAATAATGAGGCAGATTGGGTACAATCAAAATCGTAAATAGGCCGACTCGGTTTTGGAGTTGTATAGAAACAATAGTAGTTCCGATAACACTGCATGTGTCACCATTAGCTACTGTACAAAACTTTAAGGGTGAGTCCTTTAGAGGGCACGAATGTTTTAATAGATTCCATCCGGGACCACCTATTATGGTCTGAGAACATCCTGAATCCAACAAACCCATAAATTCGTGTCCATAAATTTTCACCCTCAAGTAAGGTCGACAATCATTCTTCGCATGTGCCAGAACATAATCAAGGATAGCAGTAGTCACGTCCAACTTGGCCGAATCTTTGGAAAGAGGTGTCTCCTGTCGACCTACAGGGGATCTCTCTGGCCGTTTTTTGAGCAGGAGGTACACTCTTTCACGGTAGTATTTGGCTTCCCACATTTGAAACAAAATAATCGGCGTTTTTTTTGACATTTTCGGAAACGATGACCGGCTTCCTGACAATTCCAACATATGTTGGTTGAAGGATGGGCCATAGTTTTGTCAGCTGTGCGATCTGTCTGGATAGGATGTGATAGAGTTGCCTGGATAGTTGATACTGCAACTGCAGTCGATCCCACCTTACGGTATGCTAATTCTGGTTCGAGCAGCTGTTTGAAATTTGCTGGGGGTGGACAGAAATTCTGAATCCTCGATGATGTATCTTCGATAGCACGCCCCAACCTCGACAAATCTGCTAGTGTTGTAACATGAAGAAGTGCCAGTTGAGATTGAATATGTGGTAACATATTCCTTCTAATCATTTTTACCCTATTATCCTCTGAGGGTTTATTGCCGCCTAGTCGGTTGAACAGGTTCTCCATCGTAGCAATATAACTGATCACCTTCTCCTTCGCACCCTGCGTTCTCTTCCGAATTTCTTCCCATAGATCATACTCGTAATCGTATGGTAGAAAGTCATCTCGCAGCTTCCCAACAAGTTGATCCCATGAAGAAAAGGTGTGAGTCCTCCACCAGAGTAAAGCTCCCTTAGTGAACAATTCAGATGCCGACCGTAAAAGTTGATCTGGACTAACGCCTCTGGAGATTCGCAACTCTTCAACCCGTTCTAGGAAAGTTGTAACACTGGATTCCCCGTCAAAGGATAGTTTCCATCTGGACACGTCGTAGTAGTAAGGATCATGAATTCGAGGTGCTGACTGAATAGGCGATACTTGCAAATTTCTCAATCTAGTTTCAAGATCTGGTGTAGAATTCATAGTGGCTAGTCTCTCTTGTCCAGTGTAATAACCTCTCGCATCCACTGGTAGTCTGGTCTGCCCCCTGCGTTCTGAAAACCTAACAGATGGGTGACTCCCCGACAGGTGATAGTTGTTAAATCCATTTGGGCCTCCTGACAAATCATGAACATCATTTTGCGAGATTTGCATCCTCGTTTGAAGAGTAGAAGTTGTCGTGGTTGAGTTTCTTAGTACCGCAGGTCGCCTTTGGGCTCCACTTATCATCGGATTCTCCAAACTCTGCCTTACAACCGTAACTCCTTCCAGATCCTGAATACTGGGTAATTGATCATTTTGACAAGGGCTGCGTGAGGTTGCCAAGTGTCTTTGCTCTATCTCACCTCCACCATTTTGATCTGATCCAACAAGTCCTGATGTCGATGCGTACACAACTTCAGGTATTAGTGGAATCGGTTCATCCATAAGAGAACGTCCAACATTTTCCCTGTCGAGTAGGTCAGCTTTCTCTTCGACCTTTCCCTTCTCTTCCAGGTGTAGATTATCGTGTAGTGTCCCCAATATATCTACCAATTCCATACAACGGCAAAATAAAGCATTTCTAAGGTATTCTTGAGCTTCATCTCCTTGAGGAATTCTGCGTAGTCTACCATAAACATGCGTAAGACGAGTAGAAATCCTTCTGTAATCATTGTCTCTGACTATTCTCTCAAAGGAATTGATTTCATCACTTAAGTCTGTCAGCTTATGATTACATATGTCTAGTTCTTCATCAGCTCGGAGATTCTCTGTCACTCCGGTAAATTGCGTGCCCTTATTTTCGCATCGGAGTGCTCCTCGCAAAGTAGTCCTGTTTTCTACTACGGTACGACGTATCGGCAAGCCTCTTACTAATAATTCATAAGAAATTTCATCACCCAGTAGGCGATTCACTTCCATCTCGAATTAAAGCAAGAATAAATACTAAATTTATCAACAAGCAAAAAGAATCCCAAAATTCAACCGTAATAATATAAGAAATTATAACAAACCCCCCCTTTTTCTCAAAAGGAAAGTCTAAGAGAGAAACCCTATAAAAAATAAAAAAGTGAACTCCAAAATAAAATTCAAACTATTCTTCAGAAATGCGGTAGGTATCAAAATTACTATTGCAAAAACAGTAAACAAAACTATTACACAAGAAAAAAACAAAATATCCTATGCTCCTTCCTCTCAAATATATAGATTATTTAGTGATTGCAACATGGATAAATTTTTGTATCAAATCAAAGACATATCTACAGATAAGAATTAAGTAAATTATTTAAAATATGTGCGTGAAGCGAATATTTTTCACTTTCTCGAGAAACTAGCTTCAAAAGGAAATAAAAAGTTATGGGAACCAATTCCAATATGATATGAAAATTTCGATATTAATTATTCTCTACCACCATACTTCTTCACAAAATTCTAATAAAAATGACAATAAAATACCAACTTAACTAAGATTTAATTAAAAAAAATTCCAGTACAACAATATCCAACCACGTTTTTGAACACGTTGGGCGCCATTTTGTAACCCTATTATTTCAATATGATAGCTAGGATTACTTTAAAGATTTTACAATCCCATAGCTCAGTGCAGACGGGAGGGTTCAAATTATCGATTATATTGTATTAATCTATTTAATTGTTGGATATTGGTACACCGTTTTCGGATAAAACTTAATGTTACGTATGTTCTTAACTATGAAAGAATGATCATATACATTTCTATAATCTGGGTTAATTTAATAGTGAAGTGAATGTCCTTACTTATGACTCAAAAAAAAAGAATGGTGGTATACGTCTACCAGTTCCTGTTGAGGATATGAAGGGTAACAAATACTATGTCTATGCTTATCTATGTATTTCTTATCTGGTCCACCTTCCAGGTCAGCATCCGTCAGGTAAACCGTTGCCAGCCGCTTCCACGGTTTGAATAGGACTTAAGGAACAGATTGATGTGATCCTACCAGCTTAGCGGTGTTGGGGATGAATATGACCAACTCCACAGGTGAGAAGGGTAAAGATAAAGAGGCCTATGAAGAAATAACCGGTTCAGGAATGTAAGAAGTAGTACGGTGTAAGAAAGGGGCACTGTATCTAGGCGTGTTATAAATTCCACACATACCTGTGATGGTGGATGGCCTCGGTCTGGATGAAAATGATCTTCCCACGGGTTCCGTGAGGGTGAAAGGTCGAAGAAAAGGATTTTCCACAAGAAGTGTGTAGCCGGCTTCCACCACAAACTACGTTTCCTTCGCCAATGTATCGACTTTCACAATTTAGATAATATATCCGCAGAAATTGCGCTACGTTCTCTTCCAACCACGTGGACCAGAGAATCTATTCTATCTGAGGTTAAGATTTTAAATGCCTTCAGTCTCGTTTCTCACACGGAACTGTTGGTACCTGGGGGGGATCGATTGTCTCAAGACACGGAAGGGGAATGAGAAGGCCATCATGAATGATACTGGAGATGGAAGCAAATAATAGAGAAGTGTTCTTTCTCTTGAGAAGAAGAAGAATATGGAGCTGTGAAATAATTGGATATCTTCATAGAGGTCGCTGACTGGAAGGTAAGATCAGGGTGTTTTGCTGAATTTATTGAACTAATTATTTCCCTTTGTTCTAGGAGGCCCCTATTTCTTGGGTCTGAAGAACTTGATGTGAGATATATTCATATCGTGTGCTTATTTACAGTGCTTAAAATAAATATTATGTTCCTATCTAAGTCTTATTTCGAGCTTAACATTAAATAAATTAATACCTATATAAAAAAACAAAATGCGGTAAACAAAAGGAATATGAACGGTAACAATTGTTCATGTGGAATGTTATATAACATATATATATATATATATATATATATATATATATATATATATATATATATATATATATATATATATATATATATATATTGAAGATTTCTATTTCATAAATGAAAGAATATATAATATATAATAATAGAGATGCTCTACACCTTTGTGCTTTTATTTAGTTGGACACAACCACAACTAGAAGCGGATCACGTGATTTCAAGCTTGTTACCTTTCATCAGCGCCACATAAGTTGGATACAGCTTCCACTTATGTGGCGCTGATGAAAGCTAACAAGCTTGAAATCACGTGATCCGCTTCTAGTGGTGGTTGTATCCAACTAAATAAAAGCACAAAGGTGTAGAGCATCTCTATTATTATATATATATATATATATATATATATATATATATATATCTGATGATAAAATATCCCATTTGAGTCCATATTTGACAAGACTCAAAGGGATGAATAAAAAAATCAATTCTCACAGTTCCTTTTAATAGTGCAACCGGTTTCAATGCATCATCATCAGGCAGCAAGGCTACGATTTTTATTTAATTTAAATGTAATTTCTTATTTGGAAATTGAAAACGTATGTGAGTGGATTACAAAAAAAATAAAAATAAATAATTAAACAAACAATACATACAATAATCATCACGTAGTTGAGTACACAAAAACCGAACAACAATAGGAGAAATTCACTGTTAAAAACATTAAATATAGATAAAATAATAAGTTAAAGGATAAGATTGTATAATTAATTTAATTAGATATTTATTTGTACAAAAAGTAGCATTTAAGTTTATAAGAATCATATAATTTTTAATTCATATAAGTAATCAAGATTTTATATTTCAAACCTTTCTTATAATATAAAATTAACTTATGCAACTAACACAACACATATTTATTACCCTTTGAATCTTCTCTTATATATATATATATATATATATATATATATATATATATATATATATATATATATATATATATATATAAACAGTTTAGTACATATAACGGGAAAAACAGCAAAAATTGGCCAATTTTGTAAACATAATACATGTCTTCATCAGGATGCTATAATATTAATTCTATAAGTATAAATACATAGAAATATAATAATTCTTACCAAACCAGTGAGGGTATTAAAAATTGACAAATTTAGAAAAACATCAGGATATACATATAATAATGATATTCGGACTGCTTGTTTATAAATTATATGATAAAGATCTTCATTTCAATAGCAGCTACGAAATAATTTTGAAATATTCTGTCAAAGGACTAATTATTTATATATGTCAGTTATTTTCAATTTAAAGTTTCATTTGTTTAAATTATACTAATACTGGGAGATTGTATAAATATAATATGTTTGCAGGTGTATATTTGTGATATGGATATTCTCTGTTATGTTATACAAAATATTTTTTTTTTTAAATAAAGTTTATCTCCTATTTAATATGAATAAGATGGACGGATGATTGTTATTAATTTTTAAATTTATTAAATAAGAATAAATATTACTTATATTGTTTATATCTGTTCTATGATTCATAGTGTCATTATTTTGTGATATATGGAACATCTCTAGGAATGATCTTTTTCGAAGGTTAGGTTCAATTTCTAGAATTTTATAGGATATATATATATAGGATTATCATAGTTAGCAAAATGTGTTGTTTGACGACAATGCTCGGCTAAGGCACATTTTTTGTTAAGGTTTTTAAAATCACTTTTGTGTTGAATAATTCGTTTTTTAATTTTTTGAGAGGTTTGACCTATATACACTAAACTACATGAGCTACAAGGTATTTGGTAAATGACATCTTTTTGTTTATCTAATGGAATATTATCTTTTAGTTTGCTGAATAATTTTCTAACAGTGAGTGTATTCTTTTTAGCTATTCTAATATTATCATTTTTCATTAAGTTTATCAGCTTATTAAAAATAATAATGACACTATGAATCATAGAACAGATATAAATAATATAAGTAATATTTATTCTTATTTATTAAATTTAAAAATTAACAACAATCATGCGTCCATCTGATTCATATTAGATAGGAGATAAACTGTATTTTAAAAAAAATATTTTGTATAACATAACAGAGAATATCCATATCACATAAATATACACCAGCAAACATATTATATTTATACAATCTCCCAGTATTAGTATAATTTAAACAAATGAAACTTTAAATTGAAAACAACTGACATAAATAAATAATTAGTCCTTTGACAGAATATTTCAAAATTATTTCGTAGCTGCTATTGAAATGAAGATCTTTAACATATAATATATAAACAAGCAGTCCGAATAGCATTATTGATATGTATATCCTGATGTTTTTCTAAATTTGTCAATTTTTAATACTCTCACAGTTTTGGTAAGAATTATTATATTTCTATGTATTTATACTTATAGAATTAATATTATAGCATCCTGATGAAGACATGTATTATGTCGAAACGTTGATGTGAAATATAGAGTTTACAAAATTGGCCAATTTTTGCTGTTTTCCCGTTATATCTACTAAACTAGTGCAGCGTTACTTCTTATCTGATATATATATATATATATATATATATATATATATATATATATATATATATATATATATATATTTGATAAAATTCTTTGGATTATGCCAAGCTTTCGAGAATGTTTATTCTCTTCGTCGGGGCAAAATTCGTTATTTAAATAACTAATGACATTTCTGATTGATGACTATGAAATCTTTCCTGTTTGTGGTTAATTTTATGTAAATTCACGAATTTTGCCCCGACGAAGAGAATAAACATTCTCGAAAGCTTGGCATAATCCAAAGAATTTTATTTATTAAATGACTGCATACCTAACAAAAATCTATTTTATCAAATAATAAACCAAGAATTCCGAATCAATATATATATATATATATATATATATATATATATATATATATATATATATATATATATATATATATATAAAAAGATGTTCTTGGGGATGCAGTCATATATTAAATAAAATTCTTTGATTGAAGCCGAACTTTCGAGAATGTTTATTCTCTTCTTCAGGGAAAACTACAAATCGTTAAAAATTATTTCAACAATAACTTAATAGTATTTTAAAAATATTTACAATCGTGAATTTAGAATAAATTAACCAAAAACAGGAAAGATTTCATAGCCATCAATTACAAATGTCATTATTTATATTTGTCATGGTAACACAAAAAGTAAGAAAGTATCTAGATTTTGTTGATAAAAATGTATATAACTGAATGATCTTTATATTTTTGTTGCTATTTGAACAAGGAGCACAATTAAATTAAAATTATTATTAAGGCAGATACAGGTTCAGTTAAAAAAAATAATTTAAGAATATTGCATAAATACTTACATATATACCCATACATAGACTAAATTACGTTTATTCTGGGCTTGAACTGACAGTTAAAAGAAAAAGATACATAATATTATTTAAAATTTTTATATAAGTGTAATCATATTCTCTCACAATACGAAACATATAAACATGATTATGCTGACAGTGCACTGATACTTATTCACTCAAAAAAGGCCGATTTCTCTCACTAATCAACCTTTAAATTTTTGGGTGAAATATATGTTTTGAAATCCTAAAACACTTTTTAATGTTCTTTCAAATATTCATAAATATTCAAAATAATATATAAAATCATATTCTCTCACAATACGACATGAGAATGAAACATTTTGAAAATCATTCACTTTTGCAGAAACAAGCTGATATCTCTCACTAATCAGCATGCATATTTTCGAAAACAGTTATGAATGTTATGAAAATCTTTCAAAAATAGATTATACAATTAATCTCAAATAAACATATAATGAATTTGAAGAGAATAATTCTCTTTGATCAACTAAATTTCTCTCACTAATAAGTTGATCTAAATATTTCTATTGTTTATGGAAACCTAAGATCCTAAAGTTAATTACTATAAAATCAGTTAAGACCAGTCTTTCATCTATTTATAGGTACATATATCCCATACACATTAATCCATTTATAACCAATATACATATATACACATATATACATACATACACATATATACATACACACACATACATACATACAAAAATACATATATAAACATAAAATAAATATTACATGTCAAGTATAGGTACATATTACATACCCAACTATACATAAATATCTATATATATTAATTTTGAGCTACATCTGGAGAAAAATTATTATAATATTATAATTATCATTATATAATTTTAGAATATAAGAATAAATGGAACTAAGTCCTTTTATATCTGAGCGTTTATTCATAGTGTTATTATGTTTCTTTATATTCACCATTTCTAAGAAACCACGTTTAAAATAATTTTTCTCAGAACATAGTGCAATAGTATTATCAAAATCAATACTATGTTTCTTACTGATAGCATGTTCTGTCAAGGCACAAGATTTTTTATTTCGTCTAATATCACTTTTATGAGATGTAATCCTTCCCGAAATATTTCTATATATATATCAAATATTACTAGAAAATTATTTTGCTCTAAAATTGATAAACAAATGTTTGATGCATCCTGAACTTAATCTTGAAATTAATGAAATATTTCCCAATAACGCACCAAATTCTAATAATATTTCTAATGCAAATAATATTTTACCTATCTATAGATCTCTACATTACATCTATGAACTCACTAGTAAACTTGTTAATATTTTTAAGGGGTATAATGTTATAATTTCGAGAAAGAATGTAAAAACAGTATCTAGTTTATTTTCTAAATTAAAGACTCCTTTAAAAATAACAGAAAAATCTGGAGTAGTATATAAAGTAAATTGCCTAGACTGTGAATTTAAATTTTTGGAAGAAATTGCTCCCTCGACATAGCGAAAATTTTAACATCGCTGTAACTCGAAAAACGTAATTGTTTAAAAAAACATTAAATTCCAACGTTCTCGGATATTGTCATTTGCCATTTGAAAATTCTTCCCTCCAACCCCTCGGGGGGGTTTTTGTAAGGAAGGAGATTTTGGATATGAGTTTTTATGAATATCAAAAGAATAAAAATTATCTAAATCGGAGTATGTTTACAATATACGAATTTATAGCGTAAAAACTTTATAAATTATCAATTCGCATTATTTATTGTTGGATTTCGATTGTTACCAGGGAAATATTATATTTTCATCAAAGTTATGTGTTGTGATGCCGGCAGGACTCCAGTTACAATATTTTTTAAGTTACAGCAACTAAACTCAAGACAACCGAAAAAGCTTTTATAAAATGCATCCTGAAAATGTGATACTTCAAACTAGGAAAACTAGCATTCCGTGTTTCCTAGGTCTCAGAAACCATATCAATTCATTTTATTGCCTTTATATTTTTTCGCCATGCTACAAACATACATTTCGATTTAGTGAATCATTAAATGATGCAGCAAAAAATATACAAAACAAAGATTTAAACAACGAGAAGTTTTTACTTATATGCTCCTTGTAATTCAGTCTGGCATCCAAGACCACTCCTAGGTACCGGATTTAGGGTAGCGACTGGATGTCATGGTCGCCTACTCTAATGGTGATGGTCTCCATTTTCTTCCGGCTACTCACAAGGAGTGCCTCGGTCTTATGTTCCGCCAAAGACAGGTCTGCCGACCGCATCCACTGTCTGATCCTCCTGATGGTGGTAGAGAATGCGGCTTCTAGCTCCTCTAGTTGTTTTGCCACAAGGACAACCGCAACGTCGTCCGTGAAAGCCACGAGTGTTGTGTTCGCCGGTAGCTCCAGGTGGAGTAGACCGTCGTTTATGGCGTTCCACAAGAGTGGCCCCAGGACAGAGCCCGGAGGTACTCCTCCCGTGACCTTATGCACCGCTAGTCCCTGCTCCGTCTCGTAGTGTAGAATTCGATCGCTGAAATATGATCTGACCATCCTTCGAAGATAGTAGGGCTCCCCCATGTGCTCAAGAGCCTGCAGGACTCGATCCCAAGGGGCCGAGTTGAACGCGTTCTTGATGTCCAAGGTGACGATGAGGCAATACTTTTTGGAACCGCCTCCCCATCTCCTTCCTGAGATGGCTTCTCTTGCGATGTTCGTGACGAGTTCCAATGCGTCGATGGTCGATCTCCCCTTTCTGAATCCGAATTGGAATTGGGAGAGTTGCTACCTCATCTGTGATGCCCTCAGCAGTAGTTGTCTGAGTCGCCGGTGAACCCCTCATCAATCTGAAGGTCTCGGCGTCAAAGCATTTGTTATTCCAGCCCACTGGCTGTCTCCTTGTGGTTCTCTGACGCCACCCGCTTCTGAGGTTGGTGTTGATTTCCCAGATTATAGCTTGATGATCGCTATTTGTGAACTCCTCATCGACGTTCCATTAGCAGCCACCTTTTGCAAGAGCACTGCTAATGAACGTCAGGTCGATGATGGAGCTTGCGGCGCCTTTGCGATAAGTGTTCGTAGTCCCCTCATTTTCATGAGAATGAGGTTCAGTGTTGAGAAAGCCTCTTGTATGGCTTCGGCTCTTCTGTCCGTCTCGCGGCTGCCCCATTCAGTATACCAGGCGTTGAAATCACCGGCAATTGCGACCGGATCATATCTTCTCACGTCCTCTGCTAGAGTGTCCAGGAAATTCTTGAACTCTTCAATTGAAGCACTCGGTGGAGCGTAGCAGCTATATAGGTGTACCCCTCTTATCTTATCAAACCATGGGGTGGGGTTAGTCGGTAGCTGTTCGAAGAGCAGTCTACCACATGCCCATATTGTTGCCCTTTTGGTAATGTCAGAGACCCATGGTTGGGTTTAGAGGTTGGTGTACTACTCGCACAGCATAGCTACATCGACGCCCAGTTCTCTTACTCGCCGGTTTGGGCCCACACATTGTTCCCGACGAGGCAGCACCCGCCAGCTAATCCGCCTTGTAATTACCCTCATTCCCATCGTGTGCTGGCACCCAAGCTAGTTCCACCACATTTTCATTCGCTAGTTCCGACAGTTCGCGGTGGTAGTTCAGCGTGGTTCTCGCGTCGTACCTGCCCTTTTCAAGCGCTTTTAAGGCGTCTTTACTGTCTGTGAAGAAGCGTATTACTCGTCCTCGCACCTTGCTCATGCTGACCTCATTAGCCCCTCGAGCTAGTGCTATTACTTCCGTTTGTAATACGGTGGCATACTTCCCGAGTGGTTGTTGTAGAGACAGTTGCAGGTCTTGGCTGAAGATTCCTATGCCTGTACTGTCCCTCTTTCTAGACCCATCAGTGTATACGTCTATTGTCGACACAGTGCGTGGGTCTGTTTCTTCCCAATAAACGTGGTATTTGCATTTGCTGAATAGGGGTGCAATGCGGTCTGAGCTGGCCTCGAGGAGTGGTATTCTGGCGAGGTCCTTCTCCAAGGTATTTTACCTCGTTGGATAGCTTGAGCTGGATTTCATTTAGTGTAGGCATTTTAATGTCGCCCACCTTTCGTTTTCTGGTAAAGAGCATAGCATAGCATAGTTGTGGGGATTCACAGAAAGAGACGTTGCCGTGAACCACTTTTCTAGGATGAGTAGTGCCCTTTGCATCAGTTCGCATAGCACTCCAATGTGCTTCCCTGTCAGCAGTATGACTATATCATCCGCATATCCCATGGTGTACCCTCCTCATTCAGGGTCGTTAGGAGGTCGTCCACTACTATGCCATAGCAGGGGAGAGAGTACCCCTCCCTGAGTACAGCCCTTCGTGACACTCCCTGAGACAGTTACCTGCGACACTAATTTCAACTATTTAGGGCCAAAGAGGAGTGTTGCCGGACTTCCGGCCTCCCGAAGCGAGTCCCGGAGCTAACTCAGCCACCAGGATCCCGTCATCCCATAACCCGGATCGCTCTGCACGGCAAAAACACAGGGGTACCCTTGCCTGTTGATCACCCCCGGCGAACGCATTCGCCGAAGAGTTCCGACGCGTCTTTCTTCCAGGAACCGTACTGGCCCAGACCGACTACGTGTAGTCAGTCTAGGTATCCCCTCGCCCCAGGAGGGCCCATTTTAATGAGGTCCAGTTTGTCGAGGATACCCCTTACTAGGAAGTCTAGGGCCCTCTATTCCCAGGGGCTCAAACCTCTCCACCAGCCTCAAGGTCCTACAACCCCTTGGAGAGGAAAATAATGCATGTTATGCCTGTTGACTGCTCCGTTACTTCTAAGGGTTGCTTCGTCAGAGAATAGAATCTTGCAAATTATTGAAGGATTGCCGGTCATTGATGTACCTCCAAGTGATAGGGGTTAAATCGATACTTCAGCAATACACAATTTACACTAGACTTGGATGTATCAAGCTCTAAAGCTATTTCCCTGGCACTGATTTGAGGGTTTTCTTCAACTTTTAACAATATGTTCAGTTCCAAATTTTCAAACCGCTCCAACACTTTTTGCATTGTCTCTCGTCTTGTCTTGCATTTGGATATCGTGCATTGTAGATTCTTGTAGCTAAAAGAGGAATCCGTTCAGCTTCACCAAAGACGAAGATCATGTTAATCATTTCTTCATTGGAAAAAATCATTATGTTATTACATGTAAGTATTGACAAGACTCAAGACTAACTAAATAAACAAATACGAAGTTTTCATGACAACAATCGAAATTCAACGCTAAATAAGATTAATAATTTGTGAAGATTTTACGTAATAACATCGTAGTCATTAATTTTTCCTTATACTTAATCATAATTGAATTCAATGATGTATATATATATATTGTTTGATTCTGAATTCTTGACTGGTTTATTATTTGATAAAATAGATTTTATTTGGGGATGCAGTCATTTAATAAATAAAATTCTTTGGATTATGCCAAGCTTTCGAGAATTCGAAAATTCGTGAATTTAGATAAAAGGCACCTCTCGTGTTGTTTCAGCATGTAGTTTTACAAACATGTACAGGTTTTTTATCCAATGTTAAAGAATGTTCTCGTAAATAATTGTCATTCAATGTATCTTTTGATTTTTAATTAATATTTTCATATTATCAAGTACAGCCTTCAGCTAATGAAAAGTTTTTTAGAACAAAAATGTGAAAAAATTAATGGGTCTCCTCCGAAGATATGTTTTGTCGTGAAGTTTTTTATAAAAAATTTCAGTCGTTGAATCCTGATGAAGAGGAACAGGTCCTCGAAACGTAGATTCAATAAACAGAATACACAAATTAATGGCCAGTAATCATTTTTTTTTGAGCCTATTATCCTCCCAGTAATCAACTTGATTTTTTATATATATATATATATATATATATATATATATATATATATATATATATATATATTATATATTATACAGGAGCTCTATGTATTCCTTTGGTGATTTCTTTTCTTCTCACCCTTATAGACTCTTGTATTTGTCAGTCGTCCGTCATAGTCTACTAACCTACGTAGTTCCGCGTTTGGATGATTCGCGGCTTTCTCCATCTTACCCGTGGCAATCTCTTTCATTTTGTTTAGAGTTGGTGTCAAGCCCAGGTTCTCATATATCCTTCTGTTCGATACGTAGTAGGGTACGTTTAGAGCCATTCCCAAGGCTTTGTTTTCTTGGTCTTGTATTCTCTTCCTATGTAACTTGCATGAGTATCACCAGACTACGCATGCATACGTCAATATTGGGGCGATGATTGCTTTGATAAGTGCCAGCTTCTTTTTAGCTTTCATTTTGCTATTTCTCCCAATAAGTGGGTTTAGCTTGGTCCTAGCAGCAATTGCTTTTTGGACTGTTGCGTTCACATGGGATTTCCATGTGAAGCCTTTGTCGCTCGTAACTCCTAAGTATTTTACTTTGTCGCTCCATAGTACCTCCCCCCGTTAATTCTTACGTTTCCGGCTGGTACTGTCTTCTTTCTGCCTCTTGCTAATAGCGCTTGGCTTTTGTTCGCGTTGATTTTTATTTTCCATTTATAGCTCCAATTTTTTTGGTAATTATCTTTGGGCTTTTGGATGTAGCTGATATCGCTGTGTTGTCGGCATACAATGAGATAATTGTTCCGCTTGTTTTTGGTGTGTCTGCGCCATAGATTGTGTACAGCTGAGGAGACAGGACTGTACCTTGCGGTACGCCGGTTTCCATTTGTCGCGCGCTTGATAATACATTCCCTACTTTCATATGAAACGTTCTGTTGCTTAAATAGGAGTCGATCAGTTGTAGAAATGGAGTTGGAACTCCAAATATGTCCATTTTATGGATGTTGAGTCCCGCGGTCGCGTGTTCTACAAGTCTAAGTGCTTGTAGATCTGTAGCGTGCCCCTCCCGGCATCCGAATTGCTCCTCTGGCAATATATTGAGCTCCTTCGTTGCTTCCTTGAGCCTACGGAGAATAACTCTTTCCGCGATTTTGCTGATGGCTGGCATGAGGCTGATTGGCCTGTAACTCTCTGGCTGGGCGCCATTTTTTCCTTGTTTGAGCAAGACGATTATGTCTGCTTTTTTTCCATTTTTCAGGAAAGTACCTCAGTCTCAGCATAGCGTTAACTATATCTGTGACATGAGTCAGAGTTTGCTCTGGTAGTTACTTTAGGACCTTATTTCCTATTTTGTCTATTCCTAGCGCTTTTTTATTTTTGAGTCCTTTTATGTATCCTCCTATTTCTTGTATGGAGGTTTGTTCGATCTCCGTTTGAACCCCCCAGAGAACACCACCACAGTCCTAAACTAAACCCTGGTTTTGTGTTGTGTCCATCAGTCTTTCATTGATGTTCTCTCTGATCTTTTGTTATAACACATATCTATATTCGTAGTCATTTGTTCTATGACGACATAATTGTAAGAAAGTGGAAGGGGTAGTTTGCAAACTGCAGTTTGGTGTTCGAGCAACAAAATCCCAAACCACTTGGAAACTGTTTCGAACCGCACATGCGCATTTTAAACAGTTATCAAACCGTACCAAACTACTGCTCGAACAGCCTTATGATTAGCGGCGGCGCGTGCGCACTTACATCAGATAAGACATCGATGGCGACACCGCTTCGACGTAAGAAAGGACGATAAGCCGTTTGAGTCTGTGCGCTCGGACAGCCCATATCGTTTCAAGCAAACGACTCCCAAAATCGTCTTCTGCCGAAAATTTGATGGCGATTCAGTTTTTGATTCGTTTAAATCGGTCAAGAAATAGCGAAGATTTGATTTTCATATAGAGTATACCTACGAGTTAAATTGCAAATTATGCTTATTCGACACAATGTCAACAGCATCATTAAAAGTGCTTAAACAAGAAATCAGGAGTCATAAGTGAAAGAAAATTCCTCCAAATTCATGACTCTACTAGCTTGCTCTCCGTAGAAAGATTGAAGTTTATTTTCCTTCAGAATATCATCTAGCGATTCGTATGGTATAAAGCCGGAAGAATATTTGAGGTTATGTACATTCTTCTCCAAATAACAAACGCCATATCGGTCTGCTTTGCTTAGCGATGAGAATGGTATTGGTGGTAATAGCAAATAATTACTACATCGACGTCCAATCCTTAAAGCAATTTCTTTGGGGTGGAATTGACACTCCACATTGAAGCCTTGAATGTCTACGAAAGCTATTCTCATCTCTCTCCTTGACGATGGTTGAACTTAAACTGAGAAGTAATAGACAGAGGTCTTGTGTAATACATCATCCTAGTTCCATCTCTTTATAATTTCACTGAGAGGATGTTTTTCAATTATGTTATCGTGAATGATGATGCAATAGACACAAGTATTTGCTGGAAAACCTTTAGACGACGCTTCTATTTCAAGCTTTATATCAACACTTGAACTTTTCACGCTTTCATCTCGGTGAGAACAATCGATGACAAATAGAGGTTTATTTGCAAATTCAGAGTAACTTAGGAGCGGCGTATGTAGATAAGAGTGTTTGTAGCTTTTTCCAAATTGAGTGTAGTTGAAGTAAGCTTCGGTAAAATCTCCCTTTTCAAAGTCCAAATGCATCTTCTCCTTTGGATAGCTGTCTCCGTTCAGCGTCAAGGTGATATTCATAATAATTGCATAATTAAATTTCGTAGGATCGTTATTCACTTGATTCTTTTTGTGGTTGCTCTGGAAACAAACGATGACATAGCGAGGACTTTCTAAAAATGATGAAGTTTTCAACGACCAAATTTCGCTGGTGGCTCCTGTAGTGAGAGCAGGCAACATGTGAATTTCCCATTTTCTAAACGGTATCAAGATGGGAGTGTCAGCTTTGATTGCTTTTAAAAGTTGCAATTTAATTTGATCGTTTGGATGCAATCTTTGCACTTTGAGCTCGATATTTTCAATTTCCAATTGTACTTCAGTTGTTGTAGGATTGGCGATGGTAAAGCATTGATTGTCATTTTGAGCACGCACTAATCGAATGGTATGTTTTCCATATACGACATATTCGTAGTCATTGAAAATATTCAACAAATGTTTCAACGGAATGAGCATTCTAAATGACAAAGTATCCGCATCTGCCTTGATGATACCAACATCTTTATCTGGACTCCAAGTCGCAATACTCAAGGGTTTAGACTCTTCTTCGTCACGCACTGATTCCAACTCTTTACCATTTTGTTCGTAGCTAACGGATTGGAACATGAAAGCGCCAGCATTATTGACAAAAGATACTTCTCCAGTACCCTTAGTGCGCTTAATTTTTCCACTGATATGTAACAGACTTGCGTAAAGACCATCGAAAGCATTCGATTGATTAATGCTAATTTCTATGACATCATTGTTGCGGAAAGATTTAACGTATGGATAGTAGGTACGTCATTCATCTTTTTGAATTGACGTGTCCATTTGAGGTTTTTGGAATATGTTGAACACTTGCGGAGATAACATTGTAGCTTAAGGATTTGAGAAATCGGATATTTTTCACACTGAGTTCACGATGACTATCACGGTGGTGTTTGATGGTCTTTGTCTCGAAGAAGACTGATGGTCTATTCGTAGGTAGATGTATTTTATAAATACCTAGTACCATAATTCTTTGAGATGTGATCGAATTATGATTTCTTCACCTTGGAAATTCACCAGCTGAAAGTTTTGATCCAAAATTTTAAGTGTTATATTATGAATCTCGTCTGTATTGATGGGTAGATAAATGAGAGGATTTGGACTTTCGTCGATAGCGTAACCAGGATCTTCTCTGATAGCAAATTCGTAGATTGTGTGCGAAGGTCTGTCGTTGTAGAAGGCTCCCGAAGTAATGCTGGAATCGATGTGTATGGTTCGTACTTTTATAATGTTGACAGGCTGATCGGACATGTGAGTATCATTTTTTCTTAGAATCTTAGGAGAGTATCCCAATATGTGTGTCAAACTATCGTTCGGAGTGAAATCAATATCAAAATCTTTACAAAAAATTTCACATTTCAATGTATTATTGTTCGGTTTGAGGTAGAAGTAATCTTCAGGCATTACCTTTGTCGTCGTCGTCGTTGTCTTTGGTACGATTGCTTTCTGAATAAACTTTTCAATATCCTCAATTTCGTATGATCCCGTTGGAATGTCGATGCTTTTCTTCTTACCCTTTCCATCTACACAGTGGAACTTTGTACCTTAATCGATGTTGGGTATACTGTTGTACGAATGAAAACTTAGAAGAGCTAAGCCATATTCACTGTCACGCTGCAAGTGAAGCGGCGGCGAAAAATCGATTGAGAGAATCGAAGAGTGTCTCTTCAAAGTCAATATTGTATCACTTCGTTTCATCGACATGACTGATACACAAGTAGTTGTGACAGTATCTTTTATTGATATAGAAATTCGCGACGTCTAGTATGGTCAGGAAGAGTGTCTCGCATAAAAACACCACGAAAATGTGGAATTTTCATCTTTTTCGCAAATTCCCTAACCTCCCCATCGTACAGAGCTCTATTGGGTAGCTGAGCTAGTAG
Organism: Crioceris asparagi; assembly: GCA_958507055.1. Classification (NCBI taxonomy): domain Eukaryota; kingdom Metazoa; phylum Arthropoda; class Insecta; order Coleoptera; family Chrysomelidae; genus Crioceris; species Crioceris asparagi. The sequence continues at coordinate 52,199,906 of OY293829.1, read as the reverse complement.
TTTTTTTGTTTCTTCAAGTACAATCCTTTTCCTCCTTTATGCTGTTTCTTCAAGAACAGACCGAATCCGTTACGCGTTTTTCGTAGATACAAGCCGGATCCCAAGTGTTCCATAGCTTTATTATGTCGTGCGTCTTCTTCCATCTTTTTCTTTGCATTTTTCGTGTCGATGATGGTCTTTGCGATGGCGCTCGCTCCTCCAGCCAGCGACCCTAGAGCCGAGAGACCGGCAAACAATCGAATTAGCGGTAGAAAACCGCCACTTTTTGGCAATGGTATAATTCTATGTACTCGAATACGTTTTCGACCTCCACATTTTTTGATGGCTAATCGAGCTGCTTTCAAAGCAGCAGCAGATGACTTTTTCAAACTGCCACCTTCGTGATGAGGAGACTTTTCCATAGCTTGATGAATCTTCTTTGCAATTTGGGAAAATCCATGCTGTCGCCGATTCGTCATACCCATACCGAGTTTACGTTTCGCCTTCATAGCGTTGGTAATGAACCAAGCAGCTGATTTTTCACCTAAATTTGCGTCTTTCGATTTGACTCGTTCCCAAGCTCTATGTTCCAACACTTGATCGGCTTTATGACGTTCTTCCAATGATTTATTTTAAGAGTATGCAATGTCGTGTTCCCTGCAAGCTTCGTCCAACGGATTTATATCTCTATCTCCACGTTCTAAGCGTTCTTTGAATTTAGTTCCCGGTCCACAATATGAATAGCCTGGCAGATGTAGTTCGAATGGTAGGTTATTGATAAGCGTATTAACTACACCCTTACCGTGATGAATCAACATTGAAAATGATGTTAATATTGAAAGACATGAACATTTATACAAAATCCTAAACGTTTCATGGTATAGTGCACGACATGAGGGTCGTTCAACAGAAGCATACCTTACCGATCGAAAATTTAGATTACTTAAATGAAAGTCAATTTACCAGCAGTAAGCATGGTACATTGCTACCACATTCATTTCGTGCAATCATATGTGGACCGAGTGGATGTGGGAAAACAAATGCAGCACTTTCACTGCTCTTCCACCCGAATGGTGCTAAATTTGAAAACGTTTACGTGTATTCAAAGTCATTGTATGAACCTAAGTATCAGTTACTCGAAGAGGTGTTGAAAAAAGTCAAAGGAATCGGATAGTTTCAATTCAAAGAGAACGAATAAATTATAAGTCCCAACGAGGCTAAACCAAATTCCATATTCATTTTTGATGACATATCTGGTGATAAACAGCAGAAAATCCAAGAATATTATTCCATGTGTCGACATCGAGGTATAGATGTTATGTACATTGGGCAAACGTATAGTAAGGCTCCAAAGCAAATGTTGCGAGACAATTGCAATCTAATTGTGTTGTTCAAGCAAGATGAAATAAATTTAAAGCATGTGTATGATGAACACGTTTCACCTGATGTGTCATTCAATGATTTCAACCGTATGTGTTCTGATTATTGGAATGAAAAATTCGGTACAATGGTGATCGTGAAGGAGTGTGATCTGAATGCAGGTTGCTATCGATATGGCTTCGATAAGTTTCTAAAACCAAGAACTTAAAATGATAAAGTATATTCGTCAACATGAAACCACCCAGCAAAGAGGTTGACATAGTTCGCAAAACGAAAATCAATGATATCGCTAGGATCATAAAAAAGAAATACTTATCATTGAAATTGGGTAAATCAGAAGAGCATGAGGCATTACAAAAACTTTTCAAACCCATATCGGTTCCACTGAAAAAGCAGCTGGCAGTAGCTAAAAAATCACTCAGGAATAAATATATACCACCACTGTACCAAAAAAAGAAGTGAAGACAGAGGATGCATCGGTCGGCAATGCTGAAATTCTACCACCATTCCAGAAACTTGAACCTATTGCCAGTACTGATGGAGATGATGATGAAGTGTTCGATTATGATGAAGAAGCAGGAACATTTGACGAATATACAATTGCTCCCCAAGTCATTCAAGCATATATCGATCAGTATCCACCAATGAGTCATAAATTCTTAACACAACATTGGAGCAATGATGAGAAGATAGAAAAAGTATACGGGTCCATATATGATTTTACAACTTCAAAATGGCGGCTTGGTTCAAAAGAAATCGATTTTGATAAGCAGCACATCAAAGTTGCTGGACAGCAAGTGATAGGAACACCTGGGCTATATGAACTGATATTCTACGATGATCCAGAAAATTTCAACAAGGACGATCTCGTTGCGTACCAACACATTTTAGAACTGTCGAACGTACATAAAAAAGAAAATAATGCATTGAAAGGAACTAATAGTCGCAAATATATGGAAATCATCAATCCAATGTTTACTCGAAAGTCGTCGCGAATGGCGGAGGGGCGGGGCTTAATGTCTTACAATTCTAAACCTATGGAATACTTTTATTGGGATGATCCGAACGAATTGTGTGAGCGTTTTCGATTGTTGGTAGCGTCCAAAAATGCTGGAAACACTTCACTTGACAATGAAATTATATCCATAATCGAAGAATTGAAAGAGGCCAACATCATTCAATAGACATCATTTCCAAGATGACCATCGACAAGTTACTAATCTTATGGATGCTACCAACTAGCAGTACGTAGACGATCAGATGAAACATTGGGCTGACGTGTTTACGAAAACTATTGAGGATCTCACCGAGATTGTGAAACAATTCGAAAAAAAATTTAAATTGTTATCGGAACATTCGGTGACTTTCGTAATCGAATTAGCGAGCTGTCTGCAAAAGACGTTAAATACAAACAGACTTTCGACGACATTCTGGCTAAAAAGCTTAATCACTTGCAGAAAGATGTTAAAACACATTTTTTAAAGTGCTCATATCAGATGTGGAGCGTGCTTACACAAACAATTTGAAACAACTCACTCATGCCATCAACAAAAAATTTGAAAATGTGTCTGAAGCACACACCTTAACCAAAAATGTGGAAAGAGAGTTGAATCAGTTTCGAACGAATTTCGTTTACCAAATATCTGAATTAGGACTGGATATTACAAATTTGAATATTAGCATAAAAAAATACTAGCATCCATAACAAATTTGGAGCAACTCATCAAAAAGAAAAATTAAGATTTTTACACAATCATTCGCAGTGCTGGCTTCGTAAGAAAAGGTTCAAATTGCATGTGTAATTGCCAATCGAGAGAAAAATAGAAGATGATGCGATGTCCAATGGCTTTCATGTCCACGTAATAGAGAAGAAACACGTAGAAGATGGCTAAATTGAAGGCATCTAAATTTTCGATCGGTAAGGTATGCTTCTGTTGAACGACCCTCATGATGTGCACGATACCATGAAACGTTTAGGATTTTGTATAAATGTTCATGTCTTTCAATATTAACATCATTTTCAATGTTGATTCATGACGGTAAGGGTGTGGTTAATACGCTTATCAATAACCTACCATTCGAACTACATCTGCCAGGCTATTCATATTGTGGACCGGGAACTAAATTCAAAGAACGCTTAGAACGTGGAGATAGAGGTATAAATCCGTTGGACGAAGCTTGCAGGGAACACGACATTGCATACTCTCAAAACAAATCATTGGAAGAACGTCATAAAGCCGATCAAGTGTTGGAACATAGAGCTTGGGAACGAGTCAAATCGAAAGACGCAAAATTTGGTGAAAAATCTGCTGCTTGGTTCATTACCAACGCTATGAAGGCGAAACGTAAACTCGGTATGGGTATGAAGAATCGACGACAGCATGGGTTTTCCCAAATTGAAAAGAAGATTCATCAAGCTATGGAAAAGTATCCTCATCACGAAGGTGGCAGTTTGAAAAAGTCATCTGCTGCTGCTTTGAAAGCAACTCGATTAGCCGTCAAAGAATGTGGAGGTCGAAAACGTATTCGAGTACCTAGAATTATACCATCGCCAAAAAGTGGCGGTAATCTACCGCTAATTCCATTATTTGCCGGTCTCTCGGCTCTAGGGTCGCTGGCTGGAGGAGCGAGCGCCATCGCAAAGACCATCATCGACACGAAAAATGCAAAGAAAAAGATGGAAGAAGACGCACGACATAATAAAGCTATGGAACACTTGGGATCCGGCTTGTATCTACGAAAAACGCGTAACGGATTCGGTCTGTTCTTGAAGAAACAGCATAAAGGAGGAGAAGTATTGTACTTGAAGAAACAAAACAACTACTAGCTCAGCTACCCAATGTGCGAAGGGGAGATTATGGAATGTGCGAAAAAGATGAAAATTCCACATTTTCGTGGTGTTTTTATGCGAGACACTCTTCCTGACCACACTAGACGTCGCGAATGTGCCGTATTGAATTTAGATTCCTCCACCAATCCAGGTACACATTGGGTAGCTTACAAAAAGGACGGTAAAACACAATATTTCGATTGTTTTGGAAATTTGAAGTCGACAAAGGAATTGGTCGATTATTTTGGAAAGCAGCAGTGCGTCAAGATATTTTATGATTATGATGTTTATCAAACATATGATCAAAACAATTGTGGACACTTGTGTTTAGCATTTCTATATCAATAAAAGACACTGTCACAACTACTTGTGTATCAGTCATGTCGATGAAACGAAGTGATACAATACTGACTTTGAAGAGACATTCTTCGATTCTCTCAATCGATTTTTCGCCGCCGCTTCACTTGCAGCGTGACAGTGAATATGGCTTAGCTCTTCTAAATTTTCATTCGTACAACAGTATACTTCTGGAGCCTTCTACAACGATAGACCTTCGCACACAATCTACGAATTTGCTATCCACGAAAGTCCAAATCCTCTCATTTATCTACCCATCACTACAAACGAGATTCATAATATAACACTTAAAATTTTGGATCAAAACTTTCAGCTGGTGAATTTCCAAGGTGAAGAAATCATAATTCGAATACAGATTACAGAATTAAGAATTATGGTACTAGGTATTTATAAAATACATCTACCTACGAATAGACCATCAGTCTTCTTCGAGACAAAGACCATCCAACACCACCGTGCTAGTCATCGTGAACTCAGTGTGAAAAATATCCGATTTCTCAAATCCTTAGACTACAATGTTATCTCCGCAATTGTTCAACATTTTCCAAAAACCTCAAATGGACACATCAATTCAAAAAGATGAATGGTGTACCTACTATCCATACGTTAAATCTTTCCGCAACAATGATGTCATAGAAATTAGCATTAATCAATCGGATACTTTCGATGCTCTTTACGCAAGTCTGTTACATATCAGTGGAAAAATTAAGCGCACTAAGGGTACTGGAGAAGTATCTTTTGTCAATAATGCTGGCGTTTTCATGTTCCAATCCATTAGCTACGAACAAAATGGTAAAGAGTTGGAATCAGTGCGTGACGTTGGAATTGCGAGTACCGTTCGAGGGTATTTATGCTATAGCGAAGAAGAGTCTAAGCCCTTGAGTATAGCGACTTGGAGTCCAGATAAAGATGTTGGTATCATCAAGGCAGATGCGGATACTTTGTCGTTTAGTATGCTCATTCCGTTGAAACATTTGTTGAATATTTTCAATGACTACGAATATGTCGTATATGGAAAACATACCATTCGATTAGTGCTTGCTCAAAATGACAATCAATGCTTTACCATCGCCAATCCTACAACAACTGAAGTACAATTGGAAATTGAAAATATCGAGCTCAAAGTGCAAAGATTGCATCCAAACGATCAAATTAAATTGCAACTTTTAAAAGCAATCAAAGTTGACACTCCCATCTTGATACCGTTTAGAAAATGGGAAATTCACATGTTGCCTGCTCTCACTACAGGAGCCACCAGCGAAATTTGGTCGTTGAAAACTTCATCATTTTTAGAAAGTCCTCGCTATGTCATCGTTTGTTTCCAGAGCAACCACAAAAAGAATCAAGTGAATAACGATCCTACGAAATTTAATTATGCAATTATTATGAATATCACCTTGACGCTGAACGGAGACAGCTATCCAAAGGAGGAGATGCATTTGGACTTTGAAAAGGGAGATTTTACCGAAGCTTACTTCAACTACACTCAATTTGGAAAAAGCTACAAACACTCTTATCTACATACGCCGCTCCTAAGTTACTCTGAATTTGCAAATAAACCTCTATTTGTCATCGATTGTTCTCACCGAGATGAAAGCGTGAAAAGTTCAAGTGTTGATGTCAAGCTTGAAATAGAAGAGTCGTCTAAAGGTTTTCCAGCAAATACTTGTGTCTATTGCATCATCATTCACGATAACATAATTGAACAACATCCTCTCAGTGAAATTATAAAGAGATGGGACTAGGATGATGTATTACAAAAGACCTCTGTCTATCACTTCTCAGTTTAAGTTCAACCATCGTAGAAGAGAGAGATGAGAATAGCTTTCGTAGACATTCAAGGCTTCAATGTGGAGTGTCAATTCCACCCCAAAGAAATTGCCTTAAGGATTGGACGTCGATGTAGTAATTATTTGCTATTACCACCAATACCGTTCTCATCGCTAAGCAAAGCAGACCGATATGGCGTTTGTTATTTGGAGAAGAATGTACATAACCCCAAATATTCTTTCGGCTTTATACCATACGAATCGCTAGATGATATTCTGAAGGAAAATCTCAATGAAATTGATAACATCTATGTGCGAGGACATCAGAAGAAGCAATTTTTGGATGATAAACTTCAATCTTTCTACGGAGAGCAAGCTAATAGAGTCGTGAATTTGGAGGAATTTGATGACTCATGGAACACTGTTCCAGCGTTCAACAACAGCGAATTTACATCATGTATGAATCACTACACACGTAGCAGCAGTCAATTCTATAATTGTAGTCTTAGAAATGTTGATGAATTGTACAAATTCATTCGAAAATTTCCTTCGGTGCGTGCACCTAGTTGCTTAATTAGCTCGTTTATTGTGTCGTCTTTTTCGGAGAGCCTTTTATTCAAGTCTGCTATGGTTTTTGTGAGCTCGGCAATCTTCTCATTCATTTGCCTTTGGAAGGCCACGAATTGTGGTTCACTCATGTTGGTGGCTGTCGCACTTTCGTTTCACTATTGTACCTGGTACAAGGTTTGTAACCTTGAGCACCAGTGTGGTTTACAGTATAGCACTCTTGCGCAATATTACACTTTTATATATAGTCAATAATAATTATCTTTTATTGAGATAAATTTAAATTAAATGTGTTAGAACAGTATGTTAGGTTGATGACCTTCAACACCTGCTAACTCAAGTATGTTGTCTATTTGTTTTATTTTACTATAGTATAACGGATGCATGCAACTAACCTTTTTCAGACCCCTCTGTCTGGTGTAGGTGGCTCTGGCAATCCTTGGATGACGGGAAGGGGTGTGAGGAACAGCAAAACTGCCACTTTCACTGCACTTGACACTCCTTGTCTCCGCTTTAACTCGTAGTGCGTTTCAGAACGCTAGCGTTTCTTTCATTAACACTTTTACTGTAATTATCACGTTTAGTTATTCGCTAAAATCTAGCACTCAGAAAGTTGGACCAAGGTTGGTCGAAGGTTGGCCCAAGGTTGGACCAAGACTGGTCCAAGGTTGGTCCAATGCTTGTCCAAGGTAATCTCGAGCTTGATCTAAAGTTGGTTTGTCGTTGGAAGCTGAACTTGGAAGATCTGTCGATGGAAGCTCTGTCTCTGCTGACGTCTGGATCAGGAGCTCTTTGAGTATTCATTAACCAGTGTGTGTATTTAAAGATTTAAAGGTATTAATTTCTTTTAAGGCGTAAAATACCTTTAATTCATTCTAAGTTTCGACGGGACAACCCTCGTCTTCATCAGGAAATATATAAAAAAGAATAAATCTAAAAGAATAATTAAAAACAATTGAAATTAGACAAATTTCAAACAATCTAAAAAAATTAAAATATATTTTTCTTATTTATTTATTGATGACATACCTTCAGACAAAAATTTCATAGGACGTATCTATGTTAAAATTCATTGTTCCAAAATTTAGAAAAAAATGCTGTGGTTTAAGAAATATCCCTTCTTTTTGACAAATAAAATTATTTCGATACGAGTTTTATAAAAATAATATCTTGTTGTTATTCGTTTACCATAAAATGGTGTGACGTATGATATTTTGAGCGAGTTGGAGTGTCAAAGGTTTTTTGTATAGTGCTATTGCTGGGACATCTATAGGATTTCTGTTGATTAATAAGTTTGGGTAGTTAGCTGTAATTTTAGTGCTAATTATATTTTTAGTTTTAACTTTCTATAACAGGTTGTAATATATGCTATTTAAGTCTGCGATTTGTTTTTTGTTATATTTATATTTCCTCATGAAGACGAGGGTTGTCCCGTCGAAACGACGAATGGATTAAAGGTATTTTACTTCTTAAAAGAGATGATTCATTTATCCTAAACCATAACCACGAACAATAATATCTGAGAAACTAGAAATTTATATATATATAAAATAAAAAGATGTTCTTGGGGATGCAGCCATGTAATAAATAAAATTCTTTGAATTAATCCGAGCTTTCAAGAATGTTTATTCTCTTCTTCAGGGCAAACTACAAATAGTTACAAAATTATTTCAACAACAACTTATTCGGATTACAAAAATACTTACAGTCGTGAATTTAGAATAAATCAGCTAAAAACAGGAAAGATTTCATAGTCATCAATTACAAATGTCATTATTTATATTTGTCATGGTAACATAATAACTTAGAAAGTATCTAGATTTAGTTGATAAAAATGAATATTTATTCAAGTTTCAACAGGGCAAGCCCCATACATAAATATACATTAATTTTTACTGTGTAACTTAAAATTACTTAAAAATAATTAATACAATATTCATTCATAGCTTAACAAAATCTTTGATTTGCGTTGTACTTGGTAGAGCGATGAACAATATAACGTCGCTTGAGAGCAGAAGTAGTCTAACTCAAAAAACGTTGTTGTACAGGAGACGGTTTTTTTTTTAATTTTATGGTTATTATAATGATATGGAATTATAAGCCATTGCTTTGAAAGTGTTATTATTGTCTTTTCACATTAGCTTCATGGAGGATAATGATTGCTGATATTTGAAAAAAATTAGGACATAGCATAGTGCGACATGTAACATAGGATAGTTCTGCAGTAGAGAAACTCCACTTATTATGCAATTTGTAGCATGGAAACCAGCGATTCTGAGTGTAAAGTCGTACTATGTATTTATATAATAAAAATAAAAACTTATTTTCAAAGATGTTTTATTATAATAAACGACAGCTCGTACAAAAAATATGAAATATAAGACTATGGTGAGAAATGAGAAAAAATAACTCCTTAAACTCATTAAAGGTATGAAAATAGACGAAAATAAATAAGTAATTCTTGAAATAACGAACAGGAACAATGAGGAATAGAATTAATCAGAGTCTGAATTGTGTTCTCCTTGTGCTGAATAAGGAAGATTTTGGAAAAAGTCATGATATTGCTGTAATATTACCTTCTTCTTGCATAGAAAATCCAGATGGTCGAATTTTTTCTTTGAAATAGGTATTTTTTTCGAATAGCATTTTTTTAATTGTATCCGTTCCAAATCGACAACTTTAGTTTTTCGTCCTTTTTGGAGAAGGTTAATCTTTTTAAAATCTTCATCATCGTATTGGTATTTGAAAAATATTATATTCGGAAACTGAAAGTTACACTCAACAATCCGAAATCTGGTGATGAAAACTTTCTCATTAGTTTCATCTTTATCCCAGTTGAGGGTCATAGATTCTTGCAAATGCTTCAAATCGTAAACATCGTCCTGTGAAATTTCCACAACTTTGTAAGGCTTAACCTTCTTTGCAGTTCGAACCAATGTATACCATTGTTCCGGGGTGTATACCGGGATATTTCTGGCAGCTTTTTCAATGACACTGTGCATTGAATCTCCTTCTGTTTGAGTATGTCCACGCTCCATAAAATTATGACGGATGACGATTTGATGCTTTTGGGCCAGATAATTGTATAATGTGAATAAATACTTATTCCTATTTTGCCCTGAACAATTATCAGAAAAAAACTAAAAATGTGTAACGCCCTTTTGTAAGTGTTCATTCACAAAAAGTAGAATACAACTTCCAATTTCCGAAGAACCTCTTTTGGCTAGACATTCATGCCACATGTAACAAGTTCCTTCGTTGTTACCCAAATTATAAATAGAAAAGTTATAAGTCTGCAGTTTCAACTTATAGTAGGCTAATCCAACATCAGATTTTGGGACTGGAAGTGCCTTCTGCAGGTCAAATGCTGCAGCTAAAAAATTTGAATGCTCAGATGCTTTTTTCTTATCCCTTTCCTTTGCCTCCCTTGCTTTTAACCTATTTTCCCTGTGTGAAAGATATTCCTGTTCCAACCTTAATTTGTCCTCAGGAGTTGAGTTGTCATAACAGTGGCAAATATCGCAAATATCTTTTTTTGGTCTGAAGAAAGAAATATTGAATTCTTGGTTGAAAATTGTGCGATACATACTTTCGGTGGCGACATTTTTAATATTATTATCCTTACACTGTTCTTCATATAGGACGTACATTTTTGAGACATTTAAGGTTGGTGGTAGATAGAGACGAGAAGTACTTGACCTACAGTAATGGCTATCTATGAATTCGAAGGAATTGATATGATCCTTCACTCCTTGTTTGACCGTTTCATCAATCTGTGAGTTCTTACAAGTTTTTCCTCTTTTGTCGGTACTTACAACACCAGTGATACTACTCTGTTTTTTAATAACAGTCTTGACAACTTGGCCGCTTATACTCAACGTGTTCAGGAAAAAAGTTTTACATACTGAGATTCTTTCCTTATGGGCAGGCAAATAATACAAAATGGTAAAGTTGCGTCTACTCGATTGTTCTCGAGTATCTTCATCCTCACTCGGGTTTATTGACTTTTTAGCAATTCTAGTCCTTGTTTTAGCGTTAACCTCAATATGCCGGCCAATAAAATCTCTCTGCCTATCAATGTCAGCCAAATTCCAATAATCCTTAAAAATTTCATCTCGTTCATTGTAGGTAATTTTATCTGCGCATCTTTTTTTACAGTTTTGGCATGGGTTCTTCATCTTTCTGGCATTTGCAATATTCCCTCTCCAGTTAACGTATTCCTTTCCTGAGTTCCTTGCAGATTTTATTTTGTTTCTTCTCCACTCTGTTGTATTTCTTATCCTTTTCCTTGTTTTTTACCTTCTTTATAGTTTCTTTATTCGAATTGCTTTTCCTAGAGCCTTTTTTCTTCTTCTTTGGTTTGGCTTTTTTGCTATCAACTTCAATTTCTAATTCTGTTTCGTAATCAGGGTCTTCATCCGTTGCAAATGGATCGCTTTCAGAAGAAGAAAGACATGAATCATTTTCTGGTTCCATCTGTTTTTTCTGAGAAGACAGTTGAGTCTCCTCTGTTTCATATAAATCAGGCAGCTCCCTACATGTCCTGCTTTGAGGATTGATGATATTCCATGTTTCTGCAGATGGTATTTGGTGAATGTTGGGATCAAAGACTATACATTCTTGGGACACCAACCACTGTGGAGGAGTCAAATCACTAGATTGCATTAGATGAAGGCTGTAGTCTTCATATTCAGGCACCAACCACTGTCGAGGAGTCAAATCAATAGATTGCATCAGATGAAGGCTGTAGTCTTCATATTCAGGCATTAGCTGAATACTTTGGTTTTCTAACATTTTTTCCTCTCGGCTTGTTTCTAAAAAAAATTATGGATCAACAATTTTATTAATTGATAAATAAAAAACGTATCAACTCAAAAAAAAATCACAATAATATTGTAGCTATGTTAAGAAGAAGCAACATAAATCGTTTGTAACAAGTTTCTCCTCATCAAAAATTAAAAGGTACGTATTTTTGATTTCATTTATTTGAGATTTAACCAAATAATAATATAGTAAACTTCGAAAATGTCTTACCTGTATCGCTGCCATCTCTTTGGTTTCTAGCCAGGCTCACGATATTTCTCACTCGCGAACTTGAAAATTCCATTGGAAAAAAATCTTTGAAGAATTAACAGTATGTAGCTACTGTATTAAACTTAAATGAGGTTTTTGCGAATGCTTTTAATTTAGAAAAAACATTCGTATAGTACGCACACATGTATCGGCAAGTTGCAACGAATATAAGTCTGAAAACAGAACTATTCTTCCTCCGTGATCGACCGAAATGTGATTAATTCGGAAATCTTCGTTGATGCAGAAAGAGCCTAAGTCCACATCAAAATGTATTTAGGATAGTAAATATCACATAGGATGCTTCTGCTTTAAAATTCAAATATAATTTTAAGATAGGATAGTTTTGCATTTAGCTGTTACTACGAAATTATTGAATATAGACATACGCTAGTTCTACACCAAATGTATGGTGGTCTGAAGAATCGTATGACGTAAAAATCCGAATTTGCCAAATTATGGAGATAGGCTACTTCTGCTCTCAAGATTTATTAAATCAAGCCAATGAGCATTATCATTACATAGTTCTAATAACCTACATACAATATTTTTCTTTTCACCATTTCGTAAAACAGGATTTGAAAAATAATAATCATTTGCTCTGAGCATCCTCGGAGGAGTATAAAAATTAAATTTCCCTAAAAGATCTGAGCAGTAGATAGAGTTCGATAAAATTTTGTATGCAAAAATTATATCTGCTCTATCTCTGGCAGATTCAAGAGTACTTATATTAAATAATTTGTATGTTAATGAAAAGTCATGATCTGTAAAATGGAGTGCATTGCCTGCTTTAAAAGCGGCATATTTAAGAAAAAGGGTATCAAGCGACTCGATCTTTTTTATAAGATCCTTTTCATTAGGTTTCCAAATTGTTGATGCATACATTAATTTCGAGTAAACAACAGAGAAATATAGTGTTCGAAAAGTATCTGTTGACTTAAATTTAAAAGAAAATCTTTTAATAAAATAAATCTTCTTACGAATCTTCATATCAAGGTACTCAACATGATACTTGAATGACATTTTAGAGTCAAATATAACTCCAAGATCATTAATATTATTTACTCTCTCGAGCAAGTTGCTGTCAATTGAAGAGTCAGAAAACATAAAGGTATTACTTTTTCCAAATCTTATTACAAAACACTTTTTGGTATTACATTGTAGACCATTTAACCTACACCATTCAGCAAAGGAATTAATATCTTGCTGAAGTAATAATGAGTCATTAGGTGGTTCAATCACCTTGAATAATTTAGTATCATCCGCAAAAAGAGAAATTTCACTGTACCTTATGGAATAAACAATATCATTAATGAATAATAAAAATAATAAAGGACCCATATGAGTTCCTTGTCCTACTCCGGATAACACTTTAATAGTGAATGATATAGAATTTTTTATTTTAACTATTTGTTGCCTTTCGCTCAAGTAAGAGTCAAACCATAGTAATACACTTCCTGCTATTCCATAAGTACAGAGTTTTTTAATTATAAATTGAGATTAACTAAATCGAATGCCCTAGTAAAGTCGATGTAAATCGAATCAGTAATCATTCTTAAGTTTAGGTTTTCCAATATGAATTCAGAATATATAGAAAGGTTTGTGACTGTAGATCAAGAAAACCATGTTGGTTCGGTAAAAAACAGGTAATCTAGCAGTTTCGCGAAAACTTTATATTTATTGATTGGTCTATAGTTGTTGATATCCGTTGGGTCTCCTCCTTTAAGTAATGGAGACAAAAAAGATATTTTCCAACATTGCGGGAATATGCCAAGCTTAAGTGAGATGTTAAACAAATCTAATAGCCAAAATTTGAGTGCATCACTACATTTAACAACTATTATGGGGTGTATTTTATCAGGACCAGGACTATTGCTAGGTTTTAAGTTATTTATACATCCTTCAATATCTTCAGTTGTTAACGATATATTACTATAAGTGTCATAACATTCGAAAGCTAAGTATAGCTAAGGTCGTTGTTGCGGTATGCACTACTAAATTTTTTTGCAAATAAATTCGCAAAATCCTGATCATAATCAGCAGTCTGACCATCCAAGTGAAACATCGAAGGAATGGAATTACTCGAACTTAAATTGTTTACATATTTATACAAATTTTTTGAATCATTCCTAATTGATTCTTCTGTAGAACATAGGTAAGCTTTTTCATCTCTTCTTGCTAAAAGTTTAGCGTGAGCTCTATCTTTTTTAAAAAGATTAAAGTAATATTGATATTTATATTGTTTATATAATTTATGTGATCTTTTTTTATTTATAATTGCTGCTATCAACTCATTGGAAAACCATTGAGGAAAGGAACTCGTTTTAAGACGGAATGTAGGAACAAATCTATTTATCAGGTCATGAAATTTATTTTCAAGCTCAAGAACGAATTCATTCAATGAAATTTCGTTGATAATTGTATTAGGGATATTAATATTACATAAATGATGTGCCCTCTCAGAAAAAAATTGCATGTTTGTAATCATATATAATTTCATCGACTGCACAATAAACTATTTTTTTAATTGGAAATGAAATCGATAAGGGAGAGTGAGCATCATCACACTTAATTAAATATTCATCGCTGGGTACAGCCTTAGCATCATAAAAATTAGTAAATGCTAAGTCAAGAATATTTCCTGTAATATTTTTATACTATTTATCTGAACTAATTTATATAATTTACACCATTTAGACAGAAAATATGCAGCATCTCTAAAATTAACATTAGGGTGAAATCCATGCGCGGTGGAATAATTGGATTCAATTAACCATGCATAGCCAGGTACATTAAAATCCCCTACCAACAGAAACTTAATATTAAAATTATCAACCAAAATCTCACAAAGATATGTTTGCATACATTCAATCAATTCAGCATAATATTCAGATTTAGCGTTGGGAGGAATATAACAAGTGCCGATAACCAAAAAGGAATCGCCGTTAAATATTTTAATAGAGAGTATTTCACAGCTATTATTACTAAGTATGATTTTTTGAAATTTATTTTTTTATTATTAGCTATCAGTACACCCCCCACCATCTCCTTTGAAACTAGTGAAAATAGATCGATCACAGCGAAATAAATTATAGCTAATTAAACCAAGTTCTGAGTCAATGATGTACTCGGTGAGCCACGTTTCCGTGAGAATAATCACATCAAATTCTCCAAGAAAACCAATTCCAGCGCGAACTAGGTTGAGTCTACCGCGAATACTATGCGTATTTTGATAACATAATTTGATATGTATGGGGCTTACGTATTCGTATGCTTGTGTATTTGAAGATGCGGGTTTCACTTTAGCTGACCTATCTACAGTGATAGTGGGTACGCCTCGGATGTATTTAATGAAGATCCCCTGCTCGCCCTTACCTTTGCGCTTTTTAAG
Organism: Crioceris asparagi; assembly: GCA_958507055.1. Lineage (NCBI taxonomy): Eukaryota > Metazoa > Arthropoda > Insecta > Coleoptera > Chrysomelidae > Crioceris > Crioceris asparagi. The sequence goes on along the minus strand of OY293829.1, from coordinate 52,184,563 downwards.
CTCCTTTATAACACTCGATCGGTGAGCTCTTTGTTGACGGGTGAGATCAGCTGATATGGCGATGTCTTGTTCTTTACATATGATTTTCTTGTTGTGAAATACCCAGTGTACCTCTTTTTTCGAAGGAAGTGTAATCTTGAGAGGACGGATGGATTTCTCAACAAATTTGTTGCCCAGGGAGAGACGGCTATTTCGTTGACGTTAAACAATGGTACGTCATTACATTTGTTTAACAGGTCGATAACCTTTTGCTTATCCGTAGCTTCTGCATTGGCAGAGTCTTGCAATTTATAAACTATGATGTTTTTTTCACGAGAATTTCTATCATGGAATTCTGCAATGGTATCCTCCGATGCAAGAAGAGCATTGTCTTCTAAGATATCTAGTCTTTCCTCAATAGTAGTAATTTTGCTTTTTATATTATTAATGGATTCTACGATGCTACTAAATCTTTCATCGATTTTTTTAGATAGAAATTTGTAAAGAGCTTTAGCACTAGCATCAAGAGTATCCAAATCTTCAGCATCATCTGGATCTACTTCATTAAATTGCTTTGAACCATAATTGCCACAACACGCTTTAAACGTATTGTCGCTATTAGGTTTATCTTTTTTAGCACATGACAGATGGAAATATGAGTTACATCCAACACATGGCATCCTCTGTGAGAGTAGTGGAGTTTTTACGACATAAGAAGCATTTATATGGCATTTTCACAAGAGCAGTGCCTGCTAGACGTAAAATTTATAGATTTAGGTATTATATATCTCTCAGACAATAATAAATATCTATCGACTTCTGTTTGTATGTATACACATGTACAGGAATGACTTATTACGTTGGAATCTTCAATTCAATATGTTTCACCATCGCACGTAGTTTAAAGAGCAGCTTGATACAACATGAGCTCGCATTCCTTGCTGACGTAGCCTGGTGGCGATTTTTCTCGAAGGTAGTTGACGAATGTCAGCAATAAAATCTGTGGAATGTTTCCTATATCTCAGTTCCTTAAATACTTAGAAGTCTGATTTTTTTAAGGATCACTTCATACACACTTCACTTTTGACTGTCCGAATATTATGATTTTAAATAAACTTTATCTTGACGTATTATCTTAAGTTCATCAGAGTTAATACACACTCACTTTACTCGTGTACGTTTATGAATAATCTTTATATGTTTGTAGCTATTTGAACAAGGAGCACAATTAAATTAAAATTATTATTAAGGCAGATATAGGTTCAGTGTAGAAAAAATAATATATTTCATATAATTTACGAATATTACATGAAAACATACAAATATACCCATACATAGACTAAATTACCTCTACTCTTGGGCTTGAACTGACCGTTTAAAGGAAAAAAAAAGATATATAATATACATGCAAGAATACGTACAGGATGCTCTGACTTTTGTGCGCGTGTGTTCAATCAAAAATTAAAGTCTTTAATGAGTTTCATTACAAAATTAAATGTATTCGACCCCACACGTTGCTGGATGTATTCGGTTGAACGGCAAAAGCGAGGATTACCTCATGCACACATTTTGATTTGGTTAGTCGACAAAATACGTCCTGAAGAAATCGATAGTATAATTTCAGCGTAAGTTGCAGATCCGTATACTTATCCATTACTGTTTGATATTGTTACAACACACATGATTCATGGCCCATGCGGTAATCTGAATCGTTTATCGCCTTGCATGGCAGATGGAAAATGTACAAAACGTTTTCCTAAAAAAATCACTAATGATATGATTACAAATGTCGATGGATATCAAATATATCGTCGAAGAAATACCGATAATAGAGGACAATGATTTACGAAAAATATCGACAACGCAGACATTGACAATCGTTGGGTGCTAACATTCAATGCTCATATTAATGTTGACTTCTGCCGTTCGGTATGTATTTCGAATTAAAAATAACAATGTGAATGCTCCTCCATTGAATATGAACAATGAAATAACACTCTACCAAATTGGCCGGTAGGTACTTCAGCTCCAATGAAGCTGTCATTGACTGATTGATAGCGCTATAAATTCTCCAAAAACTACACTCTCCGAATATTTTGAATTGTGTAATCGTGCGAATGATTTTGGTGCCTTTGCACGGCCACTACTTTATTCAGAAGTACCTACCACGCTATTTCACATGGGTTCAAAAAAATGGAATAGAATAAACTATATACCAGGCGTCACTATATTTAACAATATTATATATATACTCTTTCATTTTTGAAATACAGACATCTTTAAATTACATATATACTTACGTTAAACGTAATTAGTCTCTCGATACCCAGGTGGCGCGAAGTGTGTCCCGCTGGTAGATCAGGTCAGAAAAGTTTGACTATCTTCCAGTTGCTTTTGTTTCGTCGGATATAGCTTCCACTTATGTGGCGCTGATGAAAGCTAACAAGCTTGAAATCACGTGATCCACTTCTAGTGGGTGGCTATGTCCGACTAAATAAAAGCACAAAGTTGCAGAGCATCTCCATTATTATATTATATTATATATATATATATATATATATATATATATATATATATATATATATATATATATATATATATATATATATATATATATAATATATTTATTGATTTTGTATTCTTGACTGTTTCTATATTAAATAAAAATATGTTCTTGGGGATGCAGTCATGTAATGATCAAAATTCTTTGAATTAAGCCGAGCTTTCGAGAATGTTTATTCTCTTCTTCATGGCAAACTACAAATCGTTACAAAATTATTTCAACAAATGATTAGGATTACAAAAATACTTACAGTCGTGAATTTAGAATAAATCAGCTAAAAACAGGAAAGATTTCATAGCCATCAATTACAAATGTCATTATTTATATTTGTCATGGTAACATAATAATAATAAGAAGAAGAAGAAGAAGAATTTATTGCATCGTTAAAAAAAACATTTTCACATAACATATTAAAGCGTTTTCCTATCGGACTAGTTAGACAAACAAGACAATTTTACCGTAATTTGCATATAAATATATAAGTAAATAGAACACATAAATAATACGATATTGTATACGTATATACATATAAACACATATACATATAAAATGGGATATAAAATGAATAATATTTGTGATAAAATAACAACAGCACCCCTTGAATCCATGTAAATTAAGCTTGTAGATATTCTTCCACTGCATAATATGCGTTTGTTAATAGATGCTCAAGGAGAAGAGCTCTTAATTGTTTGATCTCGCATTTGCTTCCAAATAATTGCATCGCTTTGTTATAGCAGAAGACACCTTGATAACTCGAGGAGCTCTGCCCCACACCCAGACGAGAGTATGGTAGGCGTATTTCAGTACCTCTTCTTGTGTCGTGATTATGAATCATGTTATTTGATATATATTCTAGTTCATGTTTCTTGGTGTTAAGTTAAATATGTATAGTGAGGGTAATGTAAGAATTGACAATTTGATAAAATTGTTTTTACATGATTTTTAGAAAGTATCTAGATTTAGTTGATAAAAATGAATATTTATGAATAATCTTTATATGTTTGTAGCTATTTGAACAAGGAGCACAATTAAATTAAAATTATTCTTAAGACAGGTACAGGTTCAGTGTAAAAAAAAATATATTTCATATAATTTACGAATATTACATGAAAACATACAAATATGAATATGAATGAATGAGTATCAATTCAATTCTCAGAATAATCATGTTTAACTTATGTATGTCGTATTGTGAGAGAATATGATTATACATTTATATATAATATAATTTAAAATTTCTATATAAATGTATAATCATACTCTCTCACAATACGACATACATAAGTTAAACATGATTATTTCATATTTGTATGTTTTCATGTAATATTCGTAAATTATATGAAATATATTATTTTTTTACACTGAACCTGTACCTGTCTTAAGAATAATTTTAATTTAATTGTGCTCCTTGTTCAAATAGCTACAAACATATAAAGATTATTCATAAATATTCATTTTTATCAACTAAATCTAGATACTTTCTAAAAATCATGTAAAAACAATTTTATCAAATTGTCAATTCTTACATTACCCTCACTATACATATTTAACTTAACACCAAGAAACATGAACTAGAATATATTACAAATAACATGATTCATAATCACGACACAAGAAGAGGTACTGAAATACGCCTACCATACTCTCGTCTGGGTGTGGGGCAGAGCTCCTCGAGTTATCAAGGTGTCTTCTGCTATAACAAAGCGATGCAATTATTTGGAAGCAAATGCGAGATCAAACAATTAAGAGCTCTTCTCCTTGAGCATCTATTAACAAACGCATATTACGCAGTGGAAGAATATCTACAAGCTTAATTTACATGGATTCAAGGGGTGCTGTTGTTATTTTATCACAAATATTATGCATTTTATATCCCATTTTATATGTATATGTGTTTATATGTATATACGTATACAATATAGTATTATTTATGTGTTCTATTTACTTATATATTTATATGCAAATTACGGTAAAATTGTCTTGTTTGTCTAACTAGTCCGATAGGAAAACGCTTTCATATGTTATGTGAAAATGTTTTTTTAACGATGCAATAAATTCTTCTTCTTCTTATTATTATTATTATGTTACCATGACAAATAAATAAATAATGACATTTGTAATTGATGGCTATGAAATCTTTCCTGTTTTTAGCTGATTTATTCTAAATTCACGACTGTAAGTATTTTTGTAATCCTAATCATTTGTTGAAATAATTTTGTAACGATTTGTAGTTTGCCCTGAAGAAGAGAATAAACATTCTCGAAAGCTTCATTCAAATTCAATTCAATTCAAAGAATTTTGATCATTACATGACTGCATCCCCAAGAACATATTTTTATTTAATATAGAAACAGTCAAGAATACAAAATCAATAAATATATATATATATATATATATATATATATATATATATATATATATAAATGGAGATGCTCTGCACCTTTGTGGATCACGTGATTTCAAGCTTGTTAGCTTTCATCAGCGCCACATAAGTGGAAGCTGTATCCGACGAAACAAAAGCAACTGGAAGATAGTCAAACTTTTCTGACCTGATCTACCAGCGGGACACACTTCGCGCCACCTGGGTATCGAGAGCCAAATTACGTTTAACGTAAGTATATATGTAATTTAAAGATGTCTGTATTTCAAAAATGAAAGAGTATATATATAATATTGTTAAATATAGTGACGCCTGGTATATAGTTTATTCTATTCTATTTTTTTGAGCCCATGTGAAATAGCGTGGTAGGTACTTCTGAATAAAGTAGTGGCCGTGCAAAGGCACCAAAATCATCCGCACGATTACACAATTCAAAATATTCGGAGAGTGTAGTTTTTGGAGAATTTATAGCGCTATCAATCAGTCAATGACAGCTTCATTGGAGCTGATGTACCTACCGGCCAATTTGGTAGAGTGTTATTTCATTGTTCATATTCAATGGAGGAGCATTTACATTGTTATTTTTAATTCGAAATACATACCGAACGGCAGAAGTCAACATTAATATGAGCATTGAATGTTAGCACCCAACGATTGTCAATGTCTGCGTTGTCGATATTTTTCGTAAATCATTGTCCTCTATTATCGGTATTTCTTCGACGATATATTTGATATCCATCGACATTTGTAATCATATCATTAGTGATTTTTTTAGGAAAACGCTTTGTACATTTTCCATCTGCCATGCAAGGCGATAAACGATTCAGATTACCGCATGGGCCATGAATCATGTGTGTTGTAACAATATCAAACAGTAATGGATAAGTATACGGATCTGCAACTTACGCTGAAATTATACTATCGATTTCTTCAGGACGTATTTTGTCGACTAACCAAATCAAAATGTGTGCATGAGGTAATCCTCGCTTTTGCCGTTCAACCGAATACATCCAGCAACGTGTGGGGTCGAATACATGTAATTTTGTAATTAAACTCATTAAAGACTTTAATTTTTGATTGAACACACGCGCACAAAAGTCAGAGCATCCTGTACGTATTCTTGCATGTAACGTGTAACCTATTACAGCTAAAACGATTTCGTAAGCTTTGCCAACAATTCATCGTCGACATCGTGAAGATAGAGAGTGAACGACTGCGATACTAACGGTATAATCAACAGAAACTGCGTGCAGAAGAATACATTCACTTGCGAGACGCTATTGTGAACAACGCCGACACTGCTGAAATTGGTAAATCTATCATCGTACATAATAGGTTACACGTTACATGCAAGAATACGTACATGATGCTCTGACTTTTGTGCGCGTGTGTTCAATCAAAAATTAAAGTCTTTAATGAGTTTCATTACAAAATTACATGTATTCGATCCCACACGTTGCTGGATGTATTCGGTTGAACGGCAAAAGCGAGGATTACCTCATGCACACATTTTGATTTGGTTAGTCGACAAAATACGTCCTGAAAAAATCGATAGTATAATTTCAGCGGAAGTTGCAGATTCGTATACTTATCCATTACTGTTTGATATTGTTACAACACACATGATTCATGGCCCATGCGGTAATCTGAATCGTTTATCGTCTTGCATGGCAGATGGAAAATGTACAAAGCGTTTTTCTAAAAAATCACTGATATGATCACAAATGTCGACGGATATCAAATATATCGTCGAAGAAATACCGATAATAGTGGACAATGATTTAGGAAAAATATCGACAACGCAGACATTATAATAATATAATAATAATCTTTATTAGCATTATCAGCTCTAACAAATATAATTTAATTGAATTACAATAGTGTAATAAAATAAATGAGATACAATACAGCGAAATAAAATACAGTACAGAAAACATAAATTTCAATTGATGGTCAATTTAACTCTGTATATACAGTCTAAATACGTTACAATGATGGGTTATAACATTTTACATATTTCACACACTGGCTTTTGAATTCTCCAAATGTTGAACATTCTTTTAATTCCTTTGGGAAAGAGTTGTAAAGTTGTAAGCCTTTGATGAACAATGTGTTTGTAGCAGCATTAGCAACACTGATATAGAAATCATTCGAAGCATGGGATCTTGTATTGTGATTATGTATTTCTTGAAGATACGTTATTTCTTCAGTTAAGTAGGTTGGTAAGCACCCTGATTTCAATTTATATACAAACTTGAGCATATTATAAGCAGCCCTTTGTCGAACATTCAATAAATTCAAGGTTTCCAACATGTAAGCTATTGGTGTCCTTTTTTTACATAGTAGAATGGCTCTCATAGCACGATTTTGTATCTTTTGTAATGAATCAATTTGTTCATTATTCATCAGGTATATGAATGTTCCACAGAAGTCAAGATGAGGAGATATTACGGTTTTGTATATAGTTAACTTAGTAAAAGATGATACCTTATTATTCAATCTGTATAGGAAATTACTTTTTCTTGCCATTTTTTTCTTAATATACTCACAATGTGATTTAAGATTCAGTTCATTATCTAGCATGAAGCCCAGGTACTTGAAATGCTTAACTTCTTCTATAACATTATTATCAATTAATAAATGGAAACTGGATGTCAAATTTTCAATTTTTTTAAATTATGTCTATTTGATATTACCATGTATCTGGTTTTATTTACGTTCAGTTTCAAACCATTGTCATTCAGCCATACGGAGATATTCTTCAAATATTGATTGATTAGTGATATAGTTTTCAGAACATCCTCTACCTCTCCTTCGCAGTATATCATGGTATCATCAGCAAACAACTTTATTTTGCAATTTTTAACATGGTATACTATGTCATTGATGAACAAAATGAATAATATTGGTCCTAGAGCACCTCCTTGAGGGACTCCATAATGTATGCCGTATGTACCAGTAGATGTATTATTATATTACACTATTTGTGACCTACCAGAAAGATAGCTTTCGAACCATTTCAACGCATTTTCCTAAATGCCCAACTTTTCGAGTTTTCTCAGTAGCAGATAGATGTTTTAGTTTCAAATGCTCTTTTTAAGTCTAGAAATATAACTATAATGACCTTTTTATTATTGATTATCTCAGTTTTCCATTTCGATAGTAGATGATGGATAGGAAGTGTATTATTTGGACGGAATTCCGAACAGGAGGTTGAATTGGGCACTTTTTCAATAGGCACTATTGTGGATACTTTCCATTTCTCAGGGAATTTTCCTGTCATGAATGATGAATTAATCAAATATAGTATATGATTAGCAGCGACTTCGAATGTCAATTTTATTATTTCCAAGTTTATGCCATATTTGTCGCAACCGTCTTTCTTCATTCTATTCATTATCCTTCTGAGCTCATTCATTGTGAGTGCTGCAAATGTGGTAAGCTCCATTTCGTGTCGAGGTAGATTATTCAAGATGTAATCGGTTTTGTGAACAGGTTTGATTTCGTTTACAATTTCCAATATACTTTCTATGAAGTATGAATTGAAAGAATTTGCAATGTCTGCGTCATTTTCTTTCCAATGGTTACCGAACTTTATTTTAGGATGCCTGTTTTGAGGTTTTTTATTTACTAACTCTTTGAGGGACCTCCACATTGCCTTTGCATCTCCTTTTTTTTCATCGATCTGTTCTTTACAGTATTTCTTTGTTTCTTACCTAATCAGTGAAGTAACAGCATTTCTGATTTTCTTATAGATAATCCAGTCCTCCTCTATTCCCGAATTTCTAGCCACTTTGTATAAGATGTGTCTATATTTTATTTGTTCCATGATCTCATTTGTGAACCATACTTTCAGTTTGAAGTTATTAAAAGTTCTATGTTCTTTCCAAGGTGCGTGTTCATTTAGAACTTTTACAACATTATTGATGAATGAGTCTGCCAGTTTATTCACATCAGAACTATTTGTATCCCACTCTTGATCAAATAACGATTTTTGAAAATCTAGCTTATTAAAATTTTTAAAGTCTCTAGTGAAAACTGCGGTATTTTGATTCAATTTCACCTTATTTGTTGTCAGCGAGATAAGTATATTAGAATGGTCAGAAACTCTAAGATAATCCGATATTTGGTATTTAATATTTTTGTCACTTGTTAACACATAATCAATCAGTGTAGATGAGTCTTTAGTAATTCTTGTACTTTCTTTAACAATTTGGTATATTCCCAATAGGTTTATTAGCTGTTTAATTTTTCTACTATACATTGAGTCTATTTTTAGATCTATGTTGAAATCATCTGTTATAATCAATATAATTTTTTCTTTCAATAAAATCTCAATTTTTTCCTGCAAAAATGCTAAGAACTCTGAATGAGAGGAATTTGGAGAATGGTAGAGTGTACATACAATATAAGATTCCTTACTATTCAGTTTTACCTTTGCTGCCAACAACCACGTGTTAATATAAATTGATTTTTTCATCACTTGTTTGTATTCCAGACCAGTCTTAAGATAGATGCTGACCCCACCAGTGTGTCTACTCGTAGATTTACAATTTAACATATCGTATTCATCTATTTTAATCTCATTTTGACTAATGTCATCCGTGATGTGAGTCTCTGTTAAACATATTAACAATGGTCTATGACAATGTATATTCATTAAAACATCATTTAAATTACATACAAGACTAGCAGTATTTGCATAAAATATAAGATTTTTATTCATGTCTATGAAACTATCATTTTTTGAACTTCTAAAAAAGGGATGTCATGGCTAGGAGTGATCTGATTTGGTAGAACTATCCGATTCGGAGTATTCTCATTGTTAGTAATTGAAGTAACGCTATTTCCATCTTGAGCATTTGAAACAGCAATATTTTTATTTCCCATAGTTGAATTTACAATATTATTAGTATGGTGATGTAAAATATTAGAATGATTGTCACTACAAAGTTTATTTATAAATTTGATTATTGCTTGAGCCAAGAACCATTTACCTACCTTATTGATCCTGATCCCATCGTTATATTAATTTGTTCTTCTAATAATTTTATCTACTTGAATAAGATTGGAACAGAGTAATCCACTATAATGCAGTTCCTTTATCAAAGAGATGTTACGATCATATATACAATAATTTAAATGACTCTTATCATATCGATATGGCTCAGTAATAATGATAGTTTTTGTAAAATTTAATCTATCTATAAAGGACCATCTTAGACTACTACTTATCTTATTGGGCCAAAATATTACTACATCATTTTTTGTGAGATGTTGACTATAATGTATGGCTGTCTCCAGTAACTCTTTATCTGTTGCATTTGGTTTCAAAATAGACAGGAACAGGTAATTGTGTGTCAGTTTACTCAGAAGAAAGTTCCCAAGGTGTCTTCCATGACTTCCAGCTATCAATAGGATTTTATATGGTTTGGTTTCATTCTTCTCTAATTCGATTCTCAATAATTTTGCCGATTTCTCACATTCATTATTTCTTTCTTCAAGAATAGCGATAGTAGAAACCATATTTCGACATAGTTCATTGAGTTCCGTAATATCTGCACGCATTTTAATATTAGCTTCCTTCTCAGCTTCAATCTGACTAATAAGTTCCCTAATATAATCTTCGTTATTCTTTTGTAGTTTAATAGAGGTAACTATGTCCTTATTTGTGTCGTTCAATTTCCCAACGTCATCATATTTTTTTGTCAATTATCCCTCCATATCTTCTAGTTTGCTTTGCAATTCGTCATTTGTGTGCCTCAGGTCGCATATTTCCTCGTTCAGTTTATGAATTGTTTGTTCGTTTTCCTTCAGTATGTTGGCAAGCTTTTGCTCAGTTTCAATTGCGTCATCTTCAAAATCCATTGTTTTTCTTCTCTCCCGTTTATAAGCAGCATCTTTTTCTTTTATTTCTCTCTCAAGTATATGTATCTTCTTCTGTAATTTGTTTACTTCATCTTCCTTTTCGTATTCTAATTTGTTCATCAGCTCGTCTCTTTGCATTATATCTTTATTCAGCTTCCTTATTTCTTTCAGATTATTTTCTTCCTTAATCTTGTTTTTTTGATCTTTTTTTTTTTGATCTTTTTCTTCACATTTTGTTGAGCAGTAAATTTTATATCCCTCTAGTACTCTATAGTCGGTTCTTCTCTCAAGGCAGCTTGAGTGGAATATATTATAACACGTAATACAACAGAGATTATAAAAGTTTTTTTTGCAACATTTAAATACTTTCTCCATTCTGTCTTGTATTGGTACACCACTGGCAATTTTTCCTTTCACATGTAGACTATGGACACGAACCGAGATGAGGCTCTACGTGCTGTCAAGGTCAAACGTCCGTATCGCCTGGCTATTTAAATAATATTTGAGTTTCACAAAGGATTTCTATTTAATAATCAAATAACACATCAGTTTTTCAGCAACTAACAGTAAAATGTGTCACAAATATTCACAGACAATACACAATCGATGCACAAAGATACACACTTGTTATAAATTTTTCCATTTTTGTATAAATATGAAGGAATTATTCTATAATATCACTACTGAACAGAATTACATATATACAACAATATGGCTTATTTTATGCTTGGGGACACACTGGGGATATTGACAATCGTTGGGTGTTAACATTCAATGCTCATATTAATGTTGACTTCTGCAGTTCGGTATGTATTTCGAATTAAAAATAACAATGTAAACAAATAACAATTCAGAAGTACATACCACGCTATTTCACATGGGCTCAAAAAAATGGATGTCCCGCAAACAAGGCAATTGATGCATGTCAATCCAAGATAGACTGAATACTTTTATCTGTGACTTTCGCTAGTTATTGTCACCGGCCCATTGTCATTTCAAGATATACGTAAAGTGAATAAACAACAGTATCCAACTTATAGAGATGCATGCCTTACATTCGGATTGCAAGAAGACGACAACCATTGGGACAGTATGCTTGCTGAAGCAGCATTGAACTGTACAGCAATACAAATTTGTCTACTATTCGCTATAGTGTTGACTACATGTTTGCCAGCCTGAGCAGAGACGTGTTATAATCACAAAGAATGACTGAAGATATATTGCATCGACATCGTACACCCTAACCTAACGATAACATTCAGCAACGCTATGTACAATAAAGCCTTTGCATTATCATTGCCAATTTACCAATCAGTCATTTCGGTAAGCGTTCACCAAGTCGAAGTGCATCTGATTTAATGAACACTGAAATGAATCGTGAACTGCAGTAAAATACTGTAGATATGGCAGCGATTGTTAGTCGCAATTCCCCACTTCTGACAGATGAACGAAGAACCACTTACGACCGCATTATGCTGGCAGTTTCGGCAGGACAAGGTGGATTCTTTTTTCTATGCACCAGGAGGAAATGGAAAACCATTTCTAATTTCACTAATTCTCGACGAAATTAGATCAAATAATGGCATCGCATTGGCCATTGCGTCATCTGGCTTCGTAGCAACTTTATTGGATGGAGACAGAACAGCTCATTCAGCATTTAAGCTGCTTATTAAAAATAACCCAAACGCAGTGTGCAACATTAAAAAATAATCGTCCATAGCAACAGAGCTGAAACAGTGTAAAGTTATCAACGACAAACTATTTACTGGCATTATGTTACATCTTTTAGGTGATTTCAGACAATTATTTCCCGTCATTCCACGTTAAACGTTTGCTTAAAATCATCGATACTGTGGCGTAATGTTGAAAAAGTACAGCTGAAAGTAAACATGCGCGTTCAAATGCTTCAAGATTTATGTACGATGATGGTAGAATGATAGATTTACCAATTTCAGCAGTGTCGGCGTTGTTCACAATAGCGTCTCGCAAGTGAATGTATTCTTCTGCACGCAGTTTCTGTTGATTATACCGTTAGTATCACAGTCGTTCACTCTCTATCTTCACGAACATGTCGACGATGAATTGTTGGCAAAGTTTACGAAATCGTAGAATGACGTTGTCCTGACCGAGTCTAATCATCATACGATACGCATAGTAATCCTTCGAGCTAATGCTCTTGTTTTTTCTGTTCCTGTAATAAGATATTGTTGTTGACAATTTTCTGCATTATTTCTTACTATTTCTGTTGCTTCGAACGATGTAATTTGGAAACATGAATCAAATATTCGAATTGACTTCAGGAACAGGTTAGTTCTGGGTCCGTACCTATAAGTAAACCGTTCAATGGTTCTGTTGGTGTTTCAATTTACGGTAGTTACACTTCCTGAGGCGCAACACATCCCGGCTGGCACATTTTTGAATTTAAGCGCATTACAATGCGGACATTCAATGTCTTTTTGATTTCGTTCTGCTCATGCCTCTTGTGATTGTGATTCATGCAAATGCGCCATGCTCACAAGCACATCTGCATTATAATGTTGGATTTCCTCATCTGTTCTTTGGGCTCTTCTATTTCGCATGTCTCTTGTTAAATTCGTTCGACAGCCCAAATTGGCCCCTTTGCGTCTTGCCGGTATTGTTCACTGTAGGTACAAAAACACATAAATAGATCGAATTGAAGTACTTAATAATGAAAAATAGTAAACTGATTAGTATTTGTTCTTTTATTATTTTACCTACCTTTTACAATCATAAAACACGTATATAATTCTCTTTTAATTTAAATTGATTTCCACCAAATTGATGATAAATTTACTATTTGAATATAATTATTAACATGAGAGTTGCACTGAGAAATTAAAATGATAATTGTAAGTGTCACTGCTACGATCGATGCACAAACTATAATAATGGTCGACTGAGAAAAGTAGGGTATATATATATATATATATATATATGTATTTATCTATTATTATTATTATACTACGTTATATTATGTTATACAATGTTGCATAGAGCCATAAGAATGTTATCCAGACATAAAGTCTCGACATATCGCCAAGAAGTCTAGACCATTGGTCACTATGTGGACAAAGGGAAGGGACATTGTTATTTGTTTTTCTTATTTTTATTATTTCATGTAATTTAATCTGATTATTAGTAACTAAGGACATATCATATTATTCTAGAATATTCCGAGCATATTTCTGAGTTAGCATTTAATATTGTATAAATACCTTATTTTTAACTACAGAGGGGGTTCAAATTCATTAAGATAACTTCACTACCAAAAAATTTATAAATAAAGATTTTTAAAAAGAAGATTTCCAAAAGTGAAATATAACAAATTGGCGCAGTCAGTAGGAACATTCAATGTTGGTAGAACAGAATACTATCAACGGTGATTTCTAATCTTCAAGTGTGAACCAGCCCAGATGTAATAAAGAAGAAAATTAAGGGTGTAGTGGTCTCTTCTACAATAGGAACACGCAGCCAGTGAGCAAGCTAACCTGTTGGCGCAACCGCTCGAGAAGCCGGATTTCATCCTTTAACCAGTGAAGAAGTAAAGAAGACTAAAGTAATGTACAAAATTTTACTGTAAGTGAATTATCACGTTATAAGTAATCTAGTAGTAGTAGTATTGAAACCATTATAATTTAAGGTATTATTGATATTGAAACGGATCTGTATCCAATATATAAATAAGTAATTATCTAAATTCAAAATCTAAATAGAAATGAAATGAATGAAGATGTAGAACCTTAAACTTTATCAGAGATAAATATTTCTCGGTACTTTTCTTAATGCATGTGATTGTGCTTACAATATGTCGACAAGAGATCAAAAAGCTCTCTTAGTGATACCTATAAAAAATAAGTTAAGAGGTAGAGCCGCACAATTAATTAAATCAAGAAATTCCCAAATCTATATTGAAATTAGACAGCTTCTCAATTTGCATTTTGATGATTCTCTAAATCTTTCCTCTCTTATTCAAGATTTACAAAGGCTTAAATAACTTCCCAATGAATCGGCCTTTATATTCTTGAACAGACTTCAAGTGTTGAATTCTAAAATACATGCTAGTATTCAAAAATCTAATTTAACTGCTGAACAAACAATGGCGCAAGACATTTTAATAGATACGATGGCGTTAAATACACTTCTAACTGGCTTAGAACCACGTCTAGGTCAACTTATCCGTGCCAGTCAGACTGAAAATCTACTGGATGCTCAAGTGAAAATAAGAAGAGAATTACATTTTTGAAAATCAGACATTTAACAAATGCAATAATCAAGTTAAGAATCAAACTGTTTTATACAAAAAACCGCAAATGCATAATACAATATGTTCTTTTTGTGGTCGAAATGGTCACACTATTATTAATTGTCGTTTTCAACAATAAAGAGCTTTTGATCCAAGCTCTAATCAAAATTTCCACCAGAATTTTCAAAGGCAATTAAATTTCCAAAATCAACCACAAAATAATTTACAAAATAGACCAAATTGTAATGTTCCCCAGCAAAGACCTATTCAATAACAGGGACAATCTCAAGCAAGACCCTCAGTGATTCAAAGAAATCCAAATTTTCAACGACGAGCCCATTTAATTGGATTTAAGAATGATTAATCTAATGATAATTGTGATGAGTACTTAGATCCTTATAATAACTATTTAGCTGGTCATAATTGTATTCAAGATAATTTTCAAACCAGTTTCCAAGAAGATGACAATAATTATTCATTTGACAATGTTTCCGAGTTTGAAAAAGACTGAAAATTTTGTATCTGCTGAAATAATCTCAAATTTCCATGATTTTCCCATTACTCAAGCTGTCCACTTTTCTAAGTTTGAAGAAGATTCTCAAAATGTTGTATCAGCTGAAGTAATTTAAAATTTTCAGGATTCTCCCATTGTTCAAACCAAAGAACATCCCCCCGATTGCCCCAAAATAGGAAATTCAATTTCAAAAGTAACAACCCCAATCAAAACACTTTATTTAGACAATATGAACCCGAACGGGAAAATTCACGGTATGCTAAAAAATTAGGTTTACCAAAAATAGGTTGTGGATTAGATCAATTAGATTGGAATTATGTAAAAAATGATGTTTCCTTTTTAGAAATTTAGGTTGAGAAATTATTGTGTGTAGTATAAATAAAAACAACCTTTACCTTAACCGGCTAAAGAATCATATTTCTATAGAACCGAGAACAGAGATAGTATTCAAATTTCAATGTAACTTATCAAACACAGATGCATTAGTTACAGGGCAGGAAAAAGAAAAGGTGAGATTATCTAATGCTCTTGTATATGTAAATGAAAAAGGTGAATTTTATACTTCAATTATTAATGTGAATGCTTTTCCAAAAACTATTGAATTTTCAAATTTAAATCTCGAACCAACTGAAAATTCTGAAACACTTTTAAACTTTAATTATTTAGATGAAAATGAATTAATTGATCAATCAATTGATCGAGAAACTCTCATAAGTCAATTATTACGATTAGAACACCTTAAGGAACAAGAAAAGGGAGTTATCACCAATTTATGTATAGAATATTCAGATATATTTTATTTGGAAGGTGATAAATTAACATTCACGAATGAAATCAAACATAATATAGAAACTAATAACGCAAGACCGATATTTACAAAATTACATAGATTTCCACAAGTACATAAAGAAGAGGTTAAAAATCAAATAAATAAAATGTTAGACCAAGGAATAATACATCCCTCAGATTCACCCTGGTCATCTCCAGTATGGGTCCTACCGAAGAAGCTTGACGCTTCAGGCAAACAAAAATGGCGAGTTGTTATTGATTATCGCAAATTAAACAAAATTACAATAGATGATAAATATCCATTGTCTAATATCTCAGATCTATTTGACCAACTTGGATGTTGTGAATAATTCACAACATTAGATTTGGCTTCTGGTTTTCATCAGATTGAGATTGACCCTAAGGGTATATCAAAAACAGCATTTTCTGTAGAAAATGGTCATTATGAATTTGCTCGTATGCCATTTGGTTTAGAAAATGCTCCATCCACTTTCCAACTTGTGATGGATAACATTTTACTCAGAATCCAAAATGAAAGATGTTTAGTCTATATGGACGACATAATAATAGATATATTCAGATACTATTTATACGCATGTCAATCGCTTAACAGAAGTATTTAATAGACTTCGTAAAGCAAATCTAAAAATTCAACCAGATAATTGCTAGTTTTTCAGGAAAGAGGTCGCTTATCTTGGACATATAATAACTAAGGATGGTGTTAAAACCAATCCAATTAAAATTGAATGAATTAAAAAAATTCCAGAACCTAAGAATCCTAAGAAGTTAAATCTTTTCTTGGATTAGCAGGTTACTATCTTTGCTTTATTCCAAACTTTGCAAAAACTTCTAAATCTTTAACAAAATTATTACAAAAAGATGTTCCTTTTATATTCAGTACAGAGTGTCGAAATTCTTTCAATGAATTAAAAAATGCACTTATTTCAGATTCTTAACTTCCCAAATTTTGAAGAACCATTTATTCTTTCTACAGATGCAAGCGCATTTGCTATTGGTGCCATTTTATCACAAGGACCTATAGGCAAAGATTTACGCATTAGTTATGCATCTAGAACCTTATGTAGCGCAGAAAGTAAATATTCAACCATTGAACGAGAATTATTTGCCATAGTTTGGGCAGTAAAACATTTGATCCTTATCTTTATGGAAGATAATTTACGCTAGTAACAGATCAGCGACCTCTAACATGGTTATTTTCTATAAAAGACCCTGGTAGCAGGTTAGCTCGATAATATGATTATAAATTCGAATATAAACCTGGGAAAACAAATAAGAACGCTGATGCTCTTTCGAGAATTAAAATAAATCATTTTACAGAATGTGCAAGATTACAATCGAAAATTTCAATTTTGGCAACAAATGATATTAATCGACTAGTAAAAAATTTTATCGTAAAAACCAATTTACTGACTTAACAGAAGAACAAGAAGTTTTTATTACAGAAGAATTTAATAATTTTGCTGAAATTTATAAAACAAGATCTATCATAGATTATTCTAAATTTGAAATAACGAATGAACAACTATTAGACAAGTTACATAAGAATATAGTGAATTTTTTTTGGAAAAATAAACTTGAAAATTTGCATGAACAAATTATAGAAGATATTTTTGAAGAGAATGTAGATTTTTGTATGAATTCTATTAAAGTTCTTTCAAGCAAGACAGTTAAAGATAAAAAATATTTCATTGTACCCCTTGTTTATAATCCAGATATTGTAGTCCAACAATTATTTTTCTCATTATTTAAAGACCAGAATAAATTTGATAATTCAAAAATATATTATATAGAAAATAATCTTGATTTACCTATTTTCGAAATATTTTCTTTTGTATTTAGTAATAATGAAGAAATTAAATTTAAAATATGTCAAAATATAGTTACTGTACCAGATCCAGATAAAAGAGTGATAATTTTAGATCAATATCATCGAGGAAAATCAAATATACATAGAGGAATTAATTAAACTATACGTCGAAATAAAAATAGATACAATTGGACCAGTTTAGCAAAGGTGTAGGTCATCCGCAATCGAATGGATCTTTAGAAAGGTTCCATGCTACACTTTTAGAAATGATTCGAGCCCATAAATCAGAAAATCCTAAAGAACATCCATTTAACATCTTACCTTATGCAGTAATTTGTTACAACACTAAAAATAAAACAACTGGATTTACACCTTTTGAATTCATTTTTGGACATCAAGTCGACCTCCTGAAGTAATTTATAATGAAAAAGCTTTAATGGCAAAATATATTCGCGATCTGAATAACAGAATGCAATACTATTATAAGATCGCTAAACCGAAAACAAAGTATCAAAAGAAAGAACCAAAATTCGATTTGACAAATTTTAAAATAGGTGATAAGGTATATGTGAAGGAATCACAAATAAAAAGTAAAAGTCATAATATATTCTATGGCCCTTTTGAAATAATATAATTATTTGATACATCAGCTATTGTTGAAAATTCTCAAACGAAGCAAAGAAGTAAATTTAATTTTGATAGACTGAAACCATATTATGAGTAGTTTTTTTGGTTTCAGATTATTTTGGGTGATACCCATAATATCAGCCCAATTCACCTTAACACCAGTCAACAATACCATAGTAATCTTTTACCATGAGGAAAATACAATAAAAATCTCAAATGATAAATGGACCTTATTAGTATATAAAGGTTTAAATCCTATTAAAAAAGTATTAGGAAATAATGATTTTATTTTAGAAAATATTGTAGATACTTTACAGGACTCTTTTCCAAGAATGATTGCATCTAAATCTGAGGTTCAAACACATACCAATTTATTATCACGAATTTCGAGTTCAATTAATCAAAAATATAAAGTAATAGTTGGAGAAACCAAATCATATGATAAAAGACTAAAACGAGGTATTTTTAATAGTATAGGTACCGTCTGGAAAACTATAACCGGAAATTTAGACGCATCTGATGGTCAATATTTTCATAACTGTATTACTAAATTGTCAAATCATGAGCAAAAATTAGAGAATTTGCTTAAAAAAGTTTCAAATTGATGAGGAAACATTTAACAAAGATATTAAATAAATTCAAGAAACTTTATTAAACATTTCTGATGATCTATCATTCAATGAGGCTCAGATAAAGATATTAAATATTTGTGAATCTGTCATGGAAAGTTATGTTTTCTTAGAAAACTTTTTGATACTACAAGCTCAACATTTGCAAGAATACGATTATTACATAGTTCGATTATTGCTCCTAATGATTTAATTAATTCTTTGCAAGATGTGGCCAAGTCACTTGTGAAAAGTAATTTACCACTTCAACCATATTCATCAAATTTAGCTGATTATTTAAATATCATTGAATTGGAAGCTTATCAGTCATTATCTATTAAAAATTCCATTAACTGATCCAAAATTTTATATTTTATATCGTCTCTATCCTATTCCCATATTGAATGAACGGACTGGTTTATATCATATTATACCTACATCTCATAAGTACATTTATTAATTTATTTATCTTTTTGAAATTTGAGTAATTGTAAAACCCTTCAAACAAAGACTCTAATATAATAATAATAATACTAATATATACTTTATTTCCCTTTTGGACAATTGATTTTTATAGGAATAGTCAGTAATAACATTAAAAAATAATTACAGGATACAGATAAATGTATACACATAAAAACATATTAAACAAAGGTATCAATATATCAAACATCACTCTAAAGAATATATACACATGCATACATACATATATTAATAATATACATATATACATACATATGTATACATACATATATAGTAGCCTTAATTATCCTATTGAAGAAAATCATTAACAGAATAAAAACATTTTGCAATCAGGAAGAACTTTAATTTTCTCTTAAAGGCCAGGACAGTTGATGAGTTTTTCAAATCTTCAGGCAAATTATTGAAGAATATCAGACCAGCACTATCTGGTGATCGATATGAAGTTTTATACTTTGTTAAGGGAATTTGAAAATTCCCCTTGAATCTTGTGCCTTTATTATGCACATCTGACCTTTTGAGATATTTATCTTTGTTCTTAAAAATATATAGGCATAATTCAAATATATAGAGTGAATGTAAAGTCAAAATATTTAGTTTCACAAACAGATCCTTACAACTATGTTGTTTGAGAACACCAGAAAGTGTTCTGATTATTCTTTTCTGAACAAGAAACACATTATTTGCTTGTGTGGACCAACTCCTCTAATAAGAATAGAACATTTTGGCAAGTAGTTTCTGAGTTATCTAATAGAAAAACCAAAACCAGCAATATTCATATTAAACAATCACAAAACGAAATCATCACGGATCCTTTAGAAGTGGGTAACACCTTCAATTTACACTTCCAACAAACACCTCACCGCATAGTGGAATGTGAAGGATTCTTATTCTGTAGACCTAGATAGAAATGAACTCATGAACTTGATTCAAGAAATTCCAAGTCCCAAATAATACTAGGCGATTTCAACGGTCAGAACCCTATTTGGGGGGACAAGAAATCAAAACCGAAAAGGGAAAATAATATAAGACATTATCTCAAAACTCTATTTAAATATTATGAATGATGGACGAAGTACTAGATTCGATACACATAGTGGTAACACATCATCAATAGACAATAGACAATCTGTGACCCATGTCTATCTCCTTTTTTATCATGGAATGTTCTACCAAGTCTATACAACAGTGACCACTATCCAATCCAAATAACCCTCAACAGCAAACACGACAAATCTGAACCCAATACTTTCACAAATTGGAACTTTCAAAGAGCTGACTGGACAAGCTATATGCAACAAATTGAACTGGAATCAGATGAAGCTCCTGACCCTAATACCAACAATGACATAGATGAAATACTCAACATTTTCACAACTACAATCCTGAAATCAGCAGACAAATTTGTCGAAAAAGTCAAACCCCCCGCTAAACACAAACCAGTTCCCTGGTGGAACGAACTCTGTGACAAAGCAATCAAAGAGAGCAAACATGCATACAATATTTACGAGAGACACAGGACAGAACAAAACTTACTAGAATTCAAGAAGAAACGAGCTAGAGAAAGATACACAATAAAACAAAGCAGAAGAACATCATGAAGAAATTTTGTATCCAGCGTTACCGGCACAACCTCGATGAATCGTGTCTGTTGAAAAACTGATATAATTCTACGACAACACCCATATAAAATTACTAATAGCGGACAACACCACTATAACAGAAAATCAGGAAATAACTGAAAAATTTGCCGATCACTACGAAAAGAGTTCTAGTATTTCATCGTACACAAATACCTTCCAGAAGTTCAAGGCAGACAGAGAAAGTGCACAGATAGATTATAAAAATTAATCCGATAGTAACATGAACTTACCAATTATACTAGATGAACTCAATAACTCCCTTTTCACAAGCAAAAACACCAGCCCAGGATCTGTCAACATTCCACTGATATTCTTGCACAAAATTTCAACTAAAGATAAGACATATCTACTCAAAATATACAACAAAATATTGACTGAAAATGTCTTCCCCAGAGAGTCGCAAGAAGCTATAATAATCCCTATCCTCAAAAAAATCAAGACAGACCTAGATTCCTTCAGACCGATCTCCCTCACCTGTGTATTATGCAAAGTTCTGGACAAAATGATCAACAACAGATTAACATGGTACCTAGAAGAAAACCATATTCGGATCCCCGAACAAAGTGGTTTCCGTAAACACCGATCCACAGCAGATAATTTCGTAAGCCTTGATTCAGAAATACATGAAAGCTTTGCGAACCAACCAAGCTTAGCAATATTTTTCGACCTGAAAAAGGCTTATGACACTATCTGGAGATATGACGTCATCAAAACCTTGGAGGCATGGGACATCATGGGAAACATCCTGAAGTTTATAATAAATTTCTTAAAGGAGCGCCATTTCCAAGTAAGAATAAATAACACAACTTCTACTAAGCGGATCCAAATGAATAGCATCCCCCAAGGATCCACCATTAGCGTAATACTTTTTCTCATTGCTGTTAATAATATCCTCCAAAAAATCAAACTTTAAAAGGTAGACTTTACTTAGATGACTTAGTTATTTACACCAAAGGGGGAAACCTTGATACCCTACAAGCAAACTTACAGAAAGCCCTAGAACATCTTGAAAACTGGTCAGAGAAAACTGGATTAGGATTCTCACTCAAGAAAAAAGTGCATGCTCTTCACAAAGAAACATAACTAGCCTCTGCAATATTGTGAAACTATAAGATTCCTCGGGATGACCTTCGATAAAAAATTAACCTCGAAACATCACATTCAAAATCTGAAAGCACAATGCCAGAATGGACTTAATTTGTTGAGAACTCTTGCCAATACAGACTGGGGTGCAGATTACTCATGCCAAATGCACATATATAAATCCCTTATCAGATCGATACTAGACTACGGATCCATTATATATAATTCAGCAAAATAGTCGATTCTGAAGTCATTATATTGTATACAAAACATAGCCATTCGCCTAGCAACCGTCTGTACCAGTCCAAGCAAAAATCTCGACCCACCCTTCTACGAAAGGATAAACAGATATCAGTCTGAATATAATATCACCATACCAGAAAGCTATTCCCACCATATTCGGTCACCCCCACCATGGACAATAAATATACCAAAAACAAATACATCCTTACATACATCAATAAATATGAAACTAATTCATCAACGATAAAGCAGCACCTACATCAAATCCTTGACACAATGCCAACAAACTCGCATATATATACAGATGGATTCAAAACTCTTGAAGGAACAGCTGCAGCATTTTCGACCAACCAGTACAAGGCCACTTATAAACTTCCTACGACCTTCAGTGTTTTCAACGCAGAGCTATATGCTTTATGGAAAGCCTTGGAATATGTTAAAAGTGAAAAATTACCAAACACCCTTATCCTTACTGACTCTCTCAGCTACATACAGAGCCTCTCCCAAATCTACCCACATAATGCAATCCTACAAATGATAAAAATAGAACTCCAATACCTACGAATGGGTGAACAGAACATCATGCTCCTATGGAGGAATCCTTATAAGGATTATTATATATACCTATAATTTAATTAATAATAATAATAATAATAATAATAATAATAATAATAATAAGTTCTTTATTAATGGGCGAAATTTAGCACAGTGCTATTCTTACATTTAACCCAAATTAACCTAAAACTTATCTAAATTAACCTAAAGATACAAAAGAAGATAATTAAGCAAGTAGAACTATTTTTCGACTAGAACATGTCTAAGTGTAATTTTGAACTTGCCAATGGGCAGATGTTTGAGCTTATCTGTAACTTGATTATACCATACCACTGATCTAAATGTGAAAGAGCACTGAAATATAGAAGTAGAATGTTGAGGCATCGTAAGTAAATTTTTTCTACGTATGTTGATGGAGTGGATAGATCTCCTTACGACCAATTTATTTTTCAAATATATTGGACTGTGAGAAACAAGAAGTCGATGAACAAAAACAGCGTATCGAAATTCAATAAGCGATTGGATTTTGAGCCAGCCAAGTTCTTTAATTCGTATTGAAACAGAATCATACTTTCCCAAATTGAATATGAAACGACAGCATGAATTTTGAATTTTTCGAATTCTATTTTTTGAAGCTACATCAAGGAATGGATAGTAAACTAAATCACAATAACCAACTATACTCATAACAAGTGATTCACTCAGGGATTTTTTAATGGACTGCTTTAGTATGTGCCGGCTACTATAAAGGAGTTTCAATGATGTATATGACTTCTGAACAATTTTATTTACATGCTCCCGGAATTTTAGGTTCTCATCGAGTATAACACCAAGTGATTTGATGCTGTTGACTAATTCAATATCTATCCCTTGGACACTGATGTGTATAGTTTCTTTGAGTTGGTTTCTTATTCTAGTATTACAAAAAATGATCCCACAGCATTTTACAGGATTCAGTTTTAGATTATGCTTTTCCGAGAACTCAGCTATTTTAGATAGGTCACGATTGATACAATAAGATGCTTTTTGCACATCGGCTGGGTCAAAATGGTGCATTAGGTTCGTGTCATCTGCGTAAGAAGAAATATTGCATGAGGTGACTTGCTGATATAAGTCTGAAACATACACGATGAAGAGGAGGGGTCCCAAAATAGAGCCCTGAGGCACTCCAGCACATATTCCCTTACAAGGGGATGATATTTTATTTATGACCACCCTTTGTGTCCTGCCTAGTAAATAGCTCCTAAAAAAATTGTAGATTTTTCATCCAAACCAAAGTAAGATAGTTTTGAGCACATCAATTCGTGGTTAATAGTGTCAAACGCTTTTGAATAGTCTAATGCCAAGAGTACAGTTGCCATTCGCTTATCAAGGGCTCGAACTATATTATCAGTCAAATCAAGTTGTACTGTGCCCAACCCTGAATCCGGATTGATTTGGAGGGATAATTGAGTTTTCAAGAAAATATTTTCCAATCTGCTTGTGGACAATTTTTTCAAGGAGTTTTGAGACCACGGGAAGTAAGCTTATAGGTCTTAAATCAGTGATCACAGTAGGCTGAGAAACTTTGTGTATTGGACAGACCAAAGCTTGCTTCCACATGTTAGGAAAGTATCCAGTTTCTAGGCAACAGTTTATGATGTGAGAGAGATATGGCATAAATACAGGTATACTTAGTTTCAACATTTTAGCTGAAATACCGTCACTACCGATTGCATTTGACTTAATGCTAAGTAACGCTTTGGCTACTTCATCGTCATTGGCAAGTGAGAAACTGAAAGAAATATTCGGATTGAACTTAGTCCTGTTGTATAATGATATTTTTTCGCTGCAATCTCTAGTTTTTATAAAACTACTTGTGAAGTGATCATTAATTGCAGTTGGATTACTTAAATATCCGGGTAATTCAATTAGCTTGCTTTTTTGGATGTTTAAATCTTTTAATGTTTTCCAAAATTGCTGCCCCTTTTTTTCTTTCAAGAGCCAATTTAAATATGCAGCTTTTTCACGTCTCAATGTGGCAAGTGTGTAATTACGTATGTTTTTAGAATCATTGTAGTTTTGATCGCAAGGATTATTTTTAAATTTCAATTTAGCCCTATCTCGCTCTTTCATTAGTAGTTTCACGACATCTGTTACCCAAGGACATCGAGGTTTGCTGATTCGAGCTTTGATCAAAGGTGCGTGTATATCAAACAAATTTTTGATAATATTTGTAAAAATTTCAACTTTATCATCTATGGACTTAAGTCGTAAGAAGGTGTGCCATGGTTGGCCGCGCAGATCTTCTAAAAAGTCAGACTGATTAAAGTGGTTAAAATCTCTGTATTCAATGAAACGTTGCTGAAATTTGAATACTGGCAAAGTAATTTTGCATCGAACACATTCATGATCAGTTATAAGATCGGCATTGCATACTTCGATATCAGAAAATAATTTCAAAATAATAAATTCACGATTATCCTGTACCAGTCATATTATGATCGTTCTGAATATGAATTTAATTGATACATAATCAAAATGATTATATGAAATAAGCCGTTATTGGTAGATAACTAGATTAAGCTAGGACGTCAAACTGTGCCGACAACAACTACTGCGAGGGCAAACACCCCTTCCACCATTGAATAACATTAACAACTGTTAGGGCAATACCTACAATTTTACATTGTCACAATATTGCATAATACCACTATTAATGTTCAATCAGATTGATTACCAAACAAAGCACCGCCACCCAGACAAATATCATGATTTCAAGGTTGTTGCCTATCTTCAGTTTGCCGCAGAGCGTCGAGCCGTGTCTGATAATCAATCCTAATTTTGAACTCATATAGTTTCAATCTTCAGCGTAGCGCAGACCGGTGGAGACCAATATGAGTGATGCATTGAACGCATATAGTGGGTGGATATAAACACCAGGCAAGTGGAATTTATATATATATATATATATATATATATATATATATATATATATATATATATATATAACATTTAATAAATAAAATTCTTTGGATTATGCCAAGCTTTCGAGAATGTTTATTCTCTTCGTCGGGGCTAAATTCGTGAATTTACATAAAATTAACAACAAACAGGAAAGATTTCATAGTCATCAATGAATGACATTTCTGATTTATGACTATGAAATCTTTCCTGTTTGTGGTTAATTTTATGTAAATTCACGAATTTTGCCCCCACGAAGAAAATAAACATTCTCGAAAGCTTGGCATAATCCAAAGAATTTTATTTATTAAATGACTGCATCGCCAACAAAAATCTATTTTATCAATATATATATATATATATATATATATATATATATATATATATATATATATATATTCTTGTTATGGTTCTTGGGATTTGGGCTTCTTGTATTGATAATTTTTAAGAAAATGTGTTTAAATTATAGTACATTTATTTCATGTCATTAGTAATAATTAAAAAAAGAAATTAATAAAATTTGACGTTTCGATCCACTTTGTGGTCTTTTTCAATTATAAGTTTAGAAAATAAGATAAAAATATATAATGATGAACTGAAATAGAAGATTATTGGTATAATTTCTTGGGTAATGAGAAATATTTAAGGATACATACCTACGACATGCATTGGAAAACCAGTATTTTTTTTTATTTATTCTATTAGTCAACAATGAAATCAAAAAAATCAAAAAAACTCTTCTTTCTCATCCTTTTATGTGTAGTATTAATAGATAATTGTAACTAGAAATGTATTCATGTAGATTTTCAGTTAATTTATATTATAGATTGGGAGAAACATACCTTAAAAACAACTCAGATATTTCGTATAATAAAATAAAATATAATTCAATTAACTCCCCATATTTTCACTTAATTATTCCATGGGTTTTTTTCTTTTTTTCCTGGTTGTCATGTTAACTTGTTGTATTGTTTTTCTTGATTATTTGTATGTGATTATTTTAGTTTTTTGAAAATTTTTATAAACCTCTTTGTGCACGTTTTGATTTGGTAATGGCGTAGCAGGAAATACGAAATAGATCGCTTCAAGGTTATTTTTGAGGACATATGGGCAGTCTTACGAGAGACAGTCGTTTTGTTTTATTTTTGCATTATAGTTACAAAGAAAATTGAAAAATTGATTTGTAGTTGTTATTTGGTTTTATATAATATTATTGTAGATAACACTCAGGTTTTTTGTTTCGGTTTTTTCATTGACTACATTTGGATTTTTTCTTATATAAATCGTTTCTAGAATCTCGCGTTTAAGTTTGTGTTTTTCTGTTGCTAAAATTTTTGTTCCTTCGAAATTGAAATTATGTTTCTCAAGTTTTACGTGTTTTGTAAGAGCTGTTTCGTTTATTTTATCGTATTTATGACCTTTTAATCGGTTTTCAATGTATTGAGTCGTTTGCCCAATATATGATTTATTGCAATTCGAACATGGTATTTCGTAAACAGAATGGGTTGTTTTGTTTTTTATTGTTGTGGCTTTTAGTTTACTGTATGTTTTTTTTAGTAGATTTTGTGGTTTGTAACTAACAGGTATATTATGTTTTTTGAATACATTCTGTAATTTATTGGAAAGGTTGTCTATAAACGGGAGAGTCAGGTAGCTGTTGTTTTTTTCTTTGTTTTTATTTCTGTGCCGGTTTGTGTTATAAATTCTCGAGATTTTGGAATTGAAAATTGAATTGATTAACTCTGTGGGATATCCGTTTTGTTCTAGGACTAATTTAGCTTTTTTGATTGGTTTTTCCCGATTAAATAAAAAAAAATACTGGTTTTCCAATGCATGTCGTAGGTATGTATCCTTAAATATTTCTCATTACCCAAGAAATTATACCAATAATCTTCTATTTCAGTTCATCATTATATATTTTTATCTTATTTTCTAAACTTATAATTGAAAAAGACCACAAAGTGGATCGAAACGTCAAATTTTATTAATTTCTTTTTTTAATTATTACTAATGACATGAAATAAATGTACTATAATTTAAACACATTTTCTTAAAAATTATCAATACAAGAAGCCCAAATCCCAAGAACCATAACAAGAATAAATTACATAAGGCTCAAGAATTCCTATAAACAAAACATATATATATATATATATATATATATATATATATTTGTTGGTGGAATACCCCATGTGAGTCCATATATCAGAAGATCCAATGGAAGAATAAATAACCAATTCTCACAGTTCCTTTATCCGGTTTCGAAATCTCTTAGTTTCATCATCAGGCGGCAGGCTGTTTGATGAAAATTATAAGATATTAATTTTAAAATGTAATATGTGCAATATAAATATATTTTTTATATTGTTATAAAAACCAAATAATTACAATAATCAACATGAAGTTGCATATATACACAAGGATGGACAACAGTTTGATACGTTCATAGTTAAAAACATTAGCAGTATGGATAAAATAATATGTTAAAAAATAAAGATTTTATTTGTACTATTTATCTTTTTAACATACTACTACTAATACTACTAATGTTTTTAACTGTGAACGTATCAAACTGTTGTCCATCCTTGTGTATGTATGCAACTTCCTGTTGATTATTGTAAGTATTTGGTTTTTATAACAATTTAAAAAAAATATTTATATTGCACATATTACATTTTAAAATTAATATCATGGAAACATAATTTCCATCAAACAGCCTGCCGCCTGATGATGAAACTATGAGATTTCGAAACCGGTAGCCACAATAAAGGAACTGTGAGAATTGGTTATTTTTTATTCTTCCATTGAATCTTCTGATATATATATATATATACATATAGAAAGTGGAAGGCTGAAAAAATTGTACCATTAATAGTACAGAGTGCCAATACTAAAAAATGAAAAAACTTACAGTGCCGTTGAGGATAATATTTTTTAACAAGCACAGACTAACACGGAAAGGAATAACGCACCTAATTACCCTAACATAACTTACTACACAAACAGATTACAAATAAATTAAATACGTTTAAACTTAAAATGGAAACGAAAATATATGATGTTACATGGTTGTTGGTGATATTAGAAAAGATTTGTGGAACAAATACTCTCTCTGAAGGAGGCTAAAAAACGAAGTCATGTATGAGAAGAAAATATTTCAGTTTTTTCACATTTACAATTTTGTTGTTAAAAAAATGGGTGGGAAATTTAAGCTAACTCAAAACATATAGATCGCAGATTGGACAAATGATGCATGACGTTACTTATGTCAAAGATCTCAAAACACACAAACCGTGTTTGTTTCAGCCAGTATGCAAGCTTCAATACATTCATAACTTATGATGGATTGTTTATATTGTCAGTGCAATATTTTGAAATCAAGTATATATATATATATATATATATATATATATATATATATATATATATATATATATATATAGAAATTAGTGGTGGAAGTACGACAGTATTTGTTAGATCACTAACACTTAGAATAAAGACTGGGAAATCTGTCGATAAATGGGCTTAATTGAGAAGACTCTGTTTGCTCACCGAGCTTTCGAAAATGTTTATTTTCTTTTTCAAGGTATGCAAGTGAGGTTACATTGTTAAGTTAACAAAACATAAGTACGGATACATTTTCTTCATTAGATAAACAGTAAGGAACATCACATATTATAATCACTGAACCCTTTAACGTAGAAAATATAGTAGGTGAAGATTCAGTGTCTGTCTATTTGAAATCTTCAAATATTTGTTCTTTAAAAAAATATCATTCTAAAAACAAAGGAGTTATAGTGGAATTAAATTTGTCTGCTAACTATCGCTGTACCCGGTACTGTTCACTTAAGGTTTGTCTGGTATTATATCATATCAAAAAATTGAAAGAAATCCTGTCTGATAAAGAAATTATGAGCAATACTATTGATTTTAATGTTAATAATATTGATTTTAATGTTATGATTCGGGAAATAAATGATAGGCAGAATAGAGCTTCAAATGAAACCCAGTGGATAGAGCCAAAGAAGATACTGTCAATGTGAAAAATATTCTAGGAGACCTCACTGATGTTGTGACGATCAAGAAAACTTTTCGACTAGGCAAATTCACCAGTAACAAGATAGGACCAATTAAAGTTGTATTGAGTAATAGTGAAGACGCCCTCGCTATTCTCAGAAATAAAAGTCGGCTGACGAGATAATTTTTGGTGACCAAACTTAAATGCAAAATGAATAATATCGATCGGTTAAAAATAAACTAAATGAACTTCTAGCAAATGGTGAAGTGAACAAAAAGATCAGATATGTTAATAATGTTCCTGTTATTGTTGATAATGTTCCAGTACCAAAAAACATATAAGGAGGCAGCCGATTAGTATACCTTTGTATATCTCAAAATCCAGAGTTTATTGGCTAATATTTATCACTTGGTTAGAGAAATTATATTTTATCGCCCTCAGTTTTACTACTCAGCGAAGCTCGAACTACACTTGACATAGACGATTGGGAATTGAAAATTGATGGGTATCAGCTTATAAGATTTGATTCATCAAACCGCCATACAGGTGGTGTTATAATCTATGTCCGTCAGGAATATGGTTTGAAAATCAAAAAGAAAATTGCAATTGATAAACTTTACTGGTGCTTAATTATTAAACTTAAGATTCGTAGTCAAAGCTTATTACTAGGTTGTTTATATGGTTCCCCTAGCACAGACTTTGGGAACTTCTTTGATGATTTCGATAATTGGGCCGAAACTACTTTCAGCGAACGGTGCAAGTTTATACTAGTGGGAGATTTCAATTTAATTTTCTTTGACAATAATAATGCACATGTCAAAAGATTCAAAGACTATATCACCACAATGCACAATTAGTAAATGAAACAACAAGAGTTACTGATAAATATAGTACTTTAATTGATTATATTTTGACCAAGAGAGATAATCTCTCAAATGCAGTTCATAATCCAAAGATAGCTGATATTATCACGATATCACTTAGAAATACTCTGAATGCTAATCTCCCAATCACAAAATCCTTCAGAAATTTCGGAACAAACTTGAAGATTTAAATAATTATCTGATTTTATGTAACTGGGAACTCAATAGTACTGATGTCAACCAAATCTACCAGGATTTTATGAATAATATCTTACAACAGGTGAACTTTACTTCTCCATTGAAAATGTTTAATATCAAACAAAATAATTTACCCTAGTACAATTTAGAAGTTGCAAATATAGCTAAGAACAAATCAATTGGGGCTTATATAAGAATTATAGAAATGATGTTGTTAATGTACTGAAAAATAAAAAGTATGGATACCTTGAAAACAAGATCGATAACTGTACACATGACTCTAAAAAGATGTGGAAAACATTAAAAACTATTATAAAACCAAACAATAATCCTATCCCAAACGAAATTATATTTAACCATCAACAAAGACACGTTACTGTCAATCCAAGTAAAGAAAAAGCTGAGATGTTCAATTCTTTCTTTATAGATAGTATTGCTAAAATTAAAGAAACTATCCCACAAACTGCTCTCAGGTCTGACGTAGGACTTCCTGTTATTGCATCCCGTATGTTTGAATTTTTACCTTTAACGTTATATGAATTGGAAACTATTATAAACAATCTAGATAATAGATGTAATTCTAATGTTATAAATAATAAAGTTGTCAAAAGTATTTTCAAGGTGATAGGATATGTATTATTAAATTTTGTAAACACGTCTCTAGTAACTGGTCATTTCCCACATAAAGTTAAAGTAAGTACTGTTGTACCAGTACAAAAGAACATTAATTCTAATGAAGCTATTAACTTTCGCCCTATTAATACTCTACCACCTTTGGAAAAAGTATTAGAATTACCTGCTTATAACCAGATGTCTAGATATATTGAAAAAAATAAAATATTAATGGATTATCAATTCTCATTCAGATCCAAACATTCCTGTGAAACTGCTTTACAGTTGACATTGTCTAGCTGGAAATTAGGAATTGATGGTAATAAATATATTGTTGCAGTCTTCCTTGACTTTAAAAGAGCTTTCGATACTATCGACATCTCTCTTCTACTAATAAAACTTCAATACTATGGCATAACTGACAATGCACTTGCTTGGTTGAACAGTTTCCTACTGAATAGAGAACAGTGTACAAAAGTGAATAATTTTCTTTCAGATAATAAAACTTTCACCTCTGGAGTACCCCAGGGAAGTGTACTAGGACGCCTTTTATTTTTGTTATACCTAAATGATGTAAACTATATTCAAGATTGTGAGTTCCTTAATTTATTTGCTGATGATATGGTGGTGACTGCAAGTAATGTAAGCCTTGAAAAATCTATTGAAATACTTTGAATCAAATATCATAATTTCTAAACATCAATATCCTTAAACTCATTGTTAGTAAAATTAAAGCTATGGTCATAACAACACATTATAAATATAATCAGATCGACAAAAATGTGATAAATATAAATATTAATGGTAAAGCAATTAAAATTGTCGAAGAAATTAAATATTTAGGATTCACAGTTGATAATACGCCCTAAAAAAGCATTTTCAGTACATGTACAATAAAATATTGAAAAAGCTATTTTTCTTCACATGAATTAGTAAAAATCACACCCTTCAAACTACAACTACTAACTGTTTATAAAACCATAATACAACCACATTTTGATTACTGTGCTAGTGTACTTACATTGCTTGATGGAAGTAGCATCTCCGCCCTGCAAAAACTAGAAAATAGATGTATGCGTGTTATTCTGAGATGCAATAGGTAACTCCAATTAAATCAATGCTTCAGACCTTGGATTGGATTTCTGTTAAAGATAGGTTGTTTTATTTTTCTATGATTTTGATGTATAAGATTGTATCTGGTGAGGCCCCTCCTTATTTTGACCAATTTATTGTATTTCAAAACCAAATACACAATTATCACACCAGAAGAAACAATCATTTTTATGTTCAAAGAACAACTTATGCTCGAACTACCAATTCATTGTTTCATAAAGGCTTGTTAATGTACAACGAGCTTCTAGAGATCAAACAAACCTGTTCACTCAAAGAGTTTAAACACCAACTAATCCTAAACATTAAAAGAAAGTATATATGAAATCCAAACTTAGATTAGATATGATAGAGTTAGTTTTATTCTTAACTAGCTGACCCGACAGACGTTGTCCTGTCTTAAAAAAAAAGCAAAAACGATATCTTGGTTATCTAAATTTTCACCCATGACAACAATAGCAACTTCATCAATTGTTGCCGTATTATAGCGTCTTGTGTGTTGTCCTGCAGGCGTCTTATCGGCTTTACTGACAATTTTGTGGTAGGTAATCAGATGGCATGCGGTTTAATGCAGTCTTGAAAAATACAACCAATTCGTTGTCTGATGGAAAAACATTTGAAGTTGCTCCACACTTGGTCTTTTCACCAATTTATTGTGTACATAACGCTGATCGACTTGTTTTGCTAAATCGCCCATGAAATAAATTTGCAAAAATTGTACCACCATGTGACTTTCAATTGAAAATTACCAGCGTATTCAGGCACGTGGTGGTAAAAAATTATTGTTTTACAATATAGTTACCTTGAAAATTAGCATAAAATTGTCTTGAATAACTTTTGTTGCGCCAAATTACTTCATTTCAAAACAATTATTGTATTCCTGTATATGAGTTAAAAATGTATAGAATCTGTCCCATTCCCGTAAACCAATGAATGCAGAGGCTTTGGTGGCAGTACTGATGGCGTCAATTTGACTTTCAATATTAGGTGTGATTGATTTTAACTTACCGAGATGAATAAACACTTATCAAAAACTAACTGTATAATAAATTGAAATGAAACTATTATTTATCAACCGATCCATCTATGTTAAACGATATTTGCTGACAGTTATTTCAAACAACTGACAGTTGTCAAACAACTATATGTACTGTGTGTAAAATTAATATTGTCTTTAAGTTTTCATAAATTTTCTTAAATGTTTCGCTCACCTTTCTTAATTTTTTCTTTCGTAAGAACCTTCTTCTGATAATAATGAACACAACAAAAAAAGAATTAGCGAAATCGGTTCAGCTGCTCTCGAGATTTGCGCTTAGCAACACATTCAGCGATTCATTTTTATATTATAGATAAGTAAGTAATAATATAATGGTTCTTATTTGATAATGTTACGCATAGAAATTTGTTCTCTTGAAGTATATAGAATATTTGTATATTAGGTTGCCTATTTAAAAAAAGTATTATCATAATTATTATTATACTTCACCTCGGTAGTGAGGCCCCTTAACATACCATCCCATTTGAACAAGTGACTTTTACATTTTTCACATTTGAAAATTGCTAGTGTAATGATTTAATATTCGTTTGAAGCAATGCTACTTTTAAAACATAAATAGGTTTTTCAGTCTTTTCACCTGTGAGAACCTCATGTTTCGGTCGGGTGTAGTTTTCGAGATATGACAACTTTTGTGAAGTCAAACGTCAATTTTTTTAAAGATTATCAGATAACTCCAAATGGAGACTCCATAGACAATAACTATGCTTAAAAAACTAGACCTTAAAATCGATGCTAAATTCGAAAATTTAAAAACATACATGATGTCTACTTCCGGTATATCCGGAAATCCGCCATCATTGAAATTATTTTTGGCAGAAAGAACACTCATCGGTAAGATCGCTAGAGACCACCGCGTGGTTAATGGACAACCCTGTACATAATCATATTCGCCCACAATACGGCATACATAACTCAAACATGATTATTCTGAAGAAAACATAGAAAAAGTTTCTTTTGGTTTTGTTGATGCGCAACTAATGTTATGAACTCAAAAAAAAACTCTAGTCCAAAATCAAATTCAATTTTACTTATAATTGGATGGGATAACATTAATATCTCGAGAACGGTAATAGATACGGAGATGATTAAATTGGAAAAAAGTTGAGCAATTTGATGGTGTGTAATATCGAATTTACCAAAATTTGATTTTCGAGAGTTTTGATTCTTGTTATCCTGTTTTATCAAACTATTACAAATATTTTCACCACTGTGGCGTTGCCACTGGTTAAACTTTTCCAAAAACTATTTCAGTTTATTCTTAAATTAATTCGAAAATATAAAATTATCCAAATGAAGTTGTGTTAAACTAGTTTGGAATCCATAAGACGTGTTTAGAAACATGATCTAGCGAACTGTCTGTGAATTTAAAATATCCATAATTATCAAGAATGTCACGTGGCAATTTCTTAGAAATAGTTTTATTAATTCTGGAAAGGTTCACCAAATTTTACAAGGCATAATAATCTGTAATGCCTTACTCTGGTGTACCTGCAATTGGTCCCACATTTCTTGGGAGGGAGGAGCAGCCCGGCATTTCTGTCTCGAACTACTCCCATTTCAAACAAAGAAAAGTAAATTATAATTGGTTAATCCGTTTGGGAGCTACCATGCCACTGTCAGATACCCACGGTTTACTAGCTGAAGAACACTCTCGATCAAGTCATTTTTCATACAAAAAAAAACAAAATCGGCTCTTCCGTTTGCGAGTTACGATGCCACAGACAGTCACATAGATGCACACCTTAAACTTATAACACCCCTCTGTTTGGGTCGGGGGTTAATAAAACCTTTTCAAAGTTTACTTTTCTGGTTCAATTTATACATGGCCTATGTTACCATTACTATACTACTATTTGTCACTTATGACATAGATTTGCACTTTGTCAATATCTAGATTCAGCCAATATAAACCATTATTAATAGTCTCTTCACTTTTTCCAGAAAAATCTTGGTTAGAGAATACCCTCTTTTTTTATTGAGTTAATTTTGAAGTACATAGTGATTCCTCTTCAGCCCATTCTTGAAGCCGATTTGTTATTAACATTCGATATACCAGATGGAACGCGAGTACCTACTATAATGTTCAACCTTATTCACCAATTGTCTGCCCACAAGCTATGCTTAGGCAGTGCATATTGGTGTATTGTAATTGTTAATGATTTGCATTGTAAATGAATTAAATTGAATAAATTGAAATGTAATATACTTGCTATTAGTTACTACTTACTATAAATATATAGCTATTATAATAAATGCAAAAAAACCAGAAGATAGGTATTTTGGATGTTGTTCATTTGCCTTTGATTGACCTTTATGAAATTGTTATTGTTACGTGTTAAACAAATATACTGAATTAGAGAAGCCCCTTAAAGAGACTATTGTTTCCAGGATATTATGATTGATAATATGATATATTATTCAGAATGATCGCGATTAGTCCTGATAGTATTTGTTCTTAGGATAATAACTTTGTTACCTTTCTATAGAGCAATTGTATAGGTATCCGAGTTTACGTTAACATAATGAATATATAACCAAACTTATTACAAAGAAGTCTCTTTTCCTACGCGAGTTGTGACAAAACTGTATAATAAATTAAAAATAAGTGAAACAATAAGTTTGCAAAATGCAGATTGAAAGTGTGTTAGATATCTACCATACAAAGTTCACAAAATAAACATCAATCTCATGTGTTAGTATTTGAGTCTTTCAGACTGATTACTAATTGAGCTCAATCGAATTAACTAGCTTTTGAATACGAACCAATTGACAAATTTACCAATTGAGCTTTTAGCAACTTTGGCATATTTTCGCGAGAAATGTTTGCAATAATCACGAACGGCTGTACGAGTACACAGCTGGACTAGAGTGTAAAGTGACCCAAGAAGGAAATATAGCAGTGGCTTTCTAAATGTTAGGTAGGTACAGGTTTGTATCGAAATGATAAATAATTTGGATGGTTTCTTGCCTTACTCCTTGAATTATTTCGAATGGAAAAATCATTCGGTAGAAAGAGTTTAGTATAACATCTTATTTTATCATGGATAATTAAAAGTAGGTAACATGAATATTTGATTTTATGAAATAACAATTGAATCTATATCATTCAAAAGTCAGACAACTCAGTTTTTTACGATAACTAGATATGCTCAAATGATTGGAAAAGTATTGTATTTAAAGAAAATGAGTTCAAAAACCAAAAGATTATGTATCAGCGTTTGTATAAATTCGACTTTGTGACTATTCGAGAAACAAAATTCCTGATCGTTCCAAATAAAGAAAAAAGTTTGATTATGTTTTACCTGTACAAGATTGAAATATTCCAGATTTTTCATGACAGCTATCTACCTACTGAAAAAAGAGATGAAATTTAATAACTAATTATAATGAACTGAGTGAAGAATAACGTGAATAAATTGAGCCTGGTCCCTGTGGTTAATATTTTGAACTGATTCTTCTAATCCTAGTAATTATTAGAGCAGATAAAAGTATTCGTAAAAATTAATTTATTATTTTTGTTTCAACAATTTTGAAGAGAAGGTTTAGAGGATATCAAGAAAATATACCGACCGTCCCTTATCCCCGAAACTAAAAAAGCATATCCGCTCTTTCAAATAATATCAATTATTGATTCTTTAAAAATTATTTCATACAATTAGAGAATGTACTAATCACATATTTTTATTACTTTGCCCAATGATAGGAAGACCCTATTCATAATGCCCGTTCAATATGATTTTTTCAACAGATATCGTACTGATCTCTTGTAATGTAATAGCCTAGACATTATGAATATTGCCCTATTCATCACTTAGTGAATAACATACGATACGTCGAACTGTAGTTGTAGAGCTTCTAATTAGTACACACCCTAAGCAGAATTCTTCGAAGATATGTAAATATACCTCAGATGTATTGTTTGTTTGTTTAATTTTTAAGTACTTCTAACACAACTTGTTCTTAAAAATTATATGCCTATATCCCTGTAAACGAGACTGTAATCTAATAAAAAAATTAATCAAATGTTCAAATTGTTTTCAGATAATTTCAACAACCATCAGACCATTTCCAGAATAATCCCCAATCAATTTATCAAACCTGTGATATAATTGTTTATCTATTTTCTCCTATTTCAGTAACTCCTAATCGCCTTGGATATCAATCAATAAAGACAAGCAGACAGTAGAAAGAAACTATCCGAAAAAAATCGTCTTCTCCTTTGAGTAACCCTTGTTTTTCCTATTTCAGCCTCCACTTGCACAACCACTAATTACTAGACTACTGATCTCCACTAATGCTAGGCGAAATAAAAAGAGATGTCCATACGATAAGTATATCACTATGATCATAAGACAACGGTATTTATCTATAAGGGCCATCCTAAAATAAGGGAACCACAAAAGTCACGACAGAATCGGTTAGTAGTTTATGCTTACACAATGTTGGCATTTCTCGTTTAGATTGTTTTGATTTTTATCGTTCCGTTTATTAACTTTCGGCGAGTGGAGACCAAGTTGGGGACTGGAATCGTAAAACAAATGTTGTAGATGCTGGATTAGTGATTTAAGAGCCGTTTCATTACTTCAACGGAGACGACGTTTGGAGAAGATCGATGAAAGTTATAAGACCGAAGGGCTCCAGAGGTCGAGGAACCCTAATGCGGAAACATTCTTCGGACATTTATGAGAAAAAAGTTTATTTATTAGAAAAGGGAAGAAAAATATATAGCTCGTTTTCCATAGAAATATGTGAGTTGTATAATAAAGGCTATAGTGTTTGAGATTTTTGTAAATTATTCCATAAATTCTGTTTTAGTTAGCATCTTAATAATTCCGCTTTTAATTATCGCAAGCTGTAATATTCAAGCGTGAGCAATTTAATT
The DNA here is from genome assembly GCA_958507055.1 of Crioceris asparagi. Classification (NCBI taxonomy): domain Eukaryota; kingdom Metazoa; phylum Arthropoda; class Insecta; order Coleoptera; family Chrysomelidae; genus Crioceris; species Crioceris asparagi. Next base: position 52,145,456 of record OY293829.1, on the reverse strand, counting down.
TCTTTTCTCTATGTTTGTACTCTTCTATTAACATATTTTCAACTAGAACATGCCCTTAATTATCATTGTTCATCATGCTACGAACTTAAGCTTAGCTACCCCCTATTGTTTTGTGAGCTTGTGTATTCACTATTCAGCAACAGATGTCACCGGTACTATTCTTTCTATTTAATTCATTGACTTTTAAATTCTACCATAAAAACGATGCTCCTCTCCAGTATAAACTGTTTCTTACGATATAAACTATCACAATGATCAGTCTCTACATGGAATAAAATCCTAACAGATTATTATATAGTGAGGACCAAAAGTCTGTCCCTCTCGTAACTTCTTTATTTTATATATTACAAAGAAAAATACAAAGTTTTGGCGTTTCATTTGATATTTTCAATTTCAAATTTAACTTTAATATAAAAAGGTGATCTCAAATATGGGCAGTGAAATAGTAGTCTATTTTTTCAAATGGGACTGTATATTGTTAAATTTTTTAATTCTACGTGAAATTCTAAGCTGATTTCATGCAGCATTTCCCATATCTAGGTTCAACTGATTCCAGGAATATTGTTAATCCATACTGATTTGATTTCCGGTCCCTTACGTTAATATGTTTATACTCGGCGTGCCTTATTAGGTATATGATTAGTGACCATTGCAATAGGTAGATAAATCTTATCTGTTGTCAATATTTGTTAAACAGAGTTGCCAATGTCTTGTGAACTCTTTATTTTTACTTACTTAAAAAAAATCTCGTTGATTAATATAGCTCATTCAGTAGATGATAAAGTTGAAAGATTTTGGGAAAATCCAATGTGTCTAGCAGGAGCGATAAAACATGCTCCAAGATTGGACGAAAATAATTATGGAAGATGACAACATTCAAATACATGCTGAAATGGTTAATAACCAGTAACAATTCCCTAAGCACACCTAAAATAATAATGTTTGGGTGGGTATTTTAGTTGCCCACATTAAAGGTCAAACATTCTTAGACGACAATTTAAATGGTTACCAATACCTCCAAATTCTGCAAGATGCAATGTGGCTGGTTCGCTCACCAGCTCTCACAACTATTGATTACTTTATTTGGGGATATTTGAAATTCGTAATTTTTAAGACACTTTGTTGGTCTTTATGTGATTGCGTCATCGAATTATTGAAGTTCGTTCAGAAATAACACCTCAAACACTGTGTAATGTAAGGAATGTGTTTACAACTTGACTATTTATTTGTCAATTATTAGAGAGATCAAATGGAACTACACACTTTTTTCGAATCTAATCTAATTTTCAAGACAAATGCTCAAAGCTTACAGGTCATCACCTGATTTCGATTCGTGGCCTTCGCATATTTTTCGATAACTCTTATTTCAAGTAATTGATAAACTTACGGACGAATTTCGTATACTGGGCAATCGTTTGTATATGTATATGTACGATGCAAAATTATTATGTTTAATTGAACGTACGTGAGGCATCTTCACATTGAGTTGGAAGTGCGACAGGTAAAAAACGACAGGAATTTTACAAGCCATTCCCTCTAATTTGCTTCAGGGTATGTATTTGCACGTCTTACTCTAAATTATATCAGAGATAATTTCAAGCATCAGCGTATCTTCGAATTAAGTGAGATTAAATTACGCTCACCTGAACTAAAATTTGTTTACGTAATGGTGAGGGGATCTGGTGTGTTGATGCTTTTTTATAGCATCGCTACTACGAATATAAATAAAACCATCAAGTGACATTGGTGAGGATAATAATTATTTGAATATATTATTTTGGAAATGGTGTCATTCTAAATATAAGTATTAGACAAGTCTATTCATTTTCAACTAGTTTTATATTAGTATTTTATTATTTTCAGAGTATCTGTTTAGTTATAATTCGAATAATAATAATTTGATAATAATAAATTACATATCTATCTCCTCACTAGATAATGATACTAAAAGTCTGTCTATATACCGACCGATCACTTGCCTACCAAAAATATACAAACTTCTGACTGCATGTTTTGCTAGGAAACACATAGACAAAAATAACATAACTACTCCCGAATAAAAAAGCTGTATTAAACAATTACAGGGATGCTCATCCAATCAAAATTCAAAACGGTATTTTTCAAGATTTACTGAGCCCCCCTTGTTTTGCCTTGAATGAATTCTTGCCATAAGAAATTCTTCAATTTTGATCGAGAATCGTGAAATATAATGAAATTCGCAGTAAAGAACAATGAAACATTGCTTTATTGTACATACCATATTAAAGAATTAACGCATTTATTATTTACATCGAAAACTTAATAGTCTCTGTTTCTTGTTTCTTATTACTAAAGACAAGCGACATGCCTTCTTGACCGCTGACAGATATAATGTTTGCAGAAGTGGCGCGTTGCCAAAATGATATAATAACAATATTTCAACACTTTCCCTTATTTTTAATGACCACTATTCACTAGACCCAGTTTCTTGCGCAAAACTTGAAGACGAGTGCGAGGTTTCGTAAAAATATCGGACAGCTGCTGTTCAGTTCCGATGTGTTAAATAGTCAGCATTCCCTTCCTGATTATGTCTCTAATAAAGAGATACTTCCTTTGAATGTGCTTTGTACGAAAGTGGAATTCGGGACTCACAGCTAATCTTTTCGCTGATTCGTTGTCGACTCGGAGAACAGGAGTCGCAGGCAATCCAATCAACTCCTTGAATAGGCGAGCCATCCATAATATATATTATCTCTTTTGACCCAAGATTAGCCGCAACAGTCTCTGCTTCACAGGTGGAATCCGCCACCACTTCTTGATGACGACTCAACCATGTGACGACAGCGTCAGCAAACCTGACAACTACTCCACTAGTTGATCTCATGGTGTCTGGACAACCAGCAAAACCAGCATCACAGTAGCATTCCAGAAATTGTGTTTTCGGATTGGAGCGATAGATAAGTTTCAGATCAATTGAGCCTGCGAGGTAGCGAATTACTTGTTTCACACGTCAGACGCCTTCACATTTTGGGTTTTCCAATCTACGTGATAGTATGCCTACAGTAAAGGCAAGTCGAGTACCCCGTGCCACGTAGAACAGGGTGCCGAACGGTATGGAAAATCGGGAGTTTTGCCTGTCTTGTCAGCTCTGAGTTCCATGGGTGTCTGAACTGGATTACATCCTTCCATGTTAAACCGGTTGATAATCTTTCTTATATATGATGATTGCCAACGATATCATCATTATGTCGTTCAATTTAGAGTCCAAGAAAATAAGATGCTTCCTTGGCTACAATTTTGAATTGTGATCACAGTTGTTCAATAAACAAGTCCAACTCGAGTTGAATCTTCGTTGCAATCAACCCATCATCTACGTATATAACAACGACGATTTTGCAACTTGGTTTATAACGAATATAGAGACAAGGGTCTTCCAGACTTCTTTGGAATCACGACTTTGTTATGAAGTCATCGAACTTCCTATTCCAGTATCGGGGAGCCTGCTTCAGTCCATACAGAACAAGCTTAAGACGACAAATGCGATTAGTTCCGTCCGAACAACCTTTAGGCTGCTTCATGAAAACCTTTTCTTCAACGTCGCCATACAGGAAAGCTGTGGATACGTCGAAATGTTTGATAATCATCTTCATAACTGCTACAGCATGTAGTGAATCTACTACTTCCAAACGCTCAACCGGACAGAAAGTGTCATCGAAGTCAATATGAGGTCGTTGTGTACATCCTTTGATGACGAGTCTCGCTCGATACCTGTCCGTACTTCCAACTGGATTACTTTTTATACGAAAAACCCAATACTGTTTGCTTTCTTTCCCGAAGGTAGATTTGTTAACTCCCACACATTGTTCTCATGCATTGAGTTTATTTCCGAATCTATCGCTGATTTCCAATCTTCACTGTTTTCACATCGCATTGCTTCATTGAAGCTTGAAGGCATATCTTCTGTGAAAAATACTTCTGCGTTGCTTGGATCTACATAGTCTCTCAGCCACCAGGACGTTTTCTTTCCCGAATCGATTTCTTGGGTATTTGAGATATAGTATTAGTGTCAGTCTTTGAATCTGAATCGAAACTGGAATTTTCTTCAGGTTGATCCGTGTCGTGGTTAGGTTTGTTGATGGCATCCTCTTTGATAGCCTCTTTATTATTTTGGATCGGCCAAGGTACTCGCTCATCGCAGTCATTCACTTTTTCAAGAAAGATGACGTCAGGCAAAACCACAATATCATTCTTCTCAGGAACGTATATTCGATATCTTTCATCCTCATCATATCATACCAGATAACCAACGCATGCCTTCGAGTCAACTTTTCATCTCTTCTGTGACGGTATTTGAACGTAACATTTTGAGCTTACAATACGTAGATGTTTAATCCTTGGCTTCCGACCAAACCAGAGTTCAAATGGCGTCCTGTCCGCTATAGGCGATTTTCCACATGATTCAGAATACAGCCGAAGCTCCGTCCATATTGCTGCAGGAAAATTAATATGAGGGTTCAAGAACTTTAAGGTGCGAGCCATTTCCACGATTGTCCGATTTTCTCGTTCAACAGCTCCGCTCTGTTCGGGTGTGTACGGAGCCGTCAGGCGTTAGCTTAAACCATATAATAATAATAATAATAATAATAATAATAATAATAATAATAATAATAATAATAATAATAATAATAATAATAATAATAATAATAATAATAATAATAATAATAATAATAATAATAATAATAATAATAATAATAATAATAATAATAATAATAATAATAATAATAATAATAATAATAATAATAATAATAATAATAATAATAATAATAATAATAATAATAATAATAATAATAATAATAATAATAATAATAATAATAATAATAATAATAATAATAATAATAATAATAATAATAATAATAATAATAATAATAATAATAATAATAATAATAATAATAATAATAATAATAATAATAATAATAATAATAATATTAATAATAATAATAATAATAATAATAATTTTGAATGTAATAGACTCAAGAAAGAAAATACTAACCGAATTCAATATCTACAACTATTTTATGAGGTCACAAATATGTACGAGAATTGTTCATTAATATATACTGACGGGTCAAAAACAGATGAGGGAGCTGGATCAGCCTTCGTTTACATGGGAGAAACTCACCAATGGACATTGAACAAAATATCCTCCATATTCACAGCAGAATTATATGCCATTCTCCAAGCTCTGAGATTCATTGGTACATTGGATGGAGGGACTTACATGATTCTTTCTGATTCACGTAGTTCACTCCAAGCCATACAAAATGGGTATAAAGACGACCCCCTAATTCAGACTATCTCAACTACAGCACACACCCTGCAGAACTCTGGCAAGAGAATCGTCTTCTTTTGGATTCCAGGCCACATAGGAATAGCTGGTAACGAACTCGCAGATACTGCTGCCCGCGATGCAGCTGGACAAAATTCTCAAAACGATATCCCACTGAGACCAGAAGATATGATAGTACACCTGAAAAATAAAATCCGAGAAAAATGGAACGAAGATTGGAATTATAGTAACCATAAATTGAAAATAATTAAAAACAAAGTTGATGAAACACTACCTTTCCCAACACATAAAAGGAGAGAACAAGTTGCACTTACTCGATTAAGAATTGGTCATACTCATATCACATCCAGCTATCTTCTGCGTGATTCCAGACCCCCAGTATGTGATACATGCAACGTACAACTTACTGTGGAACATTTACTACTTATATGTCCAGTATATACAGAAGCTAGAAACAACTGCTCCCTTCCTGACACGCTACAAGACTGCCTAAGAAATGAACAATACTGCCTGAAAACAATTCAATTTCTAAACGAAACTGGCCTAATGAGAAAAGTGTAGAGGTAGTATACTAAATGAACTTCCAATCCCCATGGGAATGAAAGGCTAATGACCATTGTAGTCGATGCCAAAAAAAAAAAAAAAAAAATAATAATAATAATAAACAAAACAGAGTACTGAAGATAGTTAACAAAAACAAAATTATCATAGATAAAAATCCAATAAATATTAATCAATTATACTCTTTAGAAGCAATCGTTTACTACTATGGTGAACTCCAAAAACTCTATAAAGATTCTAAAAGTGTTACTAGAAACAAGTCTATTATATTACCGAAAAATTCTAAAAGGGTAAGTGATAAAAATAGTTACACGGTAGCGATTAAATTATTTAATTTATTACCATGTGAACTGAAAAGTTTACAGGTTAGCAGAAAAACAGCTAAACAGAAACTGCTATCATGGATCGTTTTGTCAGAAAACAAGTAAGATTTGATAATTAGTACATTTAATTTTAGTTTGTACTATCAGCTTGTAACTTTTGTTTGTAATTTCAGTTTGTAGATACCAATTTTATAAATGAATTATTTTGAGATTGTTATTATTTATTTTGATGGAAATTATTGTTTATGTTATATTAAGAATTCCTATAGGTTGATTGTTTAGTTTATTTGCTATTTTTTATTATTTATTTTGTAAGTTTAGTGATTTAAGATATACCAGTTTCTGCGCACAGATATTAATATATCTCTGCAGGAATTACTTGTGTATTGTAATTTTCTAATGCAAAAGTAATTTTGTACTGGCTTAAATAAATAAATAAATAAATAAATAAATAAATAATAATAATAATAATAATAATAATAATAATAATAATAATAATAACGTTTATTAACAATCTAAGAATAACACATAATAGTTTGTCAATAAACAAGAAATAACCTACGAGACTCTTAAGTCTGGATGTAGATGGTAATACATATTGCATTATTAATTATTTTATAATTAATTATTATGAATTCAAGTATCAGATTATAAAAAAATAACAAACAATAAATACACACCTATATACTTATATACATACATACATATACTAGGTTAGTTGTATCTGAAAATTAAAAAATAAAAAAATGAAAATGAAAATGTGGTAGAAAAAGCGTTATCATTTTTCAATAATTCTTATTATAGATTTCCTTGAATTAGTTTTTAAGAAAGCCTCAATCTCAACTTTGAATTTTTTAATTGAAATTATATATTTAATATTTTTAGGTAAATAGGCTTTTGGTCCTAAATATATAAAGTTTTTTTGACCTATAGTTTTTTTCATGTATGGTACTGAAATATTTCGTTTTTGTCTAGTATCATAATCATGAGTAACTGGAATTTGTATGTTTTTGTTTTCAAACTGATCTATTACAAGAATTTTGAAATAGTGTTTGTTTCTTTATATAATACATCACTTGGAAATCTATAATCCCTCTTTGATATTATTTTCAAACATCGCTTTTCTAAAATTTCAATAGGTTTTAAATGTGTCTTTGATATTGCTCCCAATCCTATTAAACCATATTCTCGATGTGGTCTAAAAAGGCTATTGTACAATATTTTCATATGTTTAAAATCCAAAATGTTTGTAAGCAATTTAAATTTGTATACTATTCGCCTTAGTTTTTTACTAAGGAAAGAAATATGTATATCCCATCTAAGATGGCCATCTATAATAATACCTAGATATTTGATTTCAGATTTTGAATAAATAACTGTTTCTAAACTTAAGGACCATTTTTTGAATTCTGGAATACCTTTGCCATAACTACAAAAGGGAACGAAAAATGAATTGTTTAAATTGATGGAAAGAAGATTTGTACTAAGCCAGAGTACAATTTTCTTGAAATCATTTTCAATCTCAAGTTTCAATTGTCTCCAACTGCTATTTTCATAATATACAACAGTGTCATCAGCAAAACAAATAATTTTACCTTCTGTTTTAATTGAGAAAAAGTCATTAATATATATGATGTAAAGTAACGGACCCAAAACAGTTCCTTGTGGTAAACCACATGATATGATTTTTGTTCCACTTATTGATTTATTTATTTTGATTTGTTATTTCCGATTCGATATATAGGAACAGATAAGATTATGAACCAATCCTCTTATTCCAATTGGATCCAATTTTTTAAGTAATAATTTATGATTGACAGTATCAAAGGGTTTTGCCAAATCCAAAAATATGCCAATTGATGGTTTTTTATTATCGATTGAACTATAAATGAGGCCAGTCAGATCCTTTATTGCATCTTTAGTTGATTTTTTATTTCTAAAACCATATTGCATATCAGATATTTTCATAAGAAATTGTAGATTCTATTTTTTATTACTTTTTGAATATTTTGGATACATTTGAAGTTAAGGAAATTGGTCTATAATTTGACATATCTGTTTTGTCTCCATTCTTGTAAACTGGTATAATAGTGGATTTCTTGAATTCTTCAGTAAATATTCCAGTAGGCAATGATTTCTTAAATATATTCGTAAGTGGTCCACTAATATATTTACATAGAATTTTCAGTGTCTCATTTTTTATTTGATCTGGTCCTGGTGATTTGTGTTTTTTAATCTATGTATTATATTTTCAATTTGTATTGTATTGTATTGTAGATTTTGATATATTCCGGATTTTATTTTTGGTTTTAGATTGTGGTTTTTCCATGTTTTCTACTAATTTATTACTAATATTACAGAAGAAATTGTTGAATTCTTCACAAATTAAGTTTTGTTCGTTAGTTAATTCATTTGAATAGTTTTTAATAGTTCTTATGTTATTTTATTTGATGATAATTCATTTATCGTATTCCATAATTTTCTGGAGTCATTAGGGTTATTTATTATATTTTGATAATAATCTTTTTTGACTTGATATATTAATTTAGATAGAATCTTTTTATATTGTATATATTGATTTTTTAACATAAAATCATAAGGGTATTTATTCATTTCTTTATAAAATTTATTTTTTTCTTTACTGATTTGATAAGTGATTTTGTGATCCAAGGTTTTCTTTTCTTTGTTGTTGTTGAATTTATTACTGCATCTTGAATTATGTTTAAAAAATTCATAGTTGCGAAATTTACATCAGTTATATTCACAAAATCTGACCAAGAGTTATTTTCAATTAATTTTATGAGCTTTTTGTTTTCAATTTGAGAATAATATTTAGAATGTTTCATATAATTAATTTTATATTTATTTTTTATGGTTATTTGTAAATAAGTGATCTAGTGATCTGTTATATCCGACTCAATGATCGCTGATATTACTTTATTATAATTATAATCTTTAGAGCTTATAAAAATATAATCAATGCAAGTATTTGTTGTTGGTCTAGTTACAGAATTAATAGATGAAACCAATCCAAATTCACTAAGTACATTTAAATAACTTTGTGTTTCTTTTTTTTCTTTAATATTATCAATATTTATATCACCTAAGAATAGGCTATATAAATAATCATTTGGGTTTGTTTCTAACATATTTTGCAGATCATTTAAAAATGTTTCCACAGTGGAAATATTAGGTGTTCTGTAAAAGGTATTCACCATAGACATCTGAACACCTAGACCACGCATAGCCTCTTTCAGAGCGATCCAACATCTCAAGACCATTATTCTTCTGGTCCATAATGGTTCGTGTCCGCCCGATACGATTAAAATATTTGCCAAACTTCTTACTTTTCATGACAACTTCTGATTTATAAAGTAATAATCAAATACACTCAGACGTAATTAAAAGGTGGTCGTTGTAATAGTTACAATTGACTATTCAGACACACCTGCAGATTAAATTAAGTACCAAATTTATATTTTACAACCCGAAATAATTATTTTTCATTTGTGAAATAAGAGGATCGTCAATCGATATCGATCGACTGAGTTAAGTGCGGCAACACAGGAATATATAATTTAGGCATCCGTATGAATTCGTCGACTTTCGTCGCTAGTCGGAATATTGTCCATTCATAATTTGAGTGCTGCTACTACGTTTTACACATTTATACGCTTCTACACAGGTACACTGTTGCCAAAATTTCCTATAGGAAAATTTTGTCTCTCTCTTACACATGGAAAATACCAAAACAATTCTCTAACAATAACAGATCGTCTTTAGATACATGTTATGAATGAAATGCTTGGTCTAGGTGTTCAGATGTCTATGGTATTCACATAAATAATCTCGTTATTATAATTGATTTTAAGTTGAATTAAATTACTTTCAACTATTTTAATCAGTCTATGTGAAATGTACAAGTTTTGTTTTATGAAAATTATCACTCCGTCATTTTGATTTATACATAGTGATATAACCATCTAATTTATAAAATTGAGTATCTATAACTTTCCATGTTTCAGTAAGTACTATACAATCAAATGAGCTATTAATTTGTTCAAGAAAAATGGTCAATTCATCAAAATTTTTGTTTATACTATAAGTATTATGATGAAGTAGTTTAAAATTGGTATTATTTTTATCAAGTGATAAAACATTATTTATTTTTATCTAAATTTTTCAGTTCCACATTTTCAATTTTTGGTATTTCAAAGTTTTTTATATATTTATCCATATAATTTTTTGTATAAAGAGATTTATTTTTGGATTTAATATTTTATAATTATTCAAATTCCATCTGAGACAAATGATTTATTTTAAAGTAAGTTAAAGTAGGGCAAGATGGGTTAACAGTTTCATCATTAGTATTATACTTTTTCCCAAATTGACTTTTTGAATGCTTACAGTTATTACATTGAAATTTTTCAGATTTACATAATTCTATAGCATGTTTTTGCTATTATGACACTTTGACACTTTTGGCATTGTGACATAGCATTATTAGAGTATTAGAGTAAAATTTTGCCTACCAATAAAAATTTTGTTATTATTGTCTAAAAACTTTTTTATAATTTATATAACTTGTATAAACTTTTTTGTCTTTATAATAGTTAATAAATTGAATATTGAACTCATCATTATCATCTATAAAACTATTTTGATTTCGAATCGATTCTTCAACTTCTGCTTTAACAAGAATATCATCACACTCTATATTTGAAATTTTTATTTTCGATTTCAATTCCTTGATAGATGTTTTGTATTTATTGTTCAACTTGTTGTCAATAATTTCTTGTAGTTTCTGAACACTATCATTAGAGCATTTTAATTTAATACTACCGTTTTTCAACTTTCTTATAAAGTTAATTCCTATTTTGAGTTCTTTTATATTAATATGTTTTTCTAAATCCTGTCTAGTTATAGGTGAGTGCTGTTTTGATATAGGTTGCATACATATTGATTCCTGTTTTACTATTTTTGAGATATGTGATTGTTCTGAAGATGTTTTTAAAATTTTTGAATAGATAGATTGATAGATTTTGTTCTTTAATTAATTTATTTATTAATGATAGTGAATCCATGATGGTATCTTTTTCTACAATATTTGATGTAAGTAGGTTATAGTTTTATTCAAGAAAACTATTTTGTTTTCTTAAAAGTTCAATTGCTGCATCTTTTTCATCAAGTAATTAACTTTTTTTCCGTTATGATCTTATCTTTTTCAATAATTAATAAATCCTTTTGTTTCAGTATTTCCTCTAAATGTTTCATTTGATCATTATTACTACTGCTCTCGTTATTTTCTGTATTTCTTCTACCCATATTTTATTTATGTTTGTACTGACCTACTGTATAGTTTAATATGTCATCCATCTATTTCAGGTTTATATGTTTTTCTATTTTTGTAGCTCAGGTTACATTCAATTTCACACTATAGATATGTTCTTGTTTGGTTCTTCTTCTATTCACACAAAATTCTTACTATTAAACTCTCTTCTAAACTTGTGAAAAGAAGCAGAACAGTAACTTAAAATACTATATATATACTCTTGAAATATTGCATATTTCTTTGTTATCAAATTTACCACCATTGTCACTGAGAAACTCTTTAACATGGTGACCCAGTATTCTCGCTTTAGCCAGGACCTCACGTATAGCGTCCTTGACTGCAGATTTCTCTTTTGCCACGAAATAATTGCGGTACCTTGAATAGTGATCTTTGATAACGATCAAGTAACGACGATTATTGAAGGAAGGATCAAACGACCTACAGACATCGCATGATAACAGTTCGCCAGGAGCTGAAGCCTGATATCTGGTACCAAATGTTAATCGATGACATTACCAAACTGACACGGTTGACAAAGCTGATTGTCGCTAGGAACTTTTATACCGAGTTCGGAATCAAGCTTAGACCGGACATACCGTTTATCCATGTGGCCCCATTGCTCATAATATGGCTGGAGTGTATCATCGCTTACTGCAGCATATGCGTCTGCTGTTGGGGGAGCGTGAAATGATGCACAGTATAACGTTCCTCCTGTGCCTCGAGTCCCGATGAATATTTGCTGATCTTTGATACTAAATCGACACTCGGTATCCGTTGAATCAAACTTGCTGCCGGGATTTCGATCATGAGCTGCAAGAATAGAGATTAGATTTCGGGAAATGATGGAAACTTATCAAACATCGTTGAGTGTGAATGTTATCAGCTTGCCATTAACACAGTTAGCAACTTTAATGGTTCCACTGCCAAGAGCTTTAATCATGTCCTTTCCCGCTGCTTTTACGGACGCATTGATGCTTACGAGGAAGAGCTTATAGTCTGTGTACCTTTAAATTCGAAGTTATGTGACGATTAGTACAATTGTCAATCCACCACTGGTCGTTCGTGGTTGCTACTTTGACATTAAATTTCAGACACGATTGCTTGTGGGCTACTCAATCCACCCATAGAGCCTGTTGTCGAAACTGTGGCAGATCCGCTAGCACGCGCTGGAAATGGTGGTTTCCTGTCTTTTTTTCATTTTGGACACTGTCGTAGACAGTGACCCTTCAAGTTGCTGTACTTACAGTTCGTGCAATAAGAGAAAATTTTCTTTTTCTTCTTTGGTGCCTTGTCACTTTTAACACCTGATTTCGATGCAAACGCGACATTACGCTCATGCGGGATGAGTGACGACGCGAGGTCGTTAACTGATTTATCATCATTTGCTTTCATCAAAAGCTAGCAAGATTTGAAGGTTTCAAAACTTTTAGATAGAAAATGCAACACTTTAGAGACAAATAGCAGCTCAAGAACAATCTTGATGTTTCTCGTTTTAAGACTAGCAGCAAATTCACGATGTTAATTCCTCACACGTAGAGTATTTTCGCTTTCATCCCATTCCATACCAAAGAAATCAAGGCATTGTCGAAACAACTGATCATCCACATTGTTATTGAATTGTTCTACTAGCACATTCCAAGTTTCCTTGGCTAATAATCGTTCAGAAATTCTTTGATGAAGTTGATCACTCACACATTGAGAAACGATAATTTTGGCTTGTGCAACCGGTTTATTAAATCCATTTAGTTTTTCTTTTTCCGCTACAGTTGGAGTATTCGATAGAGTGGGCTTTACACGTAATCCATCTACTATATCAACTGCATATCGCGTATTCCATTTTTTTAAGATGTACGAACTTGAGGGCGAAAACTCATCTATTTCTTTTAATGCAGATTCAAAAAACTGGTTGGGCAGTAAATCGTGCTGTGACCATAATACCAAAACCTCTTGAACTTTGATCGTGAATCGTGAAAGATAATGAAATTCGCAGTTACGAACAATAAACTATTGCTTTATTGCACATACCATAATATTAATTTCAACGCATTTATTATTTCATCGAAAACTAACTACTATCTGTTTCTTATTACTGAAGACAAGCGACATGCCTTTTTGACCGCTGACAGATATATTGTCTTCAAACAGTACGGCGTTGCCAAAATGATAAAATAACAATATTTCAACAGGAATGACAACAAGACTCACACAACTGATTTATATGGACGATATTAATCTGTATGCCAAGCCATGGAGTTAAGGTTGGACAAATGTAGAACACAATCAGTGTTGAAGGCAAAACCTAGTAGGAGCACGTTTGTCCTGAATGATAATCAAAATATTGACGCAAGATAAGACCTACAAATATTTGGGTACATTGATCAGTCCAAGCTGACCACAAATTTATTAAAAACCAAATTTAAGAGCCTTATGCTTGACGTCTACGAGCTATTATAAAAACAAAATTATGAAGTAAAAATATAATCACCTTAATAAAAACCTACGCTGTACCCATCCTGACTTAACTTTGGCGTCATCAAGTGGACAAAGGAAGATTTTGTAGATATTGTACTGAAAATTAAGGGTTCTATTCAATAAGATTGGATAGTTAATTAGGAAAAATTAAAATTCCTCTATTTACAATAACAGCAAAAAGTAAGAAAAGGAATTTCACTTGGAATGAGCATGGAATACCAAGGATCTGTCCAGATGAAACCCATGTGTTACGGAGTGTGAGGAATAGCTAAATGCACTTCAAATAAGTGGAAAAAGGATGGATCAATCTAGATTCCTATATAAACTGCAAATCTCATACGACGAGCAGTTCATTTCTCCTAAAGACCTCGTATAACAATCATTAGAGAGAGTCGAAATCAAATTCTTACCAGCTGAATCTTCAAAATTAGTTTTCTGCTGATCTTAGAATTGCCGGAGTTATATTCCTGAAAGCATTTATATCATTTCCTTAATTTTCAATTGTTTTTGGTGAATCTCTATGCACGAATTATTTCACATATTCCCAGACAAATCAATATGACGGAAATCTGGAGATGTAGCCGGGCATCGAGTGGGTCGGTTTCTCCCAATCCCTCGAAGCGCCTAAGTATTGTTCAAGTGTTCGCTTGTCCCTTACTGACTGAATTCAAACAACGACGCCGAGCTCCATCTTGTTGATATCAAATTCTATTTCATTCAGGAAGATTCATCATTCACAACAATCATTCAGTGGCCTAAAGATATACGGGATATTCCATTTTATGAGAAAATTGTCAAAATTGGATAAATTGGAAATAGACAAAAAATACATTTATTATTCATAAATCATGCAATCAACTTCAGTTTTATACCTTTTATTTGAAAATGGTACATTTCCCAGAGCATTATTTTAAGATCATGATTAACAAGTCTGGAATTATTTATTATTTCCGAGATATGGGGGGAATAAAGCCTATAAATTCACCTCACGATAGAGTTGTACAGTTTTTATATTTAAAATCGTCTCAATATTTTCTGAAATTTAACTTTTCGCTAGCTTTGTGCTCTCTGTAGCTTTTGCTGCTTCTTCGTTCTAAGTAAAACCATTAATCAAGAAAATAGGTCGCGGGCTATTTGTCACTATTATTCAATCAATTTTAATTATTTAAATTTACATTACAAATTATTTTGGCCTTAACATATTTCGCCTAACAAATCACACACCTAATGCTTAAGTATTCTGATAACGTTCAATAAATTTAGGGCTGGCAGCATCTGCTCGATAAGGCAATTAGTTGATCTTTATGAAAATTAATATCCAGCTAACTATAGGTACCTGATGGCCTGGTATATTACACTAGTAGGCAATTAATAACAAAATGCCAATTATGGTTCCCTCCACCGCAAGCCTGGCACTATATTGGAATTGTTCTGAATTATCAGGGCTATTATTGAACCGACAGTTAGGTACTTTCGGGAAATAAAATTTTCCTATTACTTTATCTACTTGTCCACAATATGAACTTCCAAGTAGATTCCTAACTCAACATGTACAAGTAATAAATACACAAGGGAAAATAAACATGATCGAGTTGCATTTCTAGCATAGGGATTCCATACGGCGATAACATAGTGAAAAATTACATTTGATCAAATATACTGATTTTATAGTATACACCTTTTATATTTTCTACGATGAAAAATAAACTCGAAAATTATAGCTACTTTATTCTGTTCAAATTATTTAATATTTTCAGAGATTAGCGTACCTGATAGTTATTTAGAAATTTCATGAGACTGCCAACAGTCGCCATTTTAAAACTACTTGGTCGATTATGTACATAAACACAATCACAATTTTTGCTTCAAATTAATTCTAAATAAAAATAAATGAGTTGAAAACAAGAAAATCTTTAAAATAAAAATGTCATATTTCAGAACGTATCATCATTTAGGATGCCCTGGCAAAACATAGGCGTATCAAATATTTGAAAAAATGCATCTTCAATTCACTCAACAACCTATATACTTTTCACTAGAACAAAATATAGTTTTCCCCTTTTGCAATATACATTAGATGAGGTACCTTCCCAGTGTACCAGTGTGAATTCGTTACTATATAATTTACAAAAGTATCGTTAGTCGTTAATTTGGAAGCATCGTGAGGAATAAGTGCAAATCGAAAATGAACGGGAATTTGATATACACAATACATAATACAGTAGTTGCTTTACTTGCATATTTATGATGGGATGTATTTGTAACATTAATGATCATATTTGAACAGTCAAACTAAATATATCTTTTACCTAAACGTTATAAGAAATAAAAAATAACCTAGCCAAAAATAGACAATGGAAATATCCAAAATAATCCTTTACCTTATGTAACATAGGTAAAAATTCACTGCCTACCAACTAAAATTAATACAACCCTAACCACAACAATTTTCAGTAAGAAATAAATCTTTAGAATATTATAATGAATAAAATTGAATAAACCAATCTATTCATGCTTTCAAACCGAAATATCTATTATGGTAATAAAACATAATTAAATAATCTTTGGTTGAAACTTCAAAATACCTGATATTTTCCAGGCCTTATGTTTTCAGGAATCTTCGAATATCTGATTTGAGATTTGAGAAACAAAATGTATAAATGATGATTATACTTTTATTTTCTTGGATGTAGGATTGTCAAATAGTGTTCGGTGAATTGCTATTTTATTTATAACAGATCAATTCATAATCTGATTTTATTTAATATTATAATGCCACCGTAAAGATAATTTACAGGATTTAACAATATAAATTTTAAACTTGCTACCTATATAGAATATTAACAAATAACAAATTCCAAAAAGTACTTATTTTGTATTATGCACGGTGCATGGATCATGGCTTTGCTATTCCTGGACAGCTTGAAGGTTCTCGAGAAAATGTCCTCTTCCATTGCCTTCGAGATCTTTTGGTGGAGATGAGTTGCACCTCCTTTCACCAATGGAATCAATTCTTTCTTCTAAAAATTAAAAAATTATAAAAATGGGTACTACACTCTTATCTTATCTAAATTTTGTCAGTGTTATATAGGGGTTGTTGAGCAATTCTTCAAAAAGATATTGTAATCCAATTATATCCATTTTCATAATATCTTCTGAATAGATATTTCCAAGCTGTTATCGTTAAAAAACAGAAAAGTCTTGGTGCTGAACTGCTTCGTGATAGGCAATTTTTACAGTAATTACACTGCACATTCTAAGAGTTGTCACGTTTGTGGAAAACCCAGCACTTTTAAGGTATATTCAATAAAAACTATACTAATTAAGTATACTAATAAACAATTAGTTAAGTTATGATCTACCAGTAGGTATATCAATTAAATACTAACCTAATAATTCAACAGGTTCCGTATTGGCGGTTGGAACTATTGAGCCATGCTTGCATGCTTTTTTAATAGATCTTCTGAGGCAAAAGAGGTCTGTTGTCAATTACTGGTAGGTATAGGTTCTGAAAGAAATTGAATTATATCAAAGAGATTCTCACACGATTAATAATTATCAATGTTCTGAAAGAAAACTTGTTAGACTCGTTATATAGATTAAATAGGTGCTCACCTTTAAAAATTTAATGGAATTTATACCTTCCTGCTATCTCCTATAGAAATTTGGAGAAACTGTTGCTCTCCAATCCTCAGCAATCTGTAATTTCAGTGATCCAAAATGAGAAATATATATTACCAACAATATATATGAAAAACTTACAGAGCATGTGTAATGTTATTGCAACGTTTCTAGTAAAACATATTCTTTGGAAATGTTTACGCAAACATAGGTACTTATATGGAAATTTTGACATCTAGGTCCGCTGAATCTTCTGATTTTCGTGGAAACCCATTCCATTCGAGGATGTTCACTTTTACAACGAGGCACTCAATACCCACGAGGTATTTCAATGTTAATATCTCTTATTTGGCAGATCTAACACACATAAACACAATTCAAAATAATATGGCGTGATTAACAATAATAATAAAATAATAAAAAAGTAAGTAAAGGCTTTTTCTCAAAATACGCATGTGCATCTATTTACATTCAAGTATTTCCTCAACTTATTATGAATAAAACTTAGTTCTTGCATTCGACATTGAGCACTTGCTCTAAAATTTATTGCATCTCGTTAGTATTAGACTCTTTCTATTAGTTGTTCATATAATAGCGGATTTCGTGAACTTGCGTGCACAAAAGTAGTTCAAAATACGAAGAGAAGCAATACGAGAGATTATAAATCTCTTTACTGAATTTGAAGAAGAAAATGTAAGTTAGATGGCAACCCACTTTTTGCAAGAAAATTATGAAAGAAGAGGAGGTGCCCTTTTTAAATCATAAAATAAAGGTTTTCTTCCAGGATTTCAGACAAGAGTTGCAGAAGAACTAGTAACCGATCAGTAGGCCGCTTTAAAAACGATTCATCTGTTATGAACAAAATAATTGAAAATAATCAAATTTCCAACAACTCTGCCTAATGTAAACGAAACGTGGCAAGACAAATTTCAGTTTCCTAATACCATTGGTGCAATTGATTGTAAAAAGGTTCTGATTTTGAAATCGAATCATTACGGTGATAGATAGATAAATTAACTCATTAGTAATGTTTACTAGTGCTGATAAAAGTTGGCCGGGTTCTGTACATGACGCAAGAATTTGGAAGAACTTAGATATACGGGTAACTATGCACCCGTTTCCTTGTTCAATATGACTGGGGATGATGTATGTGGATTACAGCCATAGAATTAGTACTTCTACAAGGCTGATAGAGTGAGAAGTCCCTCACGAAGAAAGAGAAACAGTAATAGGGTTTCGGATGATATACGCTTGCGCGAAAATCTATCTTATATATTCGTTTATGTACTTTTCTTAAGAACAGTGTTGTCAAACATGAAGAAATTTTCCGTTTTGAAAGATTTTGAAATAGAAATGAGAAAGTAAATACCTACCTATAAGTATTATTTTTAATTTATATAATATCAGAAACTTGAAATTTATCATGCTTTAAATGAATATTAAAAAAAACAATATATATTTTTTATATTAAGGGTAACTATACTAAAACGTTTTGTAATTTGTACCTTAGACTAGGCAACAATGCCATGCCAATCTTATTGTTGGACGTCATTGATGATTATTTTGTGATATAAATTGTTTCCTGTGGTAAAATAAAATTCGTGGAAGATGCCATCGATTATACGTTATGTTTCATATAACATATAATATAGCATGGATAACCACCAAACACGACGAAAAATAATTATTCTTTTTGGTGTTAATGTTATTTTTAGGTAAATTTCTTATAGAAAAGTACCTGTAGTGATCATTCACACTCATGAATTTCGAAAGAATGCAACAGCATGTTGCTGTATGTCTATAAGTCGGTCTAAAAAACTTTTTGTTTATATATTTATATAGATATATGAGATATTACGAAATTTTTTAACAGGATTGAGGTCGCAGTTTTGGAAGTATCAAGTTCAAATTTGGTACAAAAATCAATCTCTTAAATATCTCGGCCGTGTTCGTTATTGGCCATTATCCAGCAAGTAGTTTCAAAATGGCGACCGTTAAAACATTTATAAAAATCATTTTTTGGATTTGGATTATATATATAATTATATATTAACTTTCGAACCAAAATTTTTCTGGACCTACTTATAGACATATAACAACATGCAGTTGATTTTTTTTCGAAATTCAAATGTGTGAACGATGGCCATAGGTACATTTTTAAAAGAAATTTACCTAATATTAATAAAGAAATAATCTATGGAGGTTGAAATTTTTCCGCTGGCTACAGGCCGTCGGGATTTTTTAATGTTTTATTTTTTAGAGTTATTATCCTCACCAGGATAAAAGTAGTTATTATTTGATTGAATATTTCTTATCAATTTTAAGTACTTTAGTTCAACTCTATCTAAATTGACTTGAGAAAATTTAAATATTAGCTGATATTGAAATTAAATATATTGGAAATATCTTTATTTTGACTTTAATAACCAATATAACAAAATAATTTATTTTCTAATAAACTGGCTTAAGCCCCGTAAAAACTTTCGGTATAGGTAGTAAAACGATCCAGTAAGGGTCCCTGATTTATGTATATAAATAATATGTAGATATATAATATGCATATATACCTTTCTACTATCTAATATTTATCTACCAGGTTAATATACATAAGTTGCGATTTTTTTATTATGTTGGAGCATATAACGATTATTCAACACAATGGAAATGTTTTATAGTTTAAAAAATAAAAACTAAATATGTCAGTATGAAAACAAAACTTTTTTTATTGAGCCCTGTAGATACCGTTTGACATGCCCTCCTATCATCATTCTTTGACACATGCGCAATAGTCTCTAAACCCTACTATTTCTGTCTAATACATTGATTTGTTGTTTCTCTTTCTTCGTGAGTAGTTCTGCTTATATACTCTTATATACTAGCCTTCTAGGAGTACTAATTCTATGATTACAACCGTGGCTAATGACATCGGTTAGAAATCCCACCAATTTTTGCGACTTTTGACAGGTATGACAATTACGGCACTTGCAAATGCTCACTTTCTTTCAGCAAATCCTCTTATGTATAAGTAAATCATTATTCATAAAAATTTTAGTGGATGCTCATGCTCTGACCTTTTACTCTACTATTGCTTGGAGCGTTTGCTCCTACTCATAAGCATTTGCTTTCTTTTTATTCATATGGACAAATGTCTCAGAAAAGGTAGCGTATTTGCCGCCAAGTACGTGACCACGTTTGAATTTCTTCGCAAATGTGAATATGTTAATATTCATGGCAACAGCCATTAAAATCGTATCGGACGTATAGGATACTGCAGAGCCCTATATATTCAGATCCTCGTCTGTGATTGGTCAATAAGATTGACTGACAATTTAAAATTTGAAGTGGATTTCCGGCAACAATTTGTTTAATTGTTTATTGTGTTTTCTCCATTTTGTTGTTAGTTGAGCGCCTTCTTTGTTTATTTTTATTGTGATGTTTGTGTTTTTCGACAATCTTAGACAATTTTAGAACAGCCCGAAGATTTTTACGTTTTCTAGTTTAAGTATTAATCCTTAAAAATGTTGTATTTTGACCACGAAAATAATGAATAATATTTTCCAGGGGTTAGTGTTCGCAGGTGTCCAAACAACAAATTTCGAGAACGTTTCCGTAATTGGGTGAATGCTGCTGGAGATATCTTGAAGGGAGTCCCGACGAAAAAATTTCTAGAAGTTATAGAGTCTGTGATATTCATTCTAATTTAAGAGCATCGCAATCATTATAATATATTGAATATCTTGGCCGTGCAGACTCTTCATCTACCAAGTGAGTGTAGATTTTAGTCTATTATTTTATATTAAATCCATTCTTTGCATAGCAATAAAAATAATATTCGGTTTTTAGATTCCACTCATATACCCGTTCATGGAGATATTACAAATACTATTGGACTATGAACTGATAATGCTAAAACTGCACATTCAACTGGTAAGTATCAGAGCGTCAACCTCGGCATACCAACTCGTAAGTACTTGCATAATCATATATATACATACTTCATATGCTTATTTATTTTATAATTGATAGTCAAAACTAACTTTAGAAGAAAAAGTTAAAGTAGTGAATATCTATAATTTTGGACAGCCTGTAATCTTTAAATTATTTTGCATTTAATTTTTGTTATTTATTAAATTTTAGATCAGCCTATTTTGGAAAGCAGTCACCTCGACAGGTCAATGCCAAGAACAGAAAAAGAAACAAGAATTAGTCAAAATACTGGTAAGTGTTCTGCTGATCACTTCATATATTCTGACCTTATCTAAAAGCTACAAAAGAATTCTCAGTGACGTAACCACACACTATTTTCTATGAAATAAATAACAATTATATAATAATAACTAAAACTTCAACTATGAATCTTATATAAAAAAAAAACTATTATTTTTTCTGTCGGTTCGTCTGATCTATCCCGTATCTCTAAAAATTGATTGAAACAATACTTTATATTAATGTTACAATTCATTATTTTATTTTGCAGCTTCCAATAAGCAGACCTTTCAGAAAGTTCAACCGCAGACAAATAAGGAATCTGCAGAGTGAAATATGTCGACAAAAAATAAGAACTTCTATTTCAAAGCACGCATATACAGAGCTATAAAATTTTCATCGGATTTAGCATTTCAACAACTGACAAAAAACATGTCATCGTGTAGCAAATTGTTTTTGTCTATTCAGCTAAAAGCTTTAAAAAAGCCAAGAAGAAAAAAATTGGCAATGACTTTATTCAAAAATAGTCGCAGAACGTATTCTGTTCTGTAGAAACTATTTACTTCGCCATCAATAGTCTACTTGCAGAAAATATTAGTCAAACGAAATTGTTGAGGGTTATAATAGAAAGGATAAGGTTTGTACACTCATTTTTGATGAAAGGAAAGGAATTTTGAAAGGCTTTGCTTACCCTGACAACAAAAGCAAATTTGATGATCATGTCTTGGTAGTAATGGTTAGAGGGGTTAAGATGAGCTACAAACAACCAGTGGCATATTACTTTACCAATGCATTGAATGCTACTCACCTTAAATTAATAATTAAAGAAGTACATGCCACAGGAGGTCTATTCTGTACACTAATCGTTAATCGATAGCTGCTTATCGCTATAATTATATATATAGATATACTTATACATGGCGATATGTCATTTGATGCCAGCCCGCAACCAAAAATGATTGTTCTATGTCGTCACCTTTTGGTGTTCTGTTCAAAAAGTTATCGGGCGGTCTCTTGAGTGCGATAAGTGAAGATCCTTGTGAACGATAACATTTGACAGTCGATGATGTCACGTGGTCTTGCCGTCTCGCCGTACGACGTGTGTTGTGTATGTATGTGTTTGTTTATGTTCAACTATAACCTATAACCTCTTGTGCTTTGTTATAAATTGTTGTGAGTTGTCAACACAGAAATATAATAAAGACTCTATGGTTGTGAGTTTTCTTAAGTGAGAATTTTATAGGTAAGTATCATATCCTTTTTTGAATTTTACGTCTTAAGAGAAATTTTCTATTTTTAGGTTACTTCAATCGGCAAAAGGAAGTAAAAATATATTGGTATTCGTATTTGTGTCTCATCTATTTGAGAATTGATCCTATACCCAATATTCTAGGCAGTAATAGTTTTCGCATATAGTATTAGTTAAATTGCAATCTGAATTCCGATTATTTTGTCATGGGTAAGTAGTTATCGGATTGGATCCTTGTGTTACTTTCATCAATTATATACTTTCAAATTAATCTTTCTGCAAGTTCTCAGAAAGTAACATAGCGGATACTATCCTATAGGTAAGTTACAGAATAATAATTTCATAATATACACCATTTCCACTTTAATTCAATAATGTTTTAATTGCATTCTGAGAATACAACAAACGTAGTGGACAATAGTCAGTTGTATTTGAGAAATTATTTTATAATATCAATACGAATGTAATTCTATTTCAGAATGTATCATTTGAATTTAAGAAGTTGCTAATTGCATTTGAGAAAAGTATCCTAATTGAATTAGCAAGTTGGTAAAAAGGTCTAAAGGTTCAGTGTAATCATCATTTCTAATGTTAAGATTGTGTTATGCATGTGCTTTTGTGTTTTTCATTATCTTGTTATATCTTCTCAATTACATTTTACCATTTCTTGAATACAATTGAACTCTTAAATTAATATTTTGACTACTCAAATAAAACTGACTTTTTTCAACTAATTGGTGCTCTCTTAAATAAATTTGACTTCTCTCAAATACAATTGATATTTTTTTTAAATAAACAGTATTCTTTCTCAAATAAAAGTGGAAATGGTGTAGAAGAAACCATTAGTGTAATGTTTTATTAATTATTGTAGTATAGGTCCGTAAGTACTGCAAACTGCAAGTTATTTTCATTTTGGTGTGTACGTTTTACAGTTTTGGGAATTATTATGTTCTAGGTTATTAAAACATAAGTAAGTGAGGAGTGAATTCAAGTATCTACAACAATTTGTTTCTACCACTGAGTAAGTATTTTTTTATATATACATACAATATATATATATATATATATATATATATATATATTACTTGTAAAACATTGATTATATTTTATTCTAGGTTCATAACTAGATATACGATATACTTACTATAAGTGGGTCCCTACTGTTGTTCGAATAAGTAAGTAGATTTCAGTTCAGTGTGTTGATTACTTTTTTGTTAGATTTAGCATTCAAGTAAGTTCAGTTTTATTCATTGTTGAAATTGGTCTAGTATTTTTGAGAATATCTAAATAGAGATACAGCAAAGAATATAAAATCATCATGTCTCATAATAATATAACTTTTCTAAATACTTTGCTAAAGAAAGCAAGGTTGGTGAGATTTTTAATTCTATTACATTTTAATTTTTATAAGAGCTTAACATAAGTTCAGCACACATCGTACTTGTTTTTAATAAATTGTCTATTACTTTAGGATCAATTCATAATTTTCAATGCTGGTTTGGGCTACTTGGCACTGGATGTGATGAATTTGGAACATCGTGCACGGCGTTTGGAGAGAAGAACGGAACGGAGTGCGTGGAGAGCGAGTCATGATCCTTTTGAGATGCATGAAGACCAATTCATGGATCTTTGGGAATTTGGGAATATTCAGAGCTTCAGCCACCCGAGTACAGACTGGCTCTTCTCTAAAGACTCCCTCATCCCCCTGTTCCAGCCTTTCTATGAATTCCTACGAAATAAGGTAAATATCAACAAGTTTACCAGAAAAGATTAAAAAAATGTAATTATTGAACCAGAAAAGTGAGAAAATGTCTAGAATTATAAATTATAATGAATGTTTAAATTGTTATTATTTATGTAGAAAAGAGAAAAGAAATGAAATTTAATTTGTACGGAGAAATGCAATGTCACAGAGGTGAAGCGATATAAAATTTAAACTAAAGTACGTGTGTATATAACTCTGAAATAACTCAATATTTCTTCAGGATAAAGGTCAGCACATGAGGAACCCTCCCAATAATTTGACCCAAAAAGGCTACAAATTTGTTTCTCCTGCTCGTTAACTGCAGGCTCATTATTCGGAAGGCCTCCCGTTCTACCTCTTGCACCACGGATCTGAGCAGCCTTACCAAGAGCTTTGTCTCTCCATGTCTACAAGAAATTCAGCTCCAATAATGACTGGGAAATTATGATGAGATTAGGATATTGCTATTGTATTAGCTCTTAAAATATTTCCTTTACAATGAGTTTAATAGATTTATTTTTGATGTCTTTTAGACATTTAGTACTCATGACTAGGAAGATAAGCTTGGTTAGCAAAATATGTATTCAAAATTTCTAGTATGCCTTGGATAAAGATTGGAATTATTAAAATTATAAGTCTGTAAATTAGAAGAATGTTATTATATGAAAATATTATATAAAATGGCTATGTACACAGTTCAACAAATTTGTGGAACCATCTATATCGTTTTACGTTATATTAAAATCTTCTCTTACAAAAATAGTGTTTATTTTGATTTTCAACAGTTAAGATAATTTTATATATTTTTTATTTTCCTCAATGTTAGAGTGCTCATTTTGTTTTAATGAGAATTAATTGACAACTATTAAAAGACCAAAAGTTGGACATCCTCCGAAACTTATTATATCATATAAAATGTGAAAATAACTATCTGAAAATACAAAAATATATAGGGTGATCTATTTGGTAAAACTTATGATGTCAGATCCAGAAATAATTTTCCATCCCTGTATATGTATAAAGATATTAGGATATTTTTTTCTGATAAGAACTTTTGTCAGTATTCACAACTTATTTCGATTAGTTCATATGAGTCTATTTGATACTCACAGTTTGCCACCTCTCTGCAATTTTGGGGTGTCCCAACTGATTTAGAGTATTGGTCAGCTCTTGCCAAATTGCTTTATTTGTGGCTACACCATCATAGCCAAGTTGCGCCCCAGAAGCGAATTTCGGGTGGCTACACATAAATGCTACCAAAGAAGTAAGTTGTTCTTTATTATCTCAGTTGCATCTATTTTGTCTCCTAAGAAAATTGCGTAGAAAAACTTAAATTTACTTTACTGCTTCAGAAATGCGGATCATAATTTACCAATAACATAATATTATTATTGTTGTAACTTTTATACACACAAAAATACAATATATATTTTATGAGAACATTAAAATTACTTACATTTCGGCAACAGTATCCATCATTGAAATTTAAATCACCAGAAAACTATCACAAAACTTACGAACAGAAATTAACCCTCCAAGTTTATAATTCGCAATGATCTTTCTTATATAAATTAGTCTCGTGACCATATATCTCGAGATATTATTGGCTGAGACAAAAGAATGGATGACTAATAATTGTTTCTCGTGCCATATGACTCCCATGGGTCTATAACGGCCGTTCATAAATATATGAAGTTCATAAATATATGAACAAATCCAAAGCATGAAATAATAAGAAATATTTCGCGACTTCCCACCCTATAAATGCAAGTTTAAAAAATAGAAGAAATATATTTTGAACTGAATATCTCCACCTGTTTTTAGATATGCATATTCAGAATAAATCTAGAAAACCGATTAAGATAGGTAGGTACTTGGGGCTGGATTGAATCACATTAAAAATGTTTTCCTGATAAATAAGAATTGATTGTAAACAACCATTTCATCTTTAAATTATTCGATCATCGAATAAACATGCAAGGAATGAAGAAAGTAGATGAGATGGTGAAATTCTTTATGAATCTCTGTTGTTTATATTGAGATTACCTACCGAAGTACCTACATATTTTGGATTTGCCTTCGATGTTATTCATAATCATTATATAATATTCATCTGTTTTCTGTCTGATGGTGAATCATTAGTTTGTTTAAAACGTAAAGTTAATTCTATGATAGGTATAATAGATAGATTTCGAGTTTGTGGTATGATAATTGAGCAAAGCTCTTCTCCCTCACAGCAAAATTCACAGAGTGAAATCAAACACTGTTAGAGCTATTTGCAATATGATTGTTCGCTCAAACAATACACTTGTGTTTGTGCAGATACCTAAACTGAGGTATTGCCAAACTTAATTATTGGCAACTCTCATTCTTGAAGCAATAATGTGAATGTTATCATTATACAGCAATTCGATTGATTGAAATTAAAAAAGCTTCTTTCCAAATAAAGTTAACATCTATGTGAATGACATTTCGATCTTCAACTGTTATCGTTAAATTATGTCGATTAACGATTAGTGTACAGAATAGACCTCCTGGCTTAAAAATTGTCGCTACTGTATGCGATCCAGGCACCGTTAACACTATTAATATTCAAAGCTGAATCAATGGAACAAAAAAATATATTTTCAAGAGCGGTTTAGAATGGCGAAATTATATTTTTATTATTGAAAAAAGGCAGATTATACCTCTATTTGATGTACCGCATCTTCTTAAATGGATGAGAAATAATCTTCCTAATAAAAATTTACACTTCGTCAATTTCAATGACAATGAACATATTGAAATTGTCAATTGGGAATATTTTCAGCAGCTCTTTTTTGCTGACAGAGAATCTCGATAAAATTAAGATGATGCGAATAAAAACAGTTGCCCAGTTGTTCAGCAAAACTACAGTTGTGACAGCTGAACATCTATCTGCAAGAGGTAAACACTGCTTGGAATGTCGCCAAATTATCCCGTTTATTCTTCTTAAACTCTTCGATAGCTCGAATAGCATCCTGTACCAACTGATTGTAGAATTTATATTTTATTAGATTCCTTCCTCATAGATGAGAATGAAACATTTGAGGTTGATAAAGATGAAGTGATTGTCAATAATAACCATTTGTCTGAATAATTCTTCTTGTTGTGGCTGTTCTTCATGTATTTGATATTGTTTTTTTATAGCTCTATTGATTGATTTTTGTTTGTATCCGTTCTGTTGTAGTGTCTCTCGCATGTTTCATATTTCTTTATCTAAACCTTCGGCGTCTGTTAGTCGTATGGACCTAGATATTAGAGTGTCCGCCACTGCCTGTATTTGTATTGGATGATAGTGGGAGTTGGCATTTATCTGTTCGTGTGTGTTGGTTTTCGATATATTGTGTGTCTTAGTTCCTGCTGTGATTGCCAAAAGAAATATGTGGGACAAACCAATAGAAGAATCGCAACGAGAGCAAAGGAACACAAATTAAATATCAAAAATAAACATAATACATCAAAGTATACAAAAACAGAATTATTGGAGAAGCCATAGAAATCGAAAAAAGGGGGATCTCAACAACAAAGATGTTTCCCTCAAATTACCGATCACCTGGAAATCCCTGATTAGCAAAATATCACCAATTCCCAGAAACCCTGTAGTAATCACCCAATCATCAACAACACAGGCGGAACCACTACCACCACCATCACAGACCGGGAACGTTTCCTGACGTTGCTGTATGTTTTAGTGCAGGATCCAGAAACCACAATAACTTGTTATTTTCAGGACACCGTTTGTATCAATCCCAAAAGGAACACTTTTTAGTTTGGGTTTTTCGCGCATGTAATTGCTCCTTGAGTCTTGCCATTTTGCCTTGACGTCTGTATCTGAAATAACAGACAGGAATAGGAATGTTTATTTGGACAGATAATTAATTTAAACAATCGAAATCTAAGGGGGTCGTAACTTCGCTTCGGGGTGTCAGCAAGGTAAGGATCAATTTATCAAGAGGTTATTGCATTTCTATATAAGTACCTATGTCTCGGTTCTCTGCTAATATTCATAGATTTACTTTTTTCTAGAAATATCGCTTTTCCTGTCATAATAATAAAGAATGCCCTGTAGTCGCCCATGCTACGGGGTACGATGCGGGTATGTGTAGCTCGACAGCTCGACCTTTATTGATCCACCCGGTACACGGCTCTGTCGTGTTAAATTGTGTTGCTCGTATGATAATAATATCTACGTATTATACATTTGATATGAAATAATTTTTCCAATGTAAATATTTTTTCAAAAAATTTTACCTTGGTGCTTTGTACATTACAAAATAATAATAATTCTATTGGTACTGGTAATTTTGAAGTTGTGCAATTGTAGTTAATTTGAAAACTTTTGGCACCAACTTATAAAATCGATCCACTTTTTGAAAAAAAATATTTATTTTACACTTTTGAGTGTGAAACATTGTTTATCAAAATCATTCAATGTTCACCAAAGAAGATAATACGTTGCTCATGCTTATTTACAGATTTCAACACATCGCGGAAATACACATTTCAGAATTTACCACTGCTGCTACTCGGAAACCGTACATTTATTGGAAAAATGGCCAATCTAAAAAATATCTTCTTTAATTTGACCGTCTCATATATTTAACTTTAAAAAAATGGCCCCCACCACATAACGGAGACACACATATTTCAGACTTTACCACTTCTGTAACTCGGAAACCTATGATTTTTTGAAAAATGTCCAATTTAAACGTTTCCGGATATGGTATCTTCTTTAATTTTGTCGTCTCAAATTTAAAAAAATCTCTCCAACCTCTTTGTGAGAAGTTTTTGTGTGAGGGATATGTTTAATATCATTTTTTCAATGAGACCAGCTCTCAATAATCATCTATCAATTGAAAAAATAATAATGAAAATCAGAGCACGATCACTACTTATAAGACGCGATCATCCATAAAAGAAACATGCAAACAAACTGTCAAATTGTACATGGTTCGTCGGTCAAAAATATGTTCCATTTCAACGTACAAAAACTCTAAAAACAAAAACCAAAAAATCAACGGGTCCGAGCGTTTTCTGTTGAAACTTTCATTTTAGTTTTTACATAGTTTATCCCCTACTTTACGAACGCAGTGTATATCTATTTTCTTGGTAATGTTTCTTAGAGTTAGGAATACTGTTCTTTTTTGATCTGGACTAATAATCCCATTATAAGTGAAACTTTTTCCGATAAATATATTCATCATATAACTTAAGCAACTTATCTCTGCGATAAATATTTTATTCTTGTCGCCTAGTTACAAATCCTATTGCTGACTCTCCATTATGCACCAGTAGCGATGAAGAGATTGAAAAGTAGGTTATAGCGATAAGAGAGCGCGGAAATCGCTCTGGAAATTTAAATGTCGACGAAAAGGGCGACGGAACTTTGGCCGTGATTGCTGGAAACTATAAATATCAAATCGGTTCACTGAAAACATGAAATGCCAGAGAGGGCTCAGGCGAATTCAACTTTGAAATTGTTCAACTCTTTGTGAAAGCTTTGTTGATGCCCCTATTTAAAATCTGAATAGTCCTTGAAACTTTATTACTTCAATCTTTATTAACAAAATAAAAGCCTACGAAGAAAATAGACCAATTACCGAGAATAAGAGACTGAAGAAGTGTGGATGACTATTTGGAATCTAAGTTACAAGCCTATGTGGTATATTGACAAATATGCGAAGATTGTAGTTTGCGTCAATAAAATAAAACAATGATTTTCAAATAGATATCTTTCAAATGGATCCTGTCAATGTTTAAATATTAATATCTGAGCGACCGAGCTTTGCTTGTGGTAACACAAGATTTAGAGTGGGTCTATAAGGATGTATAATCTTAGTTCAGATATGTGCATACATATTTCTAGTTAAAATGTATTGCGATCGGTAGATGGGTAAATATTGATTTTATCGTTCAAAGAGCTCATAATTTACAGATTTGCAAATAAATATGAATGTGAAACATACCAGAACTCAGCTGTATCACCAATCGTCTGATCGACCCCCAAACCCCGTACTAAAATTTTTAAAGCAATTTGCGGAGGCCTTCCCTAAATAGCTAGTGTGGACCTCAAGGGTCACACTTATTAAAAATGCAAGAAGCGACAATCGAATTATCGGCTCTTAAGACCCCTTTTTGCAAATTTTTATCTAAATCTGCGAATTATTCAAGAAATAGTTTATGGAATTCGAATGTGATAGGTACCCTCGCGTTTTGTCATTAAAGCCACTTATGTTCAAAAGTAGAACCTTATCTATATATCAAATTTGATCTAAATCGTTAGAGCCGTTTCAGAGAATCCTTTTATATACAAGAATTGCTCGTTAATATATTATATTAGAAATGTAAAAATGTTTTCATTGAAAATTTCCGATTAAATTATAAGAAACTCATATAAACACATATTAAAAATACTTATAATAAGAATATTAATTGCTAAAAACGATTTTTCTTGTTAATGTGAATACAAACAATCGATTCAATACACTTTAGAACCCATACATATGAATTTTCATCGAAATCGGTAGACCAGATTCCGAGATAAAATTTGAATGTATATATATATATATATATATATATATATATATATATATATATATATATATATATATATTATATCCCAATATAATTCACCATATTCAATAATAATGATCAAGTCTCACAGGTGTCATATTTCAACGACACGTGTTTTATTATTTTTCTTTGTTCATATTTTCATTCTCAGAGATAATGCAGTTTTGCACTCTGGAACATTCTCGGAATTCAATACATTTTACATTCTCACAGAATATGCAACTTTGCAATTCTCATACTCTGGAATATTCCATATTCTAAGAATATTGTAGTTTTATCAGAATATGCAAACTTGCAGATCCCATGCTCTAGAACTTGTAACGGACGAACCAAGCGCAAGTCACATGATGATTAATCAGCATAAAATCACTATAAATACGATTATACCTGGTTCCCCGAGGTTCTTGGTTCAAAATAAGCAGTAGCTCTCAGTTCACGTTGTTTTTTTTAATTTTTATTATTATATTTTTGTAACTTATAAATTATAATAAATATTATTATTTTTTTAAAAGTGAAGTTTTAAACTTCAAATATAAAATTGGCGCAATCAGTAGGATTCCTCAACGTTGTTATAAGTGTCAACGGTGGTTTCCAAACCTTAAAAGAAGAAAGAATCGAAGCTGCGGAGAACCAAGTTCCAATCCACATCACCAGTAACGAAGACGGTCTCTCCGGCGACAACGCGAACGCTCACCCTGTCGTAGCAACGCTCACGGAGAATAAAGGATTTCATCTTCTGCCAGAAATGAGGATTTTAGTCAAGTAAGTGCAAAAAATCATCTCGTTAAAAAAATTACAAATTATTGAAACATTTTTTTAAAAACAATTTACCTAAAATTATTATAGTATTTTATTAGTTCGATTGAACAACATTTCTGTTATCGTATTTTTTTGACATTTATCCAAAATATAT
The DNA here is from genome assembly GCA_958507055.1 of Crioceris asparagi. Taxonomy (NCBI): domain Eukaryota; kingdom Metazoa; phylum Arthropoda; class Insecta; order Coleoptera; family Chrysomelidae; genus Crioceris; species Crioceris asparagi. The sequence goes on along the minus strand of OY293829.1, from coordinate 52,113,115 downwards.
CCCCTATATTTACGTTTTCGCCCTGAAAACACAATGCCTACTACAAGAGGTCAAGCTAGTTCCGACGCGAACGCTGACGTCAACCCCGAATCCCAAATTTTTTCTGTGGAGCAATACAAACTCTCAGAGATATTTTCTATTATCCCTGATTATGATGGTAATCAGATATTTTTAACCACATTCATAAACGCATGTTCCATGGCATTCAACATGGCAACCGGAGATCAAAAGCTTCTCCTTACATTACACATTAAGAATAAACTTAAAGGCCGAGCAGCCGAACTTGTCAATTCTCGAAACCCAAATTCATGGGAAGAAATTTTACATCTTTTATATTCACACTTTGGAGATTCACGAGATTTAACCTCATTAATTCAGGATCTTCAACGTATGAAACAGTTGCAAAATGAATCACCATTAACTTTCGTAGCTCGTTTGCAAACGCATGAATCGAAAATTCACTCTGCTATCAACAAACAAAACTTGACTTTGCCAGAAAAAATTTCTCAAACTAAATTAACAGACGCAATGGTATTGACAACGGCATTAACTGGACTTGAACAGAAATTAGGTCAAATAGTTAGAGCTAGTAATCCAAGCGACATGCTTTCAGCTTTGAATATAATTAAAAAGGAACTTCAACTATCTTATTTTGAGAACCAAAAATTTCAGAATAGACCTCAGAATAATATGAAAAAACCTATTCAACTTCCACAATGTTCATATTGTAAAAGACCAGGCCACATGATCCAAGATTGTCTTACAAGAAAGAGAATATTACAGCCTTCATTTCAAAATTATCAACAAAACTTTCGACCATCTTTCAGCAACTTTAATCCCCAAAATCAATCATCTTCGCAAACCCAAAATAGACAACCTAGTAACAATCAATTTTCTAGACCCAATCCCAATGTTCAAAGACCATCTGTCATTCAATCAAATCCAAATATAAGACAGCAACCACATCGAACACATCATTTTAATAATCCAGTAGAACATCAATATTATCACAACAATTTTATTACTAATGAACAGTCTAATTATAATCTCGATTTTTATGAAGATGAAAACTATAACAATTTTCCGCAAGATTATTATCAGATGGAATCTATATATATATATATATATATATATATTGTTTCTGAATTCTTGACTGGATTATTATTTGATAAAATAGATTTTTGTTGGGGATGCAGTCATTTAATAAATAAAATTCTTTGGATTATGCCAAGCTTTCGAGAATGTTTATTCTCTTCGTCGGGGCAAACTTCGTGAATTTACATAAAATCAACCACAAACAGGAAAGATTTCATAGTCATCAATCAGAAATGTCATTAGTTATTTATAAATAACTAATGACATTTCTGTAATTCTGTAATTTTATGTAAATTCACGAATTTTGCCCCGACGAAGAGAATAAACATTCTCGAAAGCTTGGCATAATCCAAAGAATTTTATTTATTAAATGACTGCATCCCCAACAAAAATCTATTTTATCATATATATATATATATATATATATATATATATATATATATATATATATATATATCGTTGATCGTTGCTGACTAATAGTTAATTAGATAAAATAGTGGGGACGCAGCAATTGTAAAGAAAACTCTTTTAAGTTTTAATCCAAGCCTTCGGTTAATTTATTAATTGTAACCATCTTCAGGGAAAACTACAAAAGGGTACAATACAGTCAATAAAATTGAAAAAATTGGTAATCTCAGTATACATACACTTATGTGAGATTGATAAAAAACAGTTAACACTAAAAATATATTCTAAAAACATTGCACAGATAGGAATACTAAGAATTATATTTACATTATACACTATCATATCACATTATACATATTTTTTACATAAAAATTCCAAGTAGCTACATCATCAGGAATTCTGGTACAGATTGGAGAACACTACGAGATGAACGAGAAAACGATATTTAAAAATTATCCGGTTAACAACAGAATGTGACAAAATGGTGGGGGCAGTGATATGTTTATATTAATTGTTATTGCTAATTCCACTTCCCGAAACTAATGGTAGTTATGTCGGCAAGATATTTATTACAATTATATGTTCAGTACCTATCCATCCTTAATAAATATTTGTATAGTACACTATGTTTATGAATATCTTTTTTAGTATTCATGCGGTCATCCGATTTGAAAATTTCGGCCATTTCTAAAAAAAGTCTTTTGGTTAAATTCTGATCATGACTTAATATTTTGACAGCATCATAGTTCATGTTATGTTTGGAATAAAATACGTGGTGGGCCAGTGCACATTTCTCTGGGTGCAATCTAGAGTCACTTTTGTGTGATGTTATTCGAGTTGATAGCATATTCGAAGTTTCACCAATATATTTTTTATTGCATTCGCCACAAGGTATACTATAGACCACATTGGACTGAGCACTGGGGTCCTGTCCTTCAATTTAGTATATAAGGAACCTATTTGGAATACGTTTCTATATGCATTTTGTTGTTCAACACACTGAAAATTCTTGAAAGCTTAGGAGTGATCTCTCTAAAATAAGGTAAACTAACATATTTATGATTAGTAATGGTATGGTTATTTAACAAAGATTCAATTGAGTTAATGTTACCTTCCTGTATGTTTGCAGGTTGACACTCTACATCGCTCACATTTGATAGATTATTCTGTATATTATTCTGCAAATCGTGGTTTAAATTGAATGATGTGTTAAATAATATTCGATTGACCAGATGTATCGGGTATCCATTATTAATAAATAGATCTGCTAAAATGTGTAGATTTTTATCATGAAACGAAGGATCTGCAATGTTCGGGCTCGATAACGATAAGTGGGGCGCTCACAAATAGTCCCATTTTTGGATAAAACACCTCAAAATAAGTTGAAAATCAAGAGTACTAATTTTCCAGTTTTTGCTTAGTTTCTGAGATATAAGCCCTTTTAGGTCCAAAATAAACTCTCTTTTAATTTACAAACTAGCGGGAAATTGGAGCAAAAGAAGTGTTGGGTGGAGATAAATACGCATGTAGAGATAATAAGAAGTAGTACTTACTAGAAATTACACTATGAAAACTGTTTCAATGAAGAATTTTCTTGAAAAATTCCTATTATTCACTACAAACAAATTTAACCTTGTGTAAACGCCATTTTTCTGCTCTTCAATGTCAATTATCAATCCATACACTGTTGCCTTTTTATATTAATGCATAGATTACATATATTAAAAAACACAAAATAATATAATCACATCTAGCAATAACATAGATAGCAGTTGAACACATTAAAATATCTACGCAGTACTTGCTTTAGTACTATATATACTAGAATTAAATCAATACAAAAAACATTAGCATAACCCCTGCGCAAGAATGATAGATAATATTATAAAGCTTTCTAAATTTTTAGCAATAAAATATAATATGATCAGTATCATAAAATAATTATTAAAGATATTTCGAAAGATATACACAATACTTACTTTAGTACTATATATACATGAATTAAACCAATACAGAAAAGATTAGCATGACCCCTGCGCAAGAATGATAGATAATATTATAAAGTTTTTTACAATTCAAAACTATTACAATTTCATAAAATAAAAATCGGTAGTATTATGAAACTATTATGGCAGTAAATATATATAAGAATAATAAATATTAAATAGAGAGAGAAAATTTCACCTAACAAAAACCTATGCTATACAAGTTGAACTTGCTAAACATCAATATGCAATTATATCAGTTCATATATATATCAATGTAATAAATATTAAAAAAAGAGAAAATTTCACCTAACAAGAAACCTATGCTATACAAGTTGGTTGAACTTGGTTAATATCAATATGCAATTATATCAGCAAATGTATATATTAGAATAATAAATATTAAATAGAAAGAGAAAATTTCACCTAACAAAAAACCTATTGTATACAAGTTGAACTATCTAAATATCAATATGCAATTATATCAGTAAATATATATATATATATTAGGATAATAAATATTAAATAAAAACAGAAAATTTCACCTATACCACACAAGTTGAACTTGTTAAATATCAATATACAATTATATTAGTAGGTATATATATTAAAATATTAAATATAAAAAAAATCTCAAAAAATATAGTATTTGATAAGTTTATCAATGTAATTACTTTATATAAACTGAATAAACAAATATAGTTACCTTATATAAATATGTATTATATGTATTATCTAACCACTATTTAAAATGGTTATTGATTTATTAGCTAGTCACCTATTTTTTGTATGAAACTAAAATATAGAATATTATATTTCAATATATTTAACTACTTATTCCTAAATACGCGACAATATTATTCTATGTATTTTCTAATGTATGTCATCTATGCATTATTATAAAAAGGCAACAGTGTATAGATTGATAATTGACATTGAAGAACAGAGAAATGGCGTCTACACAAGGTTAAATTTGTTTGTAGTGAATAATAGGAATTTTTCAAGAAAATACTTCATTGAAACAGTTTTCATAGTGTAATTTCTAGTAAGTACTACTTCTTATTATCTTTACATGCGTATTTATCTCCACCCAACACCTCTTTTGCTCCAATTTCCCGCTAGTTTGTAAATTAAAAGAGAGTTTATTTTGGACCTAAAAGGGCTTATATCTCAGAAACTAAGCAAAAACTGGAAAATTAGTACTCTTGATTTTCATCTTATTTTGAGGTGTTTTATCCAAAAATGGGACTCTTTGTGAGCGCCCCACTTATCGTGTTTTCCCCAATGTTCGTAACACGGTTCTTCATTTATTGTAATAAATTGATCTTCATGCTATATCTATGGAATGACAAAAAATGTAAATAGCGACCTGAACTGCAAGTCTTCCTGTACCAGTCGACCAATAAGGTGTTATCAGGAGAGCGAACCAGTCGGGTGTCCAAAAACGGTACGGAGTTATTTATATCTTCGATTTCAAGCGTAAATTGAATATGTGGGTCGTAACTATTGAACGTAAACAATAACTCGTCAATGCCATCATTAGGTATGGAAACTATCAAATCATCTACATATTTTTTTTATAAAAAAGGGTTTAAAGGATAGAACCGACAATACCATATCTAACACATCATCCATTACGTAGGACGCCAAGATTGGTGAAATGCAGGCTCCCATTGGAGTGCCAAGTTGTTGTTTATAGAACTATCCAACAAATGTGAAGTATGTATGCTCAAATAAAAAAGTTATAAGTTCAAAAAATTGTGCTTTTTGTAAATCACAATGAAGACTGATCTGCGACCAACTTTTGTCTAAGGCTCTAATTACTGAGTCCAAGTGCACATTACTAAATAGAGAGATCACATCCAAACTCGCAATCACGTAACCAGGTGGTAACTGCATTCTATTGAATAATTTTGAGGCTGCAAAAGAGTCTTGGATATAATAATCGTTGTCAGAATATTCGTCAAGAAGCAATATTGTCTGTTGGTGCACCAATAGATGCCACAATCGGTCTAACTGATAATAGTTGTTTGTATATTTTTGGTAACGCGTAGAATTCTGGGGAAATGCCAGTGTAACAAGTTAATTTCTTCTTTTGAATCAGATCAATCTGGTCCCAATCAAATAATCCCTTTACTAGATCATTCGCCTTTCTCTGTATACTCAAAGATGGATCTCGAGGCAACACAGAATAAACTTTTGTATTGCCTAAAATTTCCCTACAAAGTTGTTTATAATTATCTACGTTCAAAATGACAGTGATATTACCCTTATCATTCATCATTCATCAATTTGAGATAAATATTTCTGGATGGTCCTTCAAAAATTTTGCTGTTGTTTTATATAGTTTTTTAAAGAAGGGACTGACTGTAATCGTATGATTTAATTGATTACTTATTATATTGTTAACACGTGATATTATGACCGCCCTCTCATCTTCATCAGTAATGTAAGAAGAAATGTGGTCTACGTCAGACAAAATCTTAGCTATGGAGATATCCTTTTTCAACACAAGTTCCAAGCTAAATCTGGGACCCAATGACAGAAAAGGGTATATCAGTGTTACTCAAATTCTTAATCCAATTTGTTTGTGTTGTTAATTTAAATGTTCGAGATTTGTTTTTTAACAATTCTAACTTTTTTAATATTGTTAGTTTTGACCTTATAAAAAATTTTGTTAAATTGCCTTTGTTGTTTCGCTTCGAAATTCAGAAAAATAAATTCAGATGTGGAATAAATAATTTCATTTTTCAGTTGGTTTAACCGAGATTCTAAGTCCTGAATAATTTTATGAATGTTAGATATTTCTACACTTAAAATACTTCTCATCAATTTATGTGAGCAATGCTCCATGTGCCTGTCCTGTATATGTTGTCTAGCCATAAGATTCTTAATTGGATTGGTGACATTTTTGATGTGGTTGGGGTAGATGTTATGTGTTCTGCACTGTAATAGAAAAATCTTCCTGTTGTACTCTTTGGCCAATTTCATTTTAGTATATATATATATATATATATATATATTTATATATATATATATATATATATATATATATATATATATATATGTATATACATACATATATATATATATAAGCATTGCTCGTTTAATATAATTAGATAGTATTTATACATTCAATCATCTCTTCTTCTATATTAAGTATATACAATTTGAGACGTTCTAGAAATCTAGACAAAATATTTGATTACTAGATATTCAATTGGGTACATATTAATACTATAAAACTTTAACAAATATACATATTTTATGGTTTATGTTCAATCTGTAATAGCTAACCAAAAATAAACTTTTCTGGGGAAACTTGATTCTATTCTTCAAAAATAATTCTCTCATATTTATTATATAAATTCTATGTTATGTTTTGTAATGTTAACGTATGTTTAGGTTATTTAAAGAAATCTTTGAACTAAGTTATGTTTTAATTTGGTACCTCTATCCATAACTACTACAGAGGAATCAATCCATAGCAGCTACGCCACTCTTGCAGTATTAGTACTTATGAGTGCACCCTAATTTTAATGTTAGAATTTTTTTTTTATATAAATAAAAGTAACCAAACTCAAAAGATCTAGTAGGTGAAGATTCAGTGGCTGTCTATTTGAAATAGCTAAGGAAGAATGAGAAATAACAAAAAAAACTGTAACGGAACTATTGCTTTTTCTTTCCTTGAAATTGATGGATAGAGGGAACGAAAACATATTTTTTTGGTTTGAATGTGTTGGATTTGGCGGGCTAACCAAACGATCGAAAGGGAACAGAACAACTCCTTACCCTTTCTTGACACCAGGACCATTCGCACTGATAACCAGACTGTCATCTTAGATTGGTATCAGAATCCTACGAGCAGTGGTAGGTACCTTAACTATTGCTCGTATCATGACGAAAGAATCAAGATCAACCTGATTCTGGATTTGAAGAACAGAATTATAAGGATAAGCCATCCATCTCTGTTGAGAAATAATATTGACAAATTATATCAAATATTACTTGACAATTCTTACCCCAGTAAACTGTTGCGTAAGCTGTTGTACAGTAGTCCCTCTCGTGATAATAGCCGTATTTCCTCTGTTAATCCTATGTCTCAACAACAGCAAGGACTTGTTGGCTATTTTTCGATCCCATGGATTAAGGAACTAACTCCCAAATTAGTGTGTGTGATAAAAGAAGTCCTTAATTGTAATAAAGTAGCTAAGAGGAACATGAACTTAATTGGCTATAATTTTTCCAATCTTAAGGATAAGTTTTCAATTGGCAAAACAAGGAATGTTGTTTATAAAATACCTTGTCACAATTGTGAATTGGTATACATAGGGGAAACTAAAAGACAACTTAGCAGTAGAATAGTAGCTCATAAAAGTGACTGTAAAAGCAAAAAGCTCAACTGTGCCTAGGCCCAACATGCCTGCCAGAAACACCATAACCCTAACTTTGAAGGGGCTGCTATGTTGGTTAAGGAGTCCAACTACACAAAGAGGCTAATGCACGAAATGATTGAAATAAGCAAAGAACCCAATGCGATTAACAAATGCTCTAATGTGCAAGGAGTGAGTTCCATATATTCATTCATAATTTCCAAATATTGCACCTAAAGTGAAAATAGATAAGTGGCATGTTACTTATAGGTTATATAATTGTATATAATTTTTGTCAAATTTCTGGTTCTATGGTCTTCATCTAAACTTGGTTTCATTTCATTTATGGTGTAAGGCCATCACTTCAATTCTTGTTTGTCTTATTCTTTAATCAAGCTTGGTTTAGGTTGAAGGTATTCCATCAATGTGTTATTCTCTAATCTCTGCTTTATAGAATAACTATGTTCTATACTTTGACATTTCAATTGTCATACACGATGGTTAGCCCGCCAAATCCAACACATTCAAACCAAAAAATATGTTTCCGTTTCCCTCTATCCATCAATTTCAGGGAAAGAAAAAGCAACAGTCCCGTTAAAGTTTTTTTTGTTATTTCTCATTCTTCCTTAGCTATTTCAAATAGACAGCCACTGAATCTTCACCTACTATATTTTCTACGTTAAATGGTTCAGTGATTATAATATGTGATGTTCCTTACTGTTTATCTAATGAAGAAAATGTATCCGTATTTATGTTTTGTTAACTTAACGACGTAACCTCACTTGCATAGTAAGTCGTTTTTTATATAATTTGTCCACTATATATAATTTTTCCCAGTCTTTATTCTAAGTGTTAGTGATCTAACAAATACTGTCGTACTTCCACCACTAATTTATATATATATATATATATATATATATATATATATATATATATATATATATATATATATATAAAAAGATGTTCTTGGGGATGCAGTCATATAAACAATAAAATTATTTCATTAAAGCCGAGCTTTCGAGAATGTTTATTCTCTTCTTCAGGGCAAACTACAAATCGTTACAAAATTATTTCAACAACAACTTAAAGTATTATAAAAATACTTACAATCGTGAATTTAGAATAAATTAGCCAAAAACTGGAAAGATTTCATAGCCATCAATTACAAATGTCATTATTTATATTTGTCATGGTAACACAATAAGTAAGAAAGTATCTAGATTTTGTTGATAAAAATAAATATTACTGAATGATCTTTATATGTTTGTGGCTATTTGAACAAGGAGCACAATTAAATTAAAATTATTATTGAGGCAGATACAGGTTCAGTTAAAAAAAATAATAATAAATAATGTAATTTAAAAATATTGCATAAATACTTACATATATACCTATACATAGACTAAATTACTTTTATTCTGGGCTTGAACTGACAGTTAAAAGAAATAGGTACATAATATTATGTAAAATTTCTATATAAGTGTAATCATATTCTCTCACAATACGAAACATATAAACATGATTATTCTCAAATTGCACTGATACTATTTCCATGAAAAAGGCCGATTTCTCTCACTTATCAACCTCTAAATTTTTGGGTGAAATAGATGTTTTGAAATCCTAAAATACTCTGTAATGTTCTTTCAAATATTCATAAATATTCAAAATAATATATAAAATCATATTCTCTCACAATACGACATGAGAATTAAACATTTTGAAAATCATTCACTTTTCCAAAAACAAGCTGATATCTCTCACTAATCAGCATGCATATTTTCGAAAACAGTAAATGTTATGGAAAACCTTTCATAAATAGATTATACATTTAATCTCAAATAAACATATAATGAATTTTAAGAGAATAATTCCCTTTGATCAACTAAATTTCTCTCCCTAATAAGTTGATCTAAATTTTTCTATTGTTTTTGGAAAACTAAAATTTTAAAGTTAATTACTATAAAATCAGTTAAGACCAGTCCTTCATCCATATATAGGTACATATATCCATACACATTAATCCATTTATAACCAATATACATATATACACATACATATACATATATACACATATATATACACACATATACATACATACACATATATACATACACACACATACATACATAAATACTTATATAAACATAAAATAAATATTACATGTCAAGTATAGGTACATATTACATACCTAACTATACATAAATATCTATACATATTAATTTTGAGATACATCTGGAGAAAAATTATTATAATTATCATTATATAATTTTAGAATATAAGAATAAATGGAACTAAGTCCTTTTATATCTGAGCGTTTATTCATAGTGTTATTATGTTTCTTAATATTCACCATTTCTAAGAAACCACGTTTAAAATAATTTTTCTCAGGACATAGTGCAATAGTATTATCAAAATCAATACTATGTTTCTTACTGATAGCATGTTCTCTCAAGGCACAAGATTTTTTATTTCGTCTAATATCACTTTTATGAGATGTAATCCTTCCCGAAATATTTCTGGAAGTTTAACCAATATATGATAATTCACAGTCTAGGCAATTTACTTTATATACTACTCCAGATTTTTCTGTTATTTTTAAAGGAGACTTTAATTTAGAAAATAAACTAGATACTGTTTTTACATTCTTTCTCAATATTATAACATAATACCCCTTAAAAATATTAACAAGTTTACTAGTGAGTTCATTGATGTAATGTAAAGATCTATAGATAGGTAAAATATTATTTGCATTAGAAATATTATTAGGATTTGGTGCGTTACTGGGAACTATTTCATTTATTTCAAGATTAAGTTGAGGATGCATCAAACGTTTGTTTATCAATTTTAGAGGAAAAGAATTTTCTAGTAGCATTTGTTTTAATTTAGTTAAACTTTCATTTCTATATAAATTATGTGAAAGTTTAATAGCTCTACTTTTTAATGCCATAATTAAATTAATTTTCATTTTTTGTGGATGATAGGAGAAAAAATTTATTTAAATCTATTACTGCATATAGGCTTTCTGTACCATTTTGTACGTAATATACCTGCATTATCTCTACATACCATCATATCTAAAAAAGGAAAACATTGTTCACTTTCTAGTTCAACTGTAAATTGAAGATGTTCATTATAAGTATTAAAAATATTTAATGTTTCATCTACTTTATTTGAGGGTAAAGCTAATATTAGATCATCAACATATCGTTTGATAAATGGAATTGGGAAAGAAATTTTTGTTTTTGAAACTTGTATCAATTCATCTAGGACATAATTTACTAAAATAAAATATGGTTGAACCCATTGGAGTGCCAAATATTTGTTTATAATATTCGTCATTGAAAATAAAAAAATATGAATCAAAAATGAATTTAAGGATCGATTCAAAGGTTTCAAAATTCAATGAGCAAAAATGTTTAATTTGGTTCCATTTACGAGTGAGACAATCCAAAATAACAGGGAAAGGTAAATTTGTAAAGAGGGACACAACATCAAAACTGACAATTATATAATCCACTGGAATTTGATATTCATTCATGAAATTACTAAATTGAAAAGAATCTTTTATGTAGAAATCATTATTGGTATCATAGGCTTTTGTTAAAATATCAGTGATAAAAGATGCCAACTTATTATTAGGAGCTTCGATTGAAGATACAATAGGTCTCATTGAAAGTGTTGGTTTATGTATTTTTGGTAATGTGTAAAATCGTGGGGCTTCTGTGTGATAGGAATTTAACTTTTTTCTTGTGGCTTGATCAATAATGCCATCATCACTAGTAAACTTGTTAATATTTTTAAGGGGTATAATGTTATAATATCGAGAAAGAATGTAAAAACAGTATCTAATTTATTTTCTAAATTAAAGTCGCCTTAAAAAATAACAGAAAAATCTGGAGTAGTATATAAAGTAAATTGCCTAGACTGTGAATTATCATATATTGGTCAAACTTCCAGAAATATTTCGGGAAGGATTACATCTCATAAAAGTGATATTAGACGAAATAAAAAATCTTGTGCCTTGACAGAACATGCTATCAGTAAGAAACATAGTATTGATTTTGATAATACTATTGCACTATGATCTGAGAAAAATTATTTTAAATGTGGTTTCTTAGAAATGGTGAATATTAAGAAACATAATAACACTATGAATAAACGCTCAGATATAAAAGGACTTAGTTCCATTTATTCTTATATTCTAAAATTATATAATGATAATTATAATAATTTTTCTCCAGATGTATCTCAAAATTAATATGTATAGATATTTATGTATAGTTAGGTATGTAATATGTACCTATACTTGACATGTAATATTTATTTTATGTTTATATATGTATTTATGTATGTATGTGTGTGTATGTATATATATGTATGTATGTATATGTGTGTATATATATGTGTATATATGTATATGTATGTGTATATATGTATATTGGTTATAAATGGATTAATGTGTATGGATATATGTACCTATATATGGATGAAGGACTGGTCTTAACTGATTTTATAGTAATTAACTTTAAAATTTTAGTTTTCCATAAACAATAGAAAAATTTAGATCAACTTATTAGTGAGAGAAATTTAGTTGATCAAAGGGAATTATTCTCTTAAAATTCATTATATGTTTATTTGAGATTAAATGTTTAATCTATTTATGAAAGGTTTTCATAACATTTACTGTTTTCGAAAATATGCATGCTGATTAGTGAGAGATATCAGCTTGTTTCTGGAAAAGTGAATGATTTTCAAAATGTTTAATTCTCATGTCGTATTGTGAGAGCATATGATTTTATATATTATTTTGAATATTTATGAATATTTGAAAGAACATTAAAGAGTATTTTAGGATTTCAAAACATCTATTTCACCCAAAAATTTAGAGGTTGATTAGTGAGAGAAATCGGCCTTTTTGATGGAATAAGTATCAGTGCAATTTGAGACTAATCATGTTTATATGTTTCGTATTGTGAGAGAATATGATTACACTTATATAGAAATTTTACATAATATTATGTACCTTTTTCTTTTAACTGTCAGTTCAAGCCCAGAATAAAAGTAATTTAGTCTATGTATAGGTATATATGTAAGTATTTAAGCAATATTCTTAAATTACATTATTTATTATTATTTTTTTTAACTGAACCTGTATCTGCCTTAATAATAATTTTAATTTAATCGTGCTCCTTGTTCAAATAGCCACAAACATATAAAGATCATTCAGTAATATTCATTTTTATCAACAAAATCTAGATACTCTCTTACTTATTGTGTTACCATGACAAATATAAATAATGACATTTGTAATTGATGGCTATGAAATCTTTCCAGTTTTTGGCTAATTTATTCTAAATTCACGATTGTAAGTATTTTTATAATACTTTAAGTTGTTGTTGAAATAATTTTGTAACGATTTGTAGTTTGCCCTGAAGAAGAGAATAAACATTCTCGAAAGCTCGGCTTTAATCAAAGAATTTTATTGATTATATGACTGCATCCCCAAGAACATCTTTTTATTTATTATAAAACCAGTCAAGAATACAAAATCAATATATATATATATATATATATATATGCATATATATATATATATATATATATATATATATATATATATATATATATATATATATATATATAGGCTGAACAGTTTTGAAATTTTTGTCAATTTAGTAGTTTGTACATTGATAAAGGCCACATTTTAAAATTAGTTTGGAATACACCGGATTTCCCCAAAATTTGTGGCATATGAAAGTTATATTTTTTCTTATGGAACACCCTAAATTTTATTGCATTTTCTGGTTGTCCCTAAAAATTAAGATACTCTTTCATATACCTAAGTACATAAGGTTCTGAGTTATGCTAACTTTTCTACTGGCTGAGTATGTTATGGATGATTTGTTAGATTTGGTGCTTGAAGTATTACCATTTAATTTGTTTTTTATAAAGAAATATATTGACGATATTATAGTCGCTTTACCGGTCGAAGGGTTGAATGAAATAGTAGAGGTTTTTAATAGCTACGTTCCCTATATACAATTTACCATAGAGAAAGAAGATAACAACTTTTCAGTTCAATTTTTAGACACACGGTTTGTTCGTACCAGTGACAATAAAATAATAATTGATTGGTACATGAAACCTTCAAGCTCAGGCAGATTCCTAAATTATAACTCATATCATAACATGCATATAAAGATTAATCTTGTAAAACAGATGAAAAATAGGGTTATAAAGATCTCTGATGATTCGTTCAGGGTTAAGAACCTTCACATTTTGTATAATATTTTCAAAGACAATGGTTACCCAAGCATGCTTATAAAGAATATTCTATATAGAACTTCACCAAGAATAACAATCTCTCAGATTGAAAGCATAAATAACAACCATATTAATATGAACCCTCAAAATAATAGTGAAAATCCAAATATTAACAATTCTAATAGAAACAATAACCCAAATAATTCTGAAGATAATATAAGTGAGATTAGCCGGATCAAGTTTGCAAAGTTACCTTACGTTAAAGAAGTTACTCCGAAACTTACTAGGATATTTAGAGACTTAAACCTTAAAATAGCATCAAAAACCATTTTAACATCATACTCCATTTTTTCTAAATTAAAAAATAAGGTTCCTCTCTCCTTATTGACTAACGTCGTCTACAATATCTCTTGTGGGAGTTGCAATTCCGAGTACATAGGTCATACTTCTAGATCTTTAAAAAACAGGATTATTTCACCTAAAAGTGACGCCATACTTCATCCTGAGGGATGTTTACTGGCTTCTCATGTTAAAGAATATAATCACATTCCAGACTACAATTCTGCGAGAGTTCTTAATGTTGAACGAAATGGGGTGAAGCGTGTTTTTCTTGAAATGTGTCAGATATACCAAAATGCCCAAAGTATGAACAAGAGGACGGATATTAAGGGCTTGAGTAACATATATTCATACACTATCTCTTGCGAAGTCAATAATAATTATATATTCTCCGCGAATAGCTCTGTTAATTTATGATTTTAATTTACAAATATATAACGATCAAACTTTCCATTAAATTGTTTACCTGAAACTTAACACACTAGCTCTGGTGCTAGTGTAGTTGTATTTATTCTAAACTTTTGTTGACCGAGTTATATTTTAATTATCTTCTCTTTTATTTCTACCTTAGACATATGTCAGGTTGGTTTTTGTTTTATGTCAAGTATAATGGCCCCAACCAAAACTTCTATTTTTGTATAAACAAACATTTTATCTATAATAATTTAATTAATTTTAAATATGTGTTCTTAGTATAATTATTGTATTCTTAAAAGATTGTTTTATTTTATGTGATGCTAATAAGCTTACATACTTATGTATGCCACACCATATCACCAATTATAATAGCAAACAACCTCAAAGACTGATGTAAGTAGTTTATTCTTCGGAATTAGTGTGAATTATGGAGTTATATAAATTAACAGCTTTATATTCCTTATAGCCCTGATGATGAAAAAATATAATTTCGAAAGCTAGGACCTTAATCAAAAGAGTTTACTTTTTGTTTTATGCCGAAATCCCAATTAACCAAATATTATTTATCTAACAATAATCTGCAATTAATTAATGAATTTATTTTTATTTTAGTTTTTCTTTTTGTTATTTTTCCTTTTTTTGATACAGATTGGATATTTCTTTACCTTACAGGATTTAGAATTACATAATTCACGCCTCTATACCAGCACATACAACTGTTAACTCAGTTAGTTGCTATAGTCTGATTTATGAATGTTGTCCATTGCGTCATTATTGACTGAATGAATCACCGACAAATTTTATAAGCTTTTTGTTCATTTCATGGCATTCCATAAATTTGAATTAAATTTTGACGTATGTCTTGACACGTTCCGATGGCACTACGCCACCAGTGCATTCCGCTCTCATTCTATCGCGATATGCGTTAAACAAGGGCAGCCCTATTCAGTTAGTTATCGGTTAATCAGTTTGTCCAGCATCGCCATCGCGTCCGTAAGTAAATTTTAATTATTAATAATTATTTTATTATATGACGTTTGTTTGACACATAATCAAAATGCCAGGCAAAAGATTAAGTAAAGCAGAAAGGCAGATGGTGGTCAATTTAGCATCTTATTTCCAGCGTGAGCTTGAAAATGGGGATCCCGTTATCCCATTGAACTGTATCCAGGAGGAAAATTTTAATTATTAAGGAGCATCCTGAACATGTCGCAGAACCTCTTCAGGAGCAGGAGGCGAGTAACTCAAAATTTAAATACGCTACGCAAAAAGTGGAAGAGTGCGGACTTGTCCGAAGGTGCGAAAATGGAAATACGGAATATATTGTATGATATGTTTACCGCAAGTAAGTCTTTAACGCCTATTTCATGTACTATTGCTTAATGATATCACTTATCAGGAAAGCATGTTACCCTCCACACCCTGAATGAAGAGCTAGCAAGTCGAGAAATTGTACACATGAATACCGGCACGTTACGACGACTGCTACATGAAATACGGTTCAAGTACAAAAAAGACGATAACCGCATTGCTTTGATGGAGCAACGTGAGGTGGTTAACCGACGGTCAGAATTTTTGAGAAAATTTAAGTCTTATGACTTTCAAAAGGCATGTCATCTTTTTGGATAAAACCTGGATTTTCTCCAAAGGTGTTCCCAAACGATCATGGCAGGATGGTACGAAAAAAGGAACGAGGAAGGGGTATGAAGGAAAGTGATTCATAATTCTTCATGCTGGTCATGAGAGTGGTTTTGTGGAAAACGCGTCCCTCCTATTCAGTACAAAATACAAACTTGCCGATTACCATGGAGATATGAACGGAGAGATTTTCATGAAGTGGGTACAGGAGAAGTTGGTCCCCAATTTAGAAGAGCCATTACTGATTGTAATGGATAATGCGTCATATCATACCGTGGCCACTGAGTCACATCCAACCACCAGCTGGAGCAAGGCCCAAATTCAGGAATGGCTAGTCGCACATAACGTCGTCTTCACAGCTGATATGTTCAAATCTGAACTACTCGTCCTAGTTCGTGCCAACAAACAGCCAAAGGAATACACAAAGTTGACCAGTACTTGAGAGCATATTGCCACGAAGTGCCACGCCTGCCGCCGTATCATTGTCAATTTAGTGCATTTGAGCAGATATGGGCGCAGGTAAGTTCAAATACCCACTAGTAAATTATGTTCCTCACATTTTTTTCTTATCTAGGCTAAGGGCTACTACGACAAACTCATTGGGGAGGAAGGTACGGGCGACGAGCAATTGATCGGAACGTGGGAGCGTGCTCTTGCAGAGTGTACGCCTGAACGATGGTTTTCTGCGGTGGCCCACACTACCAGAATAATATATAAGTGGCATGATCGGCTACACATTCTAGATGAGATATCGCCATTCGTTATCAACATTGGTGAAGACGATGGTTCGGACTCGGATGAAGATGAACACTGAAGACTACATTATGGGCGACTAACCATTCTTGAATTTGGGCCTTGCTTGCTTGGATGTGACTCAGTGGTCACGGTGTGATATGACGCATTATCCATTAAAATCAGTGATTGGGGACCAATTTCTCTTGTACCCACTTCATGTGTTATCCATCTCAAGCTCGTGCTGGAAATATGCCGCTAAATTATAATATGTACCTAATAAAACATATCTGAAAGTTGTAAATTTATTTAACTAATACATATTTTCCTTCTCAGAAACATAATTAATTGATCTCAGTAGTCACATAATAACGCACAAAATCACATTTTTATAGCTCACTTTTCGTTATTCGCCCAATTTGGCAATTATTGTTCGAAATTTATGGTAAAAAACGGAAAGAATTTTCATTCAGTCTCTTTCCCATTTCTACAATAACAAAATAATTTCTCTTTCACGAACAAAACCAAAAATAAACAGGTTTTTACAATGAAGTTTGATTTAACTCACGCAGTTTGCAATTTCCGACAATCCGGCAACCCTCAATACATGCAGTTTGTAACCCCTTGCGAAACGAGATGCCAATGTTAAAAAAATTGCGTGACCTTCAACAGATTAGTTCGGCTCTGATGACGCAATGGACAACATTCATAAATCAGACTATTGCATCCCAATTAGAGCCAACTTAAATGTATTGAAAATTGTAAACTACTTAATAAATAATCGTTTAATATATAATTTACAACTCCAACATTGGCAGCACCAGCAGACTGATATTATTTTGCATTTTTCCAGGTAAAGTCGGCCCTATTTAATAACAATAAAAATAAAAACATATAGCTATAGGAAATTATTTTTGTTGTAAGAATGGTATATTTTTTCACAACATTGTTAAATGCCACTTTATTTATTCTCTAATATCCAAGATCCATTACCTAGCCTATAACAGGCACATGTTTTCTCCACAAAAGTTAAGTGGTCCCTGTCCCGGATCGCAGCGTTTCGAGTGTGTCAGAAGTGTCGAGAACCTTTTCAAGACCTGCTTCTCTCGTAGCGGCCTCTTTAATAATTAACAGACTGGGGAATTATTTACCAAGCCAGCAGCGCCCACTGGGCTACATCTTCGATCCAACTGTCAAAATTCAAATGTGAACCGAGGCGCCCTCTTCAATTATTAAATATGATGAAAGCAGGGTAATATGGGGTTGATATAGAAATTCGAATTGGCGGATGGTTTATCCAGCTACAGTTGGTATCAATATTTATACTTTTGCAATAACTATGTGCTTTTTCATATTCGTTCGTTCATTCGTCTGTCAGCAGGGTGCATATTATAAACCTTAAAAGGTAGACTGGGACATTTTTTAATAACTTAAATTGGACCCAGACATTTTTGCAAAATCTAATTAGCTTATTGCTATATGAATATGCATCTATTAAAAGTAGTATCATCTGATTATTATTATGACTTCACGAAAAAACTGAGTAAAATATTTACTACAGAACAGAGATAAATCAGTTTATAATACCGTGAGAAACTTGAATCATGGAAAAATTTCAAAACAATTTCGGAAAATACCTTCCTACTGGGCAGTTATTATCTTTGGTATCAAGAATATAACCAATAGGTGCTTTATATAATGTAAAAATGTATGATGTTACATTGGTTATACGACCGATAAAGGAGGTGTAGAGAAGTTTTTTTGAAACATGATATAAAAAATGTTGTTTCTAGCTACCTTTATTTGAATTTCTCTCAAAAGCTTCAACTGTTTTCAAGCTATTCCCCTCGACAGAAGAGGAATGAAATTTAAGTTATTTTAAAAGCGTATATCTATTGAATGTTCTATTTTTGTATAAGAGTCTTTGAGAGCTATTAGCTAATTATCACTCAAAAGTATGAACAACTTTCTAAAACAAACATAATAATAATAATAACAAATAATAACAAATATAACCAATCTGATTTGGTGGAGTACTGGAACCTACAAAATAATATTTATTATATTGTAAGTCGATTTAAAATATAGAAATATAACGTGAATCTAACAAAATGCATTTACAAACAACTGTTAATCTTCAAATTACAATGACCTGGGTTTGATATTGCCACTACTTCAATTCTATTATCTACTTATTCTTATTAGATATGTTTTCGTTGCAATGATAATACGTGATGATACAAGTATCTATTTTTTTTAAAATAAAACTATCTGACCCGACATTCAAACTCGTTTGTGTTTCTCTGTAACTTTCTCCAGATATTCCAGTTTCTTTTTTTAGGTGAAAACATTAATTGTGTTATTTGCATTTCAGAAACATGACGAGCAAAACAGGAAAACTTAACCCATTTTGTTCATATATGTATACCTACACAAAACTATGATTTTCTTTTTTCAAAATTTGCCTTGTAATTGCTTCCATCTGTTTATTGTAAACTTCCTCAGGATCATAACAAGCTAAACAAAAAATATCACTTGTATCCATCGTTTGAATCGTGGTTTATTTTCTGGAGTTCACAAACAAATTCCATCGAAAAAAAACTCTTTTCCTTTAGGAGAAGGACTGACTTTCTTCGATAATCTCGTTGCTTGAGTTAAGAATACAGTAATAGAGCTTGAATTGAACAAAATATATTCTTAATATATAATCATGAAAAAATAGAAGCTAGTACCAAGAGTGATATATCAGACCATAACTGATCTTTGTATTATGCACAACTCCAAAATCTTGAGTTTCACATTTTTCTATGATCCTACGACTATGAAATTACATAAAAAAATCAATAAATGCAATAATTTACTAATTTCTTAACAACCCATAGTCTCTTTTCGGACATGAAACCACTGAAATTCTTAAAAATGATTAATTTATAATCTGCTTTATACCTATGGTCTACATAAATTCAGATTTATTCAAAATAAAAACATATAATCAAATAGTAGACCACCTGATTTTTATGAAGTTGAAAAATGGGTGAAAAATATTAATTTTTTGTAAATTTTATGAGGAATGTTATGGAAAAGAACTATTTTGCGAGTCAGCAATCACGTGAAGTGATATTCATCTCCAACTAGATAAACTGCCATTTATAAGTAAAAAAAGGAATATTTAATTTCTTATAAGGCCACTTAAATAGCCTCTAATTAACTTAAAATGTTACAACAAAAAATATTGGTGCTACCTTTGCTCTGCTAGCTTCATCTGTAGCGAAATAGTCAGTTTTCGAAATTGATTCGAAAATTATATTTTATATTATTAAGCACTTAATTAGCTTGAAATGTTCCACCTAAAAATATTTGTTCTTCTACCTTATCTCTGCTAACTACAGATACGTCACTTTCTCGTTTATTTTGAATTAAACCTCAATTACAATTAGATATCATCGTATTTGTAATATAAAAAATGCTGTCTTAAAAATGTATTCTGGTATAGTATACTCAGAGCTACTAAGTAACAGAAAAATAATTTGATAAAAATATATACGTTTAGCAAAGGGGACACTGAAATAACTCTTCCCACAAAAGTGTCGCCTGGCAATGGGTAGGTACTCTTGTGGACTGGCAAATCGTTTTAGGATGAAATTTTTCGTAAGGAGAAATGATGGATAATATCAATGGAAAGAAACATCTATTGGAGCACCTTGGGGTGTAAGACCCCTTCCGTGTGAGTGATTGAGCATGTGTGTTTGGGCTCCTTACCTTCAAATTCCTTAATGGGGCCCCATTTCTGCGAAGTCCTAAATTGTATCATTGTATACAATGTACCAACAAAGCGGATGCAAATTCACCAAAGCTGTGAAAGGGACCCTAATGCTCCGCGGAACCATACATGAGAACCTAATGTCAACGAAGCCCTAAAAGGGGCCTCAATGATAATGGTGCCTAAATGAGGACCCAACGTACAGCGGAGCTTTATAGGACTAAATAAATTATCGCTGTCGCTATCGCTAGTTTCGTATACGAACTTTTTGAGCCAGAACGCGCTTGGGAGATTCTTCTCTTTCGCTATCTAGCGCCGTCAAAAGCTATTTTCCGCCAAAAGTCCCTATTCTTATCATGAACCACTGGTTATTTGATTTCTCATTAGTTCAGATAGGAAGTTTATTGTTTTAGAAATTTTTACTAACTCTTTCAGTGATTTGATGTCACCAAGGTCTTGTTAATTGTTACCTTCCAAAGTTTAGGTAACTTTATCTTTGGCGGTAGAGATTCTAGATTCAATAGTTTTAGTACCTACATCCTTCAGTAAAATATTTATCAGATTTGAATTTTGAAAAATTGTTTTTTACTCGAGTACAAGGAGGTATTCGTCAGTGAGATGTTCATTAGTAGCCTCGATAAGTTTCACTTGAATGGTTCGGCATTTGGGAGGAGGACTTCCTTCTAGGAATGCGTACAGTATCTGCAGGTAATTGGTTTTCTTGAAGGAATTACATTTCTTCGAGTTTGGGACATTATTGATGAATAAATTGTATTCTTGAGTCTGATTTTGCTAAGTAAGGGAATTTTGTTCACAAAAATTGATAGTCAATAAGAATATTTCAGAATTTTAGAATATAATGTTAATTGTAAATATTCTCGAAATATCTTAATATTTCTTGAAGTTCAGGACTGGATATTAAAGAATTATGAAGTTTGGAGAATACTATCGCATTTTCTATATTATCAAAGAAATGTATCATTTTGGCAATCTTAATTCATCTGGTAAATGATTACTTCAATATTCAGATATTTCTCTGTATTGGTAATCATACATTTAATAAGCTGTTTTAATAATTCAATTTATTAAGATAATCTGTTTTGATTTTGTATCAGTTTTATAATAGCATCGTGGTAACTGTGAATAATTATCTATAAATTAAGTCTCCTGAATAATTGTTTTTTCTATTTTGTTTACTGAATGTTTCTTTTAAATATCTAATGATTGTGGAATGGAATAGTACGAAGGGTGAATTCAAATTACTATTAGTTGCTGTAGTGTCATGTAGTTTACAATATATTTCGAGAAAAAGAATTCTTGAATTCAGTTTCGCGATCTGTTGGATAAGATACATTTCTTATAGAAATGTACCTATTCATCGTTAAAACTTTTGAATTTCGAGAAAATTTCAACGGCATGTTTTTTGTTCTATTTATTTATTCAATCCTTCAAAGCTTGAATTAATAATTTTGGTTAAGGAGAGAAAAATTATATTTTTTATCCTTTTTATTAGATTTACATTTAAACCAAATGAAGCTCTACTGTTTTTATTCTTTAAACTATTGATAACATAATGAAATTGATTAAATGGGATTTCATTGAAGAAAAATTGTTGAGGTGGCTTGTTTATTAAGTTAGGATATATATCACTCGCCGGATCTAAATGTATTAATGGAATATTTTTAATTATATTTTTTGATATATCCGAAAAAACTTATTAAATTCATTCGGAGTTAAGCTAGTCTCCTACAAGGTATTATTGTTCTTACCTCTTTGTGCATCTATTATATGTCAGATGGTTTTTGCTGGATTATTAGAGTTTTGAATTAACATATTATTTATTTGAAGTTTTGTCTGTTTTATTCTATTTCTAAATTGTTTCTTGTAATTGTTACATAGCTGGTCAGTAACACAATTATACTGTTTCCTCAGATCATTCATCAACATTAAACGTTCAAGCATGTTTTTAAGTTCTGACTTTATCAGACTTGTTGGTATAATCCCTTTCATGGAAAGTTGAAAGATAAGCCTGCTGTGGGACATCTAGAAATTTGTCAACTTTTTGGATTGCGTTATGCTCGGCTTTGTTTATAAAATCTCAAGATACCTACATCACCCAGCACCCAATTTGCTATGAAATAAAAACATGCCTCTTTGAGAGAAAATTTTTTTTAATTGAAATTTTTATTTAAATCTTACTATTTGCCCTTTATGTTCAGATACTCCAATATCGAACACCTCAACTTCACTTACTTCTACTACTGCGCGGATAAACACATTGTCCAGACATGCTTCCCCTATAGTTTGCTCGTAAACTGTTTGCTGCAGATCAAAGCTGCTCAAGAGATCGCAGACCTGAGAGACTTTCTTATATCAGATGTATTAAAGTTGTTTGCTGTTACCAATTTTGGTCAGTACTCTCTCCATACATAGTTAAGATATATATATATATATATTGTAACGCGGGATTATATTAAAACTGGATTCGACTTATTTACACTAATTACTACACGACTATATACACATTTATATTCAGAGTGAGTGTTTGCGAGTGTACTGCCCCCTCCTTAGCATCTGACCGTCCCGATCAGAATCATCCTTGGTAGTACCTTGCTGGATTTCTGTTCCATGGCGGAATCTGTACTTGGTTCCTGCCAGGCAAACGCCCTTGTTGAAGAAGTAACAGTCTATCGTCTTTCCCGAGTATACTCCGTTTGGATGGAAGCAACACACGGTAATTTGCACGCCAGCGTCCTGGAAGATGTATTCGATCATGCTCCTTACAATCTTCCAATCTAGCCTGTCCAACCCGCAGGCTATTTTCGGAAGACCCAACTTCTTGATGTCATAATTCCTGACTTCATTCCTTAGGCTCTTCAGTGAATACCAGATGTCCTTGTGTGGGTTTTCCTCTAGACATCTTCTTCGTAACCAAATAGAAGAGCTTCCGATTACCATCTGCTAGTCGCAGAAATTTTCCTACTCTTGGTCGTTGGGCTGACAATTCATCCAGTCTTTCAAACTTCCTTTTAAACACCAGAGCAATTCCTCGGTCCATGCGTAGATCCTCCACTACACAGTGGTCAATAGAAGCGTCGGCTGGCAGTTTGAAAAGATCTTGTTGAACCTCAAGTATCACACCGAGTCTGACCTTCTTCCGATCCGCATAGTCGGCCATGAACTCATTGAAGCTGACATCTTGCTTTCCAACGTTCTTTTCTTGAAGAGCCAATCGTGCTTCTTCCTGGTTGTTTGATCCAGCGTATGGTGCGAGTCGGTTTATGTGCACCACTCTAAGTTTTCCCTTTGGTAACTTTCGGATACTATAGATGACGTCATTTATGCTCTTCATAATTTCATATGAACCTTCCCATTGCCTTTGGAGTTTGGGACAAAGGCATCGACGTCGTTGGGGATTATACAGCCAAACCAGGTCCCCCACATTGAAGACTCCATCAGGTGATCGAATATTGTAGTGGTACTTCATTCGAACACTGGCAATCTGGATGTTCTGTCTAGCTAACTCATGGACTTTATCCATTCTGGCTCTCAATTAGTCGACGTATCCTTCTCCTGCGACACTGTCTTCTGTAGGTCTGCGGCCAAATTCCAGGTCACAGGGTAAGCGTAACTCACGCCCCAACATAAAACTAGCTGGAGTCTGATCAGTTGTTTCGTTCACAGCCGCTCGACAGGCCATCAGGAACGAACGGATGTACTGTTCCCAATCTCGCTGATGTTCTGAAACAAACTTAGAGAGATGCTTGCCCATGGTTCGTTTCATCCTCTCTACCATTCCGTCCGATTGAGGATGCAAAGGGGTTGTTCTGGTCTTGTTCGCACCTATTAGTCTACACACATCTTGGAACAGGGCTGATAAGTTTTTTCCTTGGTGCGAATGGATTTCAAGAGGAACGCCAAAACTTGAAAATAATTCTTTCACCAACACTTCGGTGACGATCGATGCTTCTTGGTTGGGGATTGCGTACGCCTCTGCCGCTTCTCTTCCATCTTCGAGCAGTGGGTGCAGTTATAGTTGCACTGTCTTCTGGATAAGGCATCTGCGTTTCCATGAATTATTCCTGCCCTGTGCTCGATGTCATATTCCTGAAGATGGTCTAACCATCTTTTCACTTGTCCTTCAGGATTACGGAATTTCAGGAGCCACTTCAACGTTGTATGGTCAGTTCTAACTAGAAAGCGGCGCCCATACAAATACTTATGAAAGTGTTCGCAGGCTTTCACTATTCCCAACAGTTCCCTTCTGGTAACGCAATAATTCCTCTCTAATTTGGACAAAACCTTGCTGAAGTAGTCAATCACTTTCTCCTGCCCGTCTTGAATTTAAGAGAGGACAGCACCAATAGCTGTGTTACTGGCATCTGTGTCCAACACGAATTTTCCGTCATGCCTAGGATAATCCAAGATTGGTGCGCTGATAAAAGTTTCTTGCAGTTATTCGAAAGCTCTCTGACACTCGTCATTCCAGGAATATTCTTTGCCTTCTTCTGTTAATTTAGTTAAAGGCTTAGCGATGTTGGCAAAACCTTTCACGAACCGTCGGTAGCAGGTACACAAGCCCAGAAAACTTCTAATCTCATGCTTGTTCTTGGGAATAGGCCATTCCTTAATGGCTATTATCTTTTCTGAATCTGCCGTGACGCCTTTCCCAGATACGATGTGACCCAGATATCTTACTTCACGTCGGAATAGATAACATTTCTTAGGACTCAGTTTCAGGTTGGCTTCACGTAGACGTTGGAAAACTTCTCTTGAATTCTTCGAAATTATTTTCCTACCAGGATTACGTCATCCAAATACACTAGGCAGGTTCGCCATGTTAGTCCTCTCAAAACTGCTTCCATGAGCCTCTCAAATGTAGCGGGAGGATTGCATAGTCCAAACGGCATCACAGTGAATTGCCAGAGCCCTGATCCAACTTGCCAGTATCCTCTTTTCAGATCTACTGTAGAAAACCATCGTGACCCAGAGAGAGTATCTAGGGTGTCATCTATTCTGGGTAACGGATAACTATCCTTCTTAGTGACTGAATTCAGAAGCCGGTAATCTACACAGAATCTTGTAGAACCATCCTTTTTCTTCACGAGCACTACTAGCGAGGTCCATGGACTATTTGATGGCTCAATGACTCCTTGTTTGCTCATTTCTTGAATAATTTTCTCGGCTTCGTCTCTTTTGGCCAATGGAAGTCTTCTTGGCTGCTGTCTTATTGGCTGAGCGTTCCCCGTGTTTATCTTGTGAGTCACTTTACTTGTTTTACCTTTGTATTCTTCTTCCATCGCAAATACGTTCATGAATTCCACAAGCATATATCTCACTTTTCGTAATTGTTTCTCGTCTAAGTCCTGGACAGTCTTTATGACCACATCAATCAGCTCTTTCGAATATCTGGTCTTGGATGGTTTACTAGTCATTCTTACAGAGCATATCGCTGATACAGGAACACAATTTCCAACCATACTTCCCTTGCTCAACTTGATGGGGCTTTGCTTTAGATCCATTACTCTGACAGCAAAGACATCACCTACTCGAACAAGAGCTTTAGCTGTCAGAAATTCCTTATTATTCATTCCTTCTACCAGTCTCAGACTTCCAGATTTGCAGTATCCGTCCGGGTTAGTCATCAATATTTTTTCCCTATAGCCGGGTATTATTACATCACTAGTCGTTATCAATCGGACAACATCTTCGTTATCCTCGTGAAAGGCAGTTCTTCATTGTCGACTTTCAAGACACCATTTTTGATATCCAACACAGCCCCAAGCTTCTTCAAAAGGTCCATTCCCAAAAAAAAACTGATCAGATATGTCAGCGATTAAAACTCTGTGCTTGATGGTGATCTTGCCAATGCTGATGGTGATACTCGCTTCACCCTGTGTTCTTATTGTCTCTCCAGTCGCTGTTCTGAGTTGGACCTTTGTTGGTAGTATCCGGAAATGATCTGTGATGAGCTCTGGCTATTGTTCTTGTTGCACCGGTGTCTATTAGGAGTGTTCTGTCTTCACCATTGATTCGACCATCAATGTATAAACTCAAGGCTCCGCCATAAGATAACATGTTCCCGTAATCACTGGGGCACTATCTCTGCAAGTCGACGATTACCCCCTCATCTCGACCCATTCTAGTTTTCCGACTGTGCAACCTTCTTCTTACAACTGCGGCGTACCTGTCCTAACTCACCACAGTTCCAACACCTTGGCTCTCTCTTCTTTGATTGTAACCCCGTAACTAGCTTCCTTATCATATCTAACAGGGACTCTCTGTTGGATTGGTCCTCTTCCTCGATTGCTCTAATATGGTGCCCTCGGGAAGTTTGGGTAGCGGCTTCATGCTCCAAAGCAATAGCTAGTGCTTCTTCTAGCAATTTTGGTCTGGCCAGCTTTAACGCCTTCTGCAGCTCGCTCTCCCTCAATCCATTTACAAATGTGTCCACCGCAATTTCATCAAGGACGCTATCGGCAGCTGTAGGATATGCTAGCCGCACAATACGAGCTACCTCCCCCTCAAATTCTTGCAGACTCTCATTTGCATGTTGCACCCAAGATCGTAAGTGTGCTTTGTATACTTGCTGAAGATGACTGTCTCCATACTGATTCTCCAATTTAGAAAGCACGACATGGTAGTTTGCTTGGCCAGCTGGAATAGACCTTAGGATGTCTGCTGCATCACATTGTAATGTGGCAGTTAACGAAACAGCTTTCTGCTCTTCGGTCCACTGGTTAGCCATTGCGACTGCTTCAAATTGCTTCTGATAGGTTGACCAGGAGCACTTTCCATCAAAGTTTGGCAGCTTAACCCTCATACAACCTGCGGCTAAGTCATCTTCGCCTTTGAGTGTCTGACTCCCACTGCAGTTACCATTCTTATCTGACGGAATACAAATAAGGTACCTATATATGTTCAATTTTCGAGTATTTTTTACCATAATATCAGTGGAATGGAATGGAAAGCAACAGAATTTCAAAATATTTGACGGTTCAAATGATTTGAAAATATAAAATAATTTTCTGAATTTGAATTTTATTACAAGCAAAACAAATCATTTATTTACAACAGCAATTACCTGTGCCATATAGTATATATTTCTGTGGCTATGAATTTCTTTGTGAATAGATTTCTTTTTTGAAAATTTTGATTATTAATCTGTATTATGTAATTTAATAGCAAAACGGCGTGCCATAGGTTCATGCGGTGCAAAATGTTTTTGACAGACTTTGAAAAACGAGGAGGTATTCAATTTTATGTTTGTTTTTTCTTATGTATGCATATTTGCGCTTTTGGCATATTAAACTTACTCCGATTTTGATGATTCTACTTTTATTCGAATTAGTCTAATTGAAAATAAGTTCTAAGAACTTTTGAATCCAGTATGTATTTCCCCCCAAAAATCCCCTCCAAATTTGGGTAAGGGGTAATTTTCTTAGAAAATCGGAAATCTAAGATAGCCAAATTGAAGAAACCATATTCGGAAACCTTTTATCTGGAATGTTTCCAAGGACTTCAAAGGTTTCCGAGTTAGAGACTTTAGTACGGTGTATTTATCGAAAAATTTATAGTATCATTCTGTTGGCATTCAAAAATGTGAAATAAATATTTTTTTACAAAAAAACAAGGACTGACTTTTAGAGGAAACATTAGAAAATACAAAATAATATTTATTCTATTGGTATAGGTACTTTAGAAGTTGCTGCCAAGAGTATCTACCTGCAACTGATATGTATATACTTCATCTCTTGCACAACTTCAAAATTACCAGTACCAATAGAATGAATGTTAGTTTGTATATTTTAGAGACTCAACTGCTTAAAACTTTACTTGTTTTTGTAAAAATTTATCTTGGTGAAATTTGAAGATGGAGTTCAATTTGTTGTGATGAAAGAAAAATTTCTATAGAAACGATGTTGAGTTTGTTATGCTCCCTGGCCAGTGGTAAAACACAACATAATAGTCGATGACCCCCGTTCCTCGTTGAATATGATGGGCCATATAAATCCCATAGACAATGATAACATACGACTATCGTCTCGAGTTTTTTTGAGGACAATAAACATGTTTATCAGCAATTGAAAGTGAATGGCAATCAATGAGTGCTAACTGTATCATAGATAAATATATTTTTAACAAAATTATATCCTTATTATTTGATATAACGTAGTTTTCTTTCATTGCTAGATTTCACAAACAAATTCTGGGTACGCCTATGGGAGCGAAAATATCGCCAATATTAGCGAATTATGTTTTTAATTTTGTGAGATATCGTTATAGCAGTAGGTACTCTATTTTCAACCCCTGTCCATTAAAAAATATGTCGACTATTTGATATTAGCCATGCCATACCTCAAGATGGTAATCGAAGAGAAATTGTACATTTTCAATTCTTTTGATCCATACATTCAATTTGCAATTATTGAGATTGAACATCAAAATCAATATGTAGCATTTCTTGATAGCGGGTTAATAAGAACGGAAAACAAAATAATTCTGATAGAATTATATAGAAAAACTGGCGCATCAGGATGATTTTTGAACTATTTTATACCTAAAAACTATTACTGCCACAATTTTCTATCCTACAAAAAGACCGTTCTGTCTAACTTTAATTTCGCATTCGAAATATCCTTACTATATATATATATATATATATATATATATATATATATATATATATATATATATATTTGTGTTTGGTTCTTTTCGGGACTATGGAAGAAATGGGGTTTGAATAAAGTTTGTTATTTTACAGACGTTATTTTAGAGTGCTGTCTTTTTTAAATTATACGTATTAATAACAAATGTATAATTTCTTTTTCTGTATTAAATGTTTTGAGGACATGAATTTTTTCGGTTTATTTTTTCAATTATAGGGGATATTCTCTAATAAAATGGTTGAGAACTGGGCTGAATAATAGCGTGCGCCAACTTTGGCTAACTTAACTGGATATTAGTGTATAAGCGGAAATTATGTTCAAAAGATTAGCTTTCATCATTTCAAAGATAGTTATTTTCATTTGATTCATCGATCAGATAGCGTTCATTAATCATTATCAGGATATGATTTAATTTATCATCTTATTCATCTTAAATTGCTAACCTATAACTATTGCGTCCCTGGATAGTGGGTCTACCCAAATATCTTTTTTAATTATAAAAAACGAATTCTTATTGTCTTATTTCCTTTCGATTTTCAAATAGCATATAATATATTATTCTGTATATTATTCCATGATCGGTTATGTATTATCATTACAAATTCAACGAGTAACAGAGACAATTATTCTTTCCTCTGCATATCATATCATGAAAAAATATATAGAAACGTTGCTTTTGGAATTTTGAACAATACAATAATTGTTATTTTTAAATGTGTTCAGAAAATCAGAAAACATAATGGAATTTCTACAGAAATAACTATTTTCTAAGATTCTCCTCGTACTTCTTATCTTATCATTTCGTAATATATTTTGTGAGACAATATTTTATAATCATTGAAATCCAAATGCACAGAAAAATCCGGTAGCTCAAAAAATATTGTTTTTTGACTTTCTAGTGAATATTTTGAATATTCTATTTTCTTTTCAGATGATAAATAAGCTGTGTTGGTCGATTTGTGCCCAAAGGTGACCTAGACAGAATCTTAAAATCAACTTTTTGAGTTAAATTTCCAGATGCCGTGAAATTATACATGTAACTCGAGTCTTCTTGCCATGCGCGGAAATAATAAATATAACTGCGAATCTCTGAGTTATTTTGTTTAAACTTGGTTGGACCAGTAGTACCTAATGGATATAACAGTTATGGATTTTCTTTTCAAATAATTTTATTTGGATATGAATATTTTATGAATAGTTTATTCCTGTATAATATTCAATCCAAATGATAACTGATTCATCCAAAACAGTTATTACATGGCAGGTCAGTTTATCGGCAATATTTCTAACCGGTCTGTTGTCGCGGCTATTGTTTGGTAGTTTGGTAGGTAGCAGAAATTAGGTTCGACTATAATTACTGATTTGCACGGTAGACTTGTATAAATAAACCTATATTAATACATTATAAGATACTATAAACTTAACAGAATTAAAAATACTTGACCGATACTACACAAAATTCGTGTGTGGGGTTTTCGAGATTGGAGAGTATATTTTTCCGTCAAAATTCATAAATTTATGATAGCATCATCAAGAGGGAGTTTTGTAGATATGGTCTGATTCTAATGGAGATTAGTATGTGGGGGTTTTGTGGTCGAAAATTATGTTTCTTGCCAAAATTCTACAAAAAATTTGATTTTAGAGGTCAAAGACTTTTGCTAAATTTCACCCGCATAAGACCCAAAATCAAAATGTAAATATTTCAATTAAAAACATTTTGTAATATAAAACATTTTTAAAACAGTCTAAAGTTCACCTACCACCCTACAGACTTATAACCCCATTCAGATTCCTAAAACGAAGAACGTGGCTACCTACCATGCTATATAGACAATATACCTACCTACCTAGCATATGTAGCCCATAGAGGAGTCAAGAGTTTTCTATCTACGTAGGTATCTCTTGTACAAATTCTAAGTTACCATTACCAATGAAATAAAAATTATTTTGTAAATTTTACAACTAATAAAAGTTATGGGAGCCACAACGCGGACGGTATGAAAATCATCGTCCGTTCTCACACTAGAAGTGCTGACTCCGTGAGACCGTCCGAAGAACCTTTTCACATGCGTTTACCCATAATACGTCATTTTATCCTATTATAAATAGATGTTAATTAGATCTAAGACTCATTCTGTTCTTTGCTTTCTTGCTTGTAATAAAACTTTTTAAAAACTATTTTCGTTAACCGAAAACCATTATTGGCGCAGTCAGTCATTTTCGTGCAGTTTTTGGCTAAACTACGGTAGAATACGTATTTTTGGGCACTAACGCAGATCTTCCTTTGCACTACAGAACCTCCCCAGTTCCACAGTGTTTGGTACAGCTGAGGACAACGCAAGGACCCAAACCAGAATCGCTCAACAGAGAAACAACGACAAAGTAAGTCCAAGTTCCTGTTATTTCCTTATTTTCTCCGTATAAGAAAATTTTATACTTCTAGAATAATATACATAACCAACCTTAAAGGAGTAATAATTTATGAGTAATATTGACGATTTAATAGATAATTTTTCAACAACACTTAAAGTTAGTAACAAAATGCCGGATAGTAAAAAAGAACATCATTAGCGGCTTAAATATGCTTAAAATGTTTGTTGATACTATACCAAATTACGATGGCGATATTAATTTACTTATTATTTTTATACATGCTTGTAACGTCCTTTTTGATAATTTTGGAAATACAACAGATATAAGGATAAAAAATTATTTAATTAGAGTTATTCAAACTAAGCTAGTAGGTAGGGCACAAATTCTAGTTGGATCACGCCCAGAACTAACTAGTTGGCCGTTGATAAAAGCGGCTCTTGAGCAATGTTTTGGTGACAATAGAAATTTAGAATGTTTCGGCAAACGCTTGCAAGTTTTAAGAAGCAACCTTGCATAGAAAATTGCTAATCAATCCATAAATGCTGCTACTAAAGAGATACATCTGAGACAATACGACCAATTATCCCTTAGATCTTACATTCGTGGTTTGTCTGCTCATTTGCAATTGTTTGTTAGAATGAAAGATCCTAAATCTCTAGAAGAGGCCATTACAATTATTATCGAAGAACAAAATTTTCAATATACCCAGAATCTATTTAGAATGCCTATGAATAATCATAAACTTACCGCTCCTCAACCACCACAATATTATCAATCCCCTATGCAAAGAATTCAATCAAGCTATTCACCCCAACATCACTTCCACCCACCACAAAATTTCATTCAAACCCAAAATTTACAAAGTGCAGGACCATCTCAATTTCCTGAACCACATTTTCAATCCCAACCAATTCAACAAAAATTTTTCACTAATAGAGAAGTTTTCGGAACTCCTAAAGACGTATTTAAACCAACCGGAAAAACTCCAACCAATAAACCAGAACCTATGTCTACCAGAACCAGCTATACACTTCCTAGTATGAAAAAACATACAAATTCTAGAAATAATTTCAAATCCTCTGGTCCACGTAATTTTATTTAAGAAGATCTTTATCAAATTGACGGGGAAACTGTCGAGAATCCTGAAATAACATACGATCAACCAGAGATTTTAGGAAACTATCACGAAGGGTACGATAATCCCGTTACAGAAAATCAAAACCCAAATTATGTCGAACACTCTGAAAATTTTCTAATAGATGCCCAGGAAACAATAACATCCGAAATGTACACTGAAATTAATAACAGCTTACCTTACATAAAAATTCAAAACCCTCCAATGAAATTATTGATAGACACGGGCTGTTATAATTCTATCATAAAACCTTCTATTGCACAAAAATATTTTAGTGATAAACAAATAACTTTTATTTTCTTCGATTTTCATAATTTCTTCGATGGTATTATTGGATTAAAAGAGCTTCAAAACATTAAATTTTCGATTGACTTGGTAAATAAACAGCTTACCAAAAATAAAACAAATATCCCAATTATTTTTAGGAACCCTGAAACAGAAAAATATAGGATTACCCTGAACTCTTTTGAATTATGCAAGAATATTTTATGTAATCATCCGATCCTGCAATACCCAGATTTCAGCCGTCCATTCAACCTTACAAAAGACGCCTCGAATTTTGCAATCGGTGCAGTTTGAGTCAAGGTAAGGTAGGTCAAGATTTGCCTATCACATATGCTTCACGTACCTTGAACCCAGCTGAGATTACAGCACGATCGAGAAAGAGCTCCTTGCGATTGTATGGGCCACTCAGCATTTTCGCCCATATTTATTCGGTAGAAAGTTCACAATAGTTACGGATCATAAACCTCTTCAGTGGCTATTCAGTTTAAAAGAGCCAAATTCTCGACTAGTAAGATGGCGCCTTAGGATGGAGGAATATGACTATCAAATACTATATAAAAAAGGAATCCAGAACACCAACGCAGACGCGCTTTCAAAGATAGAAATTCATGCCATTGAAAATGAATCTCTCATAGGTAATCCTGGCGATATATCAATAGATATAAACGAATTCCTTTCTCCACAACCACCGCATAATAACGATAATCTTAACGATTTCGAGGATATTCCCATTCCAATAAATACTAATGTGACCATAGACGATCTCGCAAAAATTGATAATATCTTCATTCAAAATGCTCACCCGCCACTACTAGAACCGAAGATAATTATACACTTAAATATACAAGTGCGGCCTCCAGACTCCGATAGCGAAACGACACAATCAGCTGTCAAAGACTCCAAATTAGAAATACCTTTCACCGAAAATTGTATGAACCACTACTCTAACCAAATTATTCTTAATCAGAGTACTAATACATCATACCATATCATCAGAAGCAAACTTTTTGAGACCAAAACCAGGCAGACAGTTCACCTCTCAGGAAATTATGATTATGAGATTTTCAAATTCTTCATAGAAAATGTTGACCCAAAGAAGTTGTACTGCATTTATGTTTGCAAATCAGAAATCGATTTCATTCCAGCATTAACCATAACGTTGCAAAAAACCTTCCAAAACCATGCCTATAACTTGTTAATATCCATTCAATTTCTCAAGGATGTTACCGAAAAAAATAAACAAAGGGAAATTATTTCACACCACCATGAAACAACATACCATAGAGGAATAAACGAATCCGCCTCAGCTCTGAAGAAAATTTATTATTGGCCAAATCAAAAAAAGAACATAACCGAATTTATTAATAACTGCGATATTTGTCAACAAGCCAAGTACGATAGACATCCCCCGAAAATCAAGTTCGAACTCACTGCAACTCCAACTCAACCACTCGATTCGATCCATATGGACACTTTCCAAATCGCTAACACGAAATTTTTAACCATAATCGATGTATTTTCTAGATATGCTCAAGCTTATATCCTAGAGCCTACCTGCAATGCCCTCGTAGTCTTTGAAAATTTATTAAACTTTGTATCACATTTCGGTATTCCGAAACTCATAACCTGTGACAACGGAACAGAATTCAAAACATCAATTCTACTAGATTTCTGTAAATTACATCGTATTCAGTTACATTTTACTACTCCAGGAAATTCCAACAGCAATAGCCCTATTGAGAGAGCACACTCAACCTTCAAATTGAAGGATCCAAACGCATCTATAAAACAATTGATGCATTTCGCTGTCATCGGTTATAATTCAGCTGTTCATAGCGTAACGAAACAAAAACCGTTTGACGTAATCGACTCGATCCATTCGATATAACTGATGAGATCATTTTAAACCAATTTATGGCCGACCGGCGACAACGACTAAAATTTATTTACGAAAAAATATACAACACATCATTACAAACCAAATCTCAACTAATTGAAAAACAAAATATCAAAAGAGAAGACCCTCCGGAATTTCTACCCAATACTAAGATATTTAATAAAAACAAGAGTGCCCTTAGAAGCAAGACCAAACCACGTCATATTATTACAACTGTCGTTAGAGATATTGGCAATAAAATCCAAACCAGTAAAGACAAATTCATACACAAATCACAGATTCAAAAGCCTAAAGCTTTTCATTCTTATTCGCAGGGCAATGAAGTGGGCATAGCTACATAGAGTACAAGCAGCCATCCCTGACGTCAAAATAAATCCCATAGATAGTCCATTACTTCCCTTCCACATTGGACAAACTCGAGTGATAAGCTCAAAACATACTTTTATTCACTACTTTGAAGTTACACCTTTACAAGATCAATTGATAAACTTAGACAATTTCTTCTCCAATATAGAAAAATCCCTAAACCTTACGCACAATCACCCTGGTTTATTCTTAGGCCTTTATACTAGTATATTAAACCATGCAAAATATCTAATAACTGAAGCAAATACCAAATTGAATAATTTAACACCGCATATGAGATCTAAACGAGGTCTAGTCGATCTAGTTGGAAAAACCTCCAAATGGCTATTCGGCACTCTCGACTCAAACGATGGATTAAAATATGACAAAGCAATTGTAGATCTCCAAACAAATGAAAACACAATGGCAAAAGAACTCTCGTTACAAATATCTCTCTCAAGAAAACTTATTGATAATTATAATTCAACAATAACTATTTTGAGCGAAAACCAAAAATAGAATATCTTCAAGGCAATGTTGATAAAACTATTGACGATATTCTAATTTATTTAAAAACTCGAAACATTCTAGGCCAGATTATTCTTAATTGTCAAAGTCTTATAAATTTTCTCGATAACTTAGAAAACGCAATATCATTTGCCAAAATTAACACACTTCATAGCTCCGTAATTTCAGCACAAGAATTAAATAACGTAATAGATCATTTAGTAAAAATATATGGACAATTCAGATTCCTTATTTTTAAGAATACTATGGATTATTACTCCCTAGCTGGCCATCAAATTTCGTTCTCTGGAAGTAAAATAATTTTCGCTATACATTTACCAATTTTCTCACCAGAAACCTTTGAAAGCTTCCATCTTTTTCCAATTCCGATAAGATAGTCAATAATCATACCTAAACTACCCTACCTTACACTTGGTAAAACTTAAGAACAATACTCAGAGGAATCCTGTTCTACGATCAACAATATCCAAATATGTCCTAATCATCTCGAGCCATTAACTGAAAGCTGCATAGCCAACCTGATCAAAGAAGCAGAAGCTCGAAACTGCCAAACTGTTACTGACCATGTACAAGAACCCATTCTGGAATCAATAACTGACGAGTATTTAATAGCCATTCCAGCAAGCAGTTCTCTGAAACTCCAGAACGAGTGTAATTTCAAGGATTTCAACCTCATAGACAAAACAAGCTTAATCCAAATCCCGTTTAATTGCGGCATTAAAATCAATAACTTGGAGTTTTGGAACAAACAAGAATTATCCAAGATGAAACCACTACGATTACCAAAGATTGACATTGGGAACTTGTCTGTGTCTAGTGTTGACCAACCAATAACACTACAGACACTAGATCTAAATAAAATTCAAAATCTCAAACAAGAAATTCAGACACCAATGAATTTCCCACAAGAGACTTTTCATCCAGCTACCTGGAGTTTTGCAACAACTCTTACGTTATTTGCAATGGCCGGATTGGTAGCATTTTTCCTAAGAAAATGGTATAGAAAACCAGCAGCAACAACCAACGAAACGGGAAACCATAACATAGTAACATAGTTACTGTCGGCGGTGACTACCCTTTCAAATATTATTACAGATGGGTTTTTATCAATGAATTGCCACTGTGTATGGAGTACCTACAGCTGGACTCCTCAGAGAATGGGCACATCTTACCACCAAACTAGCAAAGTTCAAAAACAGAAAAAAATTCCTTCTTAACTGCAGAAGATTTGATTTAACACCTAAACACATCACACCAGGACTCAAATGTTTATTACCTAGTCTAAACGAAGAAACTTCAATACTTATAGAGATAACTAATCACAGGTTGGCTAGAAAAATTATTAGTGTAGAAATTAAGATAACTATAAAACAAATAGCCATTTTTGAAGAACGATTAGATTCAATTAAAAATAAGATTCATAGAATATTACCAATTAACATATTTAATAACTTTAATAACAGACAATCGCATAGATTCAATAAAATATTCCTAAAGATCAAACAAAGTAATTTGAGAAAGATTGAAAATTTAAAAGAATCATATAAGAATGAAGTAAAAATTAAGAATAATTGGTTAAAAAATCTTACCAAGACTCCATTACCAGAAGAAGTCAAATTAATTTTATCTTTAGGGCCTAAATTTTGTTTCTCACCAAAAATATCACAAATTCCTATAAAAAAAAATTCTATCAGAAGTAGAATCAATAATACAAGCATTCCCAAAACAAGAACAAAATATTTATAGAGCTAAGGCCACAAACATTATCACAAATCACTTCCATAAGAATGTAGAATAAAGAAATATTTTGAATCAATTACAAAGCACCACCAAACATTTTCTAAAATCACATAAAGAAGATATACTTGTCACACGATCAGTTAAAGGAAATATCACAGTAATTATGAAAAAAGAAGACTATGATCACAAAATAAAAGAAATGATACAAGATACTTCAGTATAGAAAACAATTACCAGAGATCCTGCTAATAAAATTCAAACTGAAAATAATGACTGGGCTAAAAAACTTTTTAAGAAAAACTATATAGAAGAATCTACCCATAATTATATTATAACATACAAATCAATTGCACCTAGATTCTATGGTTTACCAAAAGTACACAAACAAGGATGTCCTCTTAGACCTATTGTTTCATGCATAAACTCTCCAACATCTTCTCTGAGTAAATTTATTGCTGATATTCTCAAGATATCCTTTGAAGATTATAATATATATATATATGCCATAAAAGATTCATGGACCTTTGCTGACAAAATCAACAATTTTCAACTGCCTGAAAATTATGTCATTATATCTTTGGATGCAGTTTCACTGTTTACAAACTAAATTATTTTGTATACCAAAATACATTTTATTCACAAATCTTTGGATGTCCAATGGGAAGTTGCTTGAGACCGATTCTTGCGAACATTGTGATGTCATTCTTACTTAGAAACTGTCTCTCACAATTACAATTCCCAGTTCCTTTTATTTATCAATATGTTGACGATCTAATCCTATCGATACCAACTGATAGTAATAGAAGAAGAAAAACAAAGATCTGTTCCATTCCTAGATACCAGATTAATAAGAGGGACTGATAATATTATAAGACTTGATTGGTATCAAAAACCTATATCATCTGGAAGATATATTCATTATAAATCTTACCATAGTATAAAAATGAAGATAAATCTAATTCTTGGATTGAAAAAAAAATAGAAGTTATCACTCATCCAAATTTGAAATCACAAGCATTAGAAAAATTGTTTAAGATCATAGTTGAAAATGATTAACCTAAATGTTTTTTAAAAAAAGGAGAATCCCACTAACAATGGCCCACCAACATCAGAAAACAATGAAGCCCAAGAAAATCCACAAACTAATAGATTACTCCCAAAATATGCAGTTCTTCCGTATATTGAACATCTAACAAACAAACTCAATAGAATCTTCATAAATGCGGAAAACATTAATTTAAAAATTGCTCAATACAACTACCAATAAAAATATGTTTTATACTGGAAAAGACTCGATGGATACCTTAAATAAATCCGATGTTGTATATTCATTGAAATGTCTTCAATGTGAAAAAATTTACATTGGTCAAACTTCACAACTTTTAAGGAAGAGATTGATTCAACATCGTAGTGATATAAGATTAAGACCAAACAGATGTGCCTTAGCTTCCCACGTTAAAAATACCAAACATAACATTGATTTTGAAAATATAAAAGTTCTTGAAACAGAAAAAAATACAGAAAAACGAGTTTTCCTAGAAATGTGTCACATTCAACAGAAACCTACGATGAGCAATAAAACAGATATCACTGGTCTTAGCAACATTTACTGCTATCTGATAGAAAAAGACAAAAGAAATTGAAATAGATATTGCTCTGTTTTTAGTTTTTCTTGTATATGTTTCATCCCTTATTCAGAGTCAAAATTATTTTGATAACATAATACATATTTTTCTATAAAAATAGAAAATAATAATTTTATTATAATAGATCTCAAGAACAAAATTTTCAAATTCCTCAAATGACTTGACAATTTTGGTTTATATAACAATAAAAAATTAAAATTTAGAAATGTCTATTTATTTTGTTTTATAAGTCAAATTGAAAGTATCAAAAATATAAATGTTTGAGATTGCATCTGTATAATATTAGATTGTATAAATAATATTATTTTCCTGTGAATATGAAATATTGAACTTTACTATATATAAATAGATCCATGTTCTAAGTACTTAATATTTATTGATAGAAATATCATATACATTGTGGTTTTGTAATATTTTTTAGTTTCGCTGATGAAGGCTGAAATTTAAACTACGCCGAAATATACGATTTTACATGAAGATCTTTCATTGAATGCCCTTTTAGGCCGTATAACCTGAATTATTCTAACCAACATAGTTTCTGTCGGCTGTGACTACCCTTTCAGATATATATATAAATAATAATTTCATGTCTATCTGGTAAATTGAACCTACACTTCGTAGGGTGCCGCGATAAGAACGAGGTTTGTCGTCTACATATTGCGTTTGAACTGCTCAATCAAATTGATTACCAAACACAGCATCAGTCTCCCAGACATATATCATGATTTCGAGGTTGTTGCCTCTGATCAGTATGTCGCAGGGCGAAGAGCCATATTTGATAATCAATCCTAATTTGGAACTTATACTTGTATCAATCTTCAGTATAGAACTGTCGGTGGAGACAAGTATGAGCGATATATTAAGCATGTATAATGGTGGATAAGAAAAATCGGCAAAGGTGAATAATTAATTGAATAAATGAAGAGCTATCCTTACCAGATGACCATACTAGAATATGAATAATAATTTCATGCCTAGCCGGTAAATTGAACCTACACTTCGTAGGGTGCCGCAATAAGAACGAGGTTTGTCGTCTTCATATTGCGTTTGTATGCGTTTTTTCCACTAAACTGCTGAATCAGATTGATTACAAAACACCAATTGTTCTTATCCACCATTATACATGCTTAATATATCGCTCATACTTGTCTCCACCGACAGTTCTATACTGAAGATTGATACAAGTATGAGTTCCAAATTAGGATTGATTATCAAATATGGCTCTTCGCCCTGCGACATACTGATGAGAGGCAACAACCTCGAAATCATGATATTTATTTATTTATTTATTATCAATACACTGTTTCTACAGGTTCACACCCAATTACAGAAGAGGAATATAGGAATAACAATTTATCTGACTATTTCTACAATATACTTACAGATTAGAAAAGAAATAATTAACAGTTTAGATATTAAGCTTATACTAATTATAATAATTACATGCTTGGTTTACATAAAGATATTCAAAGGCCATTTTTTATTGCAGAAACAGAACAATGAAATAGGTCCAACTGATGACTTGCAGTATTGCATTTGTTACAAAGCTTGTACAGAGGGTAGGCTATTAAAATATTTGTTCTTGGAGTAGGAAGGTAAAAGGTATCCTCAGCTCTAGATGCCAGCCTAGGAACTATATTTCATATATGATAAAATGTGTGGATCATTGATTTGACCGTTGATCATTTTATGAATAGAAATTACAGAATTGCAATCACAACGAGTGCTTAAACTCTTCATATTATGTCTGTCTAATAATGCTATGTGACAAAATCCCTGCGGCGGATAAACGTTATCACATTTAAAAGAGAGAAATTTCATAAACCCTCATTGTACGGACTCGAGCTTCTCAATATACGTTATATTTAGTGGGTTCCATATGATAGAGCAGTACTCCAATTTCAATCTGACGAAGGCATTCTATAGGATCTTCAATGTAGTAATGTCTGAGAAGTCACGAGATGTTCTTGCTATAAAACCGTACATCCTATTTGCGGCGGTCAGTGAAATTTCGATGTGAGGCACAAAGAAGAGCTTGGTATCGAAGGTTACTCCAAGATCGGAGAACAAGTGAGGGCGTTCGAGCACAATATCGTTTATGACATATTCAAAAGATATGTAGTTTGTTTTGTGTGTATAGGTCATTACATGACATTTACTTGGGTTAACAGGTAATTTATTGATTGAGCACCAATCTTCTAGCCGTCTGAGATTTGAGGAAAGGCGCTGACAGTCACTTATGTTCTTTATTTCAAGATATATTTTTAAGTCATCCGCGTACATTAAACAATTTATATCGATCTTTTCGACAATATCGTTGATGAAAGTATTGAAAAGAATAGCACCAAGCATGCTGCCTTGGGGGGCACCGGAGGTAGCAGTATGTTCCACAGATTTAATACCATTGATTTCAACGAATTGTCGCCTGTTATTGAAATATGACGAAAACCGTTCGATCAAAGATATCGACAAGCCAAACCCAGAAAGTTTTGAAAGTAATATTCCATGGTCTAGTCTGTCGAACGCCTTAGAAAAATCTATATATACAACGTCCGTCTGGGACCTTCTATCAATACTTTCTGCAACAAATTGTGTGATATTAAATAGATTGGTGACTGCCGAACGGCCTTTCACAAAACCATGCTGAGAAGATGCCAATTGGCTGCAGATATGCTGATATATCCTATTATATAGCAGGATTTCAAATACTTTGCCAAAATTGCATATTATTGATATGGGCCTGAAATTGTGAATTTCCAATTTGTTGCCTTTTTTAAAGATTGGACGAACTTTCGACAGTTTCCATATATTCGGAAAAGTGGAGGTCCTAACACATATATTAAACAGGACCGTTAGTGGATAAGCTAAGGCGTGTGCACAATCTCTCACAATCATTGCAGGGATAAGGTCTGGCCCACTAGTCATCTTAGGTTTGATTTGCTTCAAGGCACTCAACACTTTATTCTCTTGAAAGGTACTAATATACAGTGCGGGCTTATTCAGACTATTCATAGTGAGTTGAACAGATGAACTCACGGTGTATGATTACGAGAAGAAGTCGGCAAAGCTGCTTAGAACATCGTGGGCGCCCTCTAATAATTGACCGTCGTAAAACATTCTATCAGAGATACTATTTGATCTTTTTTGTTATTAATAAATGCCCAAAGCTTATTCGGATTTTCTTTTATATCTTTCTCTGCAGAATTTAACGAATTTTTGTAAGACTTGTCGACATCATGCTTGATACTAGCTCTTAAGCTTGTTGATTTTAAACAACCGTCGAAGCTTATCCTTCAACTGAATTTGCTTAATGATTTTCTTATCGAACCAGGGAGGATATTTGCGCTTGAACTGATGCGTTTCTAAGGGTACACAGTTATCTAAAACGTTATAAATTTTTTCATAAAAATGAGCGCATACATCGTTAGACTCATCGAGAGTTTCTAAGAAAGTCCAGTTGATAGTAGTTAGAAGGTTGTACATTCTGGGAAAGTCTGCTTTCCTGAAATTGTACTTTGTATAGGGAGCTCCGAGACATATCTTCAAGTTATGGGAAAGATTAGGATCGCAGGCAATGGCAAGAGCAAGATGATGTTTGTCTTCAGGAACAAGGGGGTCTAAGGATCGCTCCACAGAGCAGTAATCGCTATTACATAGAACAATATCAATTAATCGGTTGTACTCATTAAGAATAAGGTTATACTGAGTCAAAGTGTTAATTCCTAAGAAATTGTTTAGTTGAGTAACCAGGGAATTCTATTGTCCCTCCTGAATATATGAAGAGAACGAGGAAATATTGAAATCTCCCGTGATAAGAACTGTATTGTTCTTGGTGCCTGTGGCAAGAATGGCGGACAAAGTTTTGAGGAGATCATAGTATTTATCATATAGTGAAGAAGGAGGAATATATAAATTAATCAGATATAAGGAAGATATTTTTGTAATTATTTTTACCATTATAATGTCAATAGAGATTAAGTTTTGAGTAATATATGGTGTTAGATCTATCTTTGAAGAAACAAATGTAATGTTGACAGCAATAAGAGCACCCCCACCCCTCGAACAGTTGCATTGGACAAAATTTCTGTCCGAACGATAAACTGTGTAAGAATTTGGAAATAATTCAGTAGTGTCTACAGAGCTATCTAACCAGGTTTCAGTTAATGCGACAATCGGATAATCGTTTACGGATATTGAATTAAATATCTGACCCATTTTGGACCTCAAACCTCTGGAGTTTTGATAATATAGAAAGGGGCTCATCGCTTTTGCTGAGGGGGACATTTTAGATAGAGTATTTAAAGGGGGTAGTTGCTATGAGCTTCCTGGTATATATAGATATAGATATATGTCTGGGAGACTGATGCTGTGTTTGGTAATCAATCTGATTGAGCAGTTTAGTGAGAAAAAAACGCATACAAACGCAAAATGTAGACTACAAACCTCGTTCTTATTGCGGCACCCTACGAAGTGTAGGTGCAATTTACCAGCTAGGCATGAAATTATTATTCATATTCTAATATGGTCATCTGGTACGGATAGCTCTTCATTTATTTAATTATTTATATATATATATATATATATATATATATATATATATATATATATATATATATATATATAGTAGATGGAAGTACGGCAGTACGTGTTAAATAACAAAGTGTTAAATGAAAATGGGAATTCTGCCGAAGTTATATGGGGCTTAAATAAGTAAACTCTTTTTGCTGTCCAAGCTTTCGGAACTATTTAATTACATTATCAAGGCTATAACAATAAAAATGAACAAATATTTGTTTGGAGTGATTTCGCAAACTGAACATGAACTTACTTTGCAAGTGAGGATTAAAATTTGAAACGGCACAGAATGTACAAGGTTGGAAAATTAGTCATAGTGGTATTAAAAACTACAATACACAATTAAAATTACAATGAGGAGATTAGTTAATTCTCCAATTTGTTTGTCATATCTCGATAACGGAATAAAAATTTTGCATTTTTCAATATCTTCTACAACGTTAGTTACCATCTCTTTCATTTTTCTAGAGTAACTTTGAATTATATGTCCAACCAAAAAAATTCTGAAATTTTTAATCTAGGATTAAAATTAATAAGAGATTGAATTTGATTATGAAATCGGCCCTAAGTAGTTCACAAATATTTAAAGGGTGCAGATACAGTTACATGATTCTTTATACTATCACATTTCTAGAACAACTAATTTTCTGAAAGAGGTTGAAAGAAAATAAAGGAATGAACAGGAAAAATATTCAAACAGGTTTTTTAAATTTTTCGAAAACAGGGAGATCAAGATTACACAGAACATAGAAGTGGTACATTTGGCATATAACGATTGATACCATAGATG
This sequence comes from Crioceris asparagi, assembly GCA_958507055.1. NCBI lineage: Eukaryota > Metazoa > Arthropoda > Insecta > Coleoptera > Chrysomelidae > Crioceris > Crioceris asparagi. The sequence continues at coordinate 52,068,121 of OY293829.1, read as the reverse complement.
ACACACAACTCAAAACATTAAAGTGTATTCATATCAAAATGTATGCAAGCTTCAAAACTATCCTAACCTATGTACGATTGTTTACGTTGTTGGCGCAAAATTTTGAAATCAAATAGGAGTAGACTGAGCTGAGTCCACGTACATCGGTACATGTATTCATGGCCCTAGGATCTTTCGTAATTTCAATCATCTCGTGTATTTTTCGTTTGATTGAATTGGACTCAGTGGTTAGAATGTACACACCTTCAAAATTAGGAGTATGTTGTTTCTCATGGGCATGTCTCGCTAAGGTACATTTATTGGTTTGACCATTTCTGTAATCACTTTTGTGAGAAGTGATTCTGTTTTTAAGTAGCCTCTGTGTTTCACCTATATACAATAGATCACAATCATGACAAGGAATAACATATACAACATTCCGTCTTTTCTCGGTGGGTATTTTATCTTCTATATTAGAAAATTGTTTACCTAATAGATTCACATTTCATTTAGCCACTGTACAGTTGTGAATGACGTCCTTGATGATATTAGTTAGTTTTGGAGAGAGGTCTGTGATCCAAGGAGTTGAAAAATAACATATTTGTCCCTGTTGTCTTTGTGACGGGTGATTTGTGGAAGAACCTGAGCGATTGTCAATGGATGGACTACTGTACAACAATTTACGTAACAGATAATTTGGGTAAGAATTATTTAGTAATATTTGATAAAATTTGTCTGTTTTCCTTTACTAAAGTTGGATGACATATTTGTTTAATCCTATTTTTCATTCCTAGAACGAAATTAACCTTCATTCTTTCATCATGGTAAGAGAGATAATTCAAACAGCGACCGCTATTAGTAGGTTTCTGATACCAATCAAGTATGATGGTTTGATTTGGTATTCGTACTTCTGGTATCTAAAAAGGGAACTGAATTGTCTTGCTCTTTTTCGATTGTAAATTTTAGGTTGATATCATAAGTATTGAAGATTTCTAGGACTATATCGTCTGAATTAGCCGGAATAGAACAAATTATATCATCAACACTTCATCATTTAACACTTTGTTATCTAACACGTACTGCCATACTTCTATCTACTATATACTATAGTCATGGGTTTCTACATTAATATACAACGATCTTACGGCGCGGAAGTATCCAGAGGGTTCCGCAGATGGGCAAAGATTAACAACAAACTGGCGAGACTGTGTAGCAGGAAGGAGTTCCTGATTGCTTGTAGAAAGAATGGAGTTTTACCAAATCACATACTAGACAGCACCTTACAAAGGGTGTTGGACGTAACCGATGGTTGAATATCTGGGCGCATCAAACAGTTCACCAAGAGGTTAGAGTTCAAAATACTTTCGTTCGAAATTGAAATCAGCTTTATCAATATTAATAAATTTAAGAATGAACTTAACAAGCTGATTGAGTTCATCTCAGGAATTGTTCCTAATTACATTAATAATGAATTTAGAAGACGACAAACCATCAGTTACAATAAGGTTTTTCATGATTACAAAAACAGAACCACAAATAAACTAAATCAACTAAAGACAACACAAATAACGAACATAAATACTAAATCTAATTGGGTGAAAAACTTGACCAACGAAACAATTACCAGTGACGTGCTTGCTTTAGGTCACAAATTCAGTTTGCCTCCTAAATTAGACCATAAGCTGATTCAGAACATTTTGGCAGATACTGAGATCATGTTTGACAGTATAGATGATAACAGAATTAGAAACATCACTAGATGAAGAGCTACCAACTTGATCACGAATCATATCAATTTTTCTCGTAGTCAGGGTAACCTATTTTACGCAATAATTTCCAAATCCAAACAGTATCTGAAAAATCATAAGGACATATGGGTTTTAAAAGCAGACAAAGGTAATGTCACAGTCATTATGTACAAACAGCAATATATTGATCTCTGCAAACATTTACTAGACAACACTAAATATTATAAAAAACAAACAAGGGATCCAACTATTACCTTACAAGGAAAAGCTAATGCTATCATATTCAAGTTTTATAATAGTAACTTTATTGATCTAGCAATCAGAAAGAAATTCACCACGTACGATTCAGTTCCTGCGAGATTTTATGCCTTACCCAAGATCCACAAAGAACCATTCATATTTGATAGTACAGTGTTTATGTTCCAAGGAGAGAATTACTTACAAGTTTTTAGTACACCAATGGGCTCTATCATTTCACCCATAAAAGATAAAATACCTACCGAGAAAAGACGGAATGTTGTATATGTTATGTTATAGATTACTCTCTCACTTATACACGCTTTTCACAACAATAATAACCAACAGACTATAAAAAAAACTTGATTTTTATCAATCAGTGGAACAGGCAGGATTTCGCGCAGGATTTGGAACTACAGATCACTTATTGGCCTTAAGAACTCTTATTGAAAGAATAGTGGATTATAATAGACCGTTGGTTCTGATCTTCGTGGACTTCCTGAAAGCATTTGACTCTGTAGAACCAGACGCAATTCTCAAAGCTCTTAGTCAATGCCGCATGGACTACAGATATAATAGACTAATACACAATATATAAAAAAATAGAACAGCATGCGTGAGGTTACACAAAAACACAACTAAATTTCCACTCGAAAGAGGGGTTAGGCAAGGAGACACGATGTCACCCAAACTTTTTATTACCGTCCTCGAATACGCGTTCAAACAATTGGAATGGGAACAAAGAGGCATAAACATCGACGGTAAGAGATTAAACAACTTGGGTTTTGCCGACGACATCATGCTAATCGCTGACGATATACAAGAAGCCCAAGAAATGCTAACAGAACTAGCAAATGCCACCACGAAAGTAGGACTACAGATAAACACACAGAGGAGTGAGACTTTCACCAACACTCTCTAGGATGTTCCATGGGACGTTCCTTAACATGGGTAAACTTACAATTTTTACGTTTCTTGCAATTTTTCATTCTGAAGACGAAATTCTCTCTCAGGAGAGCATTATTTTCTTCAAGGAAGAAGTTTTTGCTTTTCAGTTCGGCAACAAGAGCTTTCAGCAATTTTATTTCTGTGTTCTCAGCTTCGTCCTCTCACGGTTGTGGTAACATGCTCTCCACAAATCAATCTAGTCGGTCTAGTAGGTACTGGCTCTCGAACCATGAGAGAGGCAACATCGATGTACAAACTAATAACCTAATATAAAATCATCTGATGATAGATACCATTCTTGTTAGTGTGATGTTATGATTTTAATCTGTATATATAGTGAATAGTGTAGTGCATAGTGAAAAACCACAAAGATTTTCTGCAGTCAGAAATCAAACTATTAGTAAATAGAGATTCAAGATTGATCGCGAATTTCGAAATCGCAAAAGAGGAGAACCACAGGGGCACAGCACAGGGGACCAGTTACAATACAATAAAATAAAATGTACCGGGTGATTCAATAAGGGTGACAAGGTACTGTATCTCAGGAACTAATAGTCGTAGAAGTTTGGGTAAAAAATCCTTCCGAAGAAATCGACCAAGGAGAATTGTTGTAAATATTTCTTTAAATTCATTCGTCCACCGCTAGGTGGCTTAATCGCTTCTATCGTATAAAAATGCGAATTTTTCGAAAATTTAAAAATATAGGTATAGAAATTAATATTCAGCCGTTAATGCCAATGGTCCATCTTTTTGATATATGATATTTTATTATAGGACGTAAAATAGAAAGGAAGATACTTTGAATAAAATATAGAACCATCTATGCCATTCTGGTTCGCAAATCGTATGAATATTTTATTAGATTTGTAAAGTAAATCATATTTGCAACAGAATATGTTCAAACACCATGACCATATCTTCATTCGTTTAAAGATTATGGCTTAAAGAATATTTTATTTAAGTTTCGTAGTCAAGCATGCCACGGACAATTAAAAAAACAGTTTAAAACTTCGTTCTCATTTTAATTTAATCACAACTATAATGATATAATATAACAAACAATAAAACAACAAACTTTGCTATTTAAAAAGTTTAACGTTTAAAATATTCAAAATGTCCACCCTTATTGGCCACGCATAAATTAAGTCTCTCAATTGTGGATAATACACTAACTTAAATTTCGGCAGCGGAAATGTTTCTAATGGCTTCCCGAATTCTACCTTTCATGTCATCAGCTGTTGTTGAACGGTCTTTATAATCCTACCCCATAAATAAAAATACAGGACTGTAAGGTCGGGAGACATCACCGATCAAGGAAAAATGATTTTCCATCTATCCATTTATCCGAATACTGCCTATTTATTTTTTTTACATTTCAAGCATAATGGTCTGGGCATCCACCCTGTTGGAACCACATGTTCCTTCTGTCTTCCAGAGGAATATCTGTATGGGTAACTCGTTTTCCAAAGATTGTAGATAAGTTACGCCATTTAGAGGTTGATCAAATAAATATGGCCCAATAATTCTTCCATCCAAAATCCCACTCCAATCATCAACGCTGGATCAATTTCGAAATTGAACTTCCATTAACCAGTGAGGATTTGTTTCTGACCAATTGTGCATGTTATGAGTATTAACTTTCATGTTCTAGAAATCGGCTGGTTTTAATTCTTGATGTATATTTACATAGTACGGATGTAATTTATTGTCTTTTAATATACGTTGAATTGAGGAATATGTCAATCCGAGATTTCTTAACAAATATCTAATGCTCAAATGAGGATCGGCATTAATATAAGCTGACACATTTATGTCTAATGTTGCCTTCGTTTCTTGTGCTCCGTACTCTATTTGGGGCTGCAACTGGCTGGACAGGTCCGGTCTCCTTCAATCATTTAGCAAATCTTCTGAAAATATTTCTTGAATGATGAGGTCATGCAGGATATCTAGATGCGTATTCAATTTCGGCAATAGCGGCATTTTGCAAACATTCGAAATAAACTACTAACAAATCAAAAGCTTCCTCGTTCGCATACGGCATTTTTTAAATTTTAATTAGGCATTTTACAAATTTCAATCCCAAAGAATAAAATATCTATTTCGATTAAATCACCGTTTTCATAAAAACTGACAACCAAATCTTTTCACGACCTAAGAAATTGAATATTTTTGAATTTTAATACCTTCTCACAGGCGACACAGACGAGCTTTTGATATTTGTCTGAATTATAAATAGGTAATTTTGGAAATAAAATGAAAACAAGGTATCAAATCCTATTTTGGAAAAAGCGTTATTATTATTAATATTGTCGTGATTAATCTGAAATGGAAACAAGCGTTATTGAGGCTTAGTTGGTGAATTAAAAGTCTGGTGACTAAAATATTCTTTGAGCCATAACATTTAAAATAATGAAGATATGGTCATACTGTTTGTACATACTGTGTACCAAATTTGATCTACTTTCCAAATCTAATAAAATATTCATACGGTTCCTTTTGCGATTTCGGAGCAAAATTAGAAAATCATTTAACATTATAGAACCCGCCCCCTAGCGTGGGCGGCAAGAACCAGAATGGCATGGATGGTTTTATATTATATTTAACAAACCTTCCTTTCTTCAACCAGACCTTGTTAACAGAATTCCGTTTAGTCAAACTTAAGTTATAGAAACTTATAGTGCAAAAAGTTTAGCATCCCCTCCCGCTTTTATCTTACGTCCTACAATACAAAATCATATATCAAAAAGATGGACCATTATGTTGCCATTAACGTGCGTATATTCATTTTTAAACTTATATGGGAAAATTTTCGAAAAAATTGCATTTTTTATACAATCGAAGCTATTACGCCCCCTAGCGGTCGACGTACGAATTTAAAAATTATTTCCAGCAATTTTCTTGGTCGATTTCCTTGGAAGGAATTTTTCCCAAACTTCTACGACTATTAGTTCCTGAGACACAGTACCTCGTCACCCTTGTTGAATCACCCGGTACTACAAATGTTGCAAACTTAAGCCATTTTTACACTACGTGTGCTCAAAATGTTGCAGTGTTTTCCACAGAAGTTTCGTTCAGCATAAATTCAAAAATAAAGTGAGATTCATTAAAGAAAATCTGATTCGTTGCCAAGATGACACCTCTTTAAGTGATCAAGAACAAGAAACAAGCTTACTAGAAAAAACAATAAGTGATCTTACAGAAGATGGAACAATGAAAGATAGATACATTCAAAAATTATATAAAGAAAAAAAACTATAATTGAACAAGCCTTAGAATCGTAAGCAGAAATGAACACACACTTAGAAGCTCAGAAAAGACTTATCCTAGATATGGAGAGTAAGATAAAAGTGTTAAAGAAAGAATTGGCAGAAAACAAAATTTCACTAAAAACTACACACATGATTATCATGCGAATCATCAATCTACAATGACTAACCTAACTATTTCCTGTGGCGTGAATAACGAAGATATCGCAAGTGAATATGTGAGGGCTCCAAAAAAAACAGAAGAAAAAAATAGAAAAGAAGGAAAGCTACTCTAAAATTATCAAAAGCCACCATTACAAATACAAAATAACAAGGAAGTTGCCAAGTAAAAGAGGTGACAAAAAAACTAATGAAGACGTTGAACATAGATTCAAAGAGAATCGAGTTCTGCCAGAATGAAGCCTTGATGATGACATAAAAAAGCGGTTCGCTTGGGAGATATGAGGCAACAGGAAGTGAAAACTATGAAAAGCACAAGTGGGACTGAAGTAAGCGAGAGAAGGACATTAAAGAAGCCAGAGACTTTATCAACCAAAATTTTGATCCTAGGTGATCAGTAGGCAACTGGGTTTTTTAAAATATTGGAGAAAATTATGAACAATACTCATGGTAGCGTTCCCGAAATTATCAAGCCGGAAACTGAATTATGATCTTTGGTAAGTGATATTTTTGATAAAACTATAAGTTATGGACATGATGACTATGTTATAGTAATGTTCAATTCTAATAATATTAGTAATTGCAAAACTTTAAATTTAGCACTGAAAAAGATTTTGCATAGCGATAAAACGATAAATCTTATAATACTCTCTGAAAGTGATACTCCAATAGATCATATTATAAATGTTATATGGCAAAATGCTGCAAGCTGTTTTTCTCTACTGAATCGAGATTCTTCTATTTAATTCCTTGTTGATAGAAGACAACAGAAGAATAAATTTGCAATTTTTCACATGCTGATGAATTATATGAAGAATGTAAAATATAATAATTTTGTTTTGAAAATAATACATTGGATAGAGATAGACGTGGGTGAATTTGACAATACAGTTTCTTCATCTGTTACTAACTTAGCTTATGAGGACTCAAGAGTAAACTCAAAATCGTATTCTGGTTATCAAATAGAACAAGACTATTTTTTAGATATCAAAACGGTACATATCTGATTTTGTTAAGCATTCGATCAGTAAGAAACAACACAGATGAATTGTATATATTATTAGATATCCAAAATTTTCGTAATATAGTTTTGCTAACAGAGTACTGGCTGAAAATAGAAGAGCCTCTGCATTATATTACTGTTACTATATAATCAAGTCAGATCAGCCAGCATGGGGGCACTATGATTCCCCATACATGAGGATTTTATAAAAATAAATGATTTTATTGAGGTTGAAAATTATAATTTTATGTTGGTTGAGGATGAATTCTAATTTTCTTGTATATATTGTAAAAATCTTAATTTATTCATTATTTGTATGTACCGTTCGCCATTATCGAGTGAAAATCATTTTTTGGAAAGATTGGAAATTTTATTAGCAGAGATTCCTTATAATGCGTTTGTGATACTCACTGGATATTTTAATATAAATTTTAAAAACAAAGCTTTAATGGCCGCAAAATCGATAGAAAATTTATTAACTAGCTTCAATTTAACAATACATTCAACATACATCTTGAATTGCTAATACGACACTCAAAATTGTCTAGCTCGGTTATAGATTACGTTTGTTCTAACATGAAAAACATAAAATAAGACGTCATTAATGCTGGCCTTTCAGATCATGAAGGAATCTTATGTTACGTGCCTCAAATATTCAGTAGTACCTACATATTAGAAAAAATCGTATTGGAAGAATATTCAGCAAATAAAATTTTGAGAATATATAGAATCTTTCTAATGACCTCGACTGAAATGAAGCAATGAAATATAACGATCCCCTATTCGAGTTTCATTTAATGCATTCTAATGTATTCAACACAAGCTTTCCGCTCACAACGATCAAGAATAAACCTAGAATACCTTGGCTGACAAAAGGCATCAAAGTATCCTCAAAAAATCTACGATCGCTTCATGAAATTCATTCACTTCTTTTTATAATAAATATAGATCCATTTATAGAAGAACCTTGAGAGCCGCCAAACATTTATTTTATAGAAATAGAATAGAAATAGACATAAGCAGAAAGAGAGCTGGGCAATCATCGACGACTTGAGGTAGAAACAATTCTGTTCCGCTAAAAACAAATCAATAATGTAAAGATGTCAATGAATATTACTGCTCAGTTGCAGAAACTGTTTCCAAAGAAATTCATTCCTCAACCGATCCACGGAGTTATTTGAATCATATATCTATTTCTGAATCAATATTTTTTACACCCACGACAATCATATTGAAAAACTTAAGAAAAAAATAGCTTCAGTATGTTTGTGTGTACGGAATTTGTTTTTGGGGATCATGTAGTCAATATTTGATTAATATGGTTTTTGTCTTGCAAAAAAGAACATTGAGGTATCTATGCTAGGCTACTTTCCAGAATTCTTGCAAACCACTCTTTATCAAACATAAACTTTTACCTCCCACGTGCATTTTTATTTTAAAAACAGTATGTCTGATTCATAGCAAATGTAGAAATGAAATCAGTAATCTAACAAAATATAACACAAGACCAACTCTAAATATAAAACTACCAATACCAAAATCGTCACAAATTAAAAACTCCATAATTTATAATAGTAAAAAATTATTTAATCACCTACCCAAAGATATTAAAATCATAACAAATACAAAAAAGAACAAAAATGCCGTGAAAAATTTTCTGTTGGCCTATGCGTTTTACTAGAACGAAATAAAATAGTATAGCGATATACCTAAAACAGAATTTAAAAAAGCCGTTAAACTGACACTTAATTCCACATATTTTAAATACAGGGACAAATTCTACCAACAGTTTTGTGGATGTGCCATGGGATCCTCTATATCCAGTTGCATTGCGCAATTAGTACCAGAAGATTTAGAAAATGAAATATTAACCACTGTGAATTTCCAAATACCTTTTTTCTATAGATATGTTGATGACTGTTTAACTGTTATTCCAAAAAAAACAAAGAAAACGAAATTCCAAACTTATTTCACACGTATCACAATAAACTCAAATTCACAATAGAAACCGAAAAAAACAGCACCATAAATTTTCTTGATTATACATTACATCAAATTAACAACAGCATACGGACAGAATGGTACACCAAAAATACATGGTCTGGGAGATACTTGCACTATCTATCACAACAGCCTTTATATAAAAAAAAACAGTTATAAACTGTCTAGCAGATAGATCAATAAAGCTCTCAGATCCTGAATACCGTGAAAAGTCCATTAAAAAAGCAATATTAGTACTTGTAAATTTATTAATTCAATTTTCAAAAACAAAATTTTAACAATATATAATACAAATAAATACAACAAAACCCCTAGATTGTAGATTGTAGATTGAAAGGGGGTTTCAATGCACTGCGACCTTTAGGTCTATTGTGCCCCCCGTCAGAGCTGTTCTCGCTATTTCGATTTCTACAGCTCGCCCTCCAGTTCCAGAGTTCTAATGAACTCCAGTATCTGGGATGGCTTCAAGCGGATTACTTCCTCACTACTGACAGTTTCTTGTCCAAAGCATTTTATGCGTTGGCTGGCTATTGCGAGGCATTCCGTCACCAGGTGATCCGGAGTTTCCTCCTCTTCCCCGCAGAATCTGCACTCGTCGTTTTCTGCTAGACCCAATCTCGACAGGTGCTTCCTGAGGCGGCAATGTCCTGTAAGGAATCTAGTGAGCAGGTGTAGCATATTCTTGCTAAGATCCAGATGTTTCTTAGATCTCACAGTGTCAAAGTTTCCAAGAAACTTTTTGGAATGATCCAGCCCAGGAAGATTCCGCCAGAGGTTTTCTCTTTCGGTTTCTTCCTTCTCTTGGAACTCTTTCTTGTAGGTACATTTACCTGTGCCACAGAAAGGTTCTGGGCCAATAAAAGGAGCTTGTGCTCCTTTTTTGGCAAGTGTGTTGGCCTCTTCATTTCCTTTGATTCCGGAGTGGCCGGGAACCCAGATTAGATAGACCTTGTTATTCTTGCCGATTTTGTTGAGTTTTCTTCGGCACTCCCATACTATCTTAGAATCGATGATATGGGAGCTCAGTGCTTTAATCGCAGCCTGACTATCAGAGTGTATGGCTATATCACATTTCTGATAGTTTCTTTTTAGGTTCATTTCCACACATCTTTCGATTGCAAGTATTTCTGCCTGAAAGATGCTTGGACAGCGGCCTAACGGTAGTGAGCATTTGGTGCCAGGCCCGAATACTCCAGCGCCAGTCCCCGTCGTGGTTTTAGAACCATCTGTGTACCATTTGATGGTATTTTTCTTAAGGGCTTGGGATGTAGACTCCCTTTCCCAATCTTCTTTTCTACTTAGCATCGTGGTGAACGTTTTCTCGATGCTAGTTTTCTTTATCATCTCGTCACTGGGAAGGTTAGCTGACAGGATATATTTCGTCAGAGAGGACCAGGCTCTCTGATTCCTAATTCCCTCATGGCCAGTACCTTCCCTGGATAGTCTTAGAATGGCCTCATGGGCTACTCTATCTATCACCAGATGTAGAGGTGTGAGATCTGTAATGATCTCCAGTGCTCTAGTTGGGCACGTTCTCAAGGCTCCAGTGATACAGACACAGGCAAGCCTTTGTAATCTATCGAGGGCAGTCCTCGTATAGGTTTGCCTTGCCTTGACATGCCAAACTATTGCTCCATAAGTTATTATAGGCCTCACAATCATGACGTACATCCATCGCAGTATTTTTGGGTTACAACCCCAAGTCCTACCAGCGAGTCTTCTGCACGCCATCAAGGCCTTTGTTGCTTTATTGGCAGTAATCTCGAAGTGTTTGTTCCACAGAAGTTTGCTATCTAGGGTTACTCCCAGATATTTAACTTCCGACTTCCATCCTATGATGTCTCCCTGTAAAGAGAGATATTTCGTAGTTGGAAGTTTCCTTTTCCTGGTAAATGGAATTACTGTGGTCTTGGTTGGGTTGATATTTAGTCCTACTGACAAGCACCACTGTTCAATAGTTTTGAGGCCCTCTTGCATCAAGTCGCATAAGGTATTCCAGAATTTACCTCTAACTATTAGGACTATGTCATCTGCATAGCCTATACATTCGAAGCCAAGCTCCGTAAGCCTGTGGAATAGTTCATCCACTACTAGACTCCATAAAAGGGGAGATATTACTCCTCCTTGAGGTGTTCCGCGAGTGGCCCTAACGGAGGTGGTTTGATTGCCCACCTGCGTCTCAGCTATTCTAGTCTTTAACATCTCATACATCCATTTAATAATGGTTTTGTTCACCCCTCGCCTTTTGAGTGCCTCTTCGACCGACACGTGAGTTGTGTTGTCAAAGGCCCCAGATATGTCTAGGAAGGCACACATGGCGATTTCTTTGTTATTCAGAGTGCTCTGGATGACTTCGGTCAGCTGATACAGGGCCGTCTCTGTTGATCTGCCCGCCCTGTAAGCATGCTGACATTTGTGAAGTGGTTTATTCTCCAGATACTCCGTTCTTATGTGGTTATCCACTACTTTCTCCATTGTTTTCAATAGAAACGATGTTAAGCAGATGGGTCTGAAAGATCGAGGATCGGTCGCATCTTTTTTACCTATTTTTGGTATGAAGGTTACCTTTGCCCTTCTCCAAATTTTAGGTATATGACCCAGTGCTAAACAGCTTCTTGATATCCTCAGAAGATGGGGAAGAATCTCCTCCATTCCTTTCTGCAGGAGTACTGGGGAAATTCCATCTACTCCTGGTGATTTATACGGTTGAAAGGTGTTTATTGCCCATTCCAACCGTTGCTTTGTAAATATTTTCTTAGCAATATCCCAATCTTCCCTGCGAGGATTCTTGATTTGAGTTGCTATGTCCATACTGATTGAGGGTTCACTACCTGGGAAGTGTGTTTTGAGGAGGAGAGTGGATCGTTCCTCTTCTCCCTCAGTGTATGACCCGTCTGGCTTTTTAAGCAACATTGTGGGAATTATTCCCCCCTTTGCCATGACTTTTTGAAGTCTGGCTGCTGTGGGAGTGGAAGTGATCTTTTCACAAAAGGCTTGAAAATTAAGCCTTTTAGCCTTCCTGATCTCCTTATTGTACTGAGTAAGCTTCTCAGTGTACCCCTGCCAATTACCATCTCTTTTGGCCCTATTAAAGAGCCGACGGACCTCTAGCCTGAGGTTTGACAGGTTCTTGTTCCACCAAGGTGCTTCCTTACTTGTTCGAACTTTCGAGAGTGGACAACTTGAGTGAAAAGCCTCAGTTATTGCCGCACTAACCTGTTCGACTTTTTGTTCCAGATCGTAGTGCGGGTGTTTTGCCCCATTCTTGTCGATCTGTTCCAAGTTTTGCTTCAGATGGATCTTATAGATAGACCAATCCGTATTTCTAGGATTTCTGCTTGAGGTCGACGAGGTAACCTCCCCCGTTATCCTGAATTCGATAATCCTATGGTCTGAAAGTGATGGTTCGTTCATCACTTTCCAACCTATAACATTTTTCCTCGCAGCAACATTAGCAATTGTTACATCCAGGACTTCTTCTCTTGCTCTCGTGACAAAAGTGGGAGTTGTCCCCACATTGAGGGTTTCGAGGTTATTAGCTAAGAGATATTCAAGTAAGCACTCCCCTCTGGAATTGTTGTTCGTGCTTCCCCAAATAACGTTATGCGCATTGGCGTCACAGCCTATTATGACTGGCAGTTGTCTGCTGTTACAGTATTGTACCAGCTCCTGCACTTCTGCTGGTGGTATTGTTGGCCCATCTCCAGCGAAGTAAGCGGATGCTATGACAATGTCTCGGTCGATGCCCCCAATATTGAGGTGTACCATTATTGGAGTTAGATCCCGAGTCATGTATTCTGAAACACAAATATATTTAATATTACAAAACCCCTAAAAACGATGCCCAAAACTGCCTTACTCTACCATACATAGACGGTTTATCAAAAAGCTTACAAGATCTTTTCAAAAATTATCTGTCAGTCATAAAGCCAATAATCTTCTAAAAAATATATTTAGCAAATTAAAATCTAAAACGGATAAAAATAAAATCACCCACGCAGACTATCAAATACAATGTATAAATTGCAACAGTACCTACATCGGCCAAACAAGTCAATATATTGAAAACAGGATGAAAAGACATAAATATGACAAACAAAATAAAAAATCACTAACAAATCACGAAATTATATTATTAATTATAACGATATTAAAATACTAGCAACTGAGAAATTTTTAAAAAAATGATCCACATTGAAAAAACAACAACTCCATTACTCAAAAGCAGACATAGAGAATCTAAGTATAATCTATAACATTCTATAGAACAAAGAACAAAAACGAAATTTATAAATCAACATTCTGTATAGGGAACAATATTTTGACCAGACAATTCCAACCAAAATATCAAAAATCCCCAGCATAGTCACACAAAAATAAATTTCCCATACACAATTTCCTGTAACGCCATTTTCTAATTCCACTAAGTCAAAAAAAAACAAGTAGGTACCTATATTTTTCTACGCAACAAAAAATTCAATTAGTATAAGTTAAGACCTAAGTATCCAGTTAAATATATATATATATATATATATATACATATTAACATGAGTGTATTGAAGCCTGCATATATTATGGAACTAACAGAGGAGTTTGTGAGTGTTTAGATCCTTGACAAAAATAACGTCATGTGTCATTGTTCAATATGCTATCTTTATGTTTTGAGTAATTAAATTTCCCACCATTTTCGAACAATAATGACGTTAAAATGTAAAAAACTGTTTGGAATTTTTCTCATACATTACTTTGTTTTTAAGCCTCCTTCAGGGAGTGTAATTGATCCATAAATTTAGTTATAATATCACTACCAACTATGTAACATCATACACCACTTCCATTTCAATAATTTAAACCGTTTTTTTAACCATTTTTAGTTTTTAATTAGCATTCTGAACTAATAAATTATAAAAAAAATTCAGCCTTGATAATGGTAATAAAATTTACCGAAAGCTTGGGTATTGGAAATTAACTCGGCAGAATTCCCAATTTCTTTAAGAATCACTTTGTTATACAACAATTCCTGTGTATATATTTGTTATATAAAGTTATAATTGAATTATTCTTAAAGTCATATAATAACAACAAAGTATTATTTAAATATTATTTCATACTATTATATTACATCTGCAAGACGCAGTAGTATTGCACCATATCATATTACATCTGCAAGACGCAGTTTTAAGAAGATAACAAAAGTGATAAGGATATTTACGTGCCAGAGATGCCGACCAGTAGTCAGCAAGTTACCATATAGACCATTGTTAGTTGTTTATTCAGTTTGGCCTCCAAAAAGACACTACTAATCAGCTCGCGAAATCCTCAGACTTACGCAGAGATAAGACAACTTTTAAATCTTCATTTTGGTGATTCAAGAGACCTTACTTCTCTTATTCATGATTTACAAAGATTAAAACAATTATCGAATGAGTCAGCTCTAACATTTTTCAATAGAGTGCAAGTCTTGAATGCTAAAATGCATGCAAATATACAAAAAACATCAAATTTATCAAATGAACAAAAGGTTGCACAAGAAATTCTTATTGATACTATGGCTCTTAATACTTTATTAACTGGACTTGAACCCCTTCTAGGACAACTTATTCGTGCTAGTCAGCCTGAAAACTTGTTAGAAGCACAAATTCGCATACGAAGAGAATTGCGATTATTATATTTTGGGAACCAAAAATTTAATAAGCCAGCTGCTACTAATATTGTAAGTAAACCTCAAAATATAGTAAGTGTTAGAAAACCCCAAATACAAACTGTAAAATGTTTTTCATGTGGTAAAAATGGTCATACTTCTAATCAATGTCGTATTCAACAGCAAAGAGCTTTTACTCCAAGCTCCAATTAGAATTTCTACCATAATTTTCAAAGACCATTAAATTTCCAAAATCAACCACAAAATAATTTACAAAATAGACCAAATAGTAATGTTCCCCAGCAAATACCTTTTCAACCACAGGGACAATCTCAAGTAAGACCCTCGGTGATTCAAAAGAATCCTAATTTCCAACAACGAGCTCATTTAATTGGCCTTAAGAGCGATAATTCTGACTATTATGATGAATACTTAGGCTCTGATCTGGATCATAATCTTTATGATATTCAAGATAATTTTGGAAATAATTTCCAGGAAAATGACAATAATTATTCATTTGATAATCTTTCTGAGTTCGAAAAAGATTCTCAAAATTTTATGTCTGCTGAAGTAATTTCAAATTTCCAAGAATTGCCAATTGCTCAAAATAAAGAACATTTTTCTGAGTTTGAGAGAGAATCTCAAAATTTTGTTTCTGCTGAGGTAATTTCAAATTTTCAGGATTTTCCTATTGCCCCAGTCAAAGACCATCCCCCAGATTGTCCGACAACAGAGAATTCAATTTCAGAAACAGTTACCAAAATCCAAACATTAAAATTCGAAGAGATGAACCCGAATGTAAATTTTCCCGAACAAAATTTTCTTTAAATCCATTTTTGACTGTTAATTCCAAAAATCTTTATTATACTAAAGATGCTTCTAAAGAGTTTAAGTTGCTTATTGATACAGGTGCAGGAGTTTCTATTTTTAAAGAAAATACTGTTAAGAAATTACTGAATATGTAACTATTCAAGGGATAACTGATCAAAAAATTTTACTAATAGAATCTGTTCTTATTCCATTTTCTGCAACAGATCCACATAAAGTTTTAATTTATAATCCTAATATTGATTTTGATGGAATTTTGGGTTCAGATTTCCTAGAACATTATAATTGTATAATTGATTTGAATTCAAAACAATTGATAACTAATTTCAAAACTATACATCTGTTTAAAGTTACCGAAACATCACACCTGTCTCAAAATAATAAAAGTTGTGAACAAGATTCTGAATTCTTACAATTTGAACAAAATACTGAAAATTGTTATAAAAAATAGCTGAGAAAAATATTGATATTTTTGACATGCCTCACGATTATTCATTAGCTCATTGCGTGGCGGAAGATATGCAAATGCAAAAAGGCATTGCCGCGGAATTTACGAAACGATTTGGAAATATAGAAAAATTATTAAGTCAAAATCAAAAACAAGGTGGCTTAGCAGGTTTGAAATTTAAGAATGCAAATACAACTAGATATATTAATTATCTTGTAACAAAAGAAACTTCAACCGGAAAACCCACTTATCAGACTTTATGGTCATCTTTAAAGAAATTGAGAGATCATGTTGGTAAAAACAATGTTCAAAAATTAGCTATGCCAAAAATAGGGTGTGGATTGGACAAGTTAGATTGGACGTATGTTAAAAAAATGATATCTTATCTTTTTAGAAATTTACGTGTTGAAATTGTTATTTGTTTGCCAAAGATACAAAATCGAAGTTTTATTGAGCCAAGAATTGAAAAAAATTTCAAATTGAAATGTAAATTAACAAACACAGATGCACTACTTTTCGGACAAGCAATAGAAAATGTTAGAATTCCAAATGCTTTGGTACATGTAAATGAAGAAGGTGAATTCATTACTACAATTATTAATTCCAAAAATTGTTGAATTTCCAAATTTGAATCTAGATCCTATTCCGAATTCCGAATGTTTTTTAAATTTTAATTGCGATAATGAGAGTAAAGCTAAATTTAACCAACCTGTTGATAGAAAAACTATAATTTTGGATCAGCTGCGTACCGATCATTTCAACGAAGAAGAAAAAGAAATTATCACAAATTTATGTTTAGAATTTTCTGATATTTTTTATTTGGAAGGAGACCAACTAACATTTACTAATGAAATTAAACATTCAATTGAAACTGATAATGCGAGACCTATATTTACTAAATCATATAAATACCCCCAAATTCATAAAGAAGAGGTAAGAACTCAGGTGAACAAAATGTTGGAACAAGGTATTATACGTCATTCTATTTCACCATGGTCATCCCCAGTTTGGGTTGTGCCAAAGAAGCTTGATGCTTCAGGAAAACAAAAATGGCGTGTGGTTGTTGACTATCGTAAATTAAATGAAGTTACGGTAGATGATAAATATCCATTACCCAACATTTCTGATCTCCTTGATCAACTAGGAAGATGTCAATATTTTACCACTCTTGACTTAGCCTCAAGTTTCCATCAAATCGAAATTGAACCAAAAGATATCTCCAAAACAGCTTTTTCAGTTGATAACGGTCACTATGAATTCGTTCGAATGCCGTTTGGACTCAAAAATGCCCCGTCCACTTTCCAACGCGTCATGGACAACATTTTACTTGGCATTCAAAATGAAAGATGTCTTGTTTATATGGATGACATAATAATTTATTCTTCTACTATTCATGAACATGTTTCTCGTCTGACTGAAGTTTTCAACAGACTTCGGAAAGCCAACTTGAAAATTCAACCAGATAAATGTGAATTTCTTAGAAAAGAAGTCGCTTATCTTGGACATATCATTACCCAAGATGGTGTTAAAACAAATCCAGCCAAAATAGAATGTCTCAAAAATTTCCCGGAACCTAAAAATCCTAAAGATATAAAATCTTTCCTTGGTTTAGCAGGATATTATCGTCGCTTTATACCAAATTTTGCCAAAATTTCTAAACCCCTTATAAGACTTTTACAGAAAGATGTTTCTTTTATTTTTAATAATGAATGTAAAAATTCTTTCAACGATCTAAAAGCTGCACTTACTTCAGATCCTATTTTGAGATATCCAAATTTTGAAGAACCATTTATTCTCAGAACTGATGCTAGTGCATTTGCCATTGGCGCTGTTCTATCACAAGGTCTCATTGGTAAAGATCTACCAGTAAGTTATGCTTCGAGAACATTATGTAGTGCAGAAACAAGGTATTCGACAATAGAACGAGAACTCCTTGCTATTTTATGGGCTGTAAAACATTTTCGTCCTTATTTATTTGGAAGAAAATTTACGCTAGTCACTGATCATCGTCCATTAACACGGCTTTTTTCCATTAAAGATCCCGGAAGCAGACTGGCTAGATGGCGACTCAAATTGGAAGAAAATGATTACAAAATTGAGTACAAGCCAGGCAAAATTAATGATGCGCTTTCAAGAATTAAAATTAATCATTTTAAAGAATGTGCAAATTTACAATCTAAAATTACAATTTCGGCAAATAATGAAACTAATGAGATTATACCATCAAAAAGTAAAGACCCTAATGATCCTATAGAACCACAAAAAAGTGAAACACTTATAGAAGAACAGGATGAATTAATGACAGATGAATTTAATAGATTTGTTGACCTTTACAAAACAAAATCAATAATCGATTATTCAAAAATTGAAACATCAAATGACCAGTTACTGGGTAAGGCTCATAAGAATATTGTCACTTTATTTTGGCAAAATAAACTTGAAGATATACATTATAAAATTATTGAAGATATTTTTGAAGAAAATTTTGATTTTCAAATGAATTCAGTAAATATTGTTTCTAGTAAAACTGTGAAAAATCGCAAGTATTTTATAATACCTCTTATTTACGATCCAGAGTTTGTAGTTCAACAATTATTTTACACATTATTTAAAGAACAAAGTAAATTTGATCCTTCAAAAACTTATTATATAGAAAATAATCTTGAGTTACCTATTTTAGAAGTATTCTCTTTTATTTTTGCTAATGTTGATTCAAAATTTGTAGTCTGTCAAAATATTGTTAAAACACCTGACCGTGATGAAATATTATCATATTGGACCAATATCATAAAGGCAAAAGTAATTTACATCGCGGAATAAATGAAACTATACGACGGATAAAATCTAAGTATAACTGGACAGGACTAACAAAAGATGTAGAACAATTTATTAAAAACTGTGAAACTTGTCAAAAAGTAAAAATCTGTCGTAAGAATTTAAGCACTCCTCTGGTAATAACAGAAACACCAAAAACTCCGTTTGAAAGAATTAATATTGATATTTTTGAGTATCCAACAAGAAATTACGCTTTAACGATTCGAGATGAGTTAACTAAATTTACTCAAGCTTATCCTATTTCAAATAAAAAAGCTTCAACAATTGTAAATATATTATTAATATTCTTTCAACATTTTGGAACACCTTTGAGAATTCATTGCGATTATGGTCGAGAATTTGATAAT
Organism: Crioceris asparagi; assembly: GCA_958507055.1. Taxonomy (NCBI): domain Eukaryota; kingdom Metazoa; phylum Arthropoda; class Insecta; order Coleoptera; family Chrysomelidae; genus Crioceris; species Crioceris asparagi. Next base: position 52,048,681 of record OY293829.1, on the reverse strand, counting down.
TCATTAATAAAAGATTTGTGTACGCTTTATGACATAAAGCTCACTTTTTCTAGCGTTGGCCATCCACAATCAAATGGTTCTTTAGAAAGATTTCACGGAACTCTTGTGGAGATGATCCGTGCACATAAGACAGAAAATCCAGACGAACATCCGTTTAATATTTTGCCATATGCGGTTATATGTTATAATAATACTAAAAACAAAACAACTGGTTTTACCCCATATGAACTGATTTTTGGTCATACTACTAGACGTATATTCATAAAGTTAAATGCATAATAACAAATGTTTGTAGCTGGTAAATTTCATTAATCTCACGATTTTTGTCCCGATGAAGGTAACAAGCGTTACCGAAAGCTCGACATTGATTAAAGAGTTTTAATTTTATTGGCATTTTGACTGCAACCCCAATCATTAAAAATTCATCATTATATAATAATATATATATATATATATATATATATATATATATATATATATATATATATATATATATGATTCTGAATTCTTGACTGGTTTATTATTTAATAAAATAGATTTTTGTTGGGGATGCAGTCATTTAATAAATAAAATTCTTTGGATTATGCCAAGCTTTCGAGAATGTTTATTCTCTTCGTCGGGGCAAACTAAAAATCGTTACAATTTTTTTTTTAACTACATAATAGATTATTAATTAAAGTACTTACATTCGTGAATTTATATAAAATTAACCACAAACAGGAAAGATTTCATAGTCAGCAATCAGAAATGTCATTAGTTATTTATAAATGTCATGGTATGTAATTGACGCTTTCCATTATTCATTTTAAAGTTATGTATGTCGTATTGTGAGAGAATATGATTATATATAATTAACAAATAATCTGAATGCCTAACAAAATAGTAAATAATATTATTGACATAATAAACTTGAATTTATACTGCAATACCTACGAATTCAGATAGTCTAGTCTGTGTACGGGTATATATTTATTTATATTATGTGTTTCTAAGTCTGTTATGAATATATTTTTTTTTATATATAATTGAATAATAACTTTTTCTTTTTACTAAACTTATATCTGCCTCAATATTTTTAAGTTTAATGTGTGACTTGTTAAAAAAGAGCTACAAACACAAAGATAACTCCTATTTGGATTTTTTCTAAGAAAACTTGAATCTAGACACTTTCAACTCTAGATATGCTGTTACCATGACATTTATAAATAACTAATGACATTTCTGATTGCTGACTATGAAATCTTTCCTGTTTGTGGTTAATTTTATATAAATTCACGAATGTAAGTACTTTAATTAATAATCTATTATGTAGTTAAAAAAAAAATTGTAACGATTTTTAGTTTGCCCCGACGAAGAGAATAAACATTCTCGAAAGCTTGGCATAATCCAAAGAATTTTATTTATTAAATGACTGCATCCCCAACAAAAATCTATAAATATTAGTGGAAGTACGGCAGTGCTAATTATATTATGCAAGTTGTATGATCTGGGTATTTTGCCGGAAAAATTGGGATTTAAAAAAAGAGTACTCTTTTTGCTCACCGAGCTTTCGAGAAATTTATTCTCATATTCAGGGTCTGCAAGTGAGGTTACATAGTTGAAAATGGCAAAAACTGAGGAGCAATTTTACTCATATTTGTGAATTAAAAACAACATTTATCACATATACACAATTAAAATCTAATTAAAACGTTAATAAATAATAAAAATATAAGTAAACATCACAAGCCAAGTGTTCTTACATCTCTGATAAGTTATATAAAAAAATGTTTTTTTCCCTTTTTTAATTAAATTTAAAAGAGTACTCTTTTTTAAGTACCAAATTTTCCGCCAGAATACCCAGATCATATATATATATATATATATATATATATGTTATATCACTCAACTCCAAGTAAACTTTTTAAAAAACAATATTTATTAAATCAAAATATAATTATAAATTTGAACTTAACTTTACATGACTATGAATCTAGACTCACAAGTTGACTGACACATTCGCCAGAAGATTCAGAAGTGATGTCGTTAGCTGGAGATCTAGTATTTATACAATCCAAAATGTTTAATCATCAAAAAAATATAAAAGAACGTAAATAAATACAATGGTCTTTATGGTAACTTGCTGACTACTGGTCGGCATCTCTGGCACGTAAACATCCTTATCACTTCTGTTATCTTCTTAAAACTGCGTCTTGCAGATGTAATATAATATTACGAAATATAATATTTAAAAATAATACTTTGTTACTATGACTTTAAATAATATTGCAAATATAACTTCATATAACAACTCCTCCATTTAAGAAAAGTTGGAAAAGTTTGCAACAACTTTTAATGTTACTGGTTTATTTGAATTTAATTCGATGTTTTCTTCTATGGGTTCTCCGACATGGATATTTGCTCTTCTTTTAGGAAGAATTCTTCTAATACTTTGCTGGAATGAAACACTGGGACCTAGTCCTGGTGGTGATGGTGGGTAGTCGTTGGTTAAAGCTATTCCAATTCGATGATGCTTTCTTCTACATTTACAGGCCACATAAATTATTACCAATAAAATTATTATTACAATGGTTAAAATGGTAAACCAATGCGTATATTTACTGATCGGAGATTGTTTCATCATTTTCTCTAACTCTTCTGAATACTGATTTAGTTTGTTTTGTGCAATGTTCAAATTTTTGGAATCAATTTTGTTCAACTTAAGAGCTTCTAGTTCTGGAATTTGTATTTTTCAGGAATATCCTCGCAACAGTCAAATGGAATTGTGACTGGATGACTTCGATACTTAATTTCCTTATATGAGTCAATTGGGTATTGGGCATGAACTCTTGTACTTCCAATAAAGGCACTACACTCGGGTTGTAATTTCAACAAGATGTTAGTTTTAATAATTTCTGATTTAATTTCCCTCTTTCCACATTTAACTGTGACTAGCAGAGGGTCCGAAACAGTAATTAATCATAGATTTAAATAAATTTGGTGGACATTATAATCTTTCACAAAAAGAAGAGATGTTTGACATGTTTTGGGCATCTGAGTTAATCTTCTTAATAGTTGTGCTTCACAAATCGCATCGTTGTCAATTGGATATGGGAGGAGATCAGAACAGATTTTTATGCTTCTTTCAAGAGTCTTGCAATTATCCAGGTTTCGCAATGACAAATACAGCAATGAATCATCATCCCGCCCAATATATTTTTGTGTAGTTGGTAAAATATGATAGAGACCTGTTCGATCATCTTATATTGGTGTTGGATAGAGTCGATATAATATATGAGCTTCCGGATCAGTGAGAGGAATTTTGAGAACAAATATTATTTTACTTTCTGATTGAAATGCTTCTAATTCAATAATATTGAGATAATCAGCTATATTTGATGTATACGGTTGTAATGGTAAATTAGTTCTTACAAGAGATTTTGCTATTTTGCTATATCTTGAAATGAATTGATTAAATCTGAAGGTGCTATTATTGAGCTATGTAATAATCTTATTCGAGCAAAAGTGATAGAATTTAAAATTGTATTAAGAGAATCTTCTAAGAAAATATAGCTTTCCATTAGTGATTCACATATATTCAATATCCTTATTTGTGCTTCATAAAATGCGACATCATCAGCAATATTCATCAAAGTATTTTGAATTTCTTATAGCTGAAATTTGTTTTTTAAGATTTTCCAACTAAAATTCATCATGAGATAATTTGTTAAAACAATCATTATAATATTCTCCATCTGATGCATCTAAATTACCAGTAATAGTTTTCCAAAGAGTTCTGATTCCATTAAATATACCTCGCTTTGCCCTGGAGTTATATGATTTAGTTTCTCCTATAATTTCTTTATACTTTTGACCTATTGAATTCGAAATTTGTGATAATAAACTTATGTGTGTTTGAACCTCTGATTTAAAAGCTAGAAATCTTGGAGACGGATCTTCTAAAGTATTTTATCATTGTTTTCCATTGCTTTCTTAATTGGGTCCAGATCTTTATAAACTAAAAGTGTCCATTTTTCATTCGTAATTTTGATAGTACATTCTTCATGGAAAAATATTCCAACGGTGTTATTAACAGGAGTAAGTGTGTACTGAGCTGATATAATATTTATCAGCACGAAGAATCTGAAACCAAAGAAACTCCTCATAGTAGGGTTTCAGTCTATCGAAATTAATTTTTGATTTTTGATAAGTTTGTGGATTTAAAACTATTGCAGAATTATCAAATAATTGCACAATCTCAAAAGGACCATTAAACAAATTTTGACTTTTATCTTTAATTTGAGATTCTTTAAGATAAATTTTATCTCCTACTTTATATTCTGGAAGCTTTCGTGAAATATTTTTAGCAAATCTAATTTTTGCTTTTTTTTCTGACTTGCTGTTTTTGCTCGTGCAATTTTATAATAATATTGCATTCTGTTGTTCAAATCACGTATATATTTGGTAATAAGGGCCTTCTCATTAAACAGAGTTTCAGGTGGTCTACTAGACGTATGAACAAAAATCAGTTCATATGGGGTAAAACCAGTTGTTTTGTTTTTGGTATTATTATAACATATAACCGCATATGGCAAAATATTAAACGGATGTTCGTCTGGATTTTCTGTCTTATGTGCACGGATCATCTCCACAAGAGTTCCGTGAAATCTTTCTATTCTATTCCATTCGATTGTGGATGGCCAACGCTAGAAAAAGTAAGATTTATGTCATAAAGCGTGCACAAATCTTTTATTAATGAATTATCAAATTCTCGACCATAATCGCAATGAATTCTCAAAGGTGTTCCAAAATGTTGAAAGAATATTAATAATGTATTCACTACTGTTGAAACTTATTTGTTTGAAATAGGATAAGCTTGAGTAAATTTAGTTAACTCATCTCGAATTGTTAAGGCGTAATTTCTTGTTGGATACTCAAAAATATCCATATTGATTCTTTCAAACGGGGTTTTTGGTGTTTCTGTTATTACTAGACGAGTGCTTTAATTCTTACGACAGATTTTCACTTTTTGACAAGTTTCACAGTTTTTAATAAATTGTTCCACATCTTTTGTTAATCCTGTCCAGTTATACTTAGATTTAATCCGTCGTATAGTTTCATTTATTCCGCGATGTAAATTACTTTTGCCTTTATGATACTGGTCCAATATAATAGGTATTTCATCACGGTCAGGTGTTTTAACGATATTTTGACAGACTACAAATTTTAAATCAACATTAGCAAAAAAAGAGAGAATATTTCTAAAATAGGTAACTACTAACTGTAAGATTATTTTCTATATAATAAATATTTGAAGGATCAAATTTACTTTACTTTAAATAATGTATAAAATAATTGTTGAACTACAAACTCTGGATCGTAATCGAGAGGTTTTATAAAATACTTGCGATATTTCACAGTCTTACTAGAAACAATATCTACTGAATTCATCTGAAAATCTAAGTTTTCTTCAAAAATATCTTCAATAATTTTATAATGTAAATCTTCAAGTTTATTTTGCCTAAATAAAGTAACAATATTCTTATGAGCCTTATCTAAAAACTGGTCATTTGATGTTTAAATTTTTGAATAATCGATTATTGATTTTGTTTTGTAAAGGTTGACAAATCTATTAAATTCATCTGTCATTAATTCATCCTGTTCATCTATAAGTGTTTCACTTTGTTGTGGTTCTATAGGATCATTAGGGTCTTTACTTGTTGATGGTGTAACCTCATTAGTTTCATTAGTTGCCAAAATTGTAATTTTAGATTGTAGATTTGCACATTCTTTAAAATAATTAATTTCAATTCTTGAAAGCGTATCTGCATTTTTAATAATTTTGCCTGGTTTCTACATAATTTTGTAATCATATTCTTACAATTTGAGTCGCCATCTAGCTAGTCCGCTTCCGGGATCTTTAATGGAATGTAGCCATGTTAATGGATGATGGTCAGTGACTAGCGTAAATTTTCTTCCGAATAAATAAGGACAGAAATGTTTTACTGTCCATTCAATAGCAAGGAGTTCTCGTTCTTTTGTCGAATACTTTGTTTCTGCACTACATAAAGTTCTAGAAGCATAACTTACTGGCAGATCTTTACCAATGGGACATTGTGATAGAACAGCGCCAATGGCAAATGCACTAGCATATGTTGTGAGAATAACTGGCTCTTCGAAATTTGGGTATCTCAAAATAGGATCTGAAGTAAGTGCAGTTTTAAGATTTTTACATTCAGCATTAAAAATAAAAGGAACATCTTTCTGTAGAAGTCTAAAAATTTGGGATAAAGCGACGATAGTATCCTGCTAAACCAAGGAAAGATTCTATGTCCTTTGGATTTTGGCTGAATTTGTTTTTACACCAACTTGGGTAATAATATGTCCAAGATAAGCGACTTCTTTTCGAAGAAATTCATATTTATCTGGTTGAATTTTCAAGTTGGCTTATCGAAGTCTGTTATTAACTTCAGTCAGACGAGAGACATGTTCATGAATAGTAGAAGAATAAATTATTATGTCATCCATATAAACAAGACATCTTTCATTTTGAATGCCAAGTAGAATGTTGTCCATGACGCGTTGGAAAGTGGACGGGGCATTTTTAATTCCAAACGGCATACGATCGAATTCATAATGACCGTTATCAACCGAGAAAGCTGTTTTGGATATATCTTTTGGGTCCATTTCGATTTGATGGAAACCTGAGTCTAAGTCAAGAGTGGTAACATATTGACTGACATCTTCCTAGTTGGTCAAGGAGATCAGAGATGTTGGGTAATGGATATTTATCATCTACCGTAACTTCATTTAATTTACGATAGTCAACAACCACATGCCATTTTTGTTTTTCTGAAGCATCAAGCTTCTTTGGCACAACCCAAACAACAATTTGTTCACCTGAGTTTTTACCTCTTCCTTATGAATTTGGGGGTATCTATATGATTTAGTAAATATAGGTCTCGCATTATTAGTTTCAATTGAATGTTTAATATCATTAGTAAATGTTAGTTGGTCTCCTTCCAAATAAAAAATATCAGAAAACTCTAAACATAAATTTGTAATAATTTCTTTCTCTTCTTCGTTAAGATGATCTGTACGCGACTGGTCCAAAATTATAGTTCTTCTATCAAAAGATTGGTTAAATTCAGTTTTATTTCCATTGACACAATTAAAATTAAAAAGACATTCGGAATTCGGGATCTAGATTCAAATTTTGAAATTCAACAATTTTTGGAATAGCATTTGAATTAATAATTGAAGTAAAGAATTCACCTTCTTCATCTACATGTACCAAAGCATTTGGAATTCTAACATTTTCTATTGCTTGTCCGAAAAGTATTGCATCTGTGTTCGTTAATTCACATATCAATTTGAAAAGTTTTTCAGTTCTTAGTTCAATAAAAATTCTATTTTGTATTTTTGGCGAACAAATAAAAATTTCAACACCTAAGCTTCTAAAAAGATAAGATATCATTTTCTCAACATACGTCCAATCTAACTTATCTAATCCACACCCTATTTTTGGCATAGCTAATTTTTTAACATTGTTTTTACCAAAATGATCTCTTAAATTCTTTAAAGATGACCATAAAGTCTGATAAGTGGGTTTTCCGGTTGAAACTTCTTTTGTTACAAGATAATAAATATATCTGCTTGTTTCTTCATTTTTAATTTTCAAAATTGCAAGACCACCTTGTTTTTGATTTTGACTCAGTAAATTTTCTATGTTTCCAAAACATTTCCTAAATTCTACAGCAATACCTTTTTGCATTTGCATATCTTCTGCTACGCAATGAGCTAATGAGTAGTCTTTAGGTATGTCAAAAATATTAATTTCTTTTTCAACTATTAATTTATAACATTCAGTACTTTTTCAAATGCTAAAAATTCAGAGTTCGTTTCCAGGAGCTAAAGCGTTGTTCGAAGCAGACTTTTCAAAAGTTTAGCGCGATCTTAGCCGGTGACCTGTTTAACCTACGTATACGACGTTTTTGCGTTGTTCGAACGCCAAACACCGCCTTAGCCTGGTATTAGCCCGTTATTAGCCGCTTGCTTTTTAAACCAGGCAGGGGGGTTGATTTAAGTAGGTATTTGACAGCCGGCAACAATTTCGTTTAAACCTTCGATCGAAGTTATGAGTGAATAAGTGCAACAACATTTGTGTTTGGATGCAATTTACACTGTTCGACATAAGGTAAGTTTGTTATTACCTTTTTATAATGCAAAATTCTGTAATTTCATAGTAAGTATTTACATTGACTCAAGTTCCGTAAGGCTGGTATTTGCTGTTAATATATTATGCATACACGTAATTGCTATGACTTACAAAGGCAGAGTTTCTCAATATATGGCTTCTTTATACAAATAAAAATCTATTACGAGATCTCGGTTCTCGGTTCAATAATTAGTCTACATCTACACGTAATTAAGAAAATAATGTGGGAACATTTATCCGCTTGGCCAGAGACAACCCTTGCTCCATACGTTCTTATACAGTTATTACATAATTCACATATCACAGCTTTTATATCAAATATTAGTTATATGTATAATGTATATCACAGTCACAGAGACGCGACGGAGAAAATGATGTGGATATCATCGACGGTAGGCGGGGAATACGGGCGAAACGGCAGTCGCGCAGTCGCAAGGCGTAGAGTAGTGACTCCTAACCTAACCTTTATAATCTGTGGAGTAATTGGCCGTGTTGTACACAAGTCGCGTTAAAATCTTGTACAACCTCCTTCATCTGTGATCTTTTATGTGAACATGTTTACTGTGAAATATGTGTATTGGTTAGTAAGAAGAACACTCGGGAGACTCCATTGAACGATAGACAACTTCCGCGAAGAGCGCCCGAAATGTCTCAGAAGGCAGAGGTCCCCTCAGCTAGAAATCCTACCTCATTCTTCTGTAAATCTGTAAGTGAATATATACATTTTAAAGGTTACTACCAAAATTTGTATAGCATGCACGACGATCAATATAACAAACTGTTATATCATTATATTTGCAATCGTCGAACGATGTAAGACAATACTGCAATAATTATCAACATAATTTTAATCAACTGCTTTAACAGCCTGCGGTAGAACAGAAAAAGGTATATTGTAATTCAGTAAAGCTGATCATTGTATTTATGCTTATATATGTAGGTTCTAATGTAAGTTCCCAGTACCAGAATTTAACTGCTAATCGAAATGATGAAAACAAGCAGATATGTATTTCTGACAATATTCAAATTGAATTTAAAAGTTATAGCCTTTCACATTGAAAACTATTTTTCAAAAAGTTGAAATACTTGGAAAATTTAGTATGAAACAGCCAATTTTGTAATTAGAAATCAAAATGACAAAATATGGATGTCAGCTGAACAAAAGCTTAGTATTACAGAATGAATGAATTCAGTTCAAAGTTTTTCTAAAGAATTTTTATTTTTCTATGCTTTCCTAATAATATTTTCTTTTATATTGTTCCACACTAATTTTTTTTTTTCTGCACAGAACATTTTCTGGATCGAGGATGAGATGGATCTTTTTGTTTGAGAGATGGAGCTGGAGTGTTGGTGGTTCGAGGTTCTGGGAGTTGGCATTCGGGTTCCAAAGAAACGGAACATGGCAGAGCCTCTATAATAATAACAGGGGTATTGGCACATCAATATCTCCTGAAAATTAATAATATAGAATATTAGTCTTGATATTATATACAATAATTGCTAGTTGTTTTATGTGTAGTTTATAAACTGCAAGATATACATATTGTAATAAAGATATGCAAATATTGTTAATATTTTTTCTGTATATTTTCAGTTGTAATTACAAAATTATATATCTTTCTATTAAAAATAATAATACTATTTATGCATCTTATCATTTCAATACCTTTTTATGTTCATTGTAAAATACACTTGAAAATAATTAACCAACCTTTCAATAAGCAGCAGGAGTGTAGCTCGGTCCACAAGAGTAAAATTCTTCCTTCTTCTTTCCATTTTCTCAAATTATATTTCACAGAAAATATTTAGATTTCATTATTCACTACCAAAACAAACAACGATGACAACTAGTTTAACCTATTAATCAATAAAATTTTGACATATGACGACCCGCTCACGTAGCGTGAAGTTTGCAACGAAAGGACAAATGGCTTAGCCGCCGCTAAGGTTAGCCACCGTTAATCCCGCTTCGAACAACGCTAAAAAAATTTCAGCCTCCGTGCGAGCTAAGCACGGGTTAAACTTAGCACATGATCAGCCACTGTTTCGAACAACAGGCCCAGAGATTATAAATATAAACTTTATGAAAATGTTTTTCAACAAATGGAATAAGAGTAGATTCTGTTATTAAATTTTTTTGATTAGTTATACTTTGAATAGTTACATATTCAGGAAATCTTTGAGGAAAACTTTTAACAGTGTTTTTTCTTTAAAAATCGAAATTCCTGCGACTGTATCAACGAGCAGCTTATATTTTTTTGAAGCATCTTCAATATAATAAAGATTCTTAGAATTAACTGTTAGAAATGGGTCTAAAGGAAAATTTATATTCGGGTACATGTTGTCTAAATTCAATGTTTGGATAATTGACTTTTCCGTTGTTGGACAATCTTGGGGATGGTATTTGATTTGAGAAATGGGCAAATCCTGGAAATTTGAGTTTTCAGCGATTCAAAATCTTTTGGGTAATTTTTAAAATCCGGAGAATAGTCTGAGGATTCGGAATAGTTAGTATAATTTTCTAGGAATTCATTTTCAAGAACATCTTGATTATTTTCGAAATAATAATATGAATCGTTTTCAACATTAAAGCCGATTAAATGAGCTCTGTTGAAAATTTGGATTCTTTTGAATTACGGATGGTCTTATCTGGGATTGTCCCTGCGAATAAGGTCTTCGTTGAGTAGGAATATTATTATTCGATCTATTTTGCACAGTATTTTGTGGTTGATTTTGGAAATTAATTGGTCTCTGGAAATTATTATTGAAATTTGGTCTATAGCTTGGAGCTGATGCTCTTTGCTGTTGGAAACGACATTGACTAGAAGTTTGACCATTTCTACCACATGAAAAACATTTTATAATTTGAACTTTGGGCTTTCTGTTGGGTAATACATTCTGGGGTTTGCTTGCATTATTGGAAACAGGTTTATTAAATTTTTGATTCTCAAAGTAAGACAATTGCAATTCTCTTCTTATGCGAATTTGTGCTTCCAATAAATTTGCAGGCTTACTAGCACGGATAAGTTGACCAAGAAGAGGTTCAAGTCCGATTAACAGTGTATTAAGAGCCATAGTATCAATAAGCATTTCCTGAGCAGTTTTTTGTTCTGCTGTCAAATTTAAGGATTTCTGTATATTAGCATGCATTTTAGCATTCAAAACTTGCAATCGATTGAAAAATGTAAGAGCTGACTCATTTGATAATTGCTTTAATCTTTGTAAGTCCTGAATAAGTGAAGTAAGATCTCTTGAATCACCGAAATGAAGATTTAAAAGCTGTCTTATTTCAGTATAGGTTTGAGGATTTCGAGAGCTAATTAGTTGGTCAGTTCTTCCCTTCAATTTATTTTTAATATGAATCACTAATAGAGCTTTTCGGTCTCTAGTAGACATATTATATGCGCAATCACATGCATTTAAAAACGTTCCGAGAAATATTTGATCACCTTCAAGTTCAGGTACGATACAAAATATTTCTGAAATCTTATATGGTTCAATCTCAGCTTCATTATTTCTGTTTTCATTGGCCATGTTGTATATATTCAAAATAATAATAAGTACTAATAATAATAGAAAATCGAACAGTATTAGAAAAGAAATATTTCCTTTTACTTATAACGTGATAATTCACTTACAGTAAGATGTACATCGGATTTGTCTTGTTCTCTGCGATGCTTTTTGCAAAGGAGTGAGGACGCCTCCCTTGAACTCTTTAGATTCTATTAATTCTTGTTCTTATTTTGGAGCTGTTGAAGTAGGCCTTGTTTTATCACGTTGAGTTGATCCTACTGACTGCGCCAATTTGTTATATCACTCAACTCCAAGTTAACTTAAAAAAAACAATACTTATTAAATCAAAATATAATTATAAATTTGAACTTAACTTTACATGGTTGAATCTAGACTCACAAGTTGACTGACACATTCGCCAGAAGATTCACAAGTGATGTCGTTAGCTGGAGATATAGTATTTATACAATCCAAAATGTTTAATCATCAAAAAAAAATATAAAAGAACGTAAATAAATACAATAGATCTTTTCTCCTAAGGTTACATCGAAACTTCTAGAAATATTATAAATAAAATACTTAGTAATGTCTTTTTGGAGGCCAAACTGGATTAATAACTAACAATGGTCTTTATGGTAACTTGCTGACTACTGGTCGTCTGGCACGTAAACATCCTTATCACTTCTGTTATCTTCTTAAAACTGCGTCTTGCAGATGTAATATAATATTATGAAATATACTATTTAAAAATAATACTTTGTTACTATAACTTTAAATAATATTGCAAATATAACTTCATATAACATATATATAACTTTTGAACCAAAAGTTTTTTTTGGACCAGACATGTAAAAACATACCGTTGAAATTTTTACGAAATTCAAAAGTGTGGAGGATGGAGATACGTACATTTCTATAATAAATTTACCTAACAAGAATCGAAAGTAACTCACACATTTTTATAATGTATTTAAGGGGATACAGCCGTTAGCTACAAAGCACGCAACATTTTAAAACGAACAAACACTAAACTAAAATCTAAAATGGATAAAATTATGTAACGCATGCCGTCGACGAAATAACATGCAGCAACTACAACAGCACGCATTAGAAACACATCTTCAATTTTTACAGCACGTATAATGGGCAAACAAGCTAGCACCTCGAAAACATAATCAAAGGACATAAATATTATAAAAAAACAGAACTGCTCTTACAAACCACGAAAATGAAGAAAAACTCAAATTAACTTTGAGTCCTTTCCTCATTTTCTCTAGCAAAGTTCCTGCCACACCATTTTTAAATAACACACGTGTTTCGTTGTAAACATTAACTTTTTATAAGTGTCTCCTGAATACGAAAAACAAAAAATTCCGAAGGCCTATAGCCATCAGAAAGGTAAATTTCTCAAAATTCATTGAATTTAAATTTGAACATTCTCACTGGTATACCTACATGTCATTACGACATGCCAACTGCCCCTTTTTTACCGCATGTGTCATAGCCTTGTGGTTAGAGTGTTAGAGGTTGTTGTTTTGGCTGTTTAATATAAAGCAGATAGGTTCAGCTTCAGGGCCGATTTTTTTTCGCCTATTTCTAGTCAATAAATATACTATATACTTTTTTAAACCAGGGTCTATATTAAGATCTCCAGAAAATGTACAATTACATCAAATTTATATTGAGTACCTATTCAATATTTCTTATTTTTTTCTTTATTATTTTTTTTTCTGTGCATTTTATGAAAAATTGCTTCGAACAAAAGTTGTAGGTACTGATTATATACATAACTCAAAATTATTTTTGATGATATTTATAATACGGTCCTTTTAAGATAATTTTTTTAAATGTTTGAACGGTCGCCAATTTGAAACTACTTACTCGATAATGCCCAATAACGAACTCGGCCGAGATATTTAAGAGATTGATTTTTGTAGCAAATTTGAAGTTGATACCTCCAAAACTGCGACCTCTATCCTGTTAACAAATTTTTATATAACGATCACAATAGGTAGGAATTTCTATAAGAAATTTACCTAAAAAGAGGAAGAAATGTATTTGAAACATAATCCTCAATCAGAATGAGCTATTAAATTTTCGTTTTCACCAATTAGAAATTCTCAATTAATTTTATTTTCATTAGAATAATTTTTAAGTTATATTATAACCTGGTTTTCCTGAATTATGTTTTAGGTAATTGTACTACAAAAAAATATTTGTTCACATTGTAACGTGGATAGGTTTAAGTTCTTACGATTATTATTCCTTTAGTCTCTATTTATTTTTACTACCTTGTTTACTATAGTTGTTGATTGTGTATAGTTCATTAATTACTTCTAGAATTAGTGGATCTATTCTCGATCCTTCCAGAAACTATATATGAGGTACAGTTTGTCAAACTATTGTCAGTTTGACAAGCCTCTAGAACATTATTATGTGCGTCTAGATGATCATAGAACATTCTCGATGAATGTCATGTCAAGATTGAGATATATAAAGCCGTGTCGATCACAGGTCACAGTAAGTCTTATAAAGTCACTTGATAACAGTCAGTCTGTGGAATCAGATGTTAATAGTAGTTCAGTCGGTAAAGACAGTGACAGACAGATTGTCGAAGTGACAAGTGGTGACAGTTGTACTACAACAGAAGGTCGTGTACAGAGTTTTCAAAATAGACCATTGAAAGCAATCTGCGAACTTTTGAGTATTACGCAAGTGAACTTACTCCACAACGTTTAGCACAGGGTTAAACGTTACAATTGGTGTCAGAAGTGGGATCATCGCATTTTGCTGAGAATATATGGTGAATACCAGATCTAAATAATTATACAACAAGTAAAAGAAGAACGAAAAAGATTTAGATAGGAAGACAAAACAAAAATTAATCAATTTCTAGAAAATCAAGAAAGAATTAGACAGGAAGACCAAACAAAAATGAATCAATTTATAGAAAATCAAGAAAGAATTAGACAAGAAGACAAAGAAGAACAATTAAGAATTAGACAACGAGAAAAAGAAGAACAAGAAAGAATTAGACAGGAAGACCAAACAAAAATAAGTCAAATTCTAGAAAATCAAGAAAGAATCAGACAAGAACAAGACACATTTCGACAACAAGATAAAGAAAAACAAGAAAGAATTAGAAAGCAGGAAAAAGAAGAACAAGAAACAAGAATAAGACAAGTTTTAGAAAAACAAGCAAGAGTGCGACAAGAAGATAAACAGTGGATCAAAAATTAGAGAAGATTCAAGAAGAAGTTGAACAGAAATTAGAAGAAGTTCAAAAAGTTTTGATCAAAAATTTCATTTGATAGAAGAAAAGATGTTGCAAACGAAACCTGAAGTGCACCTGAGAAGATCGTCCAATGAAATTTAAAATGGTGTAGTTAATCCAGTAAAAACTGAAGCCCCAAAATTTGATAACAGTCTTGGTCTAAATATAAAAAGCAATTCGATGCTGCTGTTTTGGCTAGTGGTTGGTCAGATGAAGAAAAGGCCACTGCATTGATCTTGGCTCTACATGGTGATGCCTTGAAAATCTTAAATACCCTAACGGGCGGCGAACATTAGTATAATATTTTAGTGGAAAGTCTCGAAAGGCGATACGGTGACTAACATCTACAACAAGTTTACCAAGCACAGTTAAAGTGTAGGCAAGAAAGGTATGACGAAACATTGCAGGAGTATGAAACTGATGTTGTCCGGCTCGTTCTACTGGCACACTCAACAGCACCGAGAGACTTTCTTGACAGGCTAACATTACAGACATTCATTGATGGTCTAAGAGATTTTGAGATTCAGTAGGCCTTACAGTTGAGTGGCCTTACAAGAATTGAGGATGCCCTTGCACGTGCACTTGAGTATGAAGCTGCTAAACAGGCATCCAGATCTCATCTCCATCGGGGGCAGATTCGACGAGTTAGCCTAATCAAAGAGGAGAAATACAGAAAAAGTAGCTGAAATTTTGCGAAAACTTGATGGGCAAACAACTGGTTATAGTACTCAGAGGGTGTATTGGAACTGTGGACAAGGAAGACATATGAAGAAGAAATTTCTGTACTCCGAGGGTGTGTTGGAAATGTGGATAAGAAGGGCACATGGAGAAGAACTGTCCACAATTTCAAACTGGCCACGTACAGGAAAACTTCGAAGTCCGGAAAAAAGAAAATTGCGCCCAACAGAAATATCATTATTACTCTAACAAGGATAGCTCAGATGTCGAGCCTGGTGTTAAGAGTGAAGTTGACATACCTAGTTCGAAGGTGCGCAGTATCTCTAGAGAGAGATCAAGCAGTATAAGAAAAAGTCCTCTTAGAAGATGCAGTATATCCAGTTGTCGAAGAAGTACCACGCAATGTGTAGGCAATAGTGATCGTGGGGAAGCAATTCACGTTGCAATAGTCCACAAAGAGGCGCAGCAGGTAGAGGTGTTTCGGCCGCAATAAAAGATACCGCATAAGGCGACGCAGTGACCGAGGCAGAAGGTGCAATCGTAGTAGTTCACGGAAGACTGGATGTGATGAAATGTACTGTCGTAAATCAACTTCTTCTTGCCATATACTTAGATCGCGTGATCGTAATTTAAGATCACGTGGTGTAGAAGTTTGTATGGCATCAAGGGATCGCGTTAGTTGGTATAGAAGTAAATCACCTGTTGGAAGATGTTTACCTATACGAGGAGTTAGTCGTATTTCAGTGAAACATTTTGATGATCGAAAAAGAGGATCAAAAGGAACACCGAGAAACCTGTCTTCCTCGGGAAGCGAGAGTGAGGTTTGGGACAAGAGGATGCAAGGAGCTGCTCCCTCACATGAGATTGAAAAATGTATTGGGATGATGTTTGATTGAGACGATCAAAACTAACAAGGGGTCAGTGTAACGTAGATATGTTCATGTACTTACGATTATTATTCCTTTAGTCTCTATTTATTAACCGACGAACCCCGAACGGAGAAGGTATACAATTCGATTGTGTGCTTTTTTTTGGTTTGTGCGCGCCTTTTATATAGTAATTGTACTCCGATTTTGATGATTTTTGATTCATTTGAAAGAGGAGGCTTGACAAATGGTCCCATATTCATAAAAACAGGAATCCGACATCTCCTGCCCTCCAAAAACCGCCGAAGGGAGTGGAGGGAGCGAATTTTATTAAAGATAGGGCAATATCCGGAAACGTTTAAATTGAACATTTTTTCAAAAAAGTAATGGTTTTCGAGATAGAGGCATGGTAAATTCTCAAATATATATATTTTTGCTATGTGGAGAGGTTGATTTCTGTCTAAAATTCAAAATTTGTGGGCAGTACATGAAAGACATAATTATTTGCAGCAGCATTTATGATGAACATTTTTTCCTTAGAGTTAAAGTTTTTGAATTAAATCGGTGTTAAAATAGTAACAACTAAAATACTCAAGCGTATTTCCGCAGCGATGTTTTGAGATCTCAATAATAACAACAACAAGCAAAGAATATACGTGGGTGATAGGATAAATACTATCTTCATTGGTATTAGTGAACGTTCAACGATCTTCGTGACTAATTTCACACTCAAAAGTGATATTTTTTTTTAAATTGGACCGACTTTATTAGTTGGTGCACTGAAAAGTATAAATTAATATTAATTCTATTGGTGCTGGTACTTGTGAAGTTGGTGCCAAAAGTTATCAATCTACCTGTAACTGCACAACTTCGAAAGTAACAGCACCAATAGAATTAATATTATTTTATACTTTTCAGTGCACCAACAAATAACGTCGATCCAATTTTTTGTAAAAAATATTTATTTTTACTACCTTGTTTACTATAGTTGTTGATTGTGTATAGCTTATTAATTACTTCTAGAATTAGTGGATCAATTCTCGAACCTTCTAGAAACTATAAGTGAGGTACAGTTTGTCACACTATTGTCAGTTTGACAAGCCCCTAGAGCATTATTATGTGCGTCTAGATAATCATAGAACATTCTCGATGAATGTCATGTCAAGATTCAGATCACATAATTCTATATACATATAATTTGATACTTGCAATTTTATGTGAAGGTCAGTATGGGGATTGCGAGTTTAGTACGCAGGCGCGGACGGGGAAGTGGCTTGGAGTCACATCATATGGAATCCATGGTAACATCAAAGCTTACCAATGGCACAGCTTACCAATCAAGCTGTGAAAATGGTAAGTCTGGTAACATAATGACATGTCCCTCCTCTTAGCCAAAAAAATGTTCATGACGCATGCGTATATCGCCAGCTATCCCCAGGTTTTGATTTCATTTTTGCGTATTTTTGTCCACGAAGATAGCGGTATAGAAGTTTAAGTATACGATTCAGATATAAAAAGCCGTGTCGATCACGGGTCACAGTAAGTTTTATAACAGTCAATTTGTGGAATCAGATGTTAATAGTAGTTCAGTCCGTAAAGACAGATTGTCAAGGTCACAAGTAGTGACAGCTATACTACAACAGAAGGTCGTGTACCGATTGTTCAAATTAAACCATTGGAAGCAATCTGCGAACTTTTGAGTATTACGCAAGTGAACTCCTCCCACAACGTTTAGCACAGGGTTAAACGTTACAACATTTTATCTTTCTTTATTTTAACGAACTTATTTTGTTAAATTTATTATTTCCTCCTGTAAAATTACAGTTTCCTAAAATAGAAATACAATAAAAATGACCATTGATTGGTGAAACATTTTTTTACAAACATGGACTCGAAATAAATGGCATTTATTTTAACACTTTACTTCAAAATACTGATTCCAAATTCCAAGAAAACCTCCAGACAAATATAATTATATATTTATCTTAATTTTTTGAAAATTATGTTTGGATATATTATCGTCAACAATATTAATAGAATTTCTCGTAATGTTGTGTTATCTAGATGTAGAAGAGAGCCTTATTTTTATCTAATTGTTTTTGAACAATTTCGTCAGTATTACTAAGTCAAGTAAAATGGTCCCCATTTGAAACTTCCCATGACACTGATATGCTTACTAAATTTCTTGTTAATATATATAGTTCTTCCATAAATTATTGTACTAATATGAGGAAGTGTTCAACAAATGATAATAATAAACTCCCTGTTAAGTGGTAAACTGATTCCCATAAAACAATGAGAGATACCCTCTCAAGTATTAAATTAATAGCAGACAGACATGTCAAAAGACTCGGCGAGCATGTCCGTGTACAATTCCTTGAAAAAAGATTACCGTAGTATACTAAAGGATGCCAAGAAAACAGCATACAATCATTTTATTTCAACGTCCAACAACAAGGTTAGAGCCAGCTGGAAATTAGTAAACTATGAATGCAATAAAAACAACAAAAAAACTAAACCTGAGACAAATATATCGCCAGACGATTTTAATAGCTTCTTTGTGAATGTGGCAGAAAATTTGATAAAAAAGTTACCAAATTACGATGGGAATCTATTTCTAAATTTCAAACACTTCCCTGTTCCTTCAGCGACTTTTTTCTACGGCTGGTCACAAAGGAAGGAGTATTTGAGACGGTTGACTCATTGAAAAACAGTGCTAGTCTTGATGTATATGACATGGACATTCGAAGCTTGAAAGCTACAAATGATATTATTTTAGAGCATTTAACTAATTTGATTAACCTCATATTTAGCACAGGTAAGTTTCCTGACATTCTGAAATACTCAAGAGTAGTGCCTGTCCTCAAAAAGGGTGACACTTCTGAGGTGGATAATTTTCGGCCAATCGCTATAATTTCTGTATTCTCCAAAATTATAGAAAACATATTAAAAAACAGATAACCAAGTATTTTGAAACAAACAACTTCTTCAATAATAACCAATATGGGTTCCGTAAAAATAAATCAACATCACAAGCTGTGATGCATGTTGTGCGGGAGGTAGTCGGGAGCCTTGAGGTAGGTAAGCACACAGTTATCACCCTGTGTGACCTATCCAAGGCTTTCTACTGCGTCTCTCACAGCATGCTTCTCATCATCATCTATCATATTACGGACTAAGGAAGACAGTAAACTCCCTAATCAAATCTTACTTGGTGCATCGTTTTCAGCGAGTGAACATCAACAACGCGAGCTCCGATTACCTGCCCGTTAAACATGGTGTGCCCCAAGGCTCTGTTCTTGGGCCACTTCTCTTTATTATTTACATCAATGACATATTTGAAGTTCTGCATCCAACTACGTGTGTTTTGTTTGCTGATGATACTTCCCTTATTTGTACTGGTAGTCAAGGTGAGGAACTTATTAGAGAATCAGAAATCTCCAAAACTAAAGCAGAAAAGTGGTTTCACAGTAACAATTTAAAACTTAACCTTAATAAAACTCTGAAGCTAGTGATATCGAACCATCCTTTTTATCATATCATACATATCATAAATAGCGTAAATTTGCTGGGTATCACATTAGATGAGAAACTGACTTGGTACTATTATTGTTAAAACCTCCTTAAGAAACTCACAAGCACAAATTTCATACTCAGACAACTTAAATATCTTTTCAGCGGGCAAACCCTGAAGACAGTTTTTTTTCCTTGTTCCACTATCACCTGAATTATGGAATAGTCTTATGGGGGAATTCTTCGCATTCCACTAAAATATTTTCACAATAAAAGAAAGCATTGAGAATATTGGCCAATATATTACATTCTGAAAGAATTAAATTTGATGCGGAATGCATCCATTGCCTAAATTTCGATATGTTTCAAATATTTTAAGATAAGGTATCACATCTGATGCATTTTTGTATGAAAATTTTGCTCACTTTAAATGTTTGAAATTTTCAAATGTTTTATATTTTTATATGTTTAAAATATTTTATCTCAACTTTATAATTTACACTCTTGTAATTTTATATATATTGCTAAATCTACCGTATTCTGACCTGCTACAGATATACGTATGTAATGTGGTTAAATAAATGATCTATCTATCTATCTAGCTATCTATTATTATCAATCTAAAGAATCTAGAGGCTCTGTTTCGATACCGTTATTTACTCAGGGGTGAATTTCCTGCTAAAGCGTCTGCAGTTTCTTTTGATTTGCCTTTCATATAATTAGGAGTATAACCATACTCTCTAATCGCCCTCTGATGAGATTTAAATAACCGCTGAAGTGTCCAAAGTTCTATAAGCATAGCAGATAGTATGCTTATTTTAGTAAAAAACAGCATCAATTTCGTAATTTGAGGCATCTGTTATAAGTTCGAAAGATTTCTCGGGATACGCAACTGAAATTAGTAAATTTTTGCATTAATTTTAACAAATTATGGTGCCTTTCTTGAGGCATTTTTCTTCGGAACTATCTACATTGATGGTAGAACCACAATAGACCAAAACTGGTCACAGTGAGTCGCGTCCAGGTTAGTAAAAATTTACTTTGTGCGTAGCATTCGGCCCAAATTTGTGTGTGTGATACAAATTTAAGCATACACACATATTTGTCCACACTCGTGGACCTGTTCACCGCATATGGACGCACGCAAAAATTTTCTCCGCATTCAAAGCACGCCATCCGTGGCTTGTCGGTTTTTTTCCAGACATCAAAGGGATTTGCGGCGCAGCATCGTTCTAATATGGACATATTTTTTCGCAAACGCATTGATTGATAATATTGCAGAAAAAATGTGCTGCTTTCATAGTTATACACTATCTTATTAATAAAAAATAAGAGAAAAAGAAAAACAAAACCAGGCGCTATTGGATTAAGCATCTACATCTAAGGATCTACACTCTGACGGTACCAGATTATTAAACAAGAACCTACCCTAACCTTACCTACAAAAAGAAGAAACGCGCACACTGTTCTAAATAAAATAATGACACACGTGTTGAGCATGAGCGCACGGTGCACAACACAAATATTTTGTGGGAAAAGATGCCAAATTTGCGCTGCAAAAATTTGTTTCGAATAATGCATTTAACGCAACGCATATATTTACTAATGTTGATCCAGCTTTAGGTCGCGCAGCCACTCCAACTAATCTAATCTATTCCCTACTGGTGATGAGAATGGAGTAGTAGATTGTCTAATAATTTTGTTATCTAACATATTTTTAAATTTTCTCTGTACTTCTTCCTTATGAAAATTAGGACAGTCGTCTTAATCTTAATAGTTAATTAGAGATGTGCCAAACTTTCCGCTCCACGGAATTCATATGACACGTGTGATTCTCGTTTATTCTTAAAACAATGGGCTACTTCTTCACAATTAAAGATTTAATATGGCTTAGAATTAAATAACTTTACTGGTATGGGTTTATCTATTTTAACTGATATGGATTTATTAGACAGATTTCAATTGAAGCATATCCATTTTTTGCAACGTGTAAAATTTCAGAGATGATTAGGTCTCCTAAAGTAATTTAATCTATTAATATTTCTCCTTCATATATGTGGCTGGAATATTTTTAATAGCTTTCTCGTGAGCATGTAATGAGAAAGAACACTTTACATCTTAAGATTATCTAAATTAGAAATGGATCTCTACATAATCTTTGATTTGTTAAGTACTATAACGTCAAAATAATCTGGAAAATCAAATAGAACAAAATCGATTTTATAATTACAACTAAATTCTTGCAAGGCTTGTTCTAGCGCTTAATATGTGTTTTCTTACTTCCTATAGCTTTTCCATTTCAGAAGATGATTGATATATTGTTTCTGAATACCTAATATTTTTCAATAATAGAAAGTTTAATAGTTGATTCTAAAGTATCGTCATTTTAATTTTGAATTTTCGATTTCTAAATATGGAAGAGTATTACCAGGAGTAGATGAAACGTTTATTTCTATTAAAGTTGGTTCTTATGGTAAACATTCTCTAAGAAATCTTTATTTTGAAAATAACTTATTATGTCGAATTGTGCAATTTGTTGATGTGCATTACCATCTTCTACCTAAGGTTGGTGATTAGGATTCGTCTTTGTAAGTATTTGGATATTCATAGTAGTATGTATCTGATTATGCAGAAGAATATCATCTAGAAAATATATAAATCTGCTTCGTGTTATTTATATATATCAACGGGCTGGTCAGACCCGCAAAAACAGAATTGGTTTGGAATATCTCCAGGAACCCTCCTTGCTGAACAGGTACTGGTGGTCACTAAGATCACTCTCCCCCAAACTAGATATGACTGCGAAATTAAGGCATAAATCTTCACTTTCGGGTTTATTTTGAATCTGACAATTATCAACCTTTTTACAGAAAAAATATGATCTGGTCTAGTATTAGTAATATTATAAATATGTGCATATTATTATCTTTCGGGAAATTTGAAATGGTTGACAATATCCAGTGCAAAATTTTTCACGTAAAAATAGTGGCGTGAGGACATCTCAATATATTGTCGTTGAACTGACATGCATCTCAAGGAAGACGTGCTATCAATTATTTTGATCTATTTCTCTATGTCTAGAAGAAAAATAATAACTAGCCAAATTACATAATACACAATAAAAAGAACGTGTATTTTTCGCTCTTTCAGCGAATCATATGACACCAATAAAGTGCATGAGATAGAGAAGATGGGGTATATAGGTAGGTCCTCTGGATACAGTGGAAGAATTGTGATGGAATACTTTTTCATCAAAATTTAGTTTTAGCCGGTAATATGAATGGGTTTCGATATTGGTATGTGAATATTATCTTCTAATATGTTGAGTGATAACTTCACATTCTAGACACATTGTTTGCCACCAAAATTTTCCGAATTGAATTCTCAAACATATCCTTACATTCTTTGGCCTTACCCCGCCATTCAGCGCATCTCTTCACAATTCCCACAGCTATCGTGATGTCGTCTTTCTATCCATCCATTTCCCCGACTCTCTCCCCTTCACCGAGCGCCTGTTTACCATTTGGATTCTCTGACATATTGGTATCGGTCCCGTAATACACAATTTCTGTTCACTTACCAAGGCATCAACCTGTTAAATCTAGCGTAGGACCCATGGCGCATCAGCTATGTGCCCAATTACCGATGCCTTCTACGTATGGAGAGAGAACAGTGACGTACTTTGTTTAACAGTGAACAGTTGTTAATACAACGACTGAATGGTCTTACAAGAAGAAGTATTTTCCACCGAGATAAATGATTTTTGATTAACATTTTAAGGTGTTGGAATAAGTGAATTTATTTAGTTATAACAGACAGTCAGACAGAGGGATCTTATAACGGTTGCTTTTCATCAGATGTACGGAACCCTAAAAAATATATGATATGGCTTCACTCGGCAAAATTTTGAATATTCTTGAACATATGCAGTTATGTATTTGTCATGACCGTCGTCAAACTCTTTAGAATGAATATTCGGTGGCTTGGTGTCTTATTTACCTATTCAGTACAATAAGCATTCGTGTTTGACAAACACGCTAACATATATATTAGAAGACTAAGAAAATGCCAAGTTAGATTCAACAAATGAAGCAAATGTCTATCATTATAATCATTCGAGACTATATTATTGGTATTGCTTTATGAGAAGAAAAATAAAGAAATTGCTTATTTATAAAGCATTTTTGAATGTTTTTGTCAACAGCCTTATAGTTTTACCTATTTAGTTCTTTAAGTACTATGACATCTGTAGACATGACAATCACTAATTTTCAATATTCTTCTGTAGGTACACCAACATGTCATTTGCTTATCGGCTGTATTCTTAATCAGTCTTAGTCATAGAGTAAGGTATTTATGTCTCAATGGTTTTAGTTCAGTACCAGTTTAGTTTGTTTGTTTGTTACTATGGTATCAATCCTGACAGTTTAAGTATCGAAATAATAGTACCAGCCTAAGATTGATTATTAATACGGCTCTAATGGATGACCTGAATGGTTGATGTTTACTTACAGTCCCATGAATATATCAAACCTCATAAAACATACATTTCATACAGTGCGTTAGAGCCAAATGAAATAAATCAATTATTTTTATTATTCTGGATATTTATTAAAAAATCCTCAAACAAATCATTTTTTATCAGTATTTTGGAAACCGACTTTCGCTCGTCAACCTGTTAGGGTAGGATGGGGCTAGTTCAGTAATTTTTCACTTGATTGGTCATAGCTCCTCAACAATAAGTCTTAATAGTTTCTTATGCATACTAGTGGGTATCTAATTCATCCCTTTCCAAAAGTGTATATAGTAATTTATTTCCAACAAATCGCATTTAAGAGCTACTACCGTTTATGTGAAGAAAATCAGAGATGCTCACGGTTTTCGGCTAATCGGAATAGTTGTTCGGCACTGCGTATTCATGTCAAATCGCAAATGTTCTCCAGCCATGACATCTGTTTCCTTCGAATTCCTTGGCTGCCTTCTATTTTGCCCTTCATTATAAGTTGATGCACTCTGTATCGGTCACTTCTGAGCACATGCTCCAGTTATGATATCTTCCTGATCTTTATAGTCTCAAATAATTCACGAACAGCCTTTGCTCTATTTAACACTGCTTCGTTAGTCTGCCTAGCTATCCAAAGTATTCGGAGTATTCTTCTTTGTAACCACATCTCGAACGCTTCCAGGCGATTGATTGTAGCAGCCTTTAGAGTCCAGGTGTCAGCCCCATACAACAACACGGACCAAATATAGCATATTATCATTCTTTGACGTAATTTTAGGTTTAAGTTGTCGTTAGAGAAGAATATTTTTATTTTCAGGAAAGTCTTGTGAGCGGTCTCAATTCTGCACTTAATCTCTTTTTCTGAATCTAGCTGTTCCGTGATATAGCAACCAAGGTATTTGAAGTTGGTACCACTCTCGATGTTTTGTTGTTTTATCTGCAGGGAAGCATCGGCCTGTGGTTGGCGAGTGAATACCATAGATTTTGTCTTAGTTACATTCATATTCAGTACCATTTCTCTTTCTGTCTTGTTTACATAATCCAACAATTCTTGAGGGGAGCGCGTAGCTGCGGGTTAACACTGACCGACTTCGATCATCGAGGTTAGGAAGCTCAATATGATGTGAACGGCTTGGACGAGTGACCGTCGATGCGGGGGAGCGTTCCAATCTCTATCGCATTTCATTCTCCTCTTCTCACAAGGCGACCGGAAACCAGCGAGAGTATATTCCCTAGTACAGCTCTCTGGAAGGGTTTGCCTTCAGATTTATCTTGAGGACACATCGGTGGTTCGAAATCCTCGTTAAACTGTAGGTCCCCCTTGTCTGTTGTAACACTTTCAAGGCAGAAAAGCCGCCAACGCTCGAATAGGAGTACGGCACTCTCAGAAGAACAATTCTTGAAGGCCCTGAATACTATCAAACAAGATTACCGTGTCTAAGAATACGCTCAAAAAATATATCACTAATTTGGGCGTGGTTTTGTTGAAGGTTCATGTGAAATAATAGTCAGGCTTAACAAAACACTAAATATAATATTAAAATGGCATCTCAAGATAAAATTATATTATTATAAATATTATGTACAAAATACTATAAATATGTAGGTACCTTATTAACTTATAGGCTATTATCTTATAGCTTATAACTAATTCTGCCTGCCATATAAGATAAACCAGAAAAATTAAAGGATATCTACGACACTTCTAGATCACTCATAACAGGATAAATAGTGTATTACATAATATTTATAAAAGGGGAATTGAATCGTGTATTGAAATCCGAAGAGTAATTGGGGTACTTATCAAGTTTGATGCTGCCGGCTTCATTTATCTCGCTTAGGGTTAAGGTTCTCTGGCCTTGATGGATCTTACATCACCATTCTTTAGGTTAGATTAGTATGACTGTAAATGGTATCATATGTACTGTCTGGTTTGCATTATAAGTAAGTTTTCAATTCTGGAAAGCCGCTCTGACCACCTTTCAGACATATAGAGTTCTCTGTGAAGCTCCCTCGCAGGGATATATATATATATATATATATATATATATATATGTATATATATATATATATATATATATATATATTATGATTCTTGGGATTTGGGCTTCTAGTATTGATAATTTTCAAGAGACGTTTCGATCCACTTTGTGATCTTTTTCAATTTTGAGCTTAGAAAAAAGATAAAAAAATATATAATAATGAACTGAAATAGAAGATTATTGATATAATTTCTTGGGTAATGAGAAATATTTAAGGATACATACCTACGACATGCTTTCGAAAACCAGTATTTTTTTTATTTTATTAGTCAACAATAAAATCAAAAACATCAAAATAACTCTTCTTTCTCATCCTTTTATGTGTAACATTAATAGATACTTGTAACTAGAAATATATTCATGTAGATTTTCGGTTAATTTATATTATAGATTGGGAGAAACATACCTTAAAAACAACTCAAATATTTCGTATAATAAAATAAAATATAATTCAATTAACTCCCCATATTTTCACTTAATTATTCCATAGGTTTTTTCTTTTTTCTTGGTTGTCATGTTAACTTTTTGTATTGTTTTTTTTTTTGATTATTTATATGTGATTATTTTAGTTTTTTTGAAAATTTTTATAACTCTCTTTGTGCATGTTTTGATCTGATAATGGCGTAGCAGGAAATACGAAAATAGATTGCTTCAAGGTTATTTTTGAAGACATATGGGCAGTTTTACGAGAGACAGTCGTATTGTTTTATTTTTGCATTATATTTACAATGAAAATTGAAAAATTGATTTGCAGTTGTTATTTGGATTTATATAATATTATTGTAGATAACACTCAGGTTTTTCCTTTCGGTTTTTTCATTGACTACATTTGGATGTTTTCTTATATAAATCTTTTCTAGAATCTCGCGTTTAAGTTTGTGTTTTTCTGTTGCTAAAATTTTTGGCCTTCGAAATTGAATTTATGTTTCTATAGTTTTACGTGTTTTTTAAGAGCTGTTTCGTTTATTTTATCGTATTTGTGACCTTGTAATCGGTTTTCAATGTATTGAGTCGTTTGCCCAATATATGATTTATTGCAATTCGAACATGGTATTTCGTAAACAGAATGGGTTGTTTTGTTTTTTATTGTTGTGGCTTTTAGTTTACTGTATGTTTTTTTCAGTAGATTTTGTGGTTTGTAACTAACAGGTATATTATGTTTTTTGAATACATTCTGTAATTTATTAGAAAGGTTGTCTATAAACGGGAGAGTGAGGTAGCTGTTATTTTTTTCTTTGTTTTTATTGCTGTGCCGGTTTGTGTTGTAAATTCTGGAGATTTTGGAATTTATTTTTTTGTGATAAGGGATGTTCTGATTTGTAATGTAAGTATCTACCTGACCAAGTTTTCTTAGTTTACCATTCTGTGTGTATCTTATCATTACTATGGTGTAAGGTTAAGTCGAAAAAATTTATTGTGTTATTAGTTTCTTTTTCTATTGTGAATTTAATTTTGTTGTTATATGTTTGGAATAAACTCAAAATGTCATTTTCTTTATCTTTTGGTATGGTAGTTAGGCAATCGTCTACATATCTAAAGAAGAAAGGTATGTGGAAATCTGCTTTAGGTATTATTCTGTTTTCGAGATCTTCTAGTACTAATTGTGCGATACAACTTGATATAGAAGCACCCATAGCACAACCGGAAATTTGCTCGTAGAATTTATTTTTGTAGATGAAATATGTTGAATTTAATGTAATTTCGACGGCTTTTTTAAACTCTAATTTTCGAATATCCGTGTATTCTTTGAGTAGATTCCATTTTTTATCAATTATATTAAGCGCTAGTTCTATTGGAATATTTGTATAAAGTGAGATAATATCTAGTGATATTATTATATAGTTATTGGGTATGTTGATATTTTTTATTAGGTAAATTTCTTATAGAAATGTACCTATTGCGATCGTTCACACTTTTGAATTTCGAAAAAAAATCAACGGCATGTTGTTATATGTCTATAAGTTAGTTCAAAAAAACATTTGATTCAAAAGTTTATATATATATATATATATATATATATATATATATATATATATATATACATTTGATAAAATAGATTTTTGTTGGGGATGCAGTCATTTAATAAATAAAATTCTTTGGATTATGCCAAGCTTTCGAGAAAAATTTACCTTTCCGCTGACTACAGGCCATCGGGATTTTTTTTCTTTGAAATGTCAAGAATTCTTAATATATGAGTCACATTTATTAATTATGTTATTTATTTTTTTTTTAGATGTTTCGAGAGTTTGTTCAAGGGTGATTGTACTGAAGATACTATTGGTCTCATAGGGATGTCATTCATATGTAGTTAGGGTTGGCCGTATATTTTAGGTGGTAGTGCGCTGTTTATAATTAGATTAACTTTTGTTTCTTTTGATATTGTAACGGGGATTTATATTAAAACTGGGTTAGATTTATTTTCACTTATTTATTTACACCAATAACTACCCGTCTATATACACATTTATCTTCACACTATATTTCTTGGACTATAACGACTTTCTACTGTCTTTGTGTTCTATCACTAACTGTCACTGACCGTGCTTTATGACAAACTAACGAGTCATTGTCATCAACCTTATATATATCTAACCTAAAAAGCTCTAGATGGTTCCAGTGTTGTTTTCGTTGTTTCTGGAGGTTATTTAGACCAGGACTTATTCTCGTTGCCTCTGATGTCTCCCGTGATTTCTGGAATGTTTGTAAGTGTGTATAGTTCATTTGTGAGTGTAGTTTATAATTCAGGTAAGTCTTCACGTTACAATATGGACGGTTGTGTCCGCTAAAAGTTCATTCATTTTGTTATTGTATCCATCCGTGTTCATAATTACTCTTTTGTTAGATTTATCCGGTTTAAGTACTATAATGTTTGGGTTTTTTTTTAGAAAATCTTTGGTTTTCTTATATTCTGTTATTAAATTTTTCTGAAAATATGTTTGTGTTTGGTTTATCTTTTTATTTTTCGTCGTGTGGTTTGTTAGTATGTTGCAACACGTAGCTCTGATTTCGTTTTTGTGTTGTAATTGAAGATGTTGTATGGAGCATTCGATATTTGTAATTATGTTGTGTATCGGTATATCCTTTTGATTTTCTATTGGCATGGCAAAATTAGGTCCAAGTCCGAGAATGTTAGTTGCATATTTAGGTAGCACTGTGTCTGATATATTTTCTATCCGCAAGTTTGGTATGTTGATAGCTGTGTTTTGTTCTGATTGTTGTTTGAGGTTATTGATCTTTTTAATGTTGTTAGACTTTATTTTGTTGAAATGTGTATCAAATTTTTGATTTTGATATTCTATATATAAGTTAAGTATGTTTAAAGGTAGTAGTAGGTCTTAGTTTTTCTATTTGGGCATTGATTTCTTTTGTGAGAAAGTTAATATATTTGATTGTGTCAGACATAAGAGAATTTAATAAGCTTACCTTAAAAGAGTATAATATTTGGTTTTCAAATTTCTGTGTTAGGTGTACAGAGTAAAATTGTATATGATTTAGGTTGATGTTAAGGAACTTAGGAAACATTTTCTCACTACGGCAGCTTAAAAGGAAATTTCTTCTATTTCTATAGTTGCACATGTTCATGTATAGTTTTGTTGTGTTTGTTTCCACAAGATGATCAGTAGGGGATCCAAGCTGGTAATCTGCAATCCCAATTATTATATTATTATTATTATATAATGTATATAAAATGAAAAATATTCATAACACCTATAATCTATATATAAAGTAGGAAGAATACTTACAGGTCCAATGTAATGTCGGTAATGCGATCTTATTCAATTTTACTGGACCAATATAGTCTGGATGAGAATATATTTGACAAACACAATAGTCTCTGAGGTACATATTTTCAAATTCTGAAGAAATCATTCTCACCCATTCCCTTCGGCGATCAATGTCAATGAATGGGATAATCGATATCTGGAAAAAATCATATAATTTCTACATGCTCATAAATATTCGGATTAATTAGATATTTACGAAGGTGCATAACTTCTCAATATGTATAAAGTTGTTATAAATCGTAAGGTTTGTCAATAAGAAATGAGCGACGGGCTTAAAATGTTTAAATAAATTCATTTACACCATCATATTTAATAAAACATTTATGAAATAAACGTAAACAAAACCACGGGACCTAAAACGATTTTTTATTGGTTTAACGTCACTCTACTGTCGTGGCGCGAGCAGCATGAATGGTGAATGCTTAATCTAACCTTGATAATCTATAGGTGAATGCCCCTTTGACGTTTGGTTACGTGCATAGTAAACAGGTAGCGATTATCCGTGTTTATCGTTATTTCTTGTGTGTTTAAGTGTGTTTCTACAAGTTATAACTGGGAGAGATGACGGACGAAGGATTCCAACAGGCACAGTCCGATAATTTGCCGCAAATAGACTCGTTTATATTGACCACATTTCTGAGTAAACATGAGAACTTTGTTAGTGCAGAAGCAAAAGGAGCAAAAATGGAAAGGTAAGCATATGCTGTTATTACTGCGTGTGGAAGTTATAGTACTGTTTACAAGTATTCTTTGCACTGTGCTATGTATAGTATAACATAACCTATAATCTTTTCCTATCATTTTAGATCAGCAAGGGCAAGTTACGGTGATAAATCTGTAGGATAAGTCCGAGAATGTTAGTTGCATATTTAGGTAGCACTGTGTCTGATATATTTTCTATCCGCAAGTTTGGTATGTTGATAGCTGTGTTTTGTTCTGATTGTTGTTTGAGGTTATTGATCTTTTTAATGTTGTTAGACTTTATTTTGTTGAAATGTGTATCAAATTTTTGATTTTGATATTCTATATATAAGTTAAGTATGTTTAAAGGTAGTAGTAGGTCTTAGTTTTTCTATTTGGGCATTGATTTCTTTTGTGAGAAAGTTAATATATTTGATTGTGTCAGACATAAGAGAATTTAATAAGCTTACCTTAAAAGAGTATAATATTTGGTTTTCAAATTTCTGTGTTAGGTGTACAGAGTAAAATTGTATATGATTTAGGTTGATGTTAAGGAACTTAGGAAACATTTTCTCACTACGGCAGCTTAAAAGGAAATTTCTTCTATTTCTATAGTTGCACATGTTCATGTATAGTTTTGTTGTGTTTGTTTCCACAAGATGATCAGTAGGGGATCCAAGCTGGTAATCTGCAATCCCAATTATTATATTATTATTATTATATAATGTATATAAAATGAAAAATATTCATAACACCTATAATCTATATATAAAGTAGGAAGAATACTTACAGGTCCAATGTAATGTCGGTAATGCGATCTTATTCAATTTTACTGGACCAATATAGTCTGGATGAGAATATATTTGACAAACACAATAGTCTCTGAGGTACATATTTTCAAATTCTGAAGAAATCATTCTCACCCATTCCCTTCGGCGATCAATGTCAATGAATGGGATAATCGATATCTGGAAAAAATCATATAATTTCTACATGCTCATAAATATTCGGATTAATTAGATATTTACGAAGGTGCATAACTTCTCAATATGTATAAAGTTGTTATAAATCGTAAGGTTTGTCAATAAGAAATGAGCGACGGGCTTAAAATGTTTAAATAAATTCATTTACACCATCAT
Organism: Crioceris asparagi; assembly: GCA_958507055.1. Taxonomy (NCBI): domain Eukaryota; kingdom Metazoa; phylum Arthropoda; class Insecta; order Coleoptera; family Chrysomelidae; genus Crioceris; species Crioceris asparagi. Next base: position 52,016,489 of record OY293829.1, on the reverse strand, counting down.
ATTTAATAAAACATTTATGAAATAAACGTAAACAAAACCACGGGACCTAAAACGATTTTTTATTGGTTTAACGTCACTCTACTGTCGTGGCGCGAGCAGCATGAATGGTGAATGCTTAATCTAACCTTGATAATCTATAGGTGAATGCCCCTTTGACGTTTGGTTACGTGCATAGTAAACAGGTAGCGATTATCCGTGTTTATCGTTATTTCTTGTGTGTTTAAGTGTGTTTCTACAAGTTATAACTGGGAGAGATGACGGACGAAGGATTCCAACAGGCACAGTCCGATAATTTGCCGCAAATAGACTCGTTTATATTGACCACATTTCTGAGTAAACATGAGAACTTTGTTAGTGCAGAAGCAAAAGGAGCAAAAATGGAAAGGTAAGCATATGCTGTTATTACTGCGTGTGGAAGTTATAGTACTGTTTACAAGTATTCTTTGCACTGTGCTATGTATAGTATAACATAACCTATAATCTTTTCCTATCATTTTAGATCAGCAAGGGCAAGTTACGGTGATAAATCTGTAGGATATGTCCAAGTCAAGAGAGGAGATCTATGCATTGTTAAGGGCAGGATAACTCCAGAACACAATGTAAGAAAGAAAGCTTTCACTGTTGTAGTAGAATGCAATGAATCGGAGGGCGAGATCGTATCCATTAAATGCGAAGATTGTGCAGCATCTCTAGGTAATATTCAATAAAGAACCTATTCTGCCTGGGTATATTTTTTGTCAATATATGAAAAAACTCTTGAAACTTATAAGATATCTGCATATTATATAAAGACTGCATAAACAGTACCTTTATTATATGAATATGTGCTTGATTTACAAGTTATTGAAGGGATTATTACCTGAATACCTCAAATATAATTTGGTTTGTAACACTCACCATTATGAAACTAGAAATATTCATAATTTTTATATTAATACGGTAAAAAAACAATTACACAGAAATCACTATTCTTTGACGGCTTTAAGCAATTCAATAAACTTGATAGGCACATAAAAGAATAGCCAAATCTATTTCAATTCAGAAAAAAATTGTTATTGGTTGTGAGAAATATATTATAATTTTGTTTTGCTTTCATCTTGTGATGATTTGTTTAAATATTGTACTATCATTGTTTATGTAAGACTACTATTGTACTTGACTTTAATATGTATCTTCATTCATTTGAATAAATTTAATACTTACTTACTTACTTAATTACATGAACAAATGTAACAGATTGACACTTGTTTTTACATATATGCGTGAGAACATGTTCTAATAATGTAGGTATATGTTAATACTTACATTAAAATGGTCCTCACAACAGTGAAGAGATGAAACATCTAAGAATTTTGGATTGTTTCTTTTGTCGCGTTTCATAGCTTTACACCACTTCACTCTCAATATTTAATTTTTTGGCAACGAAAAAAAGAGTTTTTGTGGTGAATTTCGCATAGTGTTCTTGCACAAGGTACAATACAATAAATTTTCACCTTATACTTTTTGTCTGGTGCAGACATTGTGAAAACAACGAATAATAAATTAAAACTCTTTCAAAAACTCAGTTATACTAGAGCAGCAATGAACAGGTTGAACTCTGCTATCGCTCCCGCTGCCGACCGGTATGTGACGTCACGCAGTCGTTGTCTCTAGTTTCTGCGTTTACGCGGCAATTCAAACGAATAAAACTTTTAAGTTTATTTTTTTCGTTATTTTAGATGCGATAAAAATAAACTAAGCATCGTTGAATTCGTAATTTTTTGCTTTATTTCTTGAATGCAAAATCTAAATTTATGCAACTCCCTAATTCCATTGAAATAACTTCTCGGAATTGAGACAATAAATTTTGCTTAAAAACTATAATTTCTTCTTATTTAGTAAACCTTTCACTAACCTTCACTTCCACATGAAGGCTCCTTCGATAAAATACGAGGGGAGGCACACAACACTCATTTCAAAGAGTTTTAATGTCAGTATTGTAAAACCATAAGAACGAAAAATTCGAATAATAAATAAGAACATTAATTTATTATACTAACACTGACAGCCGTGAATGATCATGACAGATGCAGATTCCTGTAAAAGATACATTTGCTTTTCTTTAGTTCATAACGCAGTTAAGGGATGGCGTCAGCTCTATCAATAACAGGTTCTAGGCAATCTGAGATCACATACCCTGGTCACATTATTTTCAGTTTGACAAGCCTCTAGAAAATTATTATGTGCGTCTAGATAATAATAGAACATTCTCGATGAATGTCATGTCATGATTCAGATATATAAAGCCGTGTTGATCACGGGTCACAGTCAGTCTGATAAAGTCAGTTGATAACAGTCAGTCTGTGGAATCAGATGTTAATAGTAGTTCAGTCGATAAAGACAGTTTCGGTTTAGCTTGTCAAGGTGACAAGTGATGACAATTGTACTACAACAGAAGGTCGTGTACAGAGTGTTCGAAATAAACCATTGAAAGCAATTTGCGAGCTTTTGAGTATTACGTAAGTAAACTCACCCCACAACGTTTAGCATAGGGTTAACCGTTACAATAGCAACAAGTTTTCTTGCCAGCCTTAGTTCGTACAAAAAAACGAGTGGAGTTATCATCCAGACTCTGTATGTTGTATTGATTAATAGTAGATCTCTGTGATTTGGTGACAGATTGAGTCTTTGCATGTTGAGTAAACTTGAATAGGATTTTCGATATTTGAAGAAAATGGTCTGATCCGCACTCTGCTCCTCTCATAGCTCTAGTATCTTGTACCATTAGTTTTGTTGTTTGCTTATTTATAATTTAGTCCTTAATGGATTTAAGGTTAGCGCTTGGTTTGGTCCATGTGTATTTGTGAATGTCCTTATGTTTTAACCAGCCATTCAATATACTCAAGTTATTTTGCTGACAGAATTCGATCCACCTTTCACCATTTTTATTTAAATTCATCATATTGTCCAACTATATTGCCGTTGGCTTTCCACCCTATTCTGGCATCAAATCTCCTGTCAAGACTATTTCTTTGCGGTTCAAGAGATCTTGTGAAATAGGTATAAAATAAATATTTTTTCACTACATCAGCATAGTCAGTGGACGAATAGGCAGCGACAATTGCTACAAAGTGACCCTTTAGTTTCATCTGTACTTGCAAGACTCTATCGCTGATATATTCCCAGCTGATTATTGCCCGTTTGAATTGTTTCTTAGCAATAGCAACTCCGCTTTGAGCTCGCTGTTCTTTTGGTACGCCTACGTCCAAGTCTAGGCGCTGCATTTCTTTGAAAACTTCATGTCCCTTTGTGGCAATTCCTTGTATATTCCATGTTGCAAATCTCATTGTCCTTTTTCGTGCCTGTCGTCGTCTTTTTTGATCCATCATGTTACTAGGCTAAATTGGGAAAATTTGCATATAATTTATTTTGACTAGGGTGAAGTGCACCCTAAACACCTATACCCACGACATGGAGGACCAGGTATTTTTTATCGTGGTATTAATTCCACTAGAGGATTGCTTCACTGAGCTTAGGAACTCATTCTATCCCTCCCTTGAGTTCCTTTGGGAATGAGGTAGCTAGATAGGGATAATAAATCTATTAAATTGTATAATGACAATCAAAGAGCTAAGAAACTTTCTGAAAATTGTGTGTATCATAGACGTAGTAAACATATAGATATCAAATATCACTTTATAAGAGATGCAGTCGCTAATAAATTGAATAATATAGAATATTTGGAAACATCGCAAATGCCAGATGTTCCGACTATAAGTTTAGGTAGAAATAAACATCATTATTTTATAGAAAATATGTACGGCAATGGTAAAAATGAAAAACATATCACAAGAGTTTGAGGTGACAAAAGGTCTACGACAAGAAAGCGCACACTCGCCCCTATATTGTACAAGATCTACTTAGAGGAGGCGATAAAATATTGGAAAAGAAAATGCGGAGGAATGAGTATCCCCATAGACGAAAGGATCTTGTTCACCATATTTTTTGCCGACGACCAAGTTATTGTAGCCGGAGACGACGAAGATGCTCATTACATGCTTCGCAAATTGAATGAGGAATACAAAAAATGGGGACTTACTATAAACATATCTAAAACAGAATATCTGAAGGTGGGAGATAATACTGTTAATGATATTGTAACGTTTAACCCTGTGCTAAACGTTGTGGGTGAGTTCACTTGCGTAAGACTCAAAGTTCGCAGATTGCTTCCAATGGTTTATTTCCAAACACTCTGTACACGACCTTCTGTTGTAGTACAACTGTCACTACTTGTCACCTTGACAAACTATACTGTACCGACAGAACTACTATTAACATCTGATTGCACAGACTGACTGTTATCAACTGACTTTATAAGACTGACTGACTCACTCTGTCCCGTGATCGTCACGGCTTTATAAACCTGAATCATGACATGACATTCATCGAGAATGTTCTATGCTAATCTAGACGCACATAATAATGTTCTAGATGTTTGTCAAACTGACAATATTGTGACAAATTATACCTCACATATAGTTTCTGGAATGATCGAGAATACATCTGCTATAATTCTAGAACTACATAATGAAATATACAAGCAACAACTATAGCGAACAAGGTAGTAGAGATAAAAAGCTAATAAACGAATAACAACTATAAGTACATGACTACCATCCACGTTACAATATACAAGTGGGTACTGATATTGTGAAAGGTCGCGCAGCTTTAATTACTTGGAATTAACTCTATCTTTAAACGGCAGAAGCGTGGATGATACAAATAATAAAATTGGCCAGGGAAAACAAGCCATAAAACAACTAAACAGCATTCTCTGGAATAACAACAACACGCAGGACAAAACATATATCATTCCTTTGTTGAAAGTATCACGACGTATGGCGCAGAGTTCTGGGAAGTAACCCAAAGGCAAAAAGACCGTTTGTTGGTTGTAGAAATGGATTTCTGGAGAGGAAGCGGTGGCCTTTCCAAACTTGATCATGCTAGAAATGACCGTATCAGAGAGACCATGAATGTCGAAAATAGAATACTCGACAACAGATTTTATAAACAAACTACTTGGACTTTTTATAAGCCAATTGCTGCTAACAATCATCTAATCTTTTATACCAAGCACGAGCTAACTGCTTGAGTTCGTAGATGACCTTTTCATTTTAAGTACTTTACCAGTACATTCACATTTAAATTTCTGAGGCAATTGCATGAAAACAGTGTCATCTAAATGACCATTTGAAGAAGCTGTAGTAACATCCAAATGGGTAATTTCGAGATCTAAATTAAAACTAATAGCAAACAACAATTTCAGATTTTGAATATTTTATAACCGGAGAAAAGGTTTCTTTATAATCAATAACTTCTCTCTGGGTAAACCCTTTAGCAACTAGTCTAGCCCTATATCACTATTTAGCTTTTTCATGTACACCCACTTGCATCGCACAACTTTAAAATCACTCGGTTTGTCGACCAATTCCCAAGGTTCGTTTTGACTAAACGATTGAAGTTCTTCTTCCATGGCATTAAACCATTCTGCTCGTTGTTGCCCTCTCATCCCATCTTCATATGTAAAACTGCTTTCATACACATTCTCTATATTTTGACATATACCTTTCTATTGGCTTTCTAACACACTTCTCTGTCTTAGATGGTATTGCAGATCTTCTATCTCACTGTGGCTAATTTACTGTCACAGAATTCATCTGAGCTAGAGGTACCTACATTATCATCGTATTAAAAGAATACGAAGTTTTTGTGTTTTTGATTCATTCATCGAAAGGAAATTACATCTGAACCAGTCGTTACCTCATTTCTCAGCCACTCTAGAATCTTAAATTTGGTGCCTTCAGAAAAAGCGTCGTATCGTCAGCGAATAACAGCGTCTTCACATAAGCACCAACATTTTCTATTTTGTGTTTCGCATCATGCATAAGAAATATAAACAATATGGGACCCAATATCGAACCTTGGGGAAACCCTTACTTTATTCTTCTTCTCTGTGTCTTTCTATTTTGCCATTGGACCTGGTGTAATGTCGGTCTTTCCAGACCATAAAGATGCAGTTTTTCAATCAACAGTTTGTGGCTCACCCTATCAAATGGTTTTGTGAGATAACATGATAGAATTTCTGAGATCCACTGTCGGTCCATAGTTGATATTATGTTTCTCAAAAGCTCCAGAAGCATTGTTGTTGTTGATCTTGACTTTTGATAACCATGTTGATGTTCTCCTATCTATTATCATGGCATTCGTTCAAGATGATCGTGAGGGGTCTTGCAATTTCCAAGCATAGATTCTTGATAAATGTTGTTGTCATGTCGTATGTCTGTGGTATTTTTTGATTTTATTCCTTTTATTACGCTTATGACTTCAAATTCGGTTGTTTCATGAAATTTCTCGAGTTCATATGTAACATCATCTGCCATACAGGTATTATCCATTAGATCACAGGGTAGATCTTCACTCCTTAGAGTCTTATCTTTAACTTAATAATTCAGAAAACTTTCTTTATCCTCCACCACTGCGTTTATCATGCCAGAGTCTTTAATTTCCTCTATGATGACAATATTTCTGCTGGTGATGACTTGCCTTGTTCTCAGGTTGTATATCCTATAACCCTTTGTGTTTTCTGGGTATCCAACCAAGATATGTTCTTCAGCTTTTCTGTCCCATTTGTTTCTCTTAGCTTTGGGTACATGGACCAACATGGGGCTGTCGAATATCCGAATATGGCTGAAATCTGGCTTTTCACCGCTCCATAGCTCATAAGGTGTTTTGTTTATTCTGTTACGCAAATAAACTGCTGTTTTAACTGCTTCTGCCCAAAACTTGTTATCTAGGTTAGCCTCAAACATAATTCACCGATATCTCTATACTACTTTTCTATTTAGTCTCTCGTACAAGCCGTTCTGTTCCGGTGTGGGGGTTCGTTGTTTGATGTATAATACCATTTATCTTTAGAAAACTATCAAACTCCAGTGAACAAAACTCCCCGCCATTTACTGTTCTCAATACCTTTAGTTTTCTCCCCGTCTGTATTTCAGCTAGAGCTTTGAAATCTTTGAAATAGGCAAAGACTTGAATTTTGGCCTTGAGGAAAAACAAATGCCATCCTGCTGTGATCATCCACAAATAGTAGAAAATATCTGGCCAGTCCATTGGAGATCCGTTTTCGTTTCCCTTTGTTTGGAAAAGGCAATCGAAACCGCTTTTCCTCACAACATGTGACACATTTGAACATTCCAGCTTCCGCTTTATCTGCATTCGAAGTTCCTTGTACAGCGCCTTTTTTCATAGCATCCAGATTCTTATTATTAATGTGCCCCAACCTTCGATGCAAAGTTTGACTATTCACATTTGTAGCAGAACATGCCAACAAATGTTCTGACTTAATATACAGTCTGTATCTCGATTCACTAGATTTTCTTTTCCCACCAATACATACTGGCAATGTCATATGTAGCAAACTTCTTTTTCAAAGTTAACCTTGTTTCCATTTCGTATCATCTGACTTACTGAAATAAATTTGATTGAGAGGTTAGGAACGTATAAATCATCATTAACAAGAATATTAAACTCTGAATTGTCAACTATGGTCGTAATTATAGGTATTTTCTCATGATTCGCAATTACTATTTCTGTTACTTTGAGGCTGAGCGATATATTTTGTAAACAACTTTTATCTGTGATCATATGCGAAATTGCGCCTGAATCTACGTACCAATCTGATCTCTTGAACGATTTATTTAGAAATATTGCACTAAATGTATTGCTTTCACGTTTATTCTGTGTAATATTTGGACATTTATTCATGTAATGACCGAGTTGTTGTTTGTAACACCGGCTTGTTTTGACAGTTAAAGATGGTGGCGATGGCATTTTCGACTTATCTGCAGTGTTGCCAGTTTTCTTTTTATTTCGCAGCTGCCAACCTTTCGACAAAAATGCACTGTTTGCATTGTTTGTTCCTGGATGTTCCATTTCAATTTCCGAACCCATATCAAGCAATTTCGACTCGATGGCATCCGTGCTGATAACCAATCCGGAAGATCGATCGCAATTATCATTGGGGCAAATCTATCTGTTAGCCCCGCCAACAATAGTGAGCCTATCCACTCATCAGTGATCTGGAATCCGGTACCCTTTACCTTCTGTACTGTATCCACCATTTGCGTTACGTAGACACCCATCGATTCACAATCTTCGAGCCGAATAGAAATTAGCTGGAGAAGTAGGCTGATGCGACGCGTAAACCCAGAGTCATCGTATAAATTTTTCAAACGTTTCTATACACCTTCTACTGTTTTCTTGTTCTTGATGTGAACATAGATTGATGAATTAATCGTCATGATGAGCTTGCCTTTAGCTTTTTTTGTCAGTTGTAGGAACATCATCTGACGATTCTTGATTTTGAATATCTACTTCATACAACATTAAGCAGCAAACGCCCACTCATCGTAAATATGGCGACCTTTTAACTTGGGCACGTTCACTTTGTAACTTCCACCTATTTTGAATATGCAATAAGAGGCAGGTGAAAGTTCAACTTTACGAGTCTGGGCCCCTAAACTATCGAATCACAGTAGTAGTTTTTAATAGACTAACCTACATTTTAGAACAACCAATTCTACCTTACAATAGAGGTATACATATTTAGTACTAGATGGCGCCAGTTGTTTGGTCTTCATTATTTGTTTCCATAGAATAATAACAAAAATAACAACATTAATTGAAAATGAAATTAATAATACATTCTGAGGGATTTCAGCACGGCGTTCAAGTTTAGGACCTGTTACGGAGCAGGACCAAAGCAGTAACTAATCTACCAATTAATGAATGGTAATTATAGCATCCCCCCATTTTATTGAAAAACCAAAGTTTCCAAACGATAAAATAAAATAATCCCTTAATAATATGCCTATATTCTCACTAGAAATTCTGGTCCAGTTAAAAGATGAGTCTTTGTCAAAAGGAGTTTTTCCTAATTTCCTCAAAGTTAGTGTAATTATTCTTCTTCACAAAGATATGTCGGATCCATCAAATTTTCGATTTTCGATCCGTCTCTCTTATTCCAACCTTGGGAAAAATTGTGAAGAAACTGGTCAAAACTAGACTGATGAAGTTTCTATCAGATCAAAATGTACTGAGTCCTGAATTCTATTGCGCAAGCTCCAACTTTATGGGTTCAGGGACCAAAGCCTTAGTTGGATTGAGTCATACCTAAGTGAGCGAACACAATTTGTAAGAACAAACGCTAAATCAGAAATTGGATTAGTTAAATATGGTGTGCCTCAGGGCTCAATCCTGAGACCTATCTTGTTTTTATTGTATTTAAACGATTTGGCTAATCTTAAGATCGATGGTTGTATTATTATATTTACAGACGACACAACACAAACACAATCTTTTGGTATAAGACCGATATTCATATTATTGCAATTTTCTTATGATATCTCTAGTGTGAAAACGTGGCTCAACTCTAAGCTCTTCAACTGTAATTTATCAGATATTCCTTTGAGTACTGAAGTGTCATTGAGCATGCGTATTCAAGTAAATTTCTTGGAATCCATCTGGATAACAACCTTAATTCTGAGAACCGTGCGAAGTCATTGAATGAAAACTAATATATGGGTGTTATGTCTTGCGGATGGTGTCGAGAGAATAGGAACCAGCAGCAGCGAAGGTGATATATCACTGTGGTTTGTTGAAGTAAATACACTTTCTTACTAGTTAAAAAGTAATAATTAACAATAGAATAATAATTTGTTTTTAGCGGCAAGAAATGTCAGAACGTTATATCTTCTAACGGAAAGAAATGTTCGCTGAGGCTACAATCATAAAACATGTTTTGATACAGAGAATGATGATTTGAATATAAAAAATGACAAAATAATTCGAATTCTAAATAATGTTCGTCTTACCATTACCAGCTCACACACAGCCACATACTGCCTTCCCAGTGACAAGGGTCAGTTACTTAGATGGAAACTGAACTCGTCGTCCAAAACGTGTATGTTGAGGTAGTTCTGTCGGGTGGTAGTAGGAACGTTTTGACGATTTTGCAGATGTATCAACAGGTTTGGATAGATTGGCAGATATTTTTGAAGGTGGTGGATTTTTGTCCATGGTTGGTTTGGTTACATAAATTCCCGCATTACTGGAGCAAACAAAAAAATTAAATTAAGAACTGATTTTATTCACAGAGACAAATCTTTACGTCTTACTTAAATTGTATCTTATTTCAACATCAATGACATTTCAACAATTTGTTTTATATATAAATAACATAAATTAATTAAAGGAACATGATTATCTGAACTCTAAACGTTAAATTAAAATTGGTCAAATTACTCTACATTACTTTTGCATGACGTTCTAATGAAATGGTAGCGCACATCGATGTGTTTCATTCTTTAATGAAATTCAGAAATTCTTCACAAGTCGTGTGGCACTATGGTTGTCCATATAAAATGTTAGCGTGTTCAGTTTCTTTGGTAGCAGTTCCCAACAAATTTTTTAACCAAACGAGTTATTTCACAGCATATGATGCGGCTATGTACTCTGATTCTGTTGTGGATAATGCAACTGATCCCCAACTGATGACGTAACCCGACGTCGACCTTCAAGTCTTCATACCCACCTTCGAAATGGATTCATCGTACTTTTGAGTATTTCAGAATGTGCTTCGTTGACATGGTTTTTAAAAGTATCGGCTTACACTTTCAACGGCGAAGCTAATATCTGGTCTGGTTGTTACGGCCAAATACATCAAACTTCCAACTGCTTCACGATATGGAAATTCGATCTCTTCGTCTGGCACAAAATAGCCAAGATTTTGTGAATCATCCAACGTCGTTGATATTGCGTTGTAACTTGTCATGTGGTAACGATTCAATACTTTTCATGCGTAGCCCTGTTGATGAATGAAAATCGATTCATACGATCGTTGTTCGATTTCCAATCCAAAAAAATACTATAGTTTGAAGATCTTGATCTCGAATTCCCGTTGCCTGATAACAGACTCGATGGTCTCCTGCTTTTCTGCCGCAATTATCTCATCATCAACGTAAATTGCCAAGATCAGCGTTCCATTGTCTCCATTGCACACAAATACGCAAGAATCAAATTTATTTGCTGTGAAGGAGAATTTGTTAATGAAGGCAGTACATTTCCGGTTCCAACAAAGTGATGCCTACTTCAAACCGTATAAGCTTTTGATTAGCTTACACACCATCCATAGTCATATCGAATTGGCTGGCTTATGTAGATATTTTCTTCCAAAACGACATTTAGAAATGCCGTTTTAACATCGAACTGCTTCATACGTAGTTTTTTTGCCGTTGCCAATGCTAAGATAGCTCTAGTTGACGTGATCTTTACCACCGGCCTGAAAGTTTCGTGGTAATCGACGCAAAATTATTGTGTGAAACCCCACACTACCAATCGTGCTTTGTTGCGATCAATGCTTCTATCTGGATTGTGCTTCACTTTGAAAATCAATCGATTATAAATCACCCTTTGTTCGACTGGCTTCTCAACCAAAATACAAGTATGATTTTTAATGAGCGAATCGTAATCTTCATCCATCGCACGCTACCATTGAATGTGCTCATCTGATTGAAGTTCTTGTTCCCATGTTTTTGGTTCTTCGCTGATTGTTAACATTACATAGCTTCCACTGGATGCGTGGAATGTCAACCGTTTATCTTCTATGATGGTATTTCGATTGCGTTGCCTTCGATTGACAATATTTCTGTTCAAGATCTCAAATCGAAACGCAATCAATTTGTACAACTGGCGTGGCATAATCACTTGCGCCTTCATTATTCTCGTCCCTACCTTGATATCCGTATTTTCTGTGTTTCACCCCTTTCCTCCGCTTCGACATCGAGTGTGACCATCGACTCCTCTGGTAGAAAAATGATGCCCCCCAAAAATCTTGATATTTTGATAATATATTTGGTATTTATGTAATGAAGACAAAGTTTGATCAGTAAGTCATTAGGTACCATTGGTCTTCAGTAATGTCGTGCGATCACAAGGACGTTTGCACCTAATAGGGTGATTCATTGGGAAATGTGCATACGCTAATGGTAGATAGGGGTGACGTGGCTGGTTCTAAAAAACCTATATCTAATGGGTCTCTGATTCTTTATAACCAAGATACAGGGTGTTTTATCCATTATGTACGTTTTTTCATTTAGTCATAACTTCCGAACCCCACTGTATATTTTTTTCATATTCGCAACAAATACTCTTCATCCTGTATGGTACCGAATACTACATAAATAAACATGAAAATCCAGGTACGGACTTGGAAAAAATTAAAAAAATTGAATCACTTCCAAACAACACCCTGTATATCAAAATTTTGAAAATTTGTTAGCAGATTTGGAAAGAGCAGAGAAAATTATGTTGGACCAAATGTGTTTGGTACTTCCGCATACAATTCTAGTACTTGTTAATTTGAGTCAAAATTAAAAGTTTCGATGAATGTGTGGTACAAAATTGAAAAAAAAACATTTTCTGCTATAAAATCTAATATTTCAAATCTAATTGATAAAATCTTCAAGCATTTCGTAATATCCTAATGTTTGGATCCCAACATTTTTGTAACATAAGTCGACAGTTCTGTATTTAGGATTTAGTAACAAACACCCTGTATGTGTAATACAAATGTGATAATTGTATTTTTCCATTATGCTAAACTTCAAACAGACAATAAAATAATAAAAAGACTGTATTCCAAAAAAGTATAACTTTATTTTAAGAAACACTAAATCATTAATATGTTATTAAGTGGAAAGAAAAGAACTAAAAATTGGATTGAAAACTTTAAAATGAAATATTCCAAGAAAACTAAACTACAACAGATGCTTAAAGTGGCCACCATTTTGCTCACTACATTTTTGTTAGACTTCTAATTGATCATCTAATCATATCCGGATTATTTTTCAATTCGTCGCACGCCTGTTCAATTCTCTGCAAAAGGTCTTCTCTTGAATTTATTTGAATTGCATAAACTTTCGATTTTAAATAACCCCAAACGCTATAGTCGACTGGGTTAAAATCAGGTCCCCTTGTAGGCCAGTTATGAGGTCCACCTTTGCCTATCCATCTATTTGGAAAATGTTGATTTAAAAAGTCTCTGACTATTGCCCAGAAATGAGGTGAAGCACCATCATGTTGGAAGTACATGCCTCCAACGTTAACATCTGCATCGTGTAGCAATATCGGTAAAATATTTTGCAGAAATTCCAAATAAACTTCAACAGTTAGTAAATGTGGAAAAAATGCGGACTAATTAAACGGTTGTTAAAAACACCACACCGTACATTGAAGGAGAATCTTACTTGTGAGTGTGTCTGTTTGATAGCGAACGGTTTTTGTTGTGCCCAAACATGTGAATTTCGTAAATTATTAATACCGTCCCTAAGAAATGACCAACAATCTCTAACTGAAAGACTAATTATGTATAATGGGATAAATAATAACCGCTTCTAATTTTTTGGTTCTTAGTTATTTTTTAACATAATACAATTTCAACGAGTTAGTAACTATTTCTTTCCATAAAGGTACGTATACTTTTTTCAGCATAGAGTCTTTTTATCATTTTATTGTTTGTTTGAAGTATAGCATAATGAAAAAATACAATTATCATATTTGTATTACACATACAGGGTGTTTGTTACTTAATCCTTGCAATTAGTATTTTGTCTTAAATACGGACCTGTCGACTCATGTTACAAAAATGTTGGGATCCAAACATTAGGAGATTATGAAATGCTTGATGATTTTATCGATTAGATTTGAAAGATTAGATTTTATAGCAGAAAATGTTTTTTTTTCAATTTTGTACCACACATTCATCAAAAATATTAATTTTGACTCAACAAGCACTAGAATTGTATGCGGAAGTACCAAACACATTTGGTCCGACATAATTTTCTCTGCTCTTTCCAAATCTGCTAACAAATTTTTAAAATTTTGGTGTACAGGGTGTTGTTTGAAAGTGATTTAATTTTTTAATTTTTTTCCTAGTCCGTACCTGGATTTTAATTTTTATTTGTCTGGTATTCGGTACCATACAGGATGAAGAGCATTTGTCGCGAATTTTAAAAAAATATACAGTGGGGTTCGGAAGTAATGACTAAATGAAAAAACGGACATAATGGATAAATCACCCTGTATCTTGATTATAAAGAATCAGAGACCCATTAAATATAGGTTTTTTAGAACCAGCTACGTCGTCCCTATTTACCATTCGCGTATGCCTATTTCCCAATGAATCACCCTGTATAAACAAGAAGACAAAAAAAGGACAAGAAAATCTGCTCCCAGAATTGGCTGATTGACATCAGCAATAGTTACGATAAGTCGAGTTTCAATATTTCACTTTGAAGTGGAAATAATAGATGACCTGCAGATTGGGGGTGATTACTAAAATCCTATCTGCCTCATAGATGCAAGACTGTTCAATGAATCATTATTACTGGCAGCTAAAATAGTTTTGATGGTTTTAGGAAGTCGATCTAGAAACATCAAACGTAAGAAATTATCTAATAAGTTGGCACCCTCAATTTTTCTTTTCAGGAAAGCCATTCATATAAATAAAGTTAAAAAGTAAAATATTATCCTATCAAAATACAATATACAAAAATTGATCTAATAAATATATTATATTAAATACAATGACATCTTGCAGCTAAGAAAGAGATTTTGCTCAACTTAGTCATTATTTTTTAATAATATCATCAATAGCTTTCATTGTCTGGATAAATGTTGAAAAAATATGTGCTCTCATTCATATTTCAAAGTCGAAGATTATAAAGGATGTTCAAAAAATGTGGTAATAAAATCGTAACTTTGAAAGTTGGAACACTTTGTGATTTCAAATGAAACCACTTTTTCTTTATTTGCATATTCCTACGAAGAATTTTATTCTTCTTCTCCAAAAATATCTAGAATTAGGCTTTTCTATTGAAAACAGGAACAATAATAAAGTTAATTTCTTCAAATCCATCTATGACTCGAGTGTCATGCTAAATTGCAACTGATAATTGATGACTGTTATGATACTTTCCTTTTAGCTAAAAGAGCTATGTTCAAATGATACCAAGCCGTGAATCATCCTAATAGGGTTGTTACCTTAACATACGATAAAATCAGTTGTACATGAAGAAGAAAGTGAGTCTGGTTGAATCTATTATAGAGCTACTTTATGTCAATCAACGACAAATAGAAACAGAGGTATATAGCTATCAGTAGGCGAAGCATTTCAGAAATATTGAAAAAAAATGTTGACCATACTATATTCAAATGCAGTAGTAGCTTTATGAGAGTGATTTTCATATCTGGGTTGATTTTTCAATTTGGACTGGCTCCGTTTCATACAGCTACTGAATATTCTATGGATGAAATTTATATATTCTATTCTATTCTATTCTATTCGATTCCATTCCATTCTATTCTATTCTATTCTATTCTATTCTATTCTATTCTATTCTATTCTATTCTATTCTATTCTATTCTATTCTATTCTATTCTATTCTATTCTATTCTATTCTATTCTATTCTATTCTATTCTATTCTATTCTATTCTATTCTATTCTATTCTATTCTATTCTATTCTATTCTATTCTATTCTATTCTATTCTATTCTATTCTATTCTATTCTATTCTATTCTATTCTATTCTATTCTATTCTATTCTATTCTATTCTATTCTATTCTATTCTATTCTATTCTATTCTATTCTATTCTATTCTATTCTATTCTATTCTATTCTATTCTATTCTATTCTATTCTATTCTATTCTATTCTATTCTATTCTATTCTATTCTATTCTATTCTATTCTATTCTATTCTATTCTATTCTATTCTATTCTATTCTATTCTATTCTATTCTATTCTATTCTATTCTATTCTATTCTATTCTATTCTATTCTATTCTATTCTATTCTATTCTATTCTATTCTATTCTATTCTATTCTATTCTATTCTATTCTATTCTATTCTATTCTATTCTATTCTATTCTATTCTATTCTATTCTATTCTATTCTATTCTATTCTATTCTATTCTATTCTATTCTATTCTATTCTATTCTATTCTATTCTATTCTATTCTATTCTATTCTATTCTATTCTATTCTATTCTATTCTATTCTATTCTATTCTATTCTATTCTATTCTATTCTATTCTATTCTATTCTATTCTATTCTATTCTATTCTATTCTATTCTATTCTATTCTATTCTATTCTATTCTATTCTATTCTATTCTATTCTATTCTATTCTATTCTATTCTATTCTATTCTATTCTATTCTATTCTATTCTATTCTATTCTATTCTATTCTATTCTATTCTATTCTATTCTATTCTATTCTATTCTATTCTATTCTATTCTATTCTATTCTATTCTATTCTATTCTATTCTATTCTATTCTATTCTATTCTATTCTATTCTATTCTATTCTATTCTATTCTATTCTATTCTATTCTATTCTATTCTATTCTATTCTATTCTATTCTATTCTATTCTATTCTATTCTATTCTATTCTATTCTATTCTATTCTATTCTATTCTATTCTATTCTATTCTATTCTATTCTATTCTATTCTATTCTATTCTATTCTATTCTATTCTATTCTATTCTATTCTATTCTATTCTATTCTATTCTATTCTATTCTATTCTATTCTATTCTATTCTATTCTATTCTATTCTATTCTATTCTATTCTATTCTATTCTATTCTATTCTATTCTATTCTATTCTATTCTATTCTATTCTATTCTATTCTATTCTATTCTATTCTATTCTATTCTATTCTATTCTATTCTATTCTATTCTATTCTATTCTATTCTATTCTATTCTATTCTATTCTATTCTATTCTATTCTATTCTATTCTATTCTATTCTATTCTATTCTATTCTATTCTATTCTATTCTATTCTATTCTATTCTATTCTATTCTATTCTATTCTATTCTATTCTATTCTATTCTATTCTATTCTATTCTATTCTATTCTATTCTATTCTATTCTATTCTATTCTATTCTATTCTATTCTATTCTATTCTATTCTATTCTATTCTATTCTATTCTATTCTATTCTATTCTATTCTATTCTATTCTATTCTATTCTATTCTATTCTATTCTATTCTATTCTATTCTATTCTATTCTATTCTATTCTATTCTATTCTATTCTATTCTATTCTATTCTATTCTATTCTATTCTATTCTATTCTATTCTATTCTATTCTATTCTATTCTATTCTATTCTATTCTATTCTATTCTATTCTATTCTATTCTATTCTATTCTATTCTATTCTATTCTATTCTATTCTATTCTATTCTATTCTATTCTATTCTATTCTATTCTATTCTATTCTATTCTATTCTATTCTATTCTATTCTATTCTATTCTATTCTATTCTATTCTATTCTATTCTATTCTATTCTATTCTATTCTATTCTATTCTATTCTATTCTATTCTATTCTATTCTATTCTATTCTATTCTATTCTATTCTATTCTATTCTATTCTATTCTATTCTATTCTATTCTATTCTATTCTATTCTATTCTATTCTATTCTATTCTATTCTATTCTATTCTATTCTATTCTATTCTATTCTATTCTATTCTATTCTATTCTATTCTATTCTATTCTATTCTATTCTATTCTATTCTATTCTATTCTATTCTATTCTATTCTATTCTATTCTATTCTATTCTATTCTATTCTATTCTATTCTATTCTATTCTATTCTATTCTATTCTATTCTATTCTATTCTATTCTATTCTATTCTATTCTATTCTATTCTATTCTATTCTATTCTATTCTATTCTATTCTATTCTATTCTATTCTATTCTATTCTATTCTATTCTATTCTATTCTATTCTATTCTATTCTATTCTATTCTATTCTATTCTATTCTATTCTATTCTATTCTATTCTATTCTATTCTATTCTATTCTATTCTATTCTATTCTATTCTATTCTATTCTATTCTATTCTATTCTATTCTATTCTATTCTATTCTATTCTATTCTATTCTATTCTATTCTATTCTATTCTATTCTATTCTATTCTATTCTATTCTATTCTATTCTATTCTATTCTATTCTATTCTATTCTATTCTATTCTATTCTATTCTATTCTATTCTATTCTATTCTATTCTATTCTATTCTATTCTATTCTATTCTATTCTATTCTATTCTATTCTATTCTATTCTATTCTATTCTATTCTATTCTATTCTATTCTATTCTATTCTATTCTATTCTATTCTATTCTATTCTATTCTATTCTATTCTATTCTATTCTATTCTATTCTATTCTATTCTATTCTATTCTATTCTATTCTATTCTATTCTATTCTATTCTATTCTATTCTATTCTATTCTATTCTATTCTATTCTATTCTATTCTATTCTATTCTATTCTATTCTATTCTATTCTATTCTATTCTATTCTATTCTATTCTATTCTATTCTATTCTATTCTATTCTATTCTATTCTATTCTATTCTATTCTATTCTATTCTATTCTATTCTATTCTATTCTATTCTATTCTATTCTATTCTATTCTATTCTATTCTATTCTATTCTATTCTATTCTATTCTATTCTATTCTATTCTATTCTATTCTATTCTATTCTATTCTATTCTATTCTATTCTATTCTATTCTATTCTATTCTATTCTATTCTATTCTATTCTATTCTATTCTATTCTATTCTATTCTATTCTATTCTATTCTATTCTATTCTATTCTATTCTATTCTATTCTATTCTATTCTATTCTATTCTATTCTATTCTATTCTATTCTATTCTATTCTATTCTATTCTATTCTATTCTATTCTATTCTATTCTATTCTATTCTATTCTATTCTATTCTATTCTATTCTATTCTATTCTATTCTATTCTATTCTATTCTATTCTATTCTATTCTATTCTATTCTATTCTATTCTATTCTATTCTATTCTATTCTATTCTATTCTATTCTATTCTATTCTATTCTATTCTATTCTATTCTATTCTATTCTATTCTATTCTATTCTATTCTATTCTATTCTATTCTATTCTATTCTATTCTATTCTATTCTATTCTATTCTATTCTATTCTATTCTATTCTATTCTATTCTATTCTATTCTATTCTATTCTATTCTATTCTATTCTATTCTATTCTATTCTATTCTATTCTATTCTATTCTATTCTATTCTATTCTATTCTATTCTATTCTATTCTATTCTATTCTATTCTATTCTATTCTATTCTATTCTATTCTATTCTATTCTATTCTATTCTATTCTATTCTATTCTATTCTATTCTATTCTATTCTATTCTATTCTATTCTATTCTATTCTATTCTATTCTATTCTATTCTATTCTATTCTATTCTATTCTATTCTATTCTATTCTATTCTATTCTATTCTATTCTATTCTATTCTATTCTATTCTATTCTATTCTATTCTATTCTATTCTATTCTATTCTATTCTATTCTATTCTATTCTATTCTATTCTATTCTATTCTATTCTATTCTATTCTATTCTATTCTATTCCATTCCATTCCATTCCATTCCATTCCATTCCATTCCATTCCATTCCATTCCATTCCATTCCATTCCATTCCATTCCATTCCATTCCATTCCATTCCATTCCATTCCATTCCATTCCATTCCATTCCATTCCATTCCATTCCATTCCATTCCATTCCATTCCATTCCATTCCATTCCATTCCATTCCATTCCATTCCATTCCATTCCATTCCATTCCATTCCATTCCATTCCATTCCATTCCATTCCATTCCATTCCATTCCATTCCATTCCATTCCATTCCATTCCATTCCATTCCATTCCATTCCATTCCATTCCATTCCATTCCATTCCATTCCATTCCATTCCATTCCATTCCATTCCATTCCATTCCATTCCATTCCATTCCATTCCATTCCATTCCATTCCATTCCATTCCATTCCATTCCATTCCATTCCATTCCATTCCATTCCATTCCATTCCATTCCATTCCATTCCATTCCATTCCATTCCATTCCATTCCATTCCATTCCATTCCATTCCATTCCATTCCATTCCATTCCATTCCATTCCATTCCATTCCATTCCATTCCATTCCATTCCATTCCATTCCATTCCATTCCATTCCATTCCATTCCATTCCATTCCATTCCATTCCATTCCATTCCATTCCATTCCATTCCATTCCATTCCATTCCATTCCATTCCATTCCATTCCATTCCATTCCATTCCATTCCATTCCATTCCATTCCATTCCATTCCATTCCATTCCATTCCATTCCATTCCATTCCATTCCATTCCATTCCATTCCATTCCATTCCATTCCATTCCATTCCATTCCATTCCATTCCATTCCATTCCATTCCATTCCATTCCATTCCATTCCATTCCATTCCATTCCATTCCATTCCATTCCATTCCATTCCATGCCATTCCATTCCATTCCATTCCATTCCATTCTATTCTATTCTATTCTATTCTATTCTATTTTCAATAGTTCCAGCAAATCGTGGAGGTAAATCAAAAATTAAAAAGTGGGCGGTAACTTCACGCAGCGCCGTTTTTTCGAAAAAATGAGTTCTGATGCTTTTTTTCATTATATTTGGAAGAGTTCTGGAGTTCTCGACCAAATTTAAAAATAGTTCCGTTGAATTAAAATAGTTACTGACGAGAGAATTTTTAATTGCGATTGCCTATAAACTGAGAAATATCGTTTTCTCACTGAAATGCAATAACAATTTTCTGTAAAACTCTTCGGGTGCTACTCAGAACTCCCATCAGAACTGTATTTAAGAGATTTGTCTAGTTTACTGCCGAAAATGATTGTTTTTCCAATTGAGCACCTTATGATTGCCGATAAACTAAGAAATATTGTTTTCTCACAGAAATGCTATAACAATTTTCTGTAGAACTCTTCGGGTGCTACTCAGAACTCTCATCAGAACTGTATTTAAGATTTGTTTACTTTACTGCCGAAAATGATTGTTTTTCGAAGTGAGCTATGATTGCCGTTAAACTGAGAAATATCGTTTTCTCACTGAAATGCTATTACAATTTTCTTTAGTATTCTTCGGGCGCAACTCAGAACTCCAATCAGAACTATTTTTAAAATTTGTTTACTTTACTGCCGAGAATGCTTGTTTCTCGAAATGATCACCTTATGATTGCCGATAAACTGAGAAACAACGTTTTCTCACTAAAATGCTATAACAATTTTCTGTAGAACTCTTCGGTTGCTACTCAGAACTCTTATCAGAACTGTCTTTAAGATTTGTGAACTTTACTGCTGAAAATGATTGTTTTTCGAAGTGAGCACCTTATGATTGCCGATAAACTGAGAAATATCGTTTTCTCACTAAAATGCTACTACAATTTTCTGTAGAACTCTTCGGGCGCTATTCAGAACTCCCATCAGAAATGTTTTTAAGATTTGTCTACTTTACTGCTGAAAATGATCGAAGAGAGCAACTTATGATTGCCGATAAACTGAGAAACAACGTTTTATCACTAAAATGCTATAACAATTTTCTGTAGAACTCTTCGGTCCCTACTTAGAACTCTCATCAGAACTGTTTTTAAATAGTTTTTATTACTTTCGGTTCTTGTATCAATGGACTCCGCAGCGATTTCTCAGGCCCCATACGGTCTAGAGACTTGAAATTTCGAATTTGTACTTAGATCGCAAACATCTCGCCGCCTGTTAAGCTCCAAGTGTGATCCAATATTGGTAATTATAATTATCTCATTCAATCTCATTCAACCAAGATCATTATAATGTCGACATGGAACGACAATGGGATCACTGGAATTACGCACGAGCATGGAGCGTATATATACGTCTCGTTCTCTGGTATATAGGTACTTTCTGGAAGATCGTCTATGGTTATGTCGCAATTGTCAGACGTCAGACGTTATTGTTAATTTAAAGTTTAATTTTGTGTTGTGGTAGACAAACAGTAATTTGTTATGGAATTGCTGTTGCTGGCAAACACATATACATAACTACATAAGTATAGTTAAAATCGAGAAAAGGATAGCAATAGTAGGTACTCATCGGTACAGTTTAAATCTTAAATGCCCAATAAAAACTATTTTTAATTTTTTTTAAAAATTTCACTTGTTAAGATTTGTTTACACTACTGAGGAAAAAGATTGTTTTTCGAAGTGAGCACCTTATGTTTGCCGATAAACTGAAAAATATCGTTTTCTCACTGAAATGCTACTAAAATTTTCTGTAGAACTCTTCTGGCGCTACTCAGAACTCCCATCAGAAATGTTTTTAAGATTTTTTTACTTTACTGCCGAAAATGATCGAAGTGAGCAACTTATGATTGCCGATAAACTGAGAAACAAACGTTTTCTCACTGAAATGCTATTACAATTTTCTGTAGAACTCTTCGGGCGCTACTCAGAGCTCCTATCAGAAATGTTTTTAAGATTTGTTTACTTTACTGTCGAAAATGATCGAAGTATGTGAGCAACTTATGATTGCCGATAAACTGAGAAACAACGTTTTTTCACTAAAATGCTGTAACAATTTTCTGTAGAACTCTTCGGGCGCTACATAGAACTCCCATCAGAAATGTTTTTAATATTTGCTTACTCTACTGCCGAAAATGATTCTTTTTTGAAGTGAGCACCTTATGATTGCCGATAAACTGAGAAATATCGTTTTCTCACTGAAATGATATAACAATTTTCTGTAGTACTCTTTGTGCGCTACTCAGAACTCTCATCAGAAGTGTTTTTAAAATTTATTTACTCTACTGCCGAAAATGCTTGTTTTTCGAAGTGAGCACCTTATGGTTGCCGATAAACTGAGAAATATCGTTTTCTCACTGAAATGATATAACAATTTTCTGTAGTACTCTTTGTGCGCTACTCAGAACTCTCATCAGAAGTGTTTTTAAAATTTATTTACTCTACTGCCGAAAATGCTTGTTTTTCGAAGTGAGCACCTTATGATTGCCGATATACTGAGAAATATCGTTTTCTCGATGAAATGCTATTACATTTTTCTGAAGAACTCTTCGGGAGCTACTCAGAACTCCCAACAGAACTGTTTTTAAAATGTGTTTACTTTAGTGCAGAAAATAATTATTGATCGAAGGGAGCACCTTATGATTGCCGATAAATTGACAATTATTGTTTTTCTACAAAAATGCTATAACAATTTTCTGTAGAACTTTTTGGGCGCTACTCAGAGATCCTATCAGAACTGTTTTTGAGGTTTATTAAAATTTTCTATCATTTAAAAATTCTTTAGTCAGTAACTTTTTTAATTCAACGGAACTATTTTTGAATTTGGTCCAGAACTCTAGAACTCTTCCAAATATACCGAAGAAAAGCATCAGAACTAATTTTTTCGAAAAAAACGGCGCTGCGTGAAGTTAGCCCTCACTTTTTAATTTTTAGATTTACCTGCACGGTTTGCAGGAACTATTGAAAATTTCATACAGGAACTCCAGAACTCTTTCAGATTTACCCAGAACTCACATAAAAATAATGTTTTTCGAAAAAGACGGCGCCAACTTCACATGAGTTTAGCGGTGGCCATATTTTTCTACAATCTGTGTAAGAAATTACTATGCTTGAGATATTTCATGAGGTTTAAAACGTTGCAATTTGGTCCTAGAATAGTTTTGACAGAATTGTCTATATTGTATGTGATTCTATACATTTCATATAAACGACATAATACTAGAATGTGTTTGATAGGAGCACTTCACATATGGCACAAATAGATTTGGGTTCTCTGCTAATTAGGTTAAACATCACTTATCTCGTCGAATGTCGGTAATTGCATTCCATGGTCCGAAGTACGGTTTAACTTTACATTGGCTATTCTTCCATGTTCTGTCGAAATTTTCAATTACTTTGAGCCGATAGGAGTTCTTTATATGACTGGCTAGTGTCTGGATGTTAATAGAAGACTTTCTTATTCCCGGGAACAGCTTTGTGTGATGGGGCCTAACTAAAGAAGACTGTTTTATTTTCAAGAGTATACAGGGCTTCTGAAAAGTCCCGAGACGGTCGATTACAAACTATAAAGGGAGAAGTTCTAGGGTTCTTAAATCTCTATTAAGTAGAAAAAATTTCAATTCTACAGGGTTAGTCATGAAATTATGGAGTACCAAAGGTTCATATTTTTAAATGGAATACCCTGTATTTGGATTCTACGCTAAATTTAACACACATTTCGCATATAACATCCTATGCCTAAATTCAACCATTTTAAAGTTATCGAGTTTTGAAAATAAACCAACATAGTTACTGCATTCTGTAACACCAGTAAAAATGATCACACAAAAGTAATTACCTAGGGTACTTAATGACAATCAAAATACTTGGTTGTCATATGACATACTTATTTTGAAGTGACCTACAGTGACAGTTTCTCCTGGTTGGTTAAGGTTTACTTCGTCAATTTCCTACAGCAATGTATTTAAGCTAAAGTGAACGTATCACTCTCCTTATGATGAGAGAAGATAGGATTCAGTGACAGGGTTCAAAGCTACAGTGAAGTGGCAAATTTGTTCAATGACACGTTTTCAGATCGACCACCAATACTCAAGTGTTTACATTTCGAAGAACTGTCATTCGTTTTGAAGAGTTTGGTTCAGTAAAAGTCACTCAGCGAACAGGACGACCCAAAATGGTGATGAACGATGAGGCAAGCGTAGAAGTAATGCAATCTTTCATTGGGGACCCACACATTTCCATTAGAACACGGGAACACGGAATCTCTAAGTTTTCAGTACATAAAATTCTTAAACAATGTAAATTTCACCCATATAAAGTTAATTTAGTTCAAGAAGTAAGTGATGACGATTCTGACAGACCAGAAGAATTTTGCGATATAATGATTCAAAAATGTGATGAAAATATGTATTTTCCTGAAAAAAAAAATTCAGTGACGAAGCAACACTTCATGTAAACGGCACCTTAAATCACCATAATTGTCGCTACTGGAGTGATTCCAATCCCAAATGGATGATTGATTCTTACACTAAAACTGCAAAAAAGACGATGATGTGGGCCGGAGTAGTTGGTGGACAAGTGATAGGTCCATTCTTCATAGATGAAAATTTAAACATGGCACAATATTTGCAAGTATAACAGAATCGTATTGTTCCTGCGATTCATGCTTCTGTAGGTGAAAGCTTTGAATCGACATGGTTTCAACAAAATGAGGCGCTTTCTCATTATGGTCCTGAAAGATCAAGTTTTTCCCCTAAGGTGGATCGAAAGACGAGGAACTATTGAGTGGGCACCAAGGTGACTTCCCTTGATTAATCCCTATGGGGTCATCAAAAAGCAGGGTGTACAAAACGAAACCACGTGATGTTAATAAACTGAGGCAGCGGATTATTGACGACATTCAGCTTATTAATGAAGCTCAATGGAAAAACGTGATAGATGTCTTCTATACAAGGTTAAAACATTGTCAAGCAGTGGATTGTGCGCAGTTTGAACATCTTCTAAAATAATAAATCAAATAATGTAATACTTACAAAAAATTAAAACTTATAGGGTTTATTTTCAAAACATGATAACTATGAACTGGATGAATTTAAGGATAGGGTGTTATTTATAAAATGTGTCTACAATTTATTGTAGAGTCCGAATATTTAATAATATATATAGGGTGTTCCATTCAAAAATATGAACCGTTGGGGTCCTACGACTTTGTGACTAACCCTGTATAATTAAAAAAATCTGCCTAATATACATTCAAGAACCCTAAGACTTTTATACCAAACTTTTTTTGATACCTTGTATAGTTTACCCAATAATAGACCGTTTCGGAACTTTTCAGAAGCCCTGTATATAGGTTCTTGAGTGAATTCTTGAGGCATCTGTATTAATTTTATTGAATGTTTTTTTTGTGTTTTGTACTGTAGGAGACTGCATAATTCATGGGGGAGTAATTAAGGTGTTGTCAATGTATGTTCGAAGTAAGGTGGATATGTTGATGTTTCGCATATACTGTCGAACTCTATAATTAAATGGTACTGACTCAGGCTTAGTTCTTGGGATTTCTGTGTTTCTTATAATGAGGGATTAGTTTCCTGGTTTATTGGGATTGGAGTTGATTCTCACTGCGTATCGACGGCTCAATATTTGTCTACGTAAGCTTAAGGAGATTCTCCTGCTTCGCAATAAAGACTGTTTACAGGGGTAGTTCTGGGGCCACCTAGTATTAATTTTAGCGCTGAATTTTGGATAGTATCGAGTGATTTGAATGTGGAAGGTTTTGCGAAATCATAAGCAATGCATCCAAGCTAATTTTAGATCTTGTTAAGGAGCGATAAATACTGAGTAATATTTTACCCCCGGCTCCCAGGCGTTTCTAAGATAGGTAGTCAAGTAGACTCAGACTTTTATGGTAAGATTATGTCAAGTGTGTTATATGACTTTTCCACGTTAGCTGTTGATCAAATTTGAGTCCAAGGAAGGTTATGTATTGTGTGTAGCTGAGATTTGTGTTATTGATTTTCAGAACTGGTTTACTTTCAATTATTTTTTTGGAGAAGATTATACATTTTGTTTTGGTTGGAGAGAATGTGAGTCCTGATGTGTTGGACCAGACTTCTAATTTTGAGAGGTAGGATTGTATCAAGGTGGAGCTAGTTTCATCGTTTTTGCCTCTTACGTATATAATCATGACCTCAGCATATAGTCTTGTTTGTATTGGTTTCTCGGTTCGTTGTAAGATGTCTTTCATGGCTACCAGAAATAATGTTGGATTGATTATGGATCCTTATGGTATTCCATTTAATCGATTTCTTTTTTGTGATATTGCGTCATTTGTTCGTACTTGGAAGCTTCTATCTTTGACTATCTGGATTTTGTTGGGAATTTTGTCGGTATTAGGTTTCGCCGAAGAGTTTAACACAAAATCTATTCTCATCTGTTGATCGAAATTTCTTCAAAGATTTTTCCGATATTGGCATTTGAATATCTGAAAATGGCGGGTGATGACAACAGCCTTGAAACCGACGGTAATAAAAGTTGTAAATACTGAAAGAAAAATGTAGTTACTACAGTAGTATAGTGCTCTGTGTGGGAATCTATTTTTCATCCCTCCTGTGCAATACGGGTGGCAGGCTTGGTTGTACTAAATAGTAACAATTTAGTAAGATGTGTCCAACAAAGTGTGGTTATTTCAACAGAGCAGCCTACGTCAGTCGCCAATGATCTGCTTTCTATCAAGGATCAATTAATAAAAAATAAGGATTTCATGATACCAGGATTAAATAGTAAAGAGTCAATTTTAATGGATAACATCATTCTCTTGAAAGAAAAAATATACATGGAAGGTGCAACCGCTTATGTGTACTCCGGCAATAAAACGACAAACGACTCGCATGATCAAATATTGATAAAAATAAAAATAAAAATACAATAGTAACGAGACCCACTGGAGAAGGGGAGAAAGCCTCTACTCCTTCACTCGAGCCCCTTGATAAAAAAAACGGCCAAACGGCAGAAAAATCGTCTGCCGTTCGATTTGTCCAGTGGAGAAAGTAGTGGATAACCACTCCAGAACGGAGAATCTGGAGAATAAACCACTTCATAAATCTCAGCATGCTTTCGGGTGGGCCGATCAACAGAGACTACTCTGTATCAGCTGACCGAAGGCATCCAGAGTACTCTGAATAACAAAGAAATCGCAATGTGTGCCTTCCTAGACATATCTGAGGCCTTTCACAACACAACACATGTGTCGGTCAAAGAGGCACTCATAAGGCGAGGGGTTAAAAAAATCATTATCAAATGAATGTATGAGATGTTGAAGGCGAGAATAGCTGAGACACAGGTGGGTAATTAAAACACCTCTGTTAAAGCCACTCGTGGAACACCCTAAGGAGGAGTAACATCTCCCCTTCTATGGAGCCTGGTATTAGATGAGCTACTCCAAAGGCTTATGGAGCTTGGCTCGAATGCATAGGCTACACAGACGACATAGACCTAATAGTTAGAGGAAAATTCTAGAGCACCTTATGCGACTTAATGCAAGAAGGCATCAGAACTATTGATCAATGGTGCTTGTCAGTGGGGCTACATATAAACCCAACCAAGACCACAGTAATCCCATTCACCTGGAGAAAGAATTTTCCAGCTATGAAATCCCTTAATTTAAATGGAGACATCATAGAGAGGAAATCTGAAGTCAAATATCTGGCAATAACCTTAGATAGCAAGCTTCTGCGGAACAAGCATATTGAGATCACTTCTAGCAAGGCAACAAAGGCTTTGATGGCTTACAGAAGTCTAGATGGTAAGACTTGGGGATGTAACCCAAAAATACTGCGATGGATGTACGTCATGATTGTGAGACCAATAATAACATATGGGGCACTAGTCTGGCAAGCTAAAGCAAGCCAGGATACTACGAGGAAAACCCTAGATATTATACAAAGGGTGGGCCACCGGGGCTATGAGAACGTGCTCAACTAGGGCATTGGAGATCCTCACAGATCTCACACCTCTTCCTCTTGTGATTGATAGAGTAGCTCATGAGGCCATTCTAAAACTAGCCAGGGAAGTTACCGGCAATGAGGAAATTAGGAATCGGAGAGTCTGGTCCTCTTTGACCAAATACATCCCATTAGTTAACCTTCCCAGTTACGAGATGATAAGGAAAATTAGTATCGAGAAAGCTTTTACTACGATGCTAAGTAGAAAAGTAGATTGGGAAAGGGAGCCCACAATCCAAGCCCTCAAAAAGGAATGCCATCAAATAGTACCTAGACGGGTCTTAAACGACGACGGGGACTGGCGCTGGAGTACTCGGGCCTGGCACCAGATGCTTTCTATCGTTAGGTCGCTATCCAAGCCTCTTTCAGGCGGAAGTGCTTGCATTCGAAAGATGTGTGGAAATTAACCTAGAAATAAACTTTCACAAATGTGATATAGCTATACATTCTGAAAGTCAGGCTGCCATTAACGCACAGAGTTCTCATATCATCAATTCTAGGATGGTATGAGAGTGCCGAAGAAAACTCGATGAAATATTCAGGAGAAACAAGGTCTGTTGAGTTGGGATTCCCGGCCACTCGAGAATCAAAGGGAATGAAGAGGCAAACACACTTGCCAGAAAAGAAGCACGAACTCGTTTCATTGGCCCAGAATATTTCTGTGGTAAAGGTGTGGTACAAGAAAGAGTTTTAAGAGAAGGAAGAAAACGTAAAAAAACACTCTGGCGGAATCTCCCCGAACTGGATCACTCCAAAAAGATCTTGGAAGCTTTAATACTGCAAGATCTAAGGAGTGTCTGGATCTTAGCAAGAATATGCTACACCTCCTCACTGGGTTCTTTACTGGGCATTGTCAACTTAGAAAGCACCTAACGAGAATGAGGTGGAGAGGAATCTCCGAATCACCTGCTGACAGAATGCCTCGCCATTGCCAGCCAACGCAAAAAATTGAATTGATGTTTGTAAGATGTCTTCTTCTTCTTTAAGTACCCTTTCCTCTTCAAACGTTGGCAATCATTAGCGCTATCTGTACCTTGTCGAGTGTTTTTCTAAAGAGACTTGTCGTAGTCTCACCATACCATTGCCGCAAATTTCTTAGCCACGATGCTTTTCGACGTCCGGGTCCTCTTCTGCCTTCGATCCTTCCTTATATTATTAATTTGAGGAGTCCGTATTTTTCGTTTCTGAGAATGTGTATTCCAACCTTCGTTTACATTGCGCACTCTATCCATCCAGGATAATTTCCAGTTTTTTACACATAGCGTCGGTTAGAGTCCAGGCCTCAATTCCATAATAGAGTGCGAACGGAGAGTGAAAGACTTCGGTAACATAACACGGGCTTCACTCTTACAATTGATGATCTAGCTTTTTCAATTCGGGCATGGACCTCCTGCATATTATGCCGGTTTTCGTTGATCTGGCATCCAAGACATTTGTATAACTGAAGGCGTTCGATTTGTTTGTTCTGCACCTGTAGAATACCTCCTGCAACTTGAAACCTACTTATGACAATCCATTTGTTTTTTTCATATTTTTTTATATTTAAAGTTAATTTTCTTGTGCATATTAAAAGTATCATATTTAGCCTCCAGATCTTCGATTTCACGACATTGTTCTTTAAGCCAATTTTCTTTGGCTATTCTAATTTTGCTCTTTATTTCACGATTCATCTGGTGGTATTGCGGATGACCTTTTTTCTTCCATTAAATAAAGAATTTCATCAGTCATCCAAGCTTTCATTTTGATCTTAGTATCGTTTGAAGATAAATTCAAGCTTGCGTTTGTGAAAGCTTCCTTTATTTCAGTCCAAACAGTCTCTGCTTCGGAATTCTTCACAACGTTTACTTTGCTTATTCCGCAATTTAGTTCGTTTCTGACCTCAGCTAGCGTTTCTTGGTTATTCAGCCTTGCCATACCTGGTTTAGAGCATTTTCCTTTTACTGTGCACTTTGTCAGCGTTAACTGAATATTTGCTACAAGTTTTTGCCGATTTAATGCAATTTTTGTATCGTTTATTTACCAATAGAAAGTATATTTGGTTGCTGACTATCCTTTCTGACATACGGGCGTTAATATAGTCCAAGTGTACAGGCGTCTTGGTGGAAGCTGAGAGAAAGTATTCGAGACAACAAACCCCATTTCTTGACAAAACTGGAAAAATCGGTCGCCACATTCATTCGCAATACCCAATCCATATTTACCAACTATGTTTTCTATCGCACCGCTACCAATCTTTGCATTAAAATCACCCATAATAATGGTTATTTCTGACTTTTTAAGACTTGAGGCGGTTTGTAGTTGTTCGTAAAAGGTTTTGACAGCTTTGTCTGAGTGATCGCTAGTCTGTGCATATATCTGGAATTGAGCTGTAAAAATGCTACTCTATCAGAAACACAGACAAAATATTTTACCGTTTTTTGTAGTGATTAACCTGGTCATAGCCAGCATAGTAGATATGATGGTTGTTGATTTGACATTCTCCAAAATTTGGCCATCTCATTTCGCTGATCCCCAAAATATCGATGTTCATTCTTTTCATCTGTTTGATGGTGTTGTGGGTTTTACCAGATTGAAACATACTTTGAGCGTTCCAGGTAGCAATCTTTTTCATGACTAGCCCAGAGATTCTTAGCACCCTATGATCACTTAAGAACTGCTGGGAACTGAGGGCCTGTGCTTTTGGTTTTCCAGTCATGCTAATGATTTTTCCTGGGGAGGGTTATGAGTTGGTTTTCCGTTGCCTTCCTCATCGTAGTATTAAAACCGTTGAGATAATCCTTGTCACGTCTTTAACTGTATTATATGGTGCCGTCTTTCTTTCTATATCTAGGAATATGCCGACCAATTACATTTAATGTTGCTGCTGCCCAACACTAATTTTCTCTCCATATCTAGCTACCCTCACTTAGTTTAGCCTGCAGGTCGATGCAGCTTCCAGGGTGTGGCACGTGGAGCAATAAGTGAGAGCTGACTGCCCTGTGAAGACCAATTGTTTGAAATCATCTCCAGTGGATGTCTCTTGATGCGACCGTTTCAAACTGCTACCTCTACAGCGCAGCTACTGATGAACCAGAAATAATAATGAATGAAATAAATAAATCAATAAATGAGTATGCATTATTGGTTCCTTTACGCTAGTATGAACGGTATTGCCATATATCAATTCGGGAGATTCGTTCTCGACTGCTGTTTCTGTTCTGTGTCATTTGATACACTTCTCGTTGCCTGTGGTTTTTCGCCAACTTAATTGGTTGCTAGAATTGTTTTGTCAATAGTTCCCATTACGGATTCGTTCACTTGATATTCTTCTTGTTGTTTGTTTCAAATGGCAGTTAATTCTTCTTTAGATTTATCCATGTATTGAAATAACTCTTTTGTATATATCACTACTCGAGATAGGGCATCTGCGTTGATGTTGTGTTTTCCTTTCTTTTATTAGATGTCATACTTTTTTATCTAGATTCAGGGCCTCCTGACTTGTCTTGAATTATTTTCTTTCAAGAACAATAACCTTTTATATCGAACAAAAACAAAAAAAGTGATAACGGTGCATCAGTGACTGTAGCAATTTCTAATGTAACGTGTGAGAATAGGCTAAATTAAATTATTTTGCATCATGAACGTCTGCCAAGAAGGTCAGTGACCAGCTCTTAAGTAGATTTCAGTTAATGAACTAAGTATTACGGAAATAATCTACAAATCCTAACCTTAAATAATTGATATATACGTACTTAATGATCACACTGTTGCCAAGCCGCAAAAAGGGCTTCTAAGATTACCAGATCACAGTCGGAATCAAGTTATTATCGGGAACAAGAACTCTAAAAGTATATTATCTGTAAAAAAGTATTCAACAATTAACAGCCTTATATGAACCAGGATGAAATGTACCTTAAACTTCAAAAGGTAATAGATGGGCTGAAAAATCCACAGGAAATTAATGAGAACGAGAAAGAGAATATGATTAAGATGCTACAAGACGAAATTCAAATTTTGAAAAGAAATTGTCAAGAAAAGGATAATCATATCACTCAACTAATGAGACGAATTCAGGACTTGGAAGATGAAGTGTATGAAGCTGAATAAAGTTTTTCAATAGAAGGTCAAAGGCAACGGCCAACAATAATGGAAATTAATTAAAAAAACGAAAAATGTAGAAAAATATCATACTTCTGCAAAAGAATAATATGGAGGAGATGAAGCTCATTGATGTAGAAATTATCAATAAAGAAATGAAGGAGATGAGAGACAATATTTTAACTCCAATGATTTTCTTTCCCAAGAAAATAATTTCTATTATAGTCAACTGCATGAGATTGGGAATGGAAGGTGATCGGCTGAAGTACCTACTACCCAAAACGAACCCAAACGAGGAAACAAAAAAATGATAAAATCAACAAAACACAAGAAGAAAGGAAAGAAACAGTATGCCTGAGGATATTCCGTGATAAAATTGTGCGGCATCTAGGACTAGGATTTTATTTGTGTCTGGAATTCATGGTAGAGATATGGAACACAAACTTTGTGTACAGTTCACGCTACAGTGAAGCCAATTGCAATCGATAGGACACTAACAGAAACTGCCTTAAATAATAGCAAGGATTTTTAATGGCCGAACACATGTGATAAAACAATCATAATGATTTTTATATAAAACTTAGGCATATACCCAACCGTACAGGGAGTTCCACAGGAATGTGTCTTGGGGCCTATGCTTTTCATCGTATTTGCAAATGAATTATTCCAAGCGTCAAGATTATATGTTACACTGATGATACTAACATGATTATATCTGGTGATAGCTAACTGATCTGCTCTACAAAAATAGTATCGAAAAACATAATACGACGGTCAGAAAATAGTAAGTTCCTATTGAACCACAAAAAAGTGTAAACATATTTTGTACCTATACGACAAGATCCACCTACTCGTATAATATTTGAGGATACAGAGAAACAATTACTCTGTTATGAAAACGTGAAACTACTAGAGTTAATTTTGACAGGCATTTATCATGGACAGAGCATACCAACCAATTATGTAAGAGTGCCTGGTACAGAATCAAATACTTGAAAAATCACTGTATAGCGTAGATATATATTCTGGAAGTGGTTAGATATTTCTATAATAATTGTAGAAATATTACAATATACTTGCCAAAACATGATCATAACACTTGTTACCACAATATATTACAGCCCAATTCTTATTGCACTGCACTTTGTCAAAAAAAAATATTTTATTGTACAATAAATTTAATCCCAGTATAAAGTCCGCACAAAATGTCAGAATATTCAAAAATAGACTGAAATAATTCCTAGTTGAAAAGTGCTGCTACCACTAGATGAGTTTGTATGTTTGTGATAATTTTACTACATGTATGTGTGTGTATGTTTATATGTTTATATATGGTGTAGTAGTGTGTATTATCTTATTTGCTCTTTCTGACATATTACGTACTAGACGAATTGCTCGTCAAATTGTACTTCAGTGCATGGTGTTCTTTTTGTCTTTGTTACTGTGTAACAAATACCATAGTTTTGATGTATATCATAATTTTTGTATGCATCCTGTATTTTTGACATGTTTGTTCATTTATTTTTCCTTGTAAATATATTAAATGGTGAACGAATAAAGTATCTATCTATATTGTAGTTTTTTTCTAATTTGCAGAGTTCTCGATGCTTAAGATACGGGTCTATTGCTGATAACTGGTCCTTATGAAAGCAAAGCTTCCAAAGGGAAATTAATGATTTCTGTAATGAGAATAAATTATTTGGAGAAGTCCGAGTATTGTGATATAGGATCATTGGTCAAAAGAGATTTACAAAGTTCCACTCATTTAATGAACTCGGGAGTTAACTACCTCTTGCATTCTCTTTTTAAGAGATATTCTCAGGGGCTTAGATAATCTAGTGAAATCTATGTTGAATTGTCGATAGTATCCCTGAAGTCCTAGGAATCCTCTTGTCTCCTTGGAGAAGTGGATATTTCTTGATGAATGCTATCTTCTCTACGTTTGATTTGACATTTTCAGAGCTCAGGATGTGATCAAGATAAACAGTTTCCTTCCTTCAAATTTTCGATTTATCTAATTGAATTTTGAAGATCCTGAATCTTTGATAAATGTTCTTGCATTGATGTGATATAATTATAACGTTTTCCATAACTTTTTGGAAAGAGGCAGGCACGTTCTTTATTTTAGATCAAATGGCATACGAACATATTCAAGGTGACCGTTTCCGGCATTCAAATCGGTTCTTGGTATGTCTTCGGACTCATCTCAACCTGATGTAATCTGCTAGCTAATCCAAGGGTGCTAAAATATGTAGCTCTGCCTAATTTTTCATAACATTCGCTGATTTGAGACATATAATAACGATCATCAATGTGTTTCTTGTTTAGTTTTAGATAATCTCCCATTATGCGCCATTTCCTCTTTCCATCTGCTCTATTGGGAACGGTCCATCGCAGGATGAATATGGAGTGTCGCTTGGGCGAAATATTCCTTGGATTAATATGGAGTTAATGTGGCGTTCTACATCCCCCTTATGAACAAATGGTGAAGGGTAAGACTTCCTGAAAAAATGAGTTTAATTCAAGGTAACATTGGCATAATGAATTTCATAATTGATTTTGTCAAATGGAATTACTTTTAAAGGGCTAGCAATACGTTATCGTCTATGATCTGTCTAGGAATGATTATTTCGCAATAAGTTTGATTCACGCAATTTTGTGCAAATTCTTTTAAATTAGGACAACTTTATTCCAATAATTTCAAATTATCCAATTCTAGAAGTCCATTAAAACATCATGCAATTTGAATAGTTTAATTTTAAGCTATATAATACCTATGTGTGCATTATTTTTTCTGAAAGAGTTAATTATTCAGAAGTTATCTTTTATATTTGAATAATGAAATATTATACTGTCTAAATACAGGCAGTGTGTGGTAATCTTAGACAGGAAAATGATTGCGTTTCTTAATGAATATTTTGAGACTACTAGCATTCCTCAAGTCCTCAGGTAGATAGTTACAGTATATATTCTAGATGCTATTCTGATTGGAGTTTTTCTACTGGCTGCTTCTATCACAAATGGTACTGTGGCGTTGTTTTATGTCTATAAGTAATTCCAAAAAAAGTTTTGGTTCATAAGTTTATATATATATATATATATATATATATATATATATATATATAGATATATATATATATATATATATATATATATATATATATATATATATATAGATATATATATATATATATATATATATATATCACAATCATTTATTTATGGGTATTCTGCCGAAATGATAAGGGGCTTAAATGAGTATAGTCTTTTTGCTCCTCTTCTTCAGGGCTAAAAAGTACATTCAAGTTCTTGTACAATCGTATAAAATATATCTAAAACATTTTTTCAAGTACTGAACTTAATCTGCCATCGAGGTTACATTTTCACATCAGCAAGATAAAATAAAATAAGATAAGATAATTTATTATGTAGTTAACATACAATTGTTATTACATTCGTCAAAAAAAAATTAAACAACTCACAATGCATAGTAATATTAAAAAATATAATCAAATTAATTACACACAGAGTAGAAACAAAAATGTAATTTCCAGCGGATTAAATGGTGATTTCATCCTTCAGTTCAAAAATCCCTTTATGGAGTAAAAGGTCTTGTTAACAAGATAATTTTTAACCGTCTTTTTAAATTTCGACAATCCATATGTTCATATCTCTATATTGAACTTATTATAAAATAAAGGACCATAGTAGTTGTTAGCATTTTTACCATGTTGCAATCTGTTATACGGGACACGTATATTGTTTGTACCCCTAGTATTATATTTATGTGTCTTATTTAGAGTGTTATAATTACAAATATTTTTATGCATATAGCTAAGATAATGTTAGAATATTCAATTCTTTGAAATGTTCTCTGACATCATCTCTGTATCCCAGACCACAGACCATAAGAGCCCTACTTCTTTGCAAGGCAAACACCCTGTTAGCATGGGCTGAATGACCCCATACTAACAGACCATATGTACAGTGAGACATAATAAGTGCATGAAACGCCAATAAAAGCACACCTTTAGAGACTACTGACTCAAAACAAAGATATTGGATGCCAACTTTCTTGCGACGCATATGGATTGGAACTCCTATGACAGTTTAAAATCGATATTCAGTCCTAGAAATTTTATACTTTCCGGATTGTTGTACTCATTAAGGTTTTTGAAGGTAAAGATTATCTGCTTTGTTTTGTTTGCAAGTTGTTTGATGTAAACCAATTCTCAGCCTCCGACTGCGCCTCTGTTAATAGGCCTTTTATAGGACCTAGAGTTGATCCCTATGGAACTCCGCTCGAGACGGACAATATGTCAGAACATTCAGAGCCATTGCTCACGAATTGCTTACGATCTGATAGAAACGATAATATAAGGCTAAGACTTTCTTCATCAAAACTGTAGTTTCAATTTATCAATTAAGATAGAATGGGAGACACAGTCGAAAGCTTTCCGTAGGTCACAGAAAACAGCCCCCACATAGGTATTGCTTCCGAAACCACTCACTATTCTATCAACTAGGCTTTGTACGCCATCACAGGTGCTATGACCTGCTCTGAATCCAAACTGATTATTAAAGTATAGTTTATTATTTTCAAAATGATTAGTTATCTATTTCTTTAGAACACCTTCAAAAACTTTAGAAAAGGTTGGTATAATAGGTATAGGTCTCCAATTGTTGAAATTATCCTTGTCACCACCCTTGTAAAGGGGTATAACTTTGGATAGTTTGAGAACTTCCGGAAACAAACCATGCCGTAAACTATCGTTAATCAAATCAGTAAATGGAATTAAAATAAGGTTCTTAACGCATTTTATAAGTTTTATATTAATATGAAAACAATCTTTACTTTCCTTACTTTTGAGCTTATCAATAATAGCACGAATATCATTATAACTTACTGTAGAAAAACAAAACGAAATTTTACTGATATTAAAGTCATTATGTTGATGAATCTGGCCATTCCTATGTGATTTATTCAAATTATCAGAAATTTCATTAGCTACATTGATGTAATATGTATTAAACTCATTTATATCAAGTGTTAGATCAGTATTTACCTTCAAATGCTATCTGTGTGAGTTTATTATCTGCCAGCAAGCCTTGGGTAAGTTTTCGGAACCCTTAATAAAATTATTACATTTTTCTTGTTTGATTTTTAGTATTTCATATCTATATCTAGATCTAAATTTGTTTTTCATAGACCTTGCAGCTTCAGTAGTACATGTTTGATAAAACTCCGATATTAGGTTAAGAGTATCTTTCATTCTAGCCAATTCAGGTGTATACCAATTCTCGAAGGAAAACTGTTTCCGGTTATCCTTTACAATTTTACTTTCAATAGGAAAACATATGTCCAAGTAGTACCTAAATATGTTTAAAAATTTATTCCATTTAGTATTTACTTCAATATTGTCTCTTGTAAATGACCAATCTACTCTCTCCAACATATTGTAAAAGTGATGTGTACTCACCTCATCAAAAGTTCTATATAAGATTGTTTTAAGTAACTGGCGGATTATATTGTTTCGATGTGCCACTGTTAAGACCTTGTGATCTGAGAAAAAAGGGTCATAGACGGTCACCTCTCCATGATCTTCAAACTTTATCAAGATATTGTCAATGCAATTTTCTCCTCTAGTTTTTTTCTGTCACAATCAACCTAAAGCCATACGAATTAATTAACTCATTGAAATCTAAACATTTCTTGTTCTTAGAAAAATTAAATGTTGAAATCACCACTCACAATTACCATGGTTCTTGTTCAATTTATCCGATCAAAAACTAAGTTATGACATTCAAGAAAGGTCGCAAAATCACCCCTTGGAGAACGATAAACAGTAACAATAATCAAATTTTTATCTTTTTTTTTTAATTTTACAATTCAATTGCAGAGATTTCACAATGCACTTCTTTTGAAAATTTGGTAATGTCATCTCTAGGTTTGCGAGATATTTCAGGAATGCATAAAATCAAGGAACCACCTCGTTTAGCGGAATCTCTGCAGAAGAAAGATGTGCATTCATAACCTTTGATTTGAAAATTAGTAATTTTGTTTGCATCCAAGAAATGCTCAGTCAAACATACCACTCCTATAATTACCCTTTCTATAATGTAAATGTGTTTCTAACTCATCACCTTTATTTATCACTGACTGAATGTTTAAATGGAATACAATCACCCTATCACTGTGTCTGGCTTTCGTTGCTGAAGTTTCTAGGGCCTCGATGTTTGTTGACCGGTGACGAAAGTTATCTTGATGATGAAGCATTGAATTGAAAAATTCTTATTTTCAACCCTTCCGGACAATTTACTGCGAAAAGACACTTCTGCATGTTTTGTTTTAGGTATTGCCACTTTAAAGGAACTATAAAATCCATTGGTTTTAATTTTATCTACCTTGACCTTGTTTACATCAACACCAAGGCCAGATGTTAAGTGTCAGCTGTCACGTCAACATCAAGATTGGATATTTGGATAAGTGACAATTCTTTATTTGCTGCCTTAAGTCCATCGATTGTATTTTTACAGGAACTTACAACAAACTTCAGGTTCGTGTTACTGCTAGCAGCTAGGCGGCTAGCGGTACTAAGGTTTGGGTTGCTTCTGAATAGTACATCAGCATCAGCAGAATAAGGTACAGAGACTGCTCTGGTCTCGGTAAACGCCTGCGTAGTGCGTAGTAGTAAGATTCCGTTGATCACTATTTATATTATTGTTGATTTTCACTTGCAGATTGTTAGCTTGAGAACCATTTCCATTTTCTAGGACCTGTATTTTAAATATCATTAAATCAATTATTTCTTGCCATTCATTGAATATTTTCTTGTGAAGCTCCATTTCAGATTTCAGGGATTCATTTTCACGAAGTAAATCAGCAATCACGTGGTTTTCATGAACAGTGCCCGTTTGATTCGCCATGTTTACCATCGTAGAATTTAACACGTTGTCTTTTACTTTCTTGTAGTTAATCACTGCCTCTTTCAAAAACAACACATGTCGGCTCACTTATTCACTAACGAGACGGTCTGATTGATGATTGATGAATTAACATATCAATTATCTCGTCTTTTTGATATTTTTGCAATTCCGCAGTTAACGACTGTACATCCTTGTCCACCATTTTTAACTTCCAAAGCTAAACAGAAGAAGTAAATGCCCTCATATGGACACAGGAACAGTATAAAAACATTAATAATGAGACTTTTACAACATTAATACAATTAAAATTAATAAAAACACTAACAATTTTTTCACAAAAACAGTTATTGCAAAACAATACATATAAATATGTGTATATTTTTTTAACAATATTATTCTCATTCATTTGAAAGTATTATATCATACACTGTCCCAGATTATGATTCCATACGTAATGATTGATTCAACCAGTGTACTGTATACGTTGGTGAGAGTTTTTTTATCCAGAATGTTATATATAATTCAAAGTTTATATATCTTCGCGTCTCCTATATTTTCTAGCTAATTCTAACATATGTTCATCCCATCTTAGGCTTATCAATTACTATTAATCCGAGAAACTTTGTACTATTTGATTCCTCGATTGAGCCGTTAGGTGTTATCATTTGGAAGTTGGGTGTGGTAGATTTATTGACTGAGAAAGCTATATAAGTATTAATCAGAGGAGTCTGACATAAACAGAACTATTTCTACGTACTACATCGATCTGGTGTGAATCACGATGTCTCTTAATTGTCCTAGCTGGATGCCTAAAGCACAAGGAGAGGCAGAATGGAAATATTTGTTCTTTTGGTCAATTCTATGTAAATCTTGTGCTCTGATGGTCCATGACTGTATGCCGTACGAAAATATCGGGAAGACCAATGTTTTCATGAGTCTCATTTCTGTTTTTTGTGATTTGCTTGTCTGACCATATTTTTGCAAGACTGGCAACCGCGCTGCGATCAATAGCTATTCTTCTTCTTATTTCCGGTTCACAGCTACCTAAGCTAGAAATGAGTAAACCAAGATAATTAAATTCCTGAACTACTTCGATCCGTCGTGGAAGACAATGCAATGAAGACTATTACATCTGTCCACAACCATTAGCTTGTTTTTTTCTAGGTTTATTTCCAGTCCCAATGTGTGGCTGTCATAAGTAACATCACCATCAGCTCCTCTACATTCTGCATACCTCAGATTATTTATTTTGTCGCCACCAATTGAAACACCACTGGCGCAATTATTCAGTACTCGCCTCATAATGTACTCTCCATATGCGGTGAATAATCTGGGTGACAGTACATACCCTTGTAAAGGTTTCGAGACGTCTTTTCCCAAACGTATGTTTTTTATAATCGATGAAATCATTGAAGAGTTGAATTCTTTTGCTTTCTCTATGAGTTGTCCAGTGTTGAAAATTTGATATCTGGTACCTTTACCTCTTACAAATTCTTTGTATAAATATGCAATTCTGCTCTTTTGAGGTACAGCTTTCAGGATGACTCATGGTTGTTGGAATGGGAATACATCTTGTTGACATGGTCTAGATGATAAGCTACAAGATGTATTCCGAATGATTTTAAATTATTCACATTTATTGAATATTCGATATAATGAAACTATTTCCAGAACATTTATATTTGCAAAGTTTACATCAATGATGCATATAATTCGTGAAAGTCTCGGTGTGATTTTTACGATGTACTTACCTTACAAAAACAGATATATGTACAATCCTGTCAGGTGAAAGATTAGCTATTTCATTGTGACTGAAATTGTTGTTATTTTGGTATTGACTCTGGATCTCACTTATACTTGAGATGTTGTTGTGAATGGTATCATTCAGGACTATTATATATATTATTAATATCATTCAGGATCATTAGGCAACTCAGAGTAAATTTATGTATTACCTATGATCTCGCTACAGAGACGTACATAATTATTCTCATTCATTATGACAGTGGTATTGCCGTTACCAGAATTGGTTACAAAAATTTCCGGGTGTTGTTGCAAGAAATTTCTTTTTTCAAATGAAGAATTTTTGGAAAAAAAGATTCACTTTTAGATTATTGTTCAGCTGATTGCTTATAACATTAGTAAGCCTTGTTATCATAAGAAATGATCTCACCTTTAATATCGCCCAATTAGTGACATTCAATATATTGAATTAATTTCTGATTCTTCTATATTTCTACACTTAAAATTCTAGTCCTTAGACTTAGAGATTGTTCTTCCATATTTT
This sequence comes from Crioceris asparagi, assembly GCA_958507055.1. Classification (NCBI taxonomy): domain Eukaryota; kingdom Metazoa; phylum Arthropoda; class Insecta; order Coleoptera; family Chrysomelidae; genus Crioceris; species Crioceris asparagi. The sequence continues at coordinate 51,974,655 of OY293829.1, read as the reverse complement.
TGTCGTGTAAGTATATGTTGTCTTGTAAATAAATTATTGATTGGCTGTGTGACATGTATGATGTGTTTGGACATTGTACATATATCTTTTTTTTGTTACCTAATGTAAGTACATCAAAGAAAACGCACCAAGACTTTCACGATTTTTATGCATCATAGATAATAGGTTCTTTATATACGAAAATTAAAGGCAGGATCCCAGTACCGACTGCAATAATAAATATATTGGTGAGACTTCGAATTTATACGACTGACAGCGCACAGAAATGACACCAGATTGCACCCTGAAGATGTATATACATTGTTCATTGGTCCAGCATATCTTTTCTACAAAACATTTCATGAACTATGATGCGGTTAGCCATAATACATCAAGAATCGAATGATGATAAGGGACTTTCTGGGGAAATGGCTCAAATATTCAAAGATGGTAATTGCATTAATGCACAAAAAATCATTCATAAACTTTCTGTCCTGTATAAATACCTTTTTAGGCCTGGATGAGCATTATGATTAATTTTTACAAACAATAATTTTATCTTTGGATATATGACTATTTGAATGTGGGCGATCAAGGCCCTAGCCACTCATCACAGTCGTTATTGTTATTCTGTAAAAAAAATCAAAATATCATTCCATCCATGGCCTTCACACAAGTGTGATTATCGAATATAGTTTGATTTTTGATTGTTGTACATTGTATTATTAAATGATTTTAATATGTCGTCATTCTTTTAATGTTTTTACAAAGATTAAATACACCAGCCTTTTGTTTCTCTTTAATTTTTATTGACGTCACTTTTTTATGTACAATCTCATTTAAGTGTGAGTATGTGTATGAGCTTGGAATAAACAAAGAGTTTTCTTTCATAATTGCTGCATCCCCACGATTAGTTTAACTCTCAATCAGTCAACAATGATTACCCTCCTATATATATAAGCTTAACTTATAATAAACATCTATGTAGAAATATAATTAAAAAGTCTTGGTTGTGACTGACAATACCTGAATGCAGCTGTGTTAGTTTAGCCGGTACATTCTCATGAAACTGTATTCAAGAACGAGACAGTCTCGACTTTGTGAAAACTAATCTGGCAATTTAACCGCCTAGATGACTGCTCTGTTAATAAAATCTCAAATGTACTTTTAATAAACTTTATCTTTTCCTCGATCCAGCCTCCGGATCGAGGAAAACTTTTAAATTGTTTCTAAATCTCTTATAATTCCAACCTCCTGAGTGAAATTATCTTAACTAATTATAGATAAGATTTCTTACATTATTATAAGTCTTTTGTCGTTTTTCGGGCTATTGTTGGAGATAAAGAAGTTGCTTTTTATTTTCGTGAGCTCTATTTGTCAAATGAATTGAATATACAAAAAGGTTAAATGGAAGATAATAGTCTAAAATATTATACGAAACTACCATGTTTCTAAAATTTGACCGTCTTCTACTATAATTATTTCAAAATGAGAATATTATTTTGAAAGAATCAATGCATCTTCTGAATTTTCATTAGTGAAATTGTATGATAACTGGAATAGCGAAAGATCATCTGGAAATGATTTTCACAAAGAAAGAAAAATTAACGTATTGAATGTTTGCTAATGTAAGGCAGGTAATTAGGCCTTGATGGTTTGAATTTTAATAAACTTTTTATTTTCTTCTCTTTAGTCGATCTTCCGGAATACTTTTGTAACTAAAAATCGTTGAGAAAAATCTGGGGTGTCCACTCACTAGATTTTCCTTTGGGTCTCAAATTTCATCAAATATAAAGATCGTCTGATGAAGTCGAGCAACCAGTAATATTTTTCAGTGTATCAAAGCAAACAAGAATGGTAGTATTAAATTTTTACGTAGGAACAATCGCTTGAGCAAAATATTAAGAAGCAACCAAAGCATTTGAGAGTTCATTTGAGCATAACTTTTATTTTTCAATTCAAATCAAAATCATTAGAGTTGTTCTCACGCACCAATCTTGAGCAAAACATGTTTTTCGGGTATCGCCTAGCAACTAATACGACCAGAGTGCTCATTCTGTGACAAGCAGTATCGATAACCTACGAAAAATAAAAGAAAGCAACAAAATCGGCCTTATATTGGCACAGAACGACAGATAGACAGGCCAATGGCTAAAATAAGCCTTTTAGACTCAGCGGAATCACAAAATATTTTATCAATAAATAATAGTTTAATTTGAAGTGCAGTACTTTAATTAGCAATCTTGAACCTATGTCTACTCTTTCAAATTTTCTAATATTATTTCAACTACTCATTTCCACCATTTCTAAAAAGAGTCTCTTTCTCGATTTTCCTTCATGATATAATATTATGACATGATAATAGTAGGTTCGTGTTATTCTTTTTAGAAAGTCGATGGTGGGCCAGTGTACATTCCTCAGGATGCAATCAGTCACTTCTGTGCTATGTTAACGAGTAGATAGCATATTTGAAATTTCTCCTATACATTTTTATTGCATTTCTTACAAGGTATAATACAAACCACACTGGATTGAGACAAGACTGGGGTCCTGTCTTTCATTTTACTATATAAGGAATTGTATGGAAGAAGAAGAAGCCAGTTTGATGTTCTTGACAATATGAAAATTCCTGGGTGTGATTTTTCTAATGTAAGGCAAACATATTTATGATTATTATTATTAGCATTGTTATTCAACAAAGATTCTGATGTGTTGTTTCCTGCGTTAAAATTAAGTGGTTGAACTTGCACATCATTCCCATTTGAAGAGTATTCTGTAAACTATTATGAAATGACTGTGTAAATTAGATAGGTGTGTTAAATGATATTGTTAACGAAATATCTTGGATAGCTATTTTCAATAAATGTTCATTTGTCGTCGGATATATAAATTTGTGTTTCGTCATGATAGAAGACTCCTAATGTGTTATTTATTGGTTTGATCAGAGTCATGCAGATCAGTATTGGAGGCCTGAAATCGATGTAACTTCAAGCGGGCGCAATTTACTTTCGAATGTGGGATGGTATTAGGATTCAACAGTGTTGCTGAATTCCTATGAATGTCGATAATTTTAAATGGGTTAATGTATTTATTTGATAATTTATTCTTGATTTGAGGCTCTTTCACCTACACTACAATTTGGAATATTCTCATGAACATGTTAGTCCAGTGCCTTGGTTTTGTCTTTTTGTCGCTCTGTTCGAGCTCGGGCAATTTTATAAAAACGTGATAGACGGTTGTTTATTTCTCTCAAGTACCTACCTATTTAATTAATCCTCCTCCTTTTCGTTCTGGTGGTCTATATAAAATACTAACAATACCCAACGACAAGTTCATTGGGTATGAATCCATGTGTTTTAATCACTATGTTGTAACACATTACCGCATATGGAAGGCTATTAGATTGATGCTCGTAGAGGTGTTCGGCGAGATGAACTCTTATCATTTCCAGTAGATTTGAATGGAATCTTCCCATTGGATTTTGGATATCCAACACTAGAATAAGTGATCTCAAGATCATATTGTTTGCAAAGGTCTCTTAGAAGGGCGTTGTCAAGGTCTCTACCAAATATCTTTTATAATATACGAAAGCTGTTTTTCCGCTAAATATGATGAAATTTGTATGAACCACCCGCTTATATCACTTTCACTAACATTGGCACTCGCCGCTATAATTGCTTCTGGCTATCTTGCAGTGATGTCCCTAAAGCTACCAGAGCAAAGTGAGCAGAAACCAAATTACATATTTGGTGCTTGTTGCTTACATTAGGTGCTAATCAAGTGCTGTATTCCGCAATTAATTGCTCTTACCTAAAGTTTTTTTTGGAAAATTACTGCTTTGCTAGCTTTGGATCTTAAGCTAGCACAGCAATTTTTAAAAACAACTTTATGAGAATTTCATTTTTAGTGCTTGTAGAGCTATTTTAATGCCAATTAAGTGCTGTATTCCGGAAATAATTACTTTCATATTTTTGATTGAATTTTATAAAAAGAAATGTTATCAGGGTATGATGAGAAGTATCTGTGCTATCGAAAGTTGAGTATATTAATACGTTTCTTTTGAACACTTTCAAGTCTGTTTGAGTTATTATGGTAATGCAGGCTCCAAACTACGGAATTGTATTCTAGGATTGGTCTGGATATACTGTTAAACAAAAAGATCAACGTTAATGGTTTTTTTAAGATTTGGTGTTTCTGAAGAGGAAGCCTATATTACGAAAAGCTTCGTGTACCAAATATTCTACATGGTTCTCAAAGGTCATTTGTGAGTCTAAGAGCACACCTAAATCTTTTACTTCATATTTGGGATTCAGGGTACCTAATGTTATTGAGACTCAGTTTCATGAATTGATGAAATGTGTTATATTTCATAGAAAATAGTATGCAGTGACACTTCTGTATATAGAGAAATAACTTTTTTCCAAACAATAGAATTAAAATGATTGCAAGGCAGATTGTAGCTTTTCAAGGTCTAATTGATGTTTAATAAATAAGAATAAAAAAGAAATATCTTAAGATCGTTAGCATATAGACTATATTCACAGAAACGTAAGCACGAACCTGTCACTAAGAAATATGTTAAATAGAATTGGCCCTAAAATCGATCTCTGTGGCACCCCTGAGGTTACATTGCAGTTTTTAGATTTTACACCCTTAATCACTACATATTGCGTTCTATTCATGAGATAGCTATTGAAATATGCCAGAAGAGAACCATGAATACCAAATTCATAAAGTTTTTTCATGAGAATTGAATGATTTACTTTGTCGAAAGCTTTCGAGAAATCCGTTTACATAGTACACACTTCAGACATAGCTTCATTGACCTTTTGTACGAAATGTACTAGATTAGTTAAAACAGACCGATTTCTTAAAAAGCCATGTTGATTACTGTCAATTCCAATGAATAAAGAATAGAAAAGAAAGAGCATATGTGCAAGTTGAGATTTAAAACTTGCGACCAAGTCGGCCATATTGAGTAACAAAATATGTCGTGTCGTTGTTTTGTTTGTAGTGTTTTGTGTGTTTTGCTAGTATTTTTTGTATTTAACTGCGAATTTAGAACATTATTTAATTATATAGATATCTTATTGTGAATATTGGTACATAGCGTTTATATAGTGCATAGTGTTCTAAAACAAAAAAAATACAGAAGTTGGAATAACATTTCAGCGTAAAGTACTATTTTATTATTTTTTGGACTTTTTTTCAAAATTTGATGATAAGAAATCAAAAATCTCATTTCCTATAAAATTGTAAAGAAACAGTGACATTGATATCATGGGCGTGGGCATAAAAAATATAGCATCAACATTTTTTTCACCATGTCTTAATGATGAATCGTTTTATGATACGTCACTGGTAACCTAAGACGCCATATGCAAGAGCCATCACGGTCAACTGTCAAAATGCATTATCCCAATTCCTGTCTATTCTTTGTTCATAAGTCAATTCTACCCTTTATCTGAAATAGAAGCTGCTATAAAATAAGATGTTCAAGGATTTTAGCAAAATGATTAAGTAACGATATAGGTCTGTAGTTGGTTACTTCGCATTTGTCACCTGGCTTGAAAACTGGAATAATTTGCGCAATTTTCCAGGTTTTGGGACATATTCCATCTGAACAACATTTGTTGTGCAGAAGAGAAAAGAGGTTTGCTTAGAGAAAAATTTTTACATCACCCGCCACTATCAGATGCATAAATATTGCCATAGAACTTACAATTGGGAAGAGATTTTACGTTTTTTTTGTAGTTAATATAAGACCACAAACACTAAACATCCGATGTCAGATGTTTTTCGGTGATTTTAATATATTTATTGTAATCACTACTATTATTGACGTGATTGAATTGCTTAAGATTGTTTAGATGAAACATATCAAAAAAAGATTGGCTTAGCGAGTCAGTCGTGCCAGTGGGGTACAGAAAATTATTGATATTATCAATTCTCCAAACCAAATTGGGTACGTTGAGGTCTCCAATTATAACAATATCCTCGTTAACAGTGTTTTTGCTGAAGATGCCATCTAACTTAGTATTAAAGCCCATATTATTCCGCGTTGCATGGCGTGGAATATAAACAGTACATATAAGTAAAGTCTTACCCCCATTCAAGGCTACAGATACCCATAAGTCATCAATAATGTTGTTGGTATTTGACCAGGTGGAAACACACTACACTGTAAACATATTTTGTATTGCAATGAGAATACCACCACCATCGCTTTTCCCGCTTAACACAGGATCTCTGTCAAAACGAAAAACATTGTAGCTTTTATGAAATAATTCAGAAGCCACGATGTCAGCTTTTAACCACGATTCTGTTATACAGATACAATCGTAACGATTATCACTCACGGCAAAGTAAAATTCTGGAATCTTTGTCCTTAAGCCGTTTGCCTTTTAATAATAAATATTAAAATCCTCCAAAGCCATTGTTGACAACGCTTTACTTACCGCCGAAAAAAAGAATGTTTTAGGCCCGTAACCTATTGAGACTATTCTCGTTACTGATGTGAATAGCATGTGCCGCCTCATTTTTCTTGATAAATATTTCCATGTTCTTTATCCAACAGAATTTGTATTTCTGTTCTTTACAGAAATATCTCGCTTTTTTACATTTTCAGTTTTCTTTTAAGGGAAACCACAGATTTCTAAATTGTTTGCTCGAGCTTCCTGTTTTAAGAGTTCTTGAGTAACTTCATCCACATTTTGTGCCATAGACTTGAAAGAGACCATCTGCTCCGCGAAGTCATCTATTTTGTTTCCATACAAGTTTAATGATTCCTTGAAGTCATTGATCTGAGTCATCATTCCCTCGGTTTTCAAAATCAGAGTGGAGAAAGAATCAGCAAGATTACACCCCTGAACTTGTTGGCAAATCAGTAAAGCCAGGTGGAAGATTACCACATTTCAAATGAAATTTCTTTTGGCAATTTTCTTGGCACTCGACTCCCGGACTGGTACGGCTGATTGTCGTAGAACATATTGCACAAGAATCTGGCATCACGAAAATACTACAGCTACTGTAGTAGAAACTACTACTAAACAGCTCGTTGCCAAAACAAATACAGATGGTGTGACAAACCACAGCCTACAAACTAACTGTCGATTCTTATCAAAAATAAGCCCAACAAATGCACTTAACTGTTGCGAACACATTAGACTTAGTAAAAGATTCGATGGGAAAACCTCCAAACAACCGTTTTAAAGTAGAGACAAAATATCGCATGTATCCTACCTACTCACTGTTCACTTCAATTGACTATATCTAATTCTTTAATATTCTTAGTTTTAAGAAAGTTAAAATCTTATTTTTTTATCGATAACTCGTTAACAAGGTGTAAACGGAAAATTTTAACTTTCAATTTGTTTTAGCCGCCTGAGTCAAATCAAAAAAGGAGGGTGTCAATTTAGTATAATTAGCGAACGTTTAATTCTAGAGAACAGAATAACTTACAGAGTTTAGCAATTATTTTTGGCTTTTGTAAATTTAATCAGTAGGTATGGCCGAAAATTTAAGTTGGTTACAGAGCACAAACCATTAATAACTATTTTTGGACATCATATTCAGATTCTTCAATTCTCAGCAAATATATTAAGGTAATAATACAACTGACAGTTTTTCACGCTTACCATGCTTCAACTCGGAGCAATACGTAAGTGATGATATTGAGGTAGATTATTTGTATTTTTACTTCCCTCAATAAGGGAAGTATTGTATTCACGTAAAAAATCTACCTCGAGATTTTTGCTGATATTTACGATCACGAAAATCATGGTATCTCAAGTCCGTCGGTCTGTCTGTAGACTGTTGGCCGTGTAGCTCAATAACGGCTTGACCTAGGACAACGAATTTTGGAATGCATATTGAAGGACTACTGGCGACGCAATGTAAGGGTTTTCGTTAATCATATATACAGGGTGTCCAAAATATTAAGGGTCAATATAAGAACGGCAGAAGCGACGAGGTTGTTTCCATGAGCAAAAAGATTTAAGTTATTCAGGTCGATAAAGATACATTCTCGAAGTGGGGTGGTTTGTCGAGGGAAGTCATAGGTAAAGGCTTTTACCGTTTTTTTTCTCTAATAGTTCAGTGGATTTTGAGCTTATTCAGTTAGTATCCTAAAAAGACAAAGTTCTGCAAAAGGTTATTAAATATGTAAAAGAAGTTTGACCAAATTTTCTCACTGATGTTGATATGAAACCATTTGTTTACCGTAGACTTGAATTTTATGTGTATAAAGATTGTTTATTTTGCAATGACAGTATTATTGTACCAACATTTTGGCGAGAAAATGTGCTAACTGAATTGCATTTAACTCACCGAGCTGTTTTAAAAATGAATTCTGTTGCGAAGTCATACTTATGGTGGCCTGGTCTTGATCATCTATGGTCTCGACGACAATATAGAAAATTTGACAAAACAATTTAATGCATGTAATAAATTTAGGCCAAACCCACCAAAAGTACCTTTAAATATCTGGACATATCCACAGTCAATGCGAACATTTGCACATCGATTTTTTTGGGCCTATATCTGGTAGATATTATTTTGTAGTGATTGATGCGAACTCAAAATGGCCAGAAAGAGGTAGAAATGACTAGCTGTAGCACTAAGATAAGTATACAAGCTGTGTGTCAAATATTTTCTAGATTTGTCTTACCTAAGATTATTGTTTCTGATGATACAAATTGTTTCACTTCAGCAGAAATGTTATTTATTTAGAAAAAAAATAAAATAACGCCTATAACAACACCACCATACAATCCAGCATCCACGGGGCGGCGGAGAATACTCTAAAAACCGTAATCAAGGTTCCAATATTGATACTCTCCTGGCGCTATGTAGATTTGTTTTTGATTATCGTAATACAGCTCATTGTACTACTGTTTTCTCCCCTACTTAATGTTAATAGATCTTTACGAATTAGTTTTGATAAATTCTCACTCACTCAAACCAAATTCGAATATTATTTGCACTTCATGCTAATCAAAATATTCCTGGTGTATCCACCAATGAACCTGTAGTTGAGCCGATTAGAGTGTCAACACCTAAAGTTCCTCAAGTAGGTAGCTAAAAATAGTAATATACGTCCAAAATGTCAAATAAAAGCGCCAGCACGCTTAGTTTATAATTAACTAGCTGTTTCACCCGGCACTTCCCGGGCAAACAATTTCGTAAATTGTGGTACTTACGAAATATAAATTAATCAAAAGTTTTGAATATGGAACCCTTCTATAAGACCTACTCGCACGTAGAACCAGTCCGAACACCAACCCAGATCCATCCACAGACATGCACCAACAGAGAACAGCATGACAATATTCCCTACATGTGTCTTGGGATTTTCCGGTATGGAACCTTTTACCTTTAAATTCCAGTCGCACTGACACACTTTAACAAAAAAGTTCAGTGGGAGACTACATACAAGACTGAATCAGTCCTGGTAACAGGAAGAAAGAAACTTGAGACTATCACACCACAGGTGGGACAGCACCAAATCACGTCCCAACCATCTATCCGGTACTTGGGTGTGATGATCGATACTCGACTTAGTTTCATGCTACATGTGGAGCATATCACCTCCAAAGTGTCAACTGTGAGATCAACCCTATCAAGGCACATGCCGAATGTGGGAGGACCGAAACAAAATAGAAGGCTACTTCTGACATCGGTCATCACGTCAGTCATCACATATGCCTTCCCCATTTGGTCTGGTGCACTGGCAATAAAGGAGAACCGGAAGAAAATAACAGCGATCTATTGGCTAAGTGTGCTCAGAACTGTAAGTGCGTTCCGAACGGTCTCGAAAGAAGCGGCTGAAGTCATCGCTGGTATGCTACCACTGGAAGAGTGGAAGGTGGACGCAATGTTTGATCCCTAAGGTGGATCCATGGGTTAAACGAAAACGGCGCTGTTAATTACTATTTGACGCAGCTGCTGTCAGGCCACGGGTGTTTCCGAGCGCATCTATATAAATACAATTACGAAGACTCCCCAAACTGCCCAACCTGCAGCGGACAAGTAGAAAATGCGGAACACGTGTTTTTCGTTTGTATTAGGTTTGATGTACATCGTCGTGAACTGGAAGAAGTGCTGGTATCACTACGACTCTGCAGAAGATTCGAGAGCGATTCTATTGGGTGAATTGCAAAGAAGATGTGATACAGTGGTGCCGTAAGTGTGAAGTGTGTGCAGCCAGCAGTGGACCACTTGGCAAAAAGCGGGCAGTATAACGTTGGGAGTCCCATGGAGCGAGTTGCTGTGGATATTGCGGGGCCATTTCCTGAAACGGACAATGGGAATAAGTATATCCTAGTAGCCATGGATTATTTCACAAAGTGGACAGAGGCGTACGCAATCTCTAACCAAGAAGCATTGACCGTCGCCGAGGTGTTGGTGAAAGAATTCTTTTCACGTTTTGGCGTTCCTCTTGAAGTCCATTCGGACCAAGGAAGAAACTTCGAGTCAGCCCTGTTCCAAGATGTGTGCAGACTAATAGGTGGGAACAAGACCAGAACGAACCCTTTACATCCTCAATCGGACGGAATGGTGGAGAGGATGAAACGAACCATGGGCAAGCATCTTTCTAAGGTTGTTTCAGAACATCAGCGAGATTGGGACCAGTACATCCATTTGTTCCTGATGGCCTATCGGGCGGCTGTGAATGAAACAACTGGTCAGACTCCTGCTAGCTTAACGTTAGGGCGTGAGTTACGTCTACCCTGTGACCTGGAATTTGGCCGTAGACCTACAGTGGACAGTGTCGCAGGAGAAGGATATGTCGACCAATTGCGAGCCAGAATGGATAAAGTTCATGAGTTAGCCAGACAGAACATCCAGCTTGCCAGTGATCGAATGAAGCACCACTACAACATTCGATCAGCTGATGGAGTCTTCAACGTAGGGGACCTTGTTTGGCTGTATAATCCCCAACGACGTCGAGGCCTTTGTCCCAAACTCCAAAAGCAATGGGAAGGGCCGTATGATATTATGAAGAGGATAAATGACGTCATCTATCGTATCCGAAAGTTACCAAGGGGAAAACATAAACCGACTTGCACCATACGCTGGATCGAATAACCAGGAAGAAGCACGAGTGGCTCTTCAAGAAAATAACTTTGAGAAGCGAAATGTCAGAAGGTCAGACTCGGTGTGACAGTTGAGGTTCAACAAGACCTTTTCAAACTACCAGCCGACGTTTCTTTTGCCCATTGTGTAGCGGAGGATCTACGTATGGGCCGAGGAATTGCTCTTGTGTTTAAAAGGAAGATTGGAAGATTGGATGAATTGTCAGCCCAACGACCAAGAGTAGGAAAAGTTCTGCGACTAGCAGATGGTAATCGGAACCTCTTCTATTTGGTTACGAAGAAGATGTCTAGAGGAAAACCCACTTACAAGGACATCTGGCATGCACTGAAGAGCCTAAGGAATGAAGTCAGGAATTATGACATCAAGAAGTTGGGTCTTCCGAAAGTAGGCTGCGGGTTGGACGGGCTAGATTGGAAGATTGTAAGGAGCATGATCGAATACATCTTCCAGGACGCTGGCGTTCAAATTACCGTGTGTTGCTTCAATCCAAAAGGAGTGCACTCGGGAAAGACGATAGACTGTTACTTTTTCAACATGGGTGTTTGCCTGGCAGGAACCAAGTGCAGATTCCGCCATAGAACAGAAATGCAGCAAGGTACTACCAAGGATGATTCTGATCGGGACGATCAGATGGTAAGGAGGGGGCAGTGTAACGTGAGAACTCACCCAAATAATAGACACTCACACACACACGCACTATCACACAAATATCTGGAGCTCTGGAAGCGTCTCGATTGCTCTTGAAGGAGAATGTTGGTAATAACATCCTGGAATTCCAGAAACATGGAGAATCTACTGATTTGGTCTATTCTAGACGAGAAGCTTCGAGATAGGAGGTCAAGTGAATATAAACAAACGGACCAGGGAAGTCAGTTGGAGTTTGTCATAAAGCACGGTCAGTGACAGTTAGGGATAGAACACATAGACAGTAGAAAGTCGTTATAGTCCAAAATATATAGTGTGAATATAAATGTGTATATAGACGGGTAGTTATTGGTGTAAATGAATAAGTGAAAATAAATCGAACCCAGTTTTAATATAAATCCCCGTTACAATAATATTCAAAACATAGTCGTTGGCACTCTTGGGACAATAATTATTTTTCTCCGTTTTATTTGTCACATTAGTTGGCATACGAAAAGTAATGCTTTCCCACTTATTTTATCGTCTATTTTAATGATATGAAAAACATAACTTAGGAATATTAGTGGTCAAATCAAAAAAAATTATGGAACGAACAACTTCCCATCCTTAGCAAATTCTTAAGACTTACCATTTTTAGTGAGTGAGTGATCCAAAAACGCACCGTTATACAAACTATCACTAACGAATAAATAATGAGCAGAAAAGACATTGATGCCAGTTGGACAATGTTGTCGGATATTACTGAGACTGTTGAGATTTTGATAAAACATTAAAAATAATTATTATTTTATGAAGAGCGTGCCAATTGAAAATCGCATCAGAATACATTTTGTTGACGGTGGCACCCCCGTCACTTAGGTTGAAAGCTGCATTAGTTCTCGCCTCAAATATAACAAAGGATGTAAAATTCTTTGTAATATTCATATTCTATGTTAAAATTAAGCAATGAAATATAGCCACCTGGCAATAGCTCTGGTAAAAATTCAACCCAATCGACCAGTTGGTTTTAGACATTTTTAAAGATGAAAGGATAAGTATTACGTTCTATAAACAAATTGTAAAAATTCGTAAGGGGCATTAGGAGATGATTAATATTTTTCTTGATAAGAAATTTAGAAAGACCATAGAAATCTAAACTTTTGTTTGTTTAAAAGACATGATGGCAGATCTAACGTCATTATAAGAAACATTAGAGAAAGAGAAAAAACTATTTACATTTCGAATAACAGACCGTGGATCAAAGACACCCACTTCTAGATTTTCCAATGTTCTATGACCCATTGATACAAAAAAGTTATTAAGTTCATCAGGCAACAAATTACATGGCTCTATTTTCGGACCCTTTCCTGGTTTAATCAAATTCCAAATTGAATTAGAAATATTTTTTGAATCTTTTATAATAGCATCATTTGCTCTTACCTTGACTTCCTGAATTTTATATTTATAGTTCAGTCTTCAAGTTATTAGTTTGGTAAAAATAAGATCTTTTAACAATATCAGGTTATCACGCATATTTCTTAAATCATGCGGGAACCAATTTACACCACCATCACGTGCTCTAGATTTAATGGCCCTATCTGGAAAACAATTTAAATATACATCAACAATATGTGTATTAAATATATCAAATCGCTGACTAATATCAATTTTATTATTACCGATAAAATCCCAAGACAACTTATCAAGGATATTATGAAATGAATTCAATCCCGCGCCCGTCTTACAATTATTATCTGGACATTTCAACGATAAATTAAAATCACCTGACATAACAATATTTTATTACCATTCAAAATATTAAAAATTCCATTGAATTTTTCTAGAAAAATACTAAAACATCCATTAGGTGCTCTGTACCTAAATGGCATTTGATATGAGTAAAATCTAACAATTCAATAGAACGATATCTCACAGTACCTATACTTGTTCAATGTAATGCTCATATTGGTCTCCAACGTCAGTGGTACGCTGAAGATTGATACTTGTATGAGTTCAAAATAAGGATTGATTATCAGACACGGCACGACGCTTTACGGCAAACAGAAGATAAGAAACATCCTTGAAATCATGATATTTGTCGGGTGTTTGGTGCGTTGTTAGCTTTCTAGCTATTTACAAGAAAACGGCTGATGTTATATAATCATCTTGATGATCTTAAAATGGCATTTAATATAAAAGTAAAATCTAACAGTTCAATAGATGATATTTCACAGTGAGATTCCACAGATAACTTATTAAAAACTTCTTGACAACTGAATTGAATATTAGAACGACATAAGGTAATTATTCCGCCTCTGGTCTTCTTGCTGCTGGAAAAACCATGGGCAACAACCCAACCATAGAGTGAATATGATGCTAATTCATAGACAGACAGCCAATACTCAGTTAAAGACAAAAACTGTACCTCTTTACAATGATATAAAAAAATCCAGAGCTCCATTTTTATCAGATTTTCCTCTTATATTCAAATGAAATAATGTGAGCTTCTTAGAATTTTCTAATTCAAAAGAACCATCTTTAAGCGTTTTATAAAAAAAATATTTTAGATACACCAGTTGGCGAACCCTTATTATCCAGCTTGGTACAGCGAAAGACGATATTGGGCCAAGTTGCTAACAGAAAATCAGATGTCTATAGTCGAATTGTTTGTTCAGTTTTTTTCTACTTTTTATATATCCTATAATATTTAATATATTAGTTAGGTTAACTACTTTATGAGACTTTTTTAAAGTTTGGTTGGCCACCATTTTGAAGCTAATATATTTATGTGGGTGTTTTTTTAGAGAGAGAGAGAAATGCTTTATTGTAAAAAAATATAAATTTTGTAGACAAAGCAAAATAAGAATATCAAAATTAAACAATACACAAACAAAACAAAGTCAAACTAAAATTAAATTAAAAATTAAATTAATTTATAAAAATATAAAAAACAATATATAAAAATATAAAGATGTAAAAATATTAGAAAATAAGAATAAGAATGTAATATACAGCTGTATATCCGGTCCGAAGGTAAGTTAATATATAGCTGTATATTCAGTCAGATGGTAAACACTAACTAAATCACAAAAAAATTTAAAAAAATTATGTACAAGCAATAAACCAGTGTGTGAGCTGAGCAGAAACGTGCCGTAGTGAAAAAAGTCGTTAATTGCATAGAAGGCATTTTCTAGTAGGAATTTAATTTAAAGTTTGTCGAAATCTGGGAAAAGCTGTTATAGATTTAATTTCGTGTGACAGATGATTATATATTACAAAAGACCCTTAGGATATCAAACATCAAATAATATTCACCAAACCAGTGGGTGTAAGAAGTTTAATATTAAGTAATAACAATTTTTATCAAAAAAGTCGCTTACTGCATACAAGGCTCTCTCCAGTAAGTATGATTTCAAAACTTTGTGAAATTCAGGAAAAGATCTTATGAACTTGATTTTAAATGGTAGATGATTTTGCATTTTTTGCATTGAACAGTATAGAGCTTTTAACCAACTCTGAGCGTGGGGTTGGCAGATAAAGATTATGCTCCGTATTTCTAAGTGTATAGTTGTGAGATGGCCTCTCTGGAATAGAAGATACGTGCTTGCGGATTAAGCATACAGATTCAAATATGAATAGGGAAGGAAGAGTTAATATTTTAAATTGTTTAAAGTAATCCTGGCAGTGAGTCCTACTGCTAAGTCTCAATGAGCTCTCTTCTGCAGTTTAAAAATACGATCAAATTGAGTCGCACAACACGTACCCCAGAATGGAAGGGCGTATCGGAGGTGCTACTCAAAAATGGCATAATAGACTGTTCTAGAAGTAGACAAGTTGAGCTCCTTGGAAACTGATCTTAGCGCAAAGCAGGCAGAACTTAACCTTTTTGATAAAGCATCGATGTGCAAGTCTCATTTTAAGCGGTTGTCTACAATAAGCCCCAAGAATTTCACAGATGCAACGGCCTCAATAGTGGTGTTATTAAGTACAAAAGATTGCAATGTACTTTTATATGACAAAACTTTTGTTTTAGAAACGTTGAGGCATAGGAGATATGAATCGCACCATGATTTAATCGTGACTAAGTCACTAGATACAGTCCTAAGTGTCGTAATATCCGGGTGAAACTATATCGTTCGCAAAGAGGCAGATTTCACCGCTAATGTCCAGACTAGTAACGTCATTGATAAACAGCAGAAACAAAATAGGGCCCAGTACTGAACCTTGAGGCACTCCATATTCAATTGGCTTGCAAGAAGACATCGACGTATCAACCCTCACAAACTGTCTCCTGCTGTTGAGATACGAACTAAATCATTCTAGAGACTTTCCTCTGAAACCGTAGTACTGCAATTTATTAGTTAATATATAATGATCTACGCAATCAAAAGCCTTAGAGAAATCACAGAAAATTGTTGCTATAGAGTGATTTTTGATCAGGTTTGAATATACATTACTAAAGAGGGAAAACATGGCATCATTTGTGCATTTGTTGCTTAAGAATCCAAAATTTTTAGGGAATACATTCGTTGTTCGTTCCCTTTTGGAATTATTACTTGACTTTTCGCTCATATCTCATTGAGCATCTTCATAAGCATCTTTTCTTGGTGTTGATTCTACTCGAAACTATGATTTTACTGCTTGCTTATCTTATTTTACCTTTGTGTCGTGGTCTCAACTGATATTCTGTAGCATTGGCCTGTGATGGTGGTGGTAGTGGTTTTGCCTGTATTGTTGTTGATGCTTGGGTGATTTTACTTCTGGGTTACTGAGAATTAGTGGTATTTTGGGACTTTCCAGGTGATCGGTAATTTGAGGGAAACAACTTTGTTGTTGAGTACTTGTTTCTCGATTTCTGTGGCTTCTCGAATATTCAATTTTCATATTGGCGATCTGATTGAAATCGATTTTGTGGCGTTTCTTTTTTCATGGAGGTAAAGTGATGATGAATTTTGTTTGTTTTTGAGGCTTAATTTGTTTTCCTCTGCTCTTGTTGCTATTCGTCTATTGGTTTTTCCAACATATTTCCTTTGGCAGTCACCGCAGGAAATACTGTAATCTCCTTGATTTTGTAGTTTGTTTTCGTCTTTTGGATTTCCTAAGACGCCTCTTATCCTCTGGGGTTTGAAGATTGTTGCTATGTAGCATTCTCCCAATTCTGTCGGTTACTCCTTTCACGTAGGGGAGAATAACCCTTGGGTTGAATTATGGTTCTTCTTGTAGTGGTCGTTATTTTTGTATCTCATGGTTTTTTATAGCTCTATTGATTGTTTGTTGTTTGTATCAATTCCTTTGTATTATTTCTCTTATGTGTTTTATTTCTCTATTCAAACCTGCGGTGTCTGTTGATCGTATGGACGTGGATATTAGTGTCCGCAACTGCCTGGATTTGTATTGAATAATTGTGGGAGTTGGCATTTAGATACATGTGTGTCTTATTCTTCATTCGGGTGGTTTTGTTATCAATACTTCTAGGAATGGTATTTTATTTTGGTGTACTATTTCTCAGGTAAATTGTATGTTCGGGTGTATTAAGTTTATGTGGCCTAGAAAATTGATTAATTCAACTCTGCCATGTTACCAAACAATGAATACATCATCTACGCAACGACACCACATTTTTGGTTTCAATGGAGCTCTGATCATGGTATTTTCTTCCAAATAAACCATGTATAGATTGGTGATTGCTGGCGAAAATGAGGATCCCATCGGTGCGTCTTAAAGTTGTTTATAAAGCTGGCCTTCGAAAGAGAAATATGTGTTTGTAAGGCAGTGTTTCGCGAATTGTAGTATGTGTATTCTTCAATCTTCATTCTTCAATCAATAGTGCTATAAAAAAACAAGATGAGATACAAGAAGAACAACCACAACAAGAAGAACCATTATTCAAACAATGGATTATTCTTCCCTACGTGAAATGAGTAACCGACAGAATTGGGAAAATACTACATAGCAACAACATAAATACAATCCTCAAACCTCAGAGTACGATAAGAGGCGCCTTGGGAAACCCAAAAGATGAAAACAAACAAGAAAATCAAGTAGCTTACAGTATTTCTTGCGATCAAAAACAAAGAAAATGCATCAGCAATTTACCTTCATGAAAAAGAGATAGACCACAAAATTGATTTCAACAGCTTTAATCAGATCGCCAATATCAAAACATAAAAAAAGAATAATTCGAGAATCCATAGAAATTGAGAAACAAGGGGATCTCAACAACGAAGATGTTTCCCTCAAATTACCGATTACCTAGAAATCCCTAATTCGCAAAAAACAGGAATTCCATGAAACTCAGAAGTAATTACAATTAACAACACAGGCGGAACCACTACCACCAACATCACAGGCCACGCCCACATGCTATCATTTAAGACCACGACACAAAGTTGGAAGCACAACTAACAAAAAAAAATACAACTAAACAGTAAAATCATTTTTTTCAAATTTCGAGCAGAATCAACATCAAGAAAAAAATTTGAGCGAAACGTCAAGCAATCATTCCAAAAAGTAAATGGAATAAATAGTAAGCGCACTCAAGCACCCGGCGAGAGGAATTAATTAATTCTAAATGATTCTTTACCAGTGATTTTATGATATTTCTGAATATGAGGTCCAATGTGTTATATCCACGCACTATACGTGTTCAATGCATTGCTCATATTGGTCTCCAAGGTCAGTGGTACGCTGAAGATTATACTTGTATGAGTTCAAAATAAGGATTGATTATCAGATTTGGCTCGACGCTCTGCGGCGTACTGAAGATAAGAAACAACCTTGAAATCATGATATTTGTCAGGGTGTTTGGTGCGTTGTTAGCTTTCTAGCGTATTTACCAGAAAACGGCTGATGTTATATAATCATCTTGATTATATATCAATATTTTAACGAACTTCGGAAATGGTGTCGGCGCCGTTCGGAGTGGAGGTGGTCTTATGCAATTCGTAGGAGGGCGGAGCGCCTTGGCGAGTGCGGACGTTGGTGAGGCCCAGGTAGTGTAAGTATGGGGCATGCTGCTGCTATTGGTCAGCGATGTATACCAAGGTCAACATGAGATCCCGAAGCATCCAATAAGTTCGTGCTAGTGGTGAAATGTAAGCGTGGCGTTGGAAGATGTGTGTTGAAGATTCGAGAAGGAGGGGCTCGCCTTCATATTGGACAGGGTTTGCTGCGGATTAAGACCGGCCTGGGCAGTCAGCCCGGTCAGTTGAGACAGACAGGGGCAGTCGCGCAGTGCAGTCGAGTCAGCCCAGTACGGTGAATAGGTAGAGTTCGGGGCAGTTCGGTGGGTCCTTAGTAGAAGGCCATGTACAAATAACGCTCGGTTGTAAATAAAGTTAAACATAAATTGTACATAGTAGTCGATAGTTACTGTAAGTTTTTATATTATGAAAGAACCGGGTATTAGGGATGTAGCCCTTTATGGGTACCTCGACCTTAAGGTCATTTGTACCATCCCGTGATGTACTATTGTACTGTTATTTCCTTGAAATAATGGATTAGTGCTCTTACACCACAGGCTTTTAGGTCCTCATAGGTGGGAAACGCCCTTCCTAGGACCATTAGTCTTTTATGCACTAATATTTCGCATTCAGTTAGTAGGTCATTTACAGATTCTATTGCTTTTGTGCAAAATCTGCAGGAATCATCTTCAATAAAACCCATCTTTTTTAGATGATTTTTGATGGGATAATGGGATAAGTTTCTCAGATCATTTCTCTTAAGGAGAAGTAGGTTATTGTCGTTTGAGTATTGCCAGTCTATTAGGAGTTTGGCCTTACTGGCTTGCTCTAGGTCGTGCCAGTACTTGGTTTTCAGCCTTGATTCCCACTTTTTCATTTCTCTTTTAACATGCTGCTTTGCATATCCACAGAATGGCTCAGGGCCTGTTGGAAGCCCTTTCGAGCCTTTTTTGGCCAAATAGTCAGCTTTTTTGTTGCCTGGAAGATTCTTGTGCCCTGGTATACTCTTGCCAGTTGTACAAGACCTTCATGGCATTATTTTACCAGTTTTGAGGTTTTAGCCACATTTGCCACTGCTTTGATTGCTATATAGATTTTCGCCCCCCTGTGCCTCCTTTAACGAATTGCATGGGTGCATTCTATAATAGCCATTATTTCGGCCTGAAAAATTGTGCAGCACCCGCCCAAGGATCTACGAATATCCGTGCACAGACCCCCAGACCGGCTCTGCCACCCCTCAGTGAACCATCTCAAGGGCCCTCTTTCCGTTTCCACAGACAGAGGAGTTCTCATCCATTCATTCACTTTTGGTATTTTTATTTCGTAGTTTCTGCTGAAGCAGAGTTGTGTTCCCATATCATCGACTGGAATGTCTTTTAGATGTGGAATTTTGTTTAGAATGCTGCATTGTCCTGTCACTTCCGCATGTCTTGTTTTGCTTGTTCTATGAATTCTTAGGGCTTCATCTAATGTACACCTCTGGATATGCAAATGCAGTGGAATCAAGTGGAAAACTTCCATTGCTACAGTTGGTGTTGTTCGCATTGCCCCTGAGATTCCTATGCAAGCTAGTCTTTGAATTTTTTTTAGTTCATTTTGAATTGAACTCTGTTCTGTTTTTAGCCAACAGACTGAGGCTGCATATGTAATGCCGGATGGACTATAGTGACATAAGACTAGTAGGCCATATTAGGACTAAGTCCCCAAGTTTTTCCCAGTAGCTGTCTGCATACATTGAGATTCATTAGGGTTTTTTCCTTTATATGTGTAATTTGTTTATTCCAGTTCAGGTTTTAAACACCTAGATATTTAACTTCCTTGGAAAGAAATATTTCTTTACTATCTAAAAGTAATGGGACTTCAATGTCGACCTTCGTTTTTTTGGTAAATGGTATGATAACCGTCTTTTTGGGATTGGTGTTCAGTCCCCTGCCTCTGCACAACCTTAGTACCAGTGCGAGAACATCATGCATCAATGTTCTTAAGGTTTTCATATCTTTTCCTGATATTATTAGGGTGATATCATCAGCATAGCCGATAACCCCATAGCCCATCTCAGTTAGTTTGCAAAGAAGTTCATCCGCATAGGAGATAGGACCCCTCCTTGGGGGCATCCTCTGGCAGTCCTTATCGTTTTGGATCCGTCTCCCTTTTTTGGCAGTAATTTCTCTGCTTCTTAGCATAGATTTTATCCATTTGATAGTTAATGGATTTATTCCTTTTGCACTGGCGGCGTTTTCAATGGCCTCAAAGGATGTAGGATATGCCTTTTTGGTAGGCATACTGATTTTTATGATATGGGTACCTAGCTAGGCATCCTTCTCTGATGTGAAGGTTCAGCACCTTCTCCATACTTTTTAGAAAGAAGGAATATAGGCTTATCGGTATAAATGATTTAGGCAGTTCGATTGCTCTTCCCATGGGGTTGCCTCTACTTGGTTGTTTGCTGTTCTACAGTCCGCAAAGTGCGTTTGAAGCACTCCCTGAGAGTTTTGTTGTATTTGGTCAGGGCTGAGCGATAAATATCCCAGTCTCCTCGTTTTTGAGCTTTGTTAAACAGGCTTCTCGCAACCTTTCGGCATTGTTCAATCTCCCCGTTCCACCAGCGAACCTTTTTCTTAGGCGCCCTTTGCTGAATGGGGCCGCTTGTTTCGAGGGCACTGTTGAAAATGCTGGTCAGGTCATTTGCAGCCTTTTCCAGGTCTTCAATAGTTTCGATAGATCCAGTCCCTAGGTTCTCCACCTCTGACTTTATGTGATCATCGAAGGAGGTCCAATTTGTTTTTTGCACTACTCTTCTCTTTTCCAGTTGGAGACTCTCGGATTCCACCTCAAACAGAACATAACTATGATCTGACATCGAGGCTTTATCCGAAACTCTCCATTTGGTAATTTTTGTAGACATGGGGGCATTTGAAAACGTAATGTCTAAGACCACTTGCCTTATTTTATTTACGAACGTAGGATTATTTCCTTTGTTTGCAATTTGTAAATTATTTCGGGTTAGAAATTCAAAGAGACTTTCCCCTCTATAATTTATGTTTGAGCTTCCCCATGCCAGGTGAAGGGCATTTGCGTCACACCCGACAATAAAGTTCAAGTTATTAACATGCAAAAGTTAATTCATTGACTTACCTCCTTCAGTGGGGCCTCTCGTTCCTCTCCCAGGGAGTAAGCTGAGGCGCAGATCAGTTGTATCTTCTGTGCCCCAATCATCAGGTCAACCAGCACTGCAACTTGGTCTCTCCCGACAAACTGGGTTACGGGTGTAAACTTCATTCTGCTACTTAGGATTATGGCCGCACTCGGCCTTTCTCCTTTGATGCAGTATATCAGTTTGCCCGTACTTTTTGGGATGCCTCTTATTTGGCCCCTGCTGTAGTTTGGCTCCTGTAAGAGACCAATGTCAATTGACTCTCTATCCACCACCGACTCTAGGACACTCATGGCCGCTTTGGATCGGTGGAGATTTATTTGGGCAAATTTAATTAAGGGACCCTCTTCTTGTGGCTCCAGGCCCTATAGCCTTTGAGCTGTCCGCTCCCGCTGCGACAATCAAGTAGAATTTTGGTCAGGATCTTTCTAGGTTTCCCCTTCCAGATCTCTGTCCTTTCCTCCTACAGGACTTGTCGCTGCTTGGGAAGCAGTTTTTTTCAAGTTCGCCAAACTTAAAGTTGATAATAAGGCCATCGCTCTTGAGTTTAGCCTCTGATGGTGGGTCGACGGTGAAGGTGAGTAAGGCTGCTGTCCTTTCCTCAGTCCTTCGCCGAACCCTCCAGTTGCTGGTGTCCAGCCAGTTATCGACGTTGGTCGAGGAAAATTTTCCTCTCCCACGGCAACAACACTTGCTCCTTCCCAGGGTTTGAGCTCTAGGCTCTTAAGCCGCTCTGCAGTTTTCTTATTTTTATAGGAAATAAGGATCCAACCTGGTTTAAAATTTGCATCGAGAAAGCAGGTTTTGACGCCCTCAACTCTTCTCTGCTGCTTTACCCTTTCCAGAACGTGCCTCTGAACGGCCGTCAATTGGTCCGTAGTCGGGAGTTCGTCGGGATATTGGGTATGCATGATGACAACCCTAATACCTAAATCCGCGTTCCTGTAGGATCCAGCGTTGAGTGGATTCTTCCGACCCTCGGCTGCCTCCCTAGAAGCAGCGGCTGCTTGGCTGATCGAAGGAGCCGATTGGGCGTTTGGCCCTTGTCGGCTTCCTGCGTTCTCCTTGCCTTTCTTTTTTCTGGAGGCTTTCATAGGCGAGGACTCTTCAGACCTCATCCTTTTGGAAGTTTTTTCAGAAGTTGAATGTTTGGACATTAGGGCCTTGTTACGAGCCTCTTCAATGCTCATGCCACTACGAAGGAGGAATTTAAGCCTCTTCTTCGCAGCTCCAGACATCCTGCTTGATCCCTGTGAGGATTCCACTTTCATGGCCTGCAGCCCTGACGTAGTTGTTCAATCCTAGCTTGGCATGAAGATACGCAGGCCTTAGGCCTAGGCCGTTAGGACTACGTATCGTCCACTCCCAGAGGAGCAGACACCCGATGAGACCAGACTCATCGGAGGGCTGTTTGTTAGTGATTTCTTCCGGACTTTCACCTAGACATTCTGCGCCCAGTTCAAACCGAGGTTCGAACTGAGCCCGAAGCGGTCGAGTCTAATACTATCCCCACGCTGCATTGGGCTCACATTCAAGAAAAGGATCTGTTTATAGGATCTCCCTATCATTCATACAAGCAGAACCCGTTTATGTGGATGCACATTCATTCTTTAATTCATTCTCCCGCAGCAGCTCGGCGTCAGTAGCCCCACAAGAAACCAGGCCCCCGAACCAACGACAAGGTCCTACAGCCCCTATCGAGGGCGATGTGTGTAAGTTATATAAATTATGTAGTGCAGTGCGTATAAATAGACTGTGATATAAATACCGTGTAAATAAATAATCTTTGAATATAAATAATTTCCAGTCATTTTTATATGCCCGTTACATTGGTGTAACGGGAGCTAAAGGTCATAGTGACTAGGAAGGATGACTATCGGACTGAACTGTGTGACTGCAGATTTCCCGAGGAATGTCGAGCTTTACGGTTATACGATAGTTAACTTTTAGAACAGTCCGGAATACTATTTCGAATGTTATCGAGAAAGAGATGGCTGTGATAAAGAGGTGCAGCTCGGTGCCTTCGGTGTGCTGCTGGAAGTGGTACGGACGTTGAAATAAATGCTGTTCTATCCGCTGTAGTGACAATCCTGAGCTGCTGCAAAACATAAATATGAAGGAAAGCAGGACATGGTGCTGTAGATGCTCCTTGTAGTTGGTTAAGGATCTGGTGGTGCTAATGCAATGCCGCAAGTGGTGCTGCATTGCCGGGTGGCGTGGCCACTTGCTGGGTATTGATTACCAGTTTCCTGTAGGTGTCACCGAGAATTGCCTGTGGAATAGCGGAGGAGTTTAAAATGTTGTGGGTGTAAGGCCAATGGCGTACATGAAGAAGTTTGTAGACGCTGGCATGGAAAGGTGGTAAGGATCTGGTGGTGCTGATGCAATACAGAAGTACCTAAGCCTTGAAGCTGTGTTACATGGCCGGATGGCATTTCAGCTTGCTAGACTTGTTGAGAACGGATCGTGGTAGTTGTTGGCATCAACTCCCAGTATATGGCAGCATAAACATTCCATGATAAAAATGAGCCATCTCTGTTGGTGAGATCCAAGATATTGCAGGTGAACATTCGAGAACATGGTGTGGCAATACGTGTTTCAACGAAGTGAACAGGCTGCATGAAGAGATCGGCTTCGATCTGAACGCGCTGGGGTATATGGTGGCTTGGCCATGAAAATTCCAGTGCATCGAGTTTACAGTTGCTCATTCTGGGATTAGAAAGCATGTTGGACTGTGAATGAAGCCTGGTGGTGAAGGTCAACAGGAAGGTGCTGTTGAACTTGGTGTGAGCCAGCGAGTGCCCGTCAGTGTCACGGCGGATCTTTTGTGCCAACTGTTGGCGAAGATAGCAGCTGTTGTTATAGGCACCAGGTAGGTGTCAGTTGTAGACAAGTCGTGTTGCCTGCATAGACAAAATGGCTGAGCCTCAAGGATGTTTGTCCTCACAGTAGTTGTTGTCGGCACAAGTGGACGTCCTAGCGTAATCTAGTCATTTACCAGAAAACGGCTGATGTTATATAATATAAAATAAATCAGCTTTAATGCAAACAATGTTTTACAAGAAATATCTACTTTTTTTATGAAACACTTTTATTTTGATCTTCTTTAGTGACATATAATACCATGCTGTTGAAATTTTCTCGAAATTTCAAAATGCGAACGATTGCATTAGATACATATGTATACAAACCTGACTTAAATAAATTAGGACCAACTTCATAACACGTGCGTTGTCGTGCTCTCATAAAGTCGTAAGATAATCAAGAATGCTTGTTATAGATTGAATAGACTTTTATATGCTGTTGTGTCTGATTCAGCTGTGTATCCAAGTGCAAAACCTGAGCGATTCTGATCCTTGGATCAAAAGTTATAGCGGAAAAACTATTAAATGTAGTGAAATTTTTGTGAATGACGCAGTTCACATGTTAGTGGTTACTAAATCCATCATAACTGTAGTGATAAAAGTGCACTAAACCTACACAGGGAACACTGTGAGTACAATTATTCTACTGTTGATATCGAAGATATTGCATCGTTATTTAATTGGAATGTTAAGAATCGTGTTTTCATTTCCCATCCACATTTGAAATCCTATACATCGAGACTTCGACCATATGGGCCAGGTGGTGATAAATCTATCTATTATATACAAATAGCCTTAAAAATCTAGAAATTAATCGTTATTTTTCCAAATCAACAATGCGCCCTAAAGTATCTTGCAAATGTTGCAATCAAGCTACATATAACCACCTATTAATTACATGCATTATCTGTAAAGATCAATTTAAGCATACCTGCGTTGATATAACTGCGAGCGAATTGAGAATTTTAAATAGTAATAAAGGGTATGATTGGACCTGTATTGGTTGTAAAGTCTTAGGCAAAGACCTGAAAGACCTTAAGGCGATTATTCTAACACTACCAAATGATATCAAGTATCTGAAAACTATGAATAATAATAAAACGGAAAATGCTCAGAATTTAGATCTAGAAGAAATTTGCTATAAAATATTAGATCGCGAGAAAAGTGAACGCAATTTAATGCTATTCAACATTCCAGAGCCTAATAGGAAAAAAGATGAATTAACAACATTTGTCGCCACCTGTCCATGCGGTTTGGAGGCAACCTAAATTAGTGCCTCGTTGTAAAAGTGAACATCCTCGAATGGAATGGGTTCCCACGAAAATCAGGAGATTCAGCAGACCTAGATATCAAAAATTCCATATAAGTACCTAAGTTTGCGTAAAAATTTCCAAAGAAGATGTTTTAGTAGAACAGTTGCAATAACTTGGCCTTGCCAACATTACACTTGCTCTGTAAGTTCTTCAGATAGATTTTTGGTATCTAATATATGTTTCTCATTTTGGATCACTGAAATTACAGATTGCTGATGATTGGAGAGCGACAGTTTCTCCAAATTTCTAGAGGACAGCCCAGAAAGATTTCTAAAATTTCATGAATCTTTTAAAGGTGAGTTTACCGTTGAGAACATTGATGATTAATCGTGTGAGAATCTCTTTGTTATAATTCAATTTCTTCCAGAACCTATACTGTTCGTTCAAGACCAGAGAGCTTAGAAGTGAGCCTACCAATAATTGTCAACAGACCTCTCCTGCCTCCGAAAATCTATTAAAAAGCATGTTTGAGCGAGAGCATGCTGGCTCACTAGTGCCATCAACCACTGAGCACCAGTTAAATTATTGGGTAAGTTATTAATAGATATTGATCATAACTCAACTTATTGTTTATTAGTATAGTTATTGAATTATTGAATATTCCTTAACAGTGCTGGGTTTTCCACAAACGTGACAACGCATGGAATGTGCAGTGTAATTACTGTACAAATTTCCTTTCACGAAGCAATCCACCACCAAAATTTTCAGTTTCTTGCCGATCACAGCTTGAAAATATCTTTTCAGAAAATATTATGAAAATGGATTAAAATATCTTTTTGAAAAATTGCTCAACAATCCCTATATAACACAGACAAAATTTAGATAACATAAGAGTGTACCAATTTTTCTTTTTAGAAGAAAGAATTATTGAGTCAGCTGGTGAAGGCAGGAGCCATTCATTTCCACCAAAAGATCTCGAAGGCAACGGAAGAAGAAATTTTCTGGAGAACCCTCAAGTCGTCCAGTAATAGCAAAGCCATCATCCATGCATCATAATACATTGTTGATCTTCTATACAGGTAGCAAGTTTAAAATTTGTAGTCTCAAATCCCGTAAAATATACGGTGGCACTGTAATATTAAATAATATCAGATAATGAATTAATCTGTGATTAATAAAATAGCAACTCACTGAACACTTTTTAAGGATTTTACTTCCATGAAAACAAGTATAATCATCATTTATATTTCGTTTCTCAAATCTTTATAAAAACATTATGTTCATATTTTCTACATTGTACTTTAGAAGGATAACATGTTTGTATTTATGAGAATGTAGATTATTTATATGTATAATTATCTTATAAATAAAAGGACATAAAAATTCTTTGTTTGATTTTGCCATTAGATTATACTTTAATATTTCTTAGATCATTTTATCAATTAGTTTTTGGATTTCTTATTAAAGCTTATCAATAAAATGTAGTTTTCTTAAGAATTCCTTGCAATTGATTGAAAATATGATTTAAGGAATAATATAAATAATTTTCAAGAAAAAAAAAGGAATATATTTCAAATTTGCCGCCACCATATTTCATTGTTAGTTCAAAAAATCAGGGACAGATGGCGATAAACAACTACAATTTTTTTATCACAGAGTGGCCTCTCTATATTTATTATTACTATATAATTTCAATATTCTACCAAAATGTCAGAGGTTTGAATAGCAAAGTAGACAGTTTTCTACCAAGTGTTACGAACTGTGACTATCACATCATTGCTCTTTCGGAGACGTGGCTAAAAGAAGACATCAATTCTAGCGAACTCTTCCACAGTAAATAAATAAATGTGTATCGCTCCGATCGAAACTTTCATAAACTCGATTTAAGTGCTAGTGGTGGTGTTCTCATCGCTGAAGATGATAATATAAAATCCGAAGTTGTAGACAGCTTTCTATTTGTTGAACTCTTTCCTATAGTAGACTTTCTGGCATGCAAATGTTTTTTTTCTTTCACCTATTTTTATATTATTGTAATTTATATTCCTCCATCCTTTTCTCTAGAAGAGTTTGATAATTTTTAAGAAGCTATTGAAAATTAGCAAGTATCACATTCTGATAGAATTACAATTGTGGGCGATTTCAACAGCACAAATTTTGTTAACAATTCTAAACTTATCATTACAACAATATTTTGACCAATTATGATAAACTCTTAGACTTGGTAATATGTAGAATTAATTGTACTATCTTCCGTGATTGTGTTCCGTTAGTGATAGAAGATGTATACCATCCTTCTTTGTCCATACAACTTAAAGAAATTGTAAATACTTAGAAAAAATTTGGAATCAATGTACGTTCCAAATCGTACAACTTCAAGAGAGCAAACCTCAATGCATTATACTGAGCTTTTACTTTCACTTTCTAACTGGAATGATTTGGAAAATATTGAGGATAGTAATACTGCAGTTGATTCATTCTAAAGTAAGTTTTGTCAGATCGTCGATCATCATGTACCAGTGTACAGAAATTTCCAACGTCAATATCCCATTTGGTATACCAGCGCTTTGATAAAGCTTATTAAGGAAAAGACAAAATTCATAAGAAATTCAAATCCTCAAAGATATGTACTTATTATCAAGAATTTATTATTATTTATTATTATTATTATTATTATTATTATTATTATTAAACAAAAAATCAAAGAAAACTATGAACAGTACATACGAAACGTACAGACCCACTCTCAAAATGAACCAAAATATATTTGATCGTTCATTAATAATAAATACAAAGCTTCCACAATGCCGGGTTAAATGAATTTCAATGGAGAATCTTACAGCGATCCCCAGTCAATTGACAATACTTTTAGTAAATTCTTTAGATCTGTCTACTCTACATCTGAAACCATAGACAATAATTTGAATTTCTTATTCGATCATAACACGCTAACGGATATTAGTTGTGAACCAATTACCGAGAAGTTAATCTTAGAAGCTGGCAAGAAACTAAAAAACAAAGCTACTTCTGGACCTGATCTAATCCCATCTTTTCTTATCAAGGATTGTTTGAGGGTATTAGCTCATCCCTTCAAACTCTCTTTAACCTAGTCATAGAAACTTCAAACTTTTCTGATAAATGAAAAGTTGCTAAAGTCAGACCGGAATTTTGTTAACAACTATAGGCCAATCTCCATTTTAAATAATGTTGCTAAACTCTTAGAGACTGTCTTGTATAACCGGATTTATTTAGCCATAAAACATATTATCTCTTCTCTTCAGCATGGATTCAAGAATTCTAGATCAACTATAAGTAATTTGGCAATATTTAGTCAATACATTAGTGAAACATTAGACAATAAGGGTCAAATTGATGCCGTGTACACTGACTTCTCTAAAGCTTGTGACAAAATTAATCATGAAATACCTCTTCAAAAACTGTATACTTAATATTGGATTTAACAACGCATATTGCCAACTCATTAAATCATACCTGTCTCAAAGAAAACAATATGTTTCTTACAATGGTTTTCATTCAGATATCTACCTTTCATAAGTTCCTGAAGGATCCAATCTTGGCCCATTACTATTCTTAATATTTATTAATGATTTGTCTGATTCCATACACTGTAACATGTTAATGTTTGCTGATGATCTCAAACTATACACCTCTATCACCAACTTGGATGACTGCGCATTACTACAGTACCAGATTGACATCCTTGCCAATCGCTGTCAAACGAACAAATTGTTCTTGAATATATCAAAATGCAAAATTGTCACATTCCCTCGCAAAACTGATGCTACTCTATTCCTTTATAATATTAACAATATTCTTTTAGACAAAACTGACATAATCAAGGACTTTGTAGAGGTTAAGTAGAGGGCGCAAAAAAAGAGGGAGAAAGCCAAGGACAGGAAGGAGAGAAAGCGAGAGAAAGCCTTGAAGGGGTCCACATCAGCAAGAAAGCCACGCCCAAAGCTTAAAGGCCAGGTTGTCTTGATAAAACCGAGCGAAGGTAGGACCTACGCTGAAGTGTTGGGTGCAATG
The DNA here is from genome assembly GCA_958507055.1 of Crioceris asparagi. Lineage (NCBI taxonomy): Eukaryota > Metazoa > Arthropoda > Insecta > Coleoptera > Chrysomelidae > Crioceris > Crioceris asparagi. The sequence goes on along the minus strand of OY293829.1, from coordinate 51,944,675 downwards.
AGGAGAACTGTCACTCTTGAAGATTCTGGAACAGTGGTACGCCAGATCCGGAAAACGGCCTCTGGAGGAGTGCTCTTGGAACTCTCTAAATGTGATGATAGGAGAAAGCTCCAGGAGGCAATAATCGAGTCAATTGGGGACTATGGTGTGGTACGGACTGTGTCCCCGAAGCTCAGGCTGGAGATCTTTGACCTTGATGCATTGACAACTGAAGCTGATGTGGAAGGAGCAATACGGAGAGATAACCCTGATATAACTGGCGGGATTCAGATTTCTATGCTCGCACCTAACCAGCGGGAGCAAAGGAAGGCCATTGTACAGGTAGAGGAGAAAGATGCAACCCAGATTCTGAAGAGAGGAAAAATAAAGGTGGGATGGGTCAACTGCAGGGTTCGCCAGCGACTGGACGTGGAGCGCTGCTATCGCTGTCTAGACTATGGGCATATTAGAAAGAACTGTCTTGCACCCGATAGGAGCAGCAACTGCTGGAAATGTGGATGTGCAGACTGCACGTCGGCACCATCTTGTATTTTATGCAAGGAATCTCCTGGAGTGTCGCAAGATCATGCTCCAGGATCAAGAGTATGCATGGCTTTTAAAAAAGCCCTGGACGCTAAGAAGGCCCGTTCATAGCACAAATGATTCAATTCATCCAGGCTAACGTGCAGAGAAGCCGAACTGGTGACGCTATCCTAGAGCAGTTGGCATATGAGACCAATGCCCAGATAGTGATAGTCAGCGAACCATATGGTTTCAAAACGAGCCCCCTATGGTTTTACGACCAGCTTGGCACCGCGGCTGTCTGGATCTCCGATACACGTGGGGTCCAGATTCAAGGGCATGGGTCCGGAAATGGCTACGTTTGGGTAAGGCTTCGACAAGTCACGGTCCTCAGCGTGTACCTGTCCCCCAACTACTCAGCCCAAGAATACAGAGAGAGGTTGGAAGCTTTGGAGGATAGCCTCCGAAGTATTCCAGGCAATTTTATCGTGGCCGGAGACTTCAATGCCAGGGCCATCGAATGGGGTATGCCCGTAACGAACACCAGAGGAAAGCTCATTCTGGACATGGTCTCAAGGCTGGATTTGTTAGTTTTGAATAGAGGCTCGACGACAACATACAGAAGGCCAGGTTTTGGAGAATCAATACCAGACGTAACATTGATATCGAGTAGCCTTGCCCAACTAGCTTCAGGCTGGAGGGTGATGGATACTTACACTGGTAGCGATCACGAATTTATCACCTTCGAGCTGTTGGATAAAAGACAGGCCCACCAGACGAGAACACACAACTACCTTGGCTGGAATGTCGATAAACTTAACAAGGACAAGTTCACCGACTCGATAAGCAGGGACCTGGAATCTAGTCCTTTGGTGAACTCTGAGCAGCCAGACTCGGAAATCGAAGTTGAGGCTTACATCAAGGCCACCATAAAGCTCATTCAACGGGCTTGCGACAGGTCCATGCCACGAAAAAGACCTTGGCGAGGTAGACGGCAGGCATATTGGTGGACGGATGAGATTTCGCAGCTACGAAAGAAGTGCCTTATACTTAGACGGTGGGCCCAGCGCACTCGTAGTCCCCTGGAAGCAGCTGAAAATCTGGCAGAACATAAAGCGGCAAAGAAGCAATTGAATAAAGCTATCCGTATAAGCAAGAACCGTTGTTGGCAGGAGCTGTGCCAGGAACTTGATCGTGATCCCTGGGGAAAAGGGTATCAACTAGTCTCACGAAGGCTTGGAGCAATTAACAGCGACACTAAGACAATGGATGCTGCCACCATGAGCAATATTGTGGACACTCTCTTCCCAACGCACCCAATAAGGAAAGAGGAATATGTCGTTTCGTGCAGTTCAAATGTTCCCTCTTTTACAGAGGAGGAGCTCGTAGACGCGGTTTCTATGCTAAAAAACCGGAAGGCTCCTGGGCCAGACGGCGTTCCGGCAGAGGCTGTGAAACTGGTTAGCAATACACACCCACAACTGTTGCTGAACATGTACAATGCTTGCCTAGCGAAAGGAGTGTTCCCAAAAAGCTGGAAAATAGGGCGGCTAGTATTAGTTAGCAAAGGGAAAGGAGAACCAGATTCCCCTTCTTCTTATAGGCCACTTTCCATGCTTGATACATTGGGTAAAGTTTTGGAAAGGCTTCTAAAACCGAGGTTGCAATCCGCGATTCAGGCTACTGGAGACTTGTCCAGTCGACAACATGGGTTCCGTAAAGGACACTCGACACTCACTGCAATCAAGGAGGTAGTCAGTGCAGTCAAAAGAGCCGAGACTGCATGCCACCAGGCCCGACCCTTAGTATTGCTTGTGACTCTGGATGTCAGAAATGCATTTAATTCGGTCAGATGGAACAACATACTTGGATCACTGCATTGTACTTTTAGAGCGCCAGAGTACCTCCTTCTGATACTGCAAGACTATCTGAGAAACCGTCGTATACTTTATGAAACACGAGAAGGTAGAAGGACCAAGGACATCACCGCTGGAGCAGCGCAAGGGTCAATACTGGGACCAGACCTATGGAACGTCTCATATAATAGCCTACTTTGCTTGGAAATGCCCCACGACGTATTCCTGATAGGCTACGCAGATGATGTCGCTGCGGTTATAACTGCCAGGACACCTCAGCTGGCCCAAATCAAGCTCAACCAAGTCATGATTAAGGTCAACTCTTGGATGAGTGAACATGGACTAGAGCTCGCATTCTCAAAAACAGAGGTGGTTATGCTGACAAAGAGAAGGATCCCAACTGCTATTTCGATGATGATAGGGAACGTCGAAGTCCGAACTAAAACTGCGGCGAAATATTTAGGCCTGTGGCTTGACTCTCGGCTCACCTACTGGGAGCACATAAGGAAGGTATGTGAAAAGGCAGAAAAGACGGCTGCTTCTCTGGGCCAATTGATGGCATATTTAGCGGGCCCAAAGTCAAGTAAACGAAGACTCATCATGACAACCGTCGAATCAGTGCTATTGTATGGGGCCGAATTCTGGGCTGGGGCTATGGGAGTCCAAAAGTACAGCACCCGGATGCTAGCGATACAACGGAGATGTGCGCTAAGAATAGCTTGTGCGTACCGCACTGTTTCCGGAGAAGCGGTCATGGTAATCGCTAGGGTCATCCCAGTAGACCTACTTGCGAAGGAGAGGCAGATAATATTTCAAACAAGTCCCGAACTTGGAAGAGACACTGCTATTGAGCAAGCTAGATGTGACACGCTGAGAGAGTGGCAAAGTCGCTGGGAGGGGGTCCGGGAAGGCCGGTGGACATTCCAACTGATTCGGAACTTGGACCAGTGGATCTCATGTAGGCATGGAGAAGTAGACTTTTATCTAACCCAGCTATTGACAGGGCACGGCTACTTTAGGGAATACCTCTGGAGAATGGGAAAGGTAAACACGCCCAATTGCCGGTACTGCCCCGAATACAACGACAATGCACTGCATACATTCTTTCAGTGTGAGAGGTTTGCAGAACACAGAAGAAATCTTGCCTCTATCAGCATGGAACCAGAAAACATCGTGGAGGACATGATGCGGAACGAAAACCGGTGGAGCGCAGTTGCGTCCTATGCTCAGGTTGTATTGAGAATCAAAAGAGATGAAGGATGCCTTGTGGATCCCTAAGAGTGCTTAGCTGATTACAGCACAGATATAATGGTGGCAATTTTTTTTATTGAAAAAGGCGGCCTGGACGAAGTAATGCGAAAGCGGTCCCGTCTAGGATTTTCCGCGGCATGGAGTGTGTTTTTTAGTGGGTAAAAATCCCACACTACCAGATTCGCCTGGTGCCTTAATGAAGGTTTTTCAGACTCCGAAATAAAAAAAAAAAAATAATAATAATAATCCCCAAAAAACATTCCCAATGTAAAACTTTTGGAGGTGAGAGCTATATTCAGCAAAATTCAACAAAAAAACTCAAATCTTTCGCATGTGCTCAGTTAGAGCTGAACCACACCGTTACAATTTTTAGTATGTTGTTTTGTATAAGAATTTTGTTTGAATGGTACATTTCCATCAAGTGATTCTATCGCTTCTCACCGCCCCCAAATTTTCTTCCATGAAATTGCAACTTGACGTATTATATTCATAATTTTTTTTTTCACTTGTTACTATTGACCAGGGGCAAGAGAAGGAAGTTGAAAAGATTTAAATTTTAAAATGCGTTAATATTGCGAATCATAAATGCAGGCTGGTGAGGATATGGAAATGCTCGAGTCCAGATTTACTGTAAATGTGGGTTATGAATATAATATGTCAAGTTGTTATTTCATGGAAGAAATTTTTTAAGTGGTAATTTTTACTTATCACAATGATATTAGAATGACCATTCTGTGAAAATCTAACAAGATGCTCACCAATATTGAGGGTTGCACAAACGTGCAGAAAATTATAAGCATAAACCAGATATTCAGGCAGAGATCTTTGCGCAGGTTTGAAATTAGTCATGGTATGGCAAAGAGATATGCTAGATAGTACTTAAGTTACTGCTAAGTAGTTTCAATATGTACATGTTCCAGCTTTAGTGAGAATACGAATAAAATATAGGAACCATCTTCGCTATTATGTCCCAAATATATCCCATATATTGACCCTGGTTCATTTCCAGCATTTTCAATCAGTAATGTTTCTCAGACGAGTCTCTCCATAGACAAAAATAAGTCAATTTTCTTATCTCAATTTGTGCCTTAACTCCTTAACCTCATTTTGACAGCAAATGACAGAATGTGAACGCAATTCTATTCTATTCTATCATAGAGATAACATATAACAGACAGCAGGCAAGTCGATCAAAAATAAGTACCCTCAATAGAAAGAAACAGAAAATAAGGCAGGATTATCTATCTCTTTTATTTTGAACACTCGTTATTGGTGGATTACTGTACCTATCTGTCATCCGCATCCGACTCAGCCATCATCCAAACTCAAATAGAAATCCGAAGCAGTTATGTTTTTATAATTTGTAAATAGGGAAATAGTAGGTAATTGAACGGTAAACAATATACTAATAATGAACAAAAAAGTTTGTCTCTCAGCGCAAGTTTTAAGTTCAAGTACTTCAGCTGTAGGAAACTAACTTAAATTCGAAATAAAGGATAGAGAACTTGAAAATGCTTCAACGTAGGTACATACCTATACCTAAATTTTTGAAAAACTTCAATGACATTTTTTATTTGTTAAATACCAAGAATCTGTTTTGTAAAACAGTTGGAAAATGAGTATAACTAAAAAATCATTACCTGAATTGGAAACAAAAATTTAAGTATATATTAGTTACATACAATTAGAAATTGGTCTATTACGCACTTCAAAATCTCACACTTGTGGTAACGACTTCTGCCGAAAAGAACAACATAAAACATATATTATTTGTTATTCGATGACATGTTTCATAGTAGTTCTAACATACTGGGACAGTCAGAATATCTTGACGACATCATAAAACATATCGCTGAATTTATAGTTTATACATTAAGGAAAATAATTCACTGTGAGCAATATTTAACTTTGTTGGTTTTAGAAAATTCCGATAAATTAGAATTGACAAATTGGTTAGAAAAGTTAAACTTTGCATCAAATGAAGTCAATCTAATTTGTCATCATACAGAAAGAATACTGCGTTTATATAAAGATTTCTTATTAATGAAAAATATATATTTCGAAATTGTAAGTGAAACCTTAAAAATATTAAGCAATAACAAATATTTTCGAGCAAGAACCTTTTTACGATCACAGACAGCAGCTTATATACCTTTCACCTAGTACAAAACTACATAGATATTCGCCTATAGGCCTAAAACATGAAAGTGACAAATTAAATGACCTAAAATTTAGAATTAGGATGTACTATAATAAATGACCTATTTTTAGAGGACAATAAGAATTGTAATAAATTTCAATTAGAATTATGCGCAAATATAAACTCTTCCCTCTGTATGCGTCATGAAACAAAGACAGATACGGGCACGATATTCTCTATCTCTTTTTATCTATGGACCACATCCACTAGCAGTGCTGCATAGGACTTGCCTACTCTATGTTAAATATTATATCTCTATGGTTTGCATTGATTGTGCAGATAGCGGCTCCCTGAACACAGCCATCGTCATTTGCATTGTTATTGTGACTGACATTTCTTACTTGGGAGAGAAATACTGCTACCGTGTTGTCGTTTAGTTAGGGATACGATAGTTATACGTTTGACGAATATTATTAATGCGTTAACAATGTACCATTTTCGAATAAAAGCGAAGTCGATTGCATGCTTTTTAAGTAAAAAATGATTCTACTATCACGTTCATTATTACATTATTGGTTTCACTTAAGTATTTATCCGACATTTATATATGATTTAGGTCTTTATAAACAGGAAAAATTTTAGCACCTGCAACACCGTAGAGTCTTGAAAATAGTAAATTGTGAAATCCGTCTACTTGGTTTTACTGATCATTGTAAGATTCTATTATATACAAAATCACATTAATTTCAAGCCATATTTTTTAATTAATCGGGAAACTCCATTACGTGACCTTGAAAATCTAACATTTTTCTGTAAATAATGCTTCTGTAGGCAGAAGTGAGAGATACCGCTCTCACCTCTGCAAACTACAGTTTGCATTGATATCGTCTTCATTTGTTTTTTTACAAAGAAAAAATACAGAGCTGAGAACGCTATTCAGGCGAAGTTTAGCTATTGCTATTCTTACACTTAACCTCAATAGCATAGCCATTTGTAATGAAGGAACAAAAGAAACATCTATAACTAAATGACGTAAACCTAAGATATATAATAAATAATAACACTATTTCTGGAAAAATAATTTCAGAACTAGTCAAAAATCAAAAAGGGGCGAGTAAGTATATGCATACACATATATACACATACATATTTCTAAAGAACTGAGGGTAGGAGTGAAATAAAATAACTCCCGCGGACAAAACACAATATCTCCCAATGTCATAGTGTTAAGATACCGTGCTGAGGACTGCGTGGCGTCGGGGAAGCGACGTCGCTAACGGTTCCCCTGGGGCACCCCAGGTGTAATTAATGGCGTTGCTCCAGCAACCGGCGCTCTGCTGGAGTGGACCTTCATTTCCCTAGGTACTCGTGGGAACAATAAGGAGAACACAACAAGAAACACAAAACGATGCAACAACTGATGATAAAGGAGAATCATGCTCAACAAACAGCACTGGAGGACAGGACTGACAAGGAGAGGACACAAGCGTGGGGTCGGCTCAAGAGACTTATCAATGAGCTCCATGTGTTTGTTCAACCCAGATGTCTATAAGGAGATTAAGTCCAAGGTAGTCGACATCGGTAGTACCTTCAAGAGACTGAAGAATCTGGAAGAAGCACAAGTCGCACTTCAATGCATGGCTAACTCGACTCCAGAAGTCGTGTGCATGCCACCAACACCACGTATCCAGACATACACTGAGACGACAGCGAAGGACACATAGGCCGATGACAAGGAGGAAACCACCAACGTGGGCGTTCGAAATATCCGTAAAGCCAAACGGAAACAGCGTGCATCACCGGAAACGGAGACGCAGAAATCCAAAAAATGGAAGGAGATGAGACTATTCCCAACTGACAAGCAGGCAGATCAGCCAAACCAGACAATGGAGTGGCAAGAAGTTAAAGGCAAGAAAAACAAGAAGGAGAAACGCCTTCAGAAGAAACTGCGAAAATCAGCGACTAGGCCTAATGAACTGATCGTTCGGCCAAAGGAAAAAGCGAAATACTCTGAGATACTCGGCCGGGTGAAGAAGGTTGTCACTGATGACCGGGTCCTTGCCTCGGTCGATGAGATACGCAGGACAATCAACGGAAACCTACTGATTATCCTTGCCAGGGAAAACAGAGATAGTGGCCATGGTCTTCAAAGTGCCATAGCTGATCTCCTCAAAGATGACGCAGAGGTCATCAGTAAAGGACCGCAAGAGAGTCTGGAAATTCGAGATTTAGATGAAATGACGACGAAGAAGGAAATTCTGGATGCCCTGCAGAGAAAGGCTGGATATGAGTGTTAAATCCCCTTAGACGCGGTCAAATCAATACGTAAAGTCTATGGGGGTACACAGACTGTCTCAGTAGTTCTGGCAGCATCGATGGTGGTGGAGAAGGTTCTCGGAGAGGAGCGAACGGAAAAACCTATGCAATTGGATAGAAAGTGAGCGCCTTTTATCCTGAGGGGCACTGGTCAATCTCCCAACTAGTGGTCGAAATGCTGATAAGACGGCCGGAGTGATAATACGGAGAGTCAAGGATGCATGCGATGCTAGTATTCCCAGAAAACGTAGTGCTAACCAGCTCCCATAGGTTCATTCGTGGTATGAACACATCGCTGGTCTCCGTAAGGACTGTCTCAGTAGGAGGAGAGCATCACAGCGGGGCCGGAAAAAGGCAAACCACGCAGACCTGGTGGCAAAGTACAAGGCCAGACGTCGAAAACTAAACAGAGCCATATAGGGTAGCAAGGGATAATGCTGGAAAGAGCTGCTCGACGAGGTTGAGTGCGACGTCTGGGGTCAGCCATATAAGGTGGTTATGGCTCGCCTAAAGAGCCAGCCGATGCCATCGCCTACATGCCCCATACTACTGAAGATGATTGTGACAGTTTTGTTTCCCCAGCAAATGGAACTTCACCAGGCAGCACGTCAGTACGAGATAGAGCGAATCCCACCAATCACGGAAATCGAGCTGATGGAAGCATGCAATAGAGTGGGGAATTTGGAAGCTCCTGGACTGGATGGGATCCCAAAAATCGCATTGAAGACAGTACCAGTGTTATTTTTGGAAGTCTACAACGCGTGCCTTGAAGAGGGTGTTTTCCCTCTGAAGTGGAAGCAGCAGAGACTGGTACTTCTACCGAAAGGAAGAAGCCACCGGATGAACCATCATCCTACCGCCCACTATGTATGTTGGATACAGCCGGTAATATCCTCGAACGTATCATTCACCAGAGGATTGAAGCAACAGTCGAACCGCTGCTTGCGGACAACCAATATGGTTTTCGGAAAGGACGTTCCACCTTGGGTGCTGTTGAACTAATTGTCAATGCAGCCAAAGAACCGATTGCAGGGGCCAGATAGAAGGGCGTATCGAAGAAGTACTGTCTAGTGGCGACACCGGACATTGAAAACGCCTTCAATTCTGCCAGGTGGACTGCACTCTAGAAGCTCTTGGTGGGATGAACGTACCAGGATATCTGCGAAGGATGGTAGCAAGCTACTTCTCCAATAGAATCCTGAGATACGAAACGGAGGCCGGCCAGAAAGAGTACGTTGTTACTGGGGGAGTACCACAAGGCTCAGTTCTGGGCCCTCTCTTGTGAAACGTTATGTACGATGGGTTGCTGAAACTTCTATTGCCAAGTGGAATGAAACTCGTGGCATATGCTGATGACGTGGCTGTGGTAATCTTTGCAAAGCATCTCGAAGAAATAAAGTTTGCCTTCGACACTTCCTTTGAGAAAATCAGCCAGTGCATGGAGATAGTTGGCCTGAAACTGGCGGAACACAAGACTGAGGCAGTGTTCATTACCAGTCGGAAGCAAGTGGAGACCATCACACTGCAAGTTGGAGCCCATGAAATCATATCTCAACCATTTCTTGGATATCTGGGAGTGATGATCCATTCCCGACTCAACTTCAAGCAGCAGGCAGAGCACGTTGGGGCAAAAGCATCTATAGTCAGAGTGATTTTATCAAGGCTGATGCCCAACATAGGTGGTACGAAACAGAAGAAAAGTGCTTTATTGTCATCAAAAGTCACGTCAGTGCTCACGTATGGAATCCCCATCTGGGCCGATGCACTCAGAACACAGGAAACACGGAGGAAGGTCGCTTCATTTTACCGATTGAGTGCCCTGAGAGTCACCAGCGCCTATCGCACAGTTTCTCAAGATGCTGTATGCGTTATCGCCGGGATGCTGCCCATAGAAATACTTGCCGAAGAACGAAAAATCCTTTACCGGCGAAGAGGACCTACAATATTGAACCCTGATGTACTGAAGGCAGAGGAGCGGCGAGACAGTATAAGCCGATGGCAGTTACTGTGGGATACCGCTACGAAAGGTCGATGGACATACCGTCTGATTCCCGAAGTAGATATTTGGCTAAATCGCGAACATGGGGAGGTCAACTACACATGGGTGCTTCAGAGAATATCTTAATAATCGGTTTACGCATGATTATTCTCAAGAGTGCCCATCTTGCCCGGAGTTGCAGAAAATGCCGAGCACGTATTCTTCGTGTGCCCACGCTTTAACAGGTTACGCGCTACCTGGGAAACCGTCCTTGAACAGAGCATCCAGCCAGAATGATTGATGAGAGCCATGCTATAATCAAGGGCAGCCTGGGAAGCAACGAGTTCATTTGCCAAGAACTCCGTCGCATACAACGAGAGCGAGCAAAGAATAAAGAATTTTAGAAGGAAAGAAGCCATGGTTTCGCCTTCAATGAGGAAGAGCTACAGTTAGATTCTCCCCCTCGTGAAGTAATGCCTGACGGCGGTCCCGCGAGGAACCAAGGAGCAGACGCAAGCAGGTTACGGTTTTAGTCGGTGCGAGTCCGACACACGGATACTTGTATCTATGGTGCATAAGGCATTTCCCCTCTCCGGAAGAAAAAAACATACACACACATACATACATATCCACATATAGGTATACCCATATATATATTAACCAAAAGAAAAGAAATATTCTTCAAACTTATTATAAATTAAATTATAAATCAAATCACAAATTAAATTACCAACACCAATCCAGTTCAATCATAAATAATACATAAAATGAAAATATCTAAGATAACATACAAGATATATTTGAAACATAAATTAGAGTTGGAGAATGAACGATAAAACACACAAAACAAGCTCATGAGGTTTCAACAAATATGCTGAACATTTTAGAGCCAGCCCTTATAACTTGAATTCTCTCCATTTCTCTTTCCTCCTGTTTTTATGTAGTCTATTGATAGCGAACGAAACAATAAATATCAGTCCAGGTGACCTGTATCAAAAGACACTGTTGGTATCTTCCAGTTATGATATACAATCGGCAGTCTAGATGACTATCTGAGTAAATACTCAGGTAAATACCTAACTTTTAAGTCTCGTATATTAAATTATTAAAACTTCAGGATGTATGTCGCGTGAGCTCAAGTTTGTTTAATATTTATTGACCGACTACCAAACGAAGGAGGTATACTGTCTGATGACGCGATTCGCATAATAAATCTGTTCTCAAAAAAGGATGAAGGGAGCATTTTTTTCGAAAATCGAGAATCTGAGATAGGAATATTAAAGAGCAGACCCTATCCGTCAATTTTAAATTGAATTTTCTTTAAAAACTTATACAATTTACGAATTACAGCTCACAATTTTGTGGGAAGTTTTCTATATATTCATTCCATATATTTATTTTAAGGAATATCTTTGAGCCTTTTAATATCAAAATCAAAAAATAATAATATATTTTCATAATGTATCTCTTCTTGGAGTAAAAATTGCATATAATCAATGGAATTAAATATTGTTTTCAATTATATCCATTCATCAATTCACCTAATACTTTCATCGAGTATAAATAATACAATAATATAGGTAAGTCATTACTGTACCTACTCTTCAAAATTTATAGTCACGTTTGAAAGAACTTTTATAAACCAGTTTGATGCTGATGAGACTGGTACAACTTTTTATTTCAAATCGTTTTTCCTTCTTGCTGGTTATCACTTAATATACGTAAACACATTAAAGTGCGTGTAATTTCTCATAACTCTCCTTTTTATAAAACGCCCACCATAATATCGACAATTACTGTTTGTCGCGTTCCTTCCAAGGCCATCCAGATTATACTTGACTTGCCCGTATTTTATTCGGTGCACTTTCAATTCAATCGGCAGACTGCCGCAGCGACGCTTTGTAATGAAAATGAGACCGCAGAGGCTACATGCTGACCAAACCCATAAATGTTTACAGCAGTCCTTGAACTATGCCAGAAAAGGCAGTAAACTTGAACAATGCTCGGATATTAATCATGGCGTGTTTTTGTTGCTATAGAGTTGCAGTACCAAAGCTGAGGCCGAGATGCTCTAGACTCGAGACTCTAAATCACATTCAACTTATGTTTGTTGCCAGTGTCAGCTAGTTTATTTCCATTGTATTCTATTATTTGATAAACATATTCATACTTACATTCTGTTGCACAATCAAACAGAAGTTCAGCCTGCATCTATATAAAATAAAATAGGTAAAGAATGATTTATTATTTTTATTTTTTTTTGTTATTATTTACAACAATGCAGAGTGTACTACACTTACACTTCCTGCCAAGTATGAAAGGGATAAGACAGCGTTTTAAATTTTTAATGAGACAGTCTTTATATGTGGTGGTATGGTTGTTGTGATAAATAATTAATTTTCATAGATCGGGATAGAGTTTGAATCTGATCAAACTCTATCCTATTCAGTTCAGGAGTGAAACATTTTAACTACCTATGGAATGCCTACACACCTAACACGTACTCATCTGATGAGCCTGCGAACATTTGAATCTTAAGCTTCAGCAGAAGTTTTGCAAAAAAACTGTCTCGTCGGTCATAGTCCCCGTCGTGTGTGCCGCGGCGGTGGCGGTGTCATAGTGGGGGTGGGATAACATCGCCCCAGCTGGAGTTCGGCGGATGCTCGGAATGTATACGCACCGACGCCAGACAAAATAGGGTGAGTTAAGGATCCTCGCTATAGCTCACAGCCCCAACTCCATAATCCTTATTTTGAAGTTGGTTATAGCATGTAAATGTTTTCAATACTTCGAAGCTTAATGCGTGTTTGAGATACATTTTTCTTTAATTATTAGTTTTGGGGCATTGTTAACAGGATTAAGAAAAAGATATTATTACAAATGTAATTTTTGAGGTCCCATTCTATTAATTGAAAGAAATTATCGCTTAAATAAAAAATGTGTGGTTTACTTGAGAAACTCGCTTTGAACTGAGTTCGAATCTCATTTCTATAGAAGCATACGAAAATATTCACTCCCTAACACGTCGTTCAAAAGAAAAATCTAGACGCGTTCAGTACTGTTACAATACTTAAATTTAAAAAAAGTGTATTAGTACATTAGGTATTAACTACCGAGCGATCCAAAAAAAAAACTCATTCAAAGTATGCCACTTAAATACGGGAAAATCTCAAAGCATATCTTTACTTAACCAATCTGAAATTATATGATGTAATTGTATGATATAAAAATATAACAATAATAAGTACATACATGACTGATAAGGTAGGATTTAACTTTAAAAAAAATGTAACACTAATATATAATAATAATATAAGTTTATTTAAAGCAAAATTAAATTAATAACATAACATAATTGAATACAAAAGTAAGTATGATTCAAGATATACTGAAACAAATGTGATATAAAATAAAACATAGTTAAATAACAAATAAAAGACTATTCTTGATGCTTTGCATTTAATAAAATATTCAGATGTATATTTAGTTACATGGGATGAAAACACTTTATATTAATGGAATATTATTATTGACAATTAGTAAAATTGGAACTCATTAGATTGATGGCTTAGTCATAGCTACTTTTGGATTCATAAATTGAGGTAGATTCTCAACTACAAAACTTCTAATTTTTTTAATTCTTCAAAATTGTTTATCATTTTTATATAATTAGGTAATAGGTTATAGAATTTGGGAGCTAAGTCGTTAAAGAATCTTAGATTCAAATTTGTGTTACTTATTGGAATCAGAATTTTCCTATCAAGTTTCAATCTGGTGTTTTATGAATGATTGGCAAGATTCTGTAATTTTGCTTTTTTATATATATAAATACATGAGTCAACAATATATAGGGAGCGGACTTTGAGAATTTCTTGATTGTATAATGAACTTGTTGGTGAGTATTTGCTTCATTTTAGAAGGACTCTTAATAAATAGTTCTGTATTATATTCAACAGTAATAGAGCATTTTGGTATCGGCCACCCCAAGCAATTGAAGAAAATTGAAAATTTGAATTGAAAGTTTTCTGATATTACCGCTTAGGTTGGAGACATGTTTGTTCCTTTTAAGATTATTATCAAATATGATTCCCAGTTATAACAATTTCTACTTCATTAATATATTCATCAGTTCCATAAAGCTTCAAATTGTGGTACAGGGGTCTATTGACGGAGGTTAAAGAAAATGCAATAGAATAACTTTTTCAATCTTGATCGTCAATTTAAAAGTGTCAAGCCAGTTCTTGATTCTTGAAATGCCTGTTGCGGTCGTCTGTTCTACTTCCTCCCAAGACGATCCATTAAAAACAATTACTGTATCGTCTGCGTATGATATCACTTTTCCGTTATAGATAGTCATATTTGTAAGAGAATTTAAATACAAGATGAAAAAGTAGTAGTCCCCATACGGTCCCTTGTGGAACGCCTATTTTTACATCCAAAGATTCAACAATGCTGTATATTTTTGCACTTTGCCTTCTATCGTTTAAATAACTTGCAAAAACATCCAGCACTGTGCCTCCTATGCCATAGATATGCAGTGTCTCTAATAGGTTTTGACGGAGCACTGTGTCAAATGCCTTCACAAAACTAAAAATACGGCTATACATTTTTTATTATTATCAACATGGTTTGTAACAGTGCTTATAAGCTCATAAATTGCATCAGTTGTACTACGGCCTGGTAAGAACTCTAATTGATTATCGGAAAGGATTTGGTTTTCACAAGATATTTCTCTAGTCTACATTTTAAGCATTTCTCAAAAATGTTTGCTATATTACTAATTACTGATGGGTCTAAAATTGGAGATGTTTGTAGCATCTCCATTTTTGTGTATCGGGGTAATAATAGCAACATCGAAATGAGATGGCACTATAGACGTTAAAAATATCAGGTTTATAATATGTTTTAGTGGACTAAGAAACTGTAGGCGATAATCTTTCATAATGAAGGAGCTAACCCCATTAGGTCCTGTAGTAAATTTATTTTTAAGAGACCGATAATCTCATTATCATTTACTGGTGTAAGAAACATAGATCTTGAACAATTGAATGGAATTTTAAACTCGTGGTCAGGTGTATTTATTTTGTGTAGCTTTTTTAGTCTTACTTCTCTGAAGAAAAGGAATTTCTTTATCATCTTTCAGTACAAATTCATGATTACGTTCAGTTTTACTTCCGTTCGTCGCATCTGCGATTACTTTGTAAATCTTTTTATAGTCTTTTGAATTTTTATCAATTTGATCTTTATAGTATAGATGTTTGCATTTAGTGTTTAAGGTGTTTCTTTAATTTTTGTATTTTCTTTCATTTTCTTCATTGAATTGTTTCAGAAGTCTCTTTTTCATTTTGCCTCTTTGTTTTATTGATGTAACAATACTTTTTGTTATCCAGGGCTTGATCTTTTTGTTTTCTTTGTAGATTAGTTCTCGGTAGAATGGTCGGTAGAATGGGTCATAAAATCTTTTATTTTATTGATAAAAATGTTAGTTGCGATTTCAACATCAATGTTGTTCAAAACATTTGACCAACTTTCTGTTTTAATTAAGTTTTCAAAAATCTGGTGATCAATTTTCTCTAGTAGTAGATTTTCGATATATAAAGGTTCAGTATGGCTATAATGTTGTTGCTTTGTGATATTTATTAAAATTGGATAGTGGTCTGTTAAATCGGAGTTTAAGATATGTGTGGTGAAATTGTACGAGTTATTTAGGCATTGATTTTTTATGAAGATATGGTCAATGCACGTATTTGTGTATGTTGTTACACGTGTATAACCATTTATTACAAACCTGAAACCAAATTAATTTAAAATTGATAAATACCAGTTGCAATATAAATCATCTTTTTTTAAGTCCAAATTCATATCTCCCACAAACAATTCAGATTGCTATATCTTACAAAGTATTTTTCCAAATCATGCAAAAAGTTTTGAATATCTGAAGCCGGAGAACGATAGCCACATGTGATTCCGAAAGTTTTACGAATTATGTTTGTAGTATTCAGATTAAAATTATTAATATTAACCGGCAAGTGGGATTTACTAAATATGACTAGTCCATCATTCTGATTATATTTTGCATTATTATAATAAACATTGTAACCACTAATATTAAAGTAATTTACATTTTCAATTTGCCAACATTCCCTTAATATTATGATAACACAAAATTGAAGTTTATATGCTTGTAGAAAGAGAAGGAAGATTTCAAAGTTTTTCTCAATGCTTCTTATATTAAGGGGTAGGTATTATTGTGATTAACCTTTTATTTTTATTGAGTTTAGTGTTAATATAATCACAATCTTCAGTGCCCTGAGATAAGTTCTCTAGATTTTCTGTCACTAAGAATGTTAATTTCCGATTGATTGCTAGCCATTCGACTTACCATAGTCAATTTTATTCCTCAGACCTTTGATAACATACTTGTACGTAGGACACTCCTTATCTTCAGCTCTATGCTGTCATTCATTTAAATAGGTCCTTATTTATATTTATTGAGCCCACTGTGTTTCTTTACATAAAAGTATTTTGCAGTTATATTATATAAGTTATATAAAAGTTTAGAGAGAAAACAGTCGAATTTTGTAGAATGTCTTCCTCATCTTTGACGTCTCTGTCCTTCTTCACAGACGATGAGAAAATTGATAGATATTTTCCAGATAACAAATTAAAACACGACGTATTTAACCTAGCTATGACACTTGTCACTTGTAGTACCACAGAACAGAATTTTTACATGAAAACTCTGTACTCTATGGTACTTCTTCAGTAATTTTCCGTGATTATAGCCAGGTTCAAATTTTCATATTTCATTCTCAATTAATAAGTAAAAATCTTCTAACGGACACGTTAACAAAATCAGCCTGTTTATTAAGAAACCTATCATAATTGTGTAAGGGAATGTCAAAACTCAGAAGCAATATTTTCTAAATATCTTTAAATAAAACACATTTTTGACCGACTTCAAAAAAAGGAAAAGGTATACAATTCGGTAGCAAGATTGCTTTTTTTATGGCTGTTCGCACGTTTCGCATAGTAAACGTACTCCGATTTAGACGATTTTTAATTCATTTGAAAGAGGAGAGTTGGGAAATGGTCCCATATTGAGAAAAATTAAATCCAAAATCTCCTTCCCTCCAAAAACCACCCCCAAAGGGAGTGGAGGGGGCAATTTTTCTCGAAAATTGAAAATTCGAGACGACAGAATTAATGAAAATTCCATATCCGGAAATGTTTAAATTGGACATTTTAAAAAATAATCATAAGTTGCCGCGCTACAGTCTGAAATAAGTGTTTCAGCTATGTGGAAGGGGCAAATTTTTCCGAAAATCGAAAATTCGAGATTTGAAAATTAGAAAAGAAACCATATCCGGAAACGTTTAAATTGAACAATTTTTCAAAAGAGTCACGGTTTCCGAGTTTCGCAATAGTAAAGTCTGAAATATGTGATATGCGCATTTCCGCTAAGTACAAGCTAAACTTACCTATATCATTTTCGGTATTAGTGAACGTTCAACAATTTCCATGACTAATGTTACACTCAAAAAAGTGTAATAAATATTTTTTACAAAAAAATACCAGCACCAATAGAATTAATATTATTTTGTATTTTTCAGTGCAACAACTGATAAAGTCGGTCCAATTTTTTGTAAAAAATATTTATTTCACATTTTTGAGCGTAACATTAGTCATGGAAATTGTGGAACGTTCACTAATACCCAAAATGATATAGGTAGGTTTAGCTTGTACATAGCGGAAATGCGCATATCACATATTTCAGACTTTACCATTGCGAAACTCGGAAACCGTGACTCTTTTGAAAAAAATTTCAATTTAAACGTTTCCGGATATGGTTCCCTTTCTAATTTTCAAATCTCGAATTTTCGATTTTCGAAAAATATTTTTATTCTTTATGAATAACACAAAAAAGAACGATTTCAACATAAAATACATTTTTCGCATAGATACCTGCATCTATATAATTATTTATTTTTACATGAACTATTGTTATTACATTTGCTGTTACAAATTACTTTCTTAGCCCTACACGCACATTTTCTGTTGATGCACTGTATAAAGCCCTGTGTCGATCCGGATGCTATGCCAGAAACAGTACGAAGAGATACAGACGTTGACGGAACTGATGAAATATCAATGAAGTCGGAGTCGGCTAAGGTAAACTCATTGCGACCATAAAGCGACTGCAAAGTTCCATCATTCGTACCTGGAAATTGATTTAAAATTGAGTTAAACATTCAATCCGAATTCATTTACCTACCAAGCTGATAAAGTCCACTGTCGTTAACACTAAGTACAACAGCTAACACATTTCTTTTGGCCTCTGTCAACATCAGGTACTCGAACAATAACAGTTCTTCCTACATCAATGGGTGGCAAGTTCGACTTGGAAAGAGAAACCATTTTCTCGGCTTGCTTTTCAACTCCACTTTTGGCCTGGTCTCCTACATCATTTATTTTTTCACTTCTCTAACATTGGTTACATGTAATGTTCTGTCCACCTCCTCCATTTCCTTCGTTAGTTGTCCCACAAATATTATGAACGGGCAAGAAACACACTGAAAATTCATGACTGTCTAAAACTTCATTTGTACACACTTTCTTTCCTTGTTCTTAATTTTCAGTGTTCCTTCTGTTTGTCAAATTATCTTCCTCATCTAAGCGCAAATGATCGTCCTCACGTATGCATGGATTTGTTTGATCAAACTACTTTTGCAGCTCTTCTTCTGTATTAATGTTCGCCAAGAGATCCGTTGGAAGTGATGAATTTTTGAGCCCAACCTTCTGAGGCGTGCCAAACATAGTTTCATAAAGACTTTTAGTTATTCCTGTATGCAGGGAACGATTTTTATTACTTTGCAAAAATCGCAGCCCTTCAGACCATTTCTTTGTGTTTTCATCAGCCATCCATTTATCTAGCATGTCTCTTACATCCTGATTCGATTTCTCCACGGACCCTTGACTTTGAGAATGGTGAGGTTTTCCATGCACCAGCTTCAAACCGGGCCACATTTCAGAAAGATTTTGTACTATGCGGTTTGCAAATTCTCTGCCATTGTCACTTTGCAGAAACATGGGGGCCCCAAATAAGCAGAAAATGTCTACTAAATGATAAGCAACTTCTTCAGCTGTTTTTATTTTTAATGCTCTTAGCACAGTGAATTTTGTTGGTGGTCCTGGTTATTGAGGATAGAACGAAAATTATCATCTGGTTCACATTGCATGTCAATTAAATCTGCTTGACAGCGAGAAATCATTTCATCTGTTACAATTGGCTTTACAACTACTAAACCTCTTCTTTTCAATTTCTTTTTTAATTGGCATTGTTCGCAAAGTGATAAATAAGCCTCAATTATTTACCACGTTATGTTACAATATTTTCTTTTCAGCTCACAATCCATAACTGAAAATAAAGAAATAAATAAATTTATATCCCAGTGAAAAACTGTAGGAAAAAATAACAAACCTCGTAATCTCTTGTGTCCTGTCCCTATATGCGCCGAATGAATGAAATAATTCGTCAGTCGTGCAAAAGTAAGGCAACTTAGCAGTTTCCTCCGTCCTGCTCTCTATTAGCATTTTGGTTTCACCAATTTTCAAAATATCGTACCTTTTTAATCGTCTTCGTTATTTTGAAGTAATGGTTTCACCGTTACTCTTACATCTCTGCTAATTTTACATCTGCAAGTGTTTGATCGCATCTTTCTCTTGTAAAAATGTTGCTACCATCATTGCTATAACTTATTACCTTTTGCAAATCATTATTGAAACGGAACTTAATATCTTCCATAGCACTAGCGCACATTTTTAATCTACCACCTTTCACAGTTGCACCAACCCGCTAATTACCCCTACTACCTACTCAAATGCAGATAGACGGAGCCAGGGTACCGGTACATGTTGAGACAAGAACAAAATCGGCTTTTGCGCGTTTCGTTTATGAGCTCGACGCGTTCTGGTATTGCTGTGAATGCCAGAACGCGTTGTAGCTTTTCAGAAGACCAGTACGCGAATTATTCAACAGCTGATTGATAAGTTTTATGTTAAAAAAATAGTATTATTTATCTATTATTAAAGTATTTAAGTAAAATAATTATTTCTTTATTCAATTTTAAACGTATTGGTCAGTATGTTTGTGATATTACCAGCCCGTACATCCATTTTTGGATGATTTTTTTTAATTCGCCCATAAGGGAGATACTAGAGAATCATGTGTAATAAAACCAAAATTTTATGTGCAATATTTACATCCGAATACCTACCGACCACTCAGATTGAATTTCCAGATATAAAAGGAGTATTCTTTTAACTCTTCAGGTTGAATAATATTTAATTCAATTTCAATTAATTCTTCTTTCATTATGATCAACAAAATGATGCGAAAATAAATGAAATATGATTAATTTTAACCCAAAACTCAAATCAAATACAAAAAGACATGCAGCCAAATTTGATTTTTTAACAGTTTGACACTTTTGACATTTGTAACCGCCAGTTACCATGCTCAAGAGGACGGGAACCAAATCAGTTCCCGTTTTATAAGATTAGTGACGTCAGAAAATATTCCCCTATTACCGTTTATATCGCGAAAACGTACCGGGAAGTACAATTCGGTTCCCGCTAGTTCACCGGGAACTCGCGAAAAAATCCTATATGTTTCAAAGAAAATACATGATCTGCCAGTGAAGATCTCTCGTGGTGTAATCTGGAGTCACTCCTGTGCCATATTATTCGAGTGGATAGCATAGTTGAAGTTTGACCAATGTATATTTTGTTACAATCAGAACAAGGTATGCTATAGACCACTCACGATTGAGACAACAATGGAGTTTTATCTTTCGGTCTAGAATATAATGAACCCAATTGCAGTACGTTTTTGTTGGCAACTTTTATATTGTTAAATGCGCTAAAAATCTTTGTGAGTTGTGGTGTGATTTCCCTAATGTAGGTCAAACTTACATACATAGGATTAATAATTATTGCGTTATTGTTGGATGAAATTATCGTTGAACTATTATTATCTGTGTTAACAGGTTGACTTAGTACATTTTTCCCATCTAATATTGAGTTGTTATGCAATTCGTTATATATGGTATATGTTGTGTTAAATAAAATGTGTTTTACCAACCTGGGAGGATAACCATTCTTGATAAATAGATCTGCTAAGATACGTAGATTCTTGATCTGAAAATAGAGATCTGCGATGTTGAGTATTCTATTTTTCATTTGTTTCAAAAGTTTCAGTTTCATGTTATATTTATAAAACTGGAAATTTATGTATCGACCGGAACTACACTCCTTTCTGTACCAATCTACCAGAATGGTGTTATCAGGACAGCGAACAAGTCGCGTATCCAAAAAGGGACAGAATGATCTACGTCTTCGGTTTCAATGGTAAATTGTATATATGGGTCATAACTATTAAATGTGAATAAAATCTCATGAATACCATCATTTGGCAAAGCCACTATTAGATCGTCTACATATTTCTTTATTATTATTATTATTATTATTTATTTATTAGCTCCTTCGAACTTTTACAAATTTATAAATACATATAAATACATTTGTTCATATTTGTTTCATACATTGTCTCTAATGAATTGTAAAATTAATTTCTTAAATACATTAAATCTATTTTCTGTTTTAATGTTTGTAGGTAGATTGTTGAAAAACTGCAGACCCTTGTACATCACCGAACGTTGAGTGCTACTTAGATAACACCTCTCTAGTCTAAAGTCCCCTCCATCTCTTAATGTGTATGGTCGTGCCTCATTGACATAGTTCATCCCCTCCTTAAGATAGCTTGGTAGACATCCATTTTTGATTTTGAAGATAAAAACCATTGTACTATAGGTTAGCCTTTGGTTTACATTTAACCAATTTAGGGTGTTCAACATGTACTTCACTGGTGTGTATATATTGCATTTCAATATAACCCTCATTGCTCTATTTTGCAGTACTTGTAATCTGTTTTTTATTTCATTTGAACATGTGTATAATAGAGTCGAGCAATAGGAGAAATGTGGTAATATTATCGCATTGAAAATTACTATTGCATTTTCCATTGACACATATCTTCTAATTCTCCTCAGGAAGCCTATTTTTTTAGATACCTTTTTGCAAACATAATTAGCATTCTCAGTAAATTTAAGTTTTTTTCAATTATCACTCCAAGATATTTGAAGCTATCGACACACTCCACTTCAACCCCATCTAGACTAACTCTTATATCTTCATTCAGATTCATTTTTATAAATTTAGTTTTAGTCAGGTTTAACTTTAATTTGTTGCTTCTCAACCACTGACTTACTCTCCCCAGATCTTCATTAAGATTTGTCATTATTCCTTCTGTTTTCTTTCCACTGATATATATCAAAGTATCATCTGCAAATAATGATAACTTGCAATTTTCTAGCACAATCCCAACATCATTAATATAAATTAAGAAGAGTAAGACACCCAATACCGATCCTTGCGGAACTCCCAGATGGATATTTAGTTTCTCAGAAATTTTGCCTCCCACCTTTGTACTCTGACTCGTATCACTCAAATATGACTCAAACCATTTTAACTCAATATCACGAATTCCATAACTGCGTAATTTTTTTATTAATATAGATATATCTAGCGTTTCGAATGCTCGTTTGAGGTCAAGGAAAACTGCTATCACCGAATCACCTATATCTGCTGCCTTCTTCCATTGGGTTATTGTCCAATTTAGAGCCGTTTCACAAGAATGCTTATTCCTAAATCCTGATTGCTCCTTTGCAAATAAATCATTTGATTCCATGTAATTCCTTAACTGATTCGCTATAAATGTTTCGAGAATCTTTTCCATCAGAGGGAGCATGTTAATTGGCTTGAATTCTTCGCATTTGGTTGCATTTACAACCTTCTCCACTGGTACTACAATTGACTCTTTCCAAATTACCGGGAATTGACCAGTTTTCATTGTCAAATTTATTATTTTCAAAAGCACTGGACCTATTATTTCAATAGAATTAAGTAGATAGTCTTTGTTCAAACCTATTACGTCCCTCTTGTTGTTAAACATTCTGATTATATTGGTTAGTGTTCTCTCATCGCAATATTGGAACTTAAAGCTGGTATTTAAGTTTAGGGTATGTGGTACATACTCTACTTGCGGAACAGTTCTATTTATCTCCTTAACACTGTCTATAAAGAAATTGTTGAACATATTAGCTATCTGTAGAGGATTAGAAACTTCATTAGTTCCAAACGTCACTTCAGTAATGCTCTTATTAACAGTCGCCAGTATAAATTGTTTTATTTTTCTCCATAACTGTTTCTTATCCTTTGAATTTATACATAGTTGTCGTTGCACATAATCATTTTTTGCCTTCTTTATTTCATATTTGTATTGCCTGTTTACTGCTTTATACCTGTCCCACAAAACCTCGCCGCCTTCATAAACTGCTCTTGAGTATGCTGTTACTTTTTCTCGTTTTCTTTTTTTTAGTTCACTCGTGTACCACCCACAATTATTGTCTATATTTTTTTTGTATATAGTCATCTTTTCTATGCCCTCTTCTATTATATTATTTAACTTTGTTGCTATTACATTAGGATCATCTATCATATAAAGATCCTCAATTTCGGCATAATTAGATTTAAGAAATTATTCCTATTACTATCATTGACCAAGAGATTTATATTAAAGTCACCTGCTATTATTGAATTATTTTCACCTTCCAAGGCATCTGCAAACCACTCGCTATAATAATTACAGAATAATCTTATCGGTTATGAAAAAGGGTCAGATGAATAGAATAGAAAGTGTAAGTTGTTTATGATATTTTTATATATATATGTTATATAAAGTTATAATTGAAATATTATCTAAAGTCATATAATAATAACAAAGTATTATTTTTTAATATTAAATTTCATAATATTATAATATTATATTTCACCATATCATATTACATCTGCAAGGCGCATTTGTAAGAAGATAACAAAGTGATAAGGATGTTTAGGTGCCAGAGATGCCGACCAGTAGTCAGCAAGTTACCATAAAGACCATTGTTAGTTGTTTAGCCAGTTTGGCCTCCAAAAAGACATTACTAAGTATTTTATTTATAATATTTCTAGAAGTTTCGATTTAAACTTAGAAGAAAAGATCTATTGTATTTATTTACGTTCTTTTATATTTTTTTGATGATTAAACATTTTGGATTGTATAAATACTAGATCTCCAGCTAACGACATCACTTGTGAATCTTCTTGCGAATGTGTCAGTCAACTTGTGAGTCTAGATTCATAGGATCATTTAAAGTTAAGTTCAAATTTATAATTGTATTTTGATTTAATAAATATTGTTTTTAAAAAGTTAACTTGGAGTTGAGTGATATAACATATATAAACTTTTGAACCAAACGTTTTTTTGGACTAACTTATAGACATATAACAACATGCCGTTAAAATTTTTTCGAAATTCAAAAGTGTGAAATATCGCAATAGGTACATTTCTATAAGAAATTATATTATACGACATGGGTTATAGAAAATGTAAAATTAAACGACGAAGACGACTGAGCAATAAATTATGGGGGTGCCATTTAAAAAAATGGTTATGGTTCTTAAAAATATCGAAAAGTTAACGTGACTTATAATTTTCAATCCGACGGACCGATTTTTAAAAAGAATATTTTAATTCTAATTTACAAGAAGTTTATTGAATGAAAGTTACATGTAGACTGACTTAATCTAAGGAACTAACTAATATTGTAACATTATATAAATATGCAATTCTGCACTTTTGAGGTACAGCTTGCAGTATACATCATAATTGTCGAAATGCTAATACATCTTATTAACATAATGTAAATGATAAGATGCAATATAACACCTCCGCGGCTAAATTCCGGCATATATCATGGAGTGAAAAATGCTGGACGGATTGGTTGGGTTGTTCTTGTTGGGGTTCGTCCGGGCTTAGCTGAGGTCCTCTTCTTCTTCTTTGGAGAATGATCGTTAATATGTAATAACATCCAATTATTAACATTATTGGGTAGATTGGAAGGGTCCAGTATCTGCTGGATGATCGTTTAATTGGATAGATAAGATTCTTGTAAAGAAGTTTTCTTATTTGGCAAATGATCTGCCTTGATTTCTGGTAATAGCATGGGTTGGCCCTCAGATGTAGATTTCTCGTTGGAGAAATTGTACTCGCTGGTCTTAAACTGACACTGGAAGGGTAGATGAATCAGGAAGACACCCTTCAGTATTGTTAAATCGGTTCTTCCACAGATTGTTTGAACTTTTGTATGATTCGATGATATTTTTGATTACTCGAACTGGTGTGATTGGACAGTTGGCTGGTACTGAGTTTAGTTGGAGGAGTTGGAATATACAGTCTTCTTTTTCCATTCCATTGATGATATTCTCGTCTGGGCAGTAAAATTCCGGGTGCAGGTCAATACATGGCTTCGATGTGTATTGGTAGAAGTTTTCGCTCATGACCAGATAGGTATTTTGGGGAATAATGGTAGTGGAATTGAGAGTAGGAATGGGGTAGAGGTGATAATAAGAAAATTTGTTGGGATGTACCAAAGGAAAATGAATGACGAAAACGATTTTCGTGCCTGAATAATAAGCCTCATTATTCAATAAATCATAATATTTATGCGACTCGTTCGAATGCATTGGAAAAAATTCTGAGTGTAATTGTTTGACAATTTTAATGAATGAATCTAACTCATTACTTTTCAATATGCTGATATGAAGAACTCCAATTCTAGCAAATGCAATAGCGTTTTCGATTTCTCCAAGAAACTGTAAGACCATATTTAAAGTTAAACTAATTTGATCTAAGACTGCTCGGGTTTCAAAATAATTGTCTAATGCATTAAATTTTTTGTTAAGCGATTCTGCTATGGTTTTTTGGTTATTTGCTATGAGAGTTATTGTGTTATTGAAATTTGTTATTATTTCTTTGGATAACGATATATCCCTATTCAAGGTTTTGACTATATTTTTCTGATTATTTTCTAAGTCGTTTATTGCGCGGTCATAATGGGCTGCGTCGTTGGCGTCCATGTTCCCTGTAATACTATTGATAATAGTCCCTAAGCCGTCAATGATCCCTCTTCTAAATCTGTAAGAAGGAATTAATGATTTGTATTTCTGTTCAGTAGATACAAGCTGATATAGCAGTATTCCTAGAAGATTGTCTAAATCATGAAGATATTCGTAATCGTCTAGTTTGATCTTGATAGCTTGAAAGATATGTTTGTAAATATGTCTTAAATTACTAATTTCTTTACCTAAGGGAGCAATATCAATATAATGAATAAAGGCGTTCTCTATTTTACTCTAGCTGTACCTAATCTATAGGGTAAAATACCTGGGTTGTTATTTAGGTTAGTCATTGATATCTCTTGGGATGTACTAGAGGAAGGACCCAAATCAAGGGGATCAGAAGAGCCCTGTAAAGATTTTGTTTTATTAGCCTTTGGTCTTTTCAAGCTTTGTTTGTGTAAAGATTTCGTGTTTGTTCTAATCTTAATTTTGTTGTTCTTTACTACTCTTTCTTTCGTATACTTAGGGTTCAATTTATTGCTGTTAAGTGTTGTTATTCTTTTGTAAACGTCAGTGGGTCGTGTCTGCTCCTGTTGTGATGTTCTACAGTATTCTCTTTTTGAGAAATAAGCAATTCGTTTAATTTCTTCTAAATTTCCTTGGTGGTTTCTCTATGTTCTTGAATATAATTATTGATAAGTTGTTGATTAATATTTATGTTGAAGGGATCTTTGGTATTTAAATGTCCGTTAATAAAATCAATCGGTTTCTGTTTAGCAGTGGAATGGATTGTATTATTATACGCTAGTATTGCGTAGGGCATATGATTCAATATGTCAATTTTTCCTTTATATTTTGTCCTTATTAATCTGAGATATTCAAGTAAAGTAGAATGAAATCTTTCGATGGCTCCGTTTGATTGCGGGATGTTTGCAAATATATAATGTATGCTTACATCATGCGTTTGGAAAAATTCTTGAACTACAGTATTTTTTAGTTCAGTACCTCGATCCATGACAACTACAGATGGTACACCATGATGAGATAAACATAATAAAAGAGCTCACAATTTCAATACCTGATAGTCCGGATAAGGGGTATGCTTGAGCATATTTGGAAAATGTGTTATGGTAGGATATTTTTGACCTTGTGCTTGAAAAGTGTCAGCGTGAATAATTTCGAAAGGCTTAGATGGTGTGGGCGTCATCATTAATTTTTGTTTCGGAGGATTACGATCATATTTATTGACTTGGCAGATGTCGCATAAATTGATAAAATCCGTAATATCATTTTTCATTTTCGGTCAATAAAAGGATTTCTTTATTCTTGCTTCAGTTTCCGTTATTCCTCGATGGTTTGTTTTCCCAGAATGAAATTTTTCTATAATTTCTTTTTGTTCTTCTGATTTTGTGATGTCTTCTAGGAGAGTAGAGCATTCTATTACTTTGTAGGTGGAGTTTTTGAATGTCATCCGCAGTATCGAATATATTTGAGGAACGTGTATGTCGGTTTCGAAGTATAAGGCGTACGGTAATTTTGGATCAATGTAATTTGTGAATAAATTAATGACATCCCTATCTAATTCATTAGTTGACAATTGAACATATAGTCTGGATTTTGTTGGGAATATTCTCTCGGTTTTAGGTTTCGGGGAGTGTACAACAAAATCTATTTTGATTTGATGATCGAAATAATTCAAAGGTTTCTCCGATATTGGCATGTTCATTATTGGTTCTTCCAGGCTAGTATGGATGGTGTTGCCGTCTTTCAATTCGGGAGACTCATTTTCGTCTGCTGTTTCCGTTTCTTCTGTACTATTTGATACTCTTCTCGTTGCTTGTGGATCTTTGGACTCGATTTGATTGGTTGTTGGAATTGTTTCATCGATATTTCCCATTACGGATTCGTTCTCTTGATCTTCTTCTTGCCGTTTGTTCCGAATGGCGGTTAGTTCTTCATTGATTTGGTCCATATACTGAAAGAAATCTTTTGTATGTATCTCTACCCGAGATAAGGCATCTGCGTTTATATTGTGTTTTCCTTTTTTATATTCTATTTTATAATGAAATTCTTCTAGTTTTAAACGCCACCTGACTAGTCTTGAGGTAGGTTCTTTTAAGGACATTAGCCATTTCAAAGGTTGATGATCGCAGTAGATTGTAAATTTCCTACCGAATAAGTAGGGTCAGAAAACTTTCGTAGCCCAAACGATAGCTAGTAATTCTTTTTCTATCGTACGTTAGTTTTGTTCTGATTCGCTAGGAGTTCTTGATGCGTACGATACTGGTCTGTCATTGCCAACAGGTCCTTGTGAAAGCACGGCTCCCAAGGCGACATTACTGGCGTCTGTACTGAGAATAAACTCTTTGGAGAAGTCCGGGTATTGTAGTATAGGGTCATTGGTCAGTAAAGATTTACAATGTTCCACACATTTAATGAACTCAGGAGTATGTTCTATCCTAGCATTCTTTTTAAGGCATATAGTAAGGGACTTTCTTTGATGAATTTTCGATAGTATCCGAGAAGTCCTAAGAATTCATTTTTTTTTCTTGGTAGTTCTGGGAAGTGGGTATTTATTGATTGCTTCTATCTTCTCTGGGTTAGGTTTGACACCTTCAGAGCTTACGATGTGACCAAGATAGGCAGTTTCCTTTTTTAAAAACTACGACTTATCTAATTGAA
The DNA here is from genome assembly GCA_958507055.1 of Crioceris asparagi. Classification (NCBI taxonomy): domain Eukaryota; kingdom Metazoa; phylum Arthropoda; class Insecta; order Coleoptera; family Chrysomelidae; genus Crioceris; species Crioceris asparagi. The sequence goes on along the minus strand of OY293829.1, from coordinate 51,915,892 downwards.
TTTTGAAATTGGCTTCACGTAGACGTTGAAAAACATTTGATAAATTTACTAAATGCTCTTGTAATGAACTGGAAAATATAATTATATCGTCGAGATAAATGAGACAAATTACATTATGAAGACCTCGTAGAACGTTTTCCATCACTCTTTGGAAAGTAGCTGGCGCATTCTTTAGACCGAATGGCATCCGGACATATTCAAAGTGACCGTTTTCGACATTAAAAGCCGTTTTAGGTATGTCTTCCGGATTCATCTCAATTTGATGAAATCCGCTAGCTAGATCGAGGGTGCTAAAATACGTAGCTCTTCCTAATTTGTCAAGAACGTCGCTGATTTGAGGGAGGGGGTAACGATCATCGATGGTTTTCTCATTCAATTTTCGGAAATCTACCACTATGCGCCATTTCTTCTTTCCAGATGCATCTGCTTTTTTGGGAACGATCCAAATCGGCGATGAATACGGAGAGTTACTTGGGCGAATAATTCCTTGATTTAACATGGAATTAATTTGGCGTTTTACTTCTGGTTTATGAATAATAGGGTAACGATAAGACTTGGTGAAAACAGGAATTTCGTCTTTAGTTTTGATGGAATGTTTTATTTGATTTGTAAATGATAGTGGTTGATCTTTGGTGTGAAAAATGTCTGAATATTTTCTGCATAATTTTAGAATTGAGTATTTTTCCTCAGAGTTCATATGAGAAGTTCTTATTAGATTGTCAATCGGAACCTTTTTGTCTCTGTTTTTGAAGCATACATCGGTGTAATGAATTTCATAATTATTTTCGTGAAATGGAATTGCTTTGATTGGATCGGAGAGGGCTAACAATACATCTTCGCTTGAATTATTTATAATTTCTACTAAGGCTATACCATCGTTCGCTTTAGAAATCGTAGATGGAATTTCACAGTTTTGGATGATCTGTCTAGGAATGATTATTTCGACATCATTTTGATTCACAGGAATTTGTGCAAATTCTTTAGAATTGGGACTTAACTTTATTTTGAAAATGGATTTTGGATTTGATTGTTGGTATTTTATCGGAAGTGTGCAGTGCGGGGTGACTAAAAAAGAATCTGGAAAATTTAGATGGGCATTTAATAATTTCAAATTATCCAATCCCAAAAGTCCATTATAAACATCGTGAAATTTGAATAAGTGAAATTTGAGAGTGTGTTTCTGTAAATTCTGAAAAAATGGGTATTTCCGCACAATATTTTTGGTGGGATGACTGGAAAATGGTTAAAACTACAAAAGTTTCATTGAATATACTGTCTTTATAATATTTAAATGCTATATTTGGATCGAGAAAAGATTTGGTTGATCCTGTATCTAAAAGCAATTTCAGAGGTGGATTCGAAATTTGGATATACGGTAGCTCTTTTTTGTCCGTAGAAATGTTAATTTCTATGTTGTTTCGTTGTTGTCCTCGATCTCCTGAAAATTTCGTTCTTCGTCTTGGGTTTCTGTTACATTTTCATAATTTTGATCGTCATAATACTCAAAAGTTTCGTTTCCAGTACCATCATCGAATTCTGTACAGAACAGTTCTTCGGTGATTACGCTTGGTTTTTGGCCATTATTAGAAAAGAAATTATTTCTTCTAAAATTAGGTGTAGTATTTCGAGTCGAAATGCTCATAGGGTGGGCTTGGGTTGTGGTTGATTTGGATTTGGTTTCCAGTTATTGGAGGTTTGTGGTTTTGGAAATACTTGCGAAATTGTTGGAAATCTCGCTGGTGGTTGATTAATTCTTTGAATATTACTGGGAACTCTAGAAAATTGATGAGATATAGGTTGTTGATTGAAGTTTTGCCATTGAGGTGGTTGGATTTATTTTTGGAAATAATTTTGGGGAAATTGCGATCGAAATGGGGCTTGATGAACGGGAGATCGTGAAGTTTACGGGAGATTCCTAACTGATATGTTGGTATTGCTATGTCTTTGATAATATTTTATATTATCTTCTTCTGTTATGAATTGTACCGCTTGAACTAGGGAGGTTGGCCGCATAGCTCGAATTATAGGACCTAGTGGTTCTTTCAAACCTGCAAGAAATGATTGGAGGGCTTGCTTTGTAAAGAAATTTCTTTTGATAATCCGCTAGCCGTTATCTTTCGAATGTAAATTAACATAATTAATAATATAATAATAATAATAATATTTATTGCATAAAATAAAGTATTACAAATAGTATTAGTAGCAAGGTAATAGCAATAAATGAAGAATTCCTCAAAGTACTTGGTACTTGTTTAGGATAATTGCATATGGTGTTTAAAATATGTGTAATTCGTTCGTGGAATTGATGTGGGGATTCATTTATCTTTTGTCTCATATTCACAAGGTCTCGATTTAAAAAGTTTTCGTCTCGTTGGTCTCCAAAATTCTGTAATAACGACGTTCTAATTTCTAACCAATTATTCGCTCCATTTATCGCTATAACTTCTTCTGCTCTACCTTCGAGTCTCTTTAATATACCGTTAAGTAATAAGGTATTTTGAAAATTTTGTAAATTACCAGAATCAGAATATTGCGTTAATATGGATTCGCAGGCATTAATAAATCTATACAGTTTATTGGGGTTCCCATCAAAATTTGGGATAATTGATAAACCTTTAATATCTAATATAGGTACATGGTGTACAGCTTGAGGTTGTTCATTAGGCATATTTGAAATTAATGAAGTATTTTTTGTTTTAAATTTAAAACTATGATTGTTGAAAAATTCTATTAAACTAGGCTCTAATTCTCTATCGCTTTCGTCAATTGAATCAATAGGATCAGAGGAGTCTGACATGAACAAAACAAATTCTACTTACAGCATCGGTCCTTTGCGAATTTGGATGTCACTTGGTTGTCCTAACTGGATGTCCAAAATACAAGGAGGAAGATCTGTTGCTTCGTTGAAGAGTTGAAACTCACAGGACTGTCCAAATATGGATTTCCCACGAAAACTAAGTCCGATCTGACTGCGCCACTTATAATTTTCAATCCGACGGACCGATTTTTAAAAAGAATATTTTAATTCTAATTTACAAGCAGTTTATTGAATGAAAGTTACATGTAGACTGACTTAATCTAAGGAACTAACTAATATTGTAACATTATATAAATATGCAATTCTGCACTTTTGAGGTACAGCTTGCAGGATGACATCATAATTGTCGGAATTCTAATACATCTTGTTGGTATAATGTAAATGATAAGATGCAATATAACACGTAAAGTAACCATACAATATGGAAATCCGTTTTTGACTGCAAAACAATACTCCAATATGTTGTTTACACATAGTTTGAATCCTAAATTGATATCCGAAAAATCTAGTGTTCTATGATTGTTTGAATAAATGTCTGCGACCGCATTTTTTTTAAGTTGAATAACTCCAAAACGGCTGGATCAAATTGAAAAAAAAATAAAGGTATTTATGAAGATTGAGATTAGATAAATCCACAAATATAAAAATATACAGGAAGTTCTATTTAAAATAACGAAGTAGATGCCGACTTCCGGTATAACCCGAAGCACCAGAAATCTAAAAATATTTTGGTTGAAGAGAACGTAATCTATTATATATATATAAAATAGAACCAATGGGTTTAATGGAGATGCAGCATTTAAGGTAAAGAATACTCTATAAAGTTTTTCCAAGCTTTCTGAAATCTTTAATCATTTCCATCTTCAGGGAATCTAAAACCGTACATAAATAGTTACATATTCTTTTGATAAATTAATTTAAACCTTACACTTTGGTGAGAATGTTCTGTATAGTTGTTGAAAAATAGTTATAAATAGAAACATACAATATATATTATAAAATTAGCATTACATTCACAACATATTAAAACTTTAAAACTATAATTCTTATGACTAGGTAGATAGAGGAACAAATATATTTTGCCTCACTCTGATTTCCAGAGCTATTATTTATATGTGAATTATTTTAGAATCTTTGAAACCAATTGGAGATTTATGCCACCCATGCTATTCATTCTACTATGAATAATCGATCAAGTTGGAGGATGATTCATTTAATTATCATTCTTGTTGAAAATTTTTTTGTCTATGACTAACAAATAAGAGTATACCTCGCTTAGCTTATTGATGTCAACCCTTTTGTTCATACAATGTTCCTTCTGATTTATAAAGCCCATTTTTAACAAAACGTCTCTTACGAATTTGCGTTCAGTGCATAAAATACTAATATTATCATAATTCATACTATGTCTAAGTTGACTGACATGGCTCGCTAGCGCACATCGATCAGGATACAATCTAGAATCACTATTTTGAAATGGTTTGCTTGTTGTAGAATTCTTGGTAGTTTTGGGGTAATGTTCCTTAGATATGATAGGGAGGTGTAAATGACTGGTTGCTCCATATTGTTAACATTGTGTGATGAATTGTTTTTATTTTGAATCTGTGTGTTTGTCTTTGTATGACCTACTACTATTGTGTCGGTTGATGGCGTATTAAATAAAGTCTTTTTTAGTAGCGCAACTGGATATTCATTGTCTTTGAAAAGATTGTACAATATTTTTAAGTTCTTTTGGTGAAAAACTGGGTCAGTAATATTTAGAACTCTATTTTTCATTTGATTTAACAAGTTTATTTTCATCGATTGTTTGTGATAGGATTCGAAATGCATGTATCGTCTTGAACTGCATGGTTTTCTATACCAGTCTATGACTACATTATTTGTTGATGTTCTAATAAATCTCATGTCCAGAAATGGTACAGAGTTTTCTTCATCTTCAGTTTCGATGGTGAATTGTATGTGCGGGTCATAGTCATTAAAGATCTCTAATATTTCTGTTAAACCACTCATTGGTAGGGCGATAATTATGTCATCCACAAATTTTTTGATGAATTCTAATCTAAATGGTAAGACTGAAATGACTATGTCAAGTATAACATCCATCACATATGCCGCCAGAATCCCAGATAGACTTGCGCCCATGGGTGTCCCAATGAGTGGTTTAACAGAAAAATTAGAGATCTTTAATGACTATGACCCGCACATAAAATTCACCATCGAAACTGAAGATGAAGAAAACTCTGTACCATTTCTGGACATGAGATTTATTAGAACATTAACAAATAATGTAATCATAGACTGCTATAGAAAACCATGCAGTTCAAGACGATACATGCAATTCGAATCCTATCACAAACAATCGATGAAAATAAACTTGTTAAATCAAATGAAAAACAGAGTTCTAAATATTACTGACCCAGTTTTTCACCAAAAGAACTTAAAAATATTGTACAATCTTTTCAAAGACAGTGGATATCCAGTTGCGCTACAAAAAAAGACTTTATTTAATACGCCATCAACCGACACAGTAGTAATAGTTCATACAAAGACAAACCCACAGATTCAAAATAATAACAATTCATCACACAATGTTAACAATATGGAGAAACCAGTCATTTACACCTCCCTACCATATCTAAGGAACATTACCCCAAAACTAACAAGATTTCTACAACAAGCAAACCATTTTAAAATAGCAAACCAGACCGTTCTGACGATACAAAAATTTTTTTTCCGAATGAAAGGGAAAGTTCCCATCATGCAACAGTCTAATGTAGTATATTCTATACCTTGCGGAAGTTGCAATAAAAAATATATTGGGGAAACCTCAAGAACATTGACAGTGAGAATTACTTCTCACAAAAGTGATTCTAGATTGTATCCTGATCGATGTGCGCTAGCGAGCCATGTCAGTCAACTTAGACATAGTATGAATTATGATAATATTAGTATTTCATACACTGAACGCAAACTCCATAAGAGACGTTTTGTTGAAATGGCCTTTATAAATCAGAAGGAACATTGTATGAATAAAAGGGTTGACATCAATAAGCTAAGCGAGGTATACTCTTATTTGTTAGCCATAGACAATTTTTTTTTCAACAAGAATGATAATCAAATGAATCATCCTCCGACTTGATCGATTATCATTCATAGTAGAACGAATAGCATAGTGGGTGGCATAAACCTCCAATTGGTTTCAAAGGTTCAAAAATAATTCACATATAAATAATAGCACTCGAAATCAGAGTAAGACAAAATAGATTTGTTCCTCTATCTACCTAGTCATAATAATTATAGTTTTAAAGTTTTAATATGTTATGAATGTAATGCTAATTTTATAATATATATTGTATGTTTCTATTTATAACGGTGTCATGTGTAAATCGTATTATTTTCCAACAAGTATACAGAACAATCTCACCAAAGTGTAAGGTTTAAAATTAATTTATCGAAATAATATGTAACTATTTATGTACGGTTTTAGATTCCCTGAAGATGGAAATGATTAAAGATTTCAGAAAGCTTGGAAAAACTTTATAGAGTATTCTTTACCTTAAATGCTGCATCCCCATTAAACCCATTGGTTCTATTTTACAATTATTCAGCAAATAATTCTCAAATATATATATACCTATATATATATATATATATATATATATATATATATATATATATATATATATATATATATATATATATATATATATATAACGTACTTTGGACTGATTTAACTTCTATATGTGTTGATTAGTGGGATGCAGTCACATGTATGGATGGACAAATGAAACACATGTATTCTTTGTTAATATCGCCGAGCTTTCGGAATTTTTTATTTTTTTTATTAAACATATCCGCATCAGCCAAACGGCTATTAGCGGTAAAACATTTTGTATTAGTAACAATTTGTTTTATTTTAAACAGTATATTTGATTCCCGGAGAAATGTTATTACATTGTCTGTAGTACAGGAACTGAAAATTTCGCCAAAGTCACTGGGAATTCCATTATTTAGTCTTTCTATTTCGAATCGAGGACACTCCACTAATGTGTGCTTTATGGTTAATGGCACTTCACATGCGAAACATTCCGGCTGAGGTTCCGTTTTGAGTAGGTGTTCGTGTGTGAGGCGAGTGTGTCCTAGTCGGAGTCTAGTGATGACTGTTTGACAAAAACGATTGGTTGGTGGGATGGTCCATGGTTGAAAAACTGGTTTGATCTCTTTCAGTTTTGAGATTTTGGTTTGCCAGTATTGAGTCCATATATTAGTTATTTTAGAACGGAAGTAAGGTTTCAAGTCCACTGCGAATGTTCTCATATAGGGAATGAGTGCTGGGTTCTCTAAGGCTTTTCTCGCGTGCTTGTCAGCTAGTTCGTTTCCTCTTATTCCAGTGTGAGAGGGAACCCATATAAAAGTGACTAATTGGTTTTTGCTGAGTAGGTTTAGTTCTTCTTTGATCAATTTTCCTAATGGATGATGAGTATACACTTTTGATATTGAGTATAGTGAGTTTAGAGAGTCAGTGATGATTAGAAAGTTTCTTCCAGATGTTGTTTTTATGTAACATAGAGCATTGTAGATTGCATACAGTTCTCCAGTGAGGATGGAAGCAGTTTCGGGTAGTTTGTATTCTTTTGTCACGTTATCTGTCACAAATGCGCAAGCCACACCACTATTTGTCTTGGATGCGTCGGTGAAGATTTGTAGATGTGAAGGATATTGGGATATTAGGGTTTGATAGGTTACTTGGATTAGCTGGGTATTTGATTCCTTTTTGTTTAGTGAGAGTAATTGGGTGTTGGTGGGGAAATTAGCCATGGTGGAGTCGTGTGAGTACTAGGACGTTGGATTGGTGGTATTTCTTGAAGTTGGATGAGAGCTAGGGAACGTTTGATTCTTTCATAGAACGGAAGATGTGTTTTTGCGTGCTGGCTGATTGGAAAGTACCTGATTTGATGAGTGTTCTGTTCTTGTCGCTTTGCTGCATATGATAGGCTCAATTCTTGTCTCCTCAAGTTCAATGGTAGCTCTCCGAGTTCGCAGAGTAGGCTATCAATGGGAGTTGTTCTATAAGCACCAGAAATAATGCGGAGTGCGTTGTTCTGAATTGTATCCAACGCTTTGAGAGTAGTGGTGGAAGCTGATGAATAGGATATGCAGCCGTAATCTAACTTTGAACGGATCAAAACTCTGTATAATGTCAGTAGTGTTTTGCCATCTGTACCCCATTGTTTGTTTGAAAGACATTTAAGAAGGTTTAGCATCTTTTGGCATGTTACAGATAAGTATCGAATATGGGATTTCCAGGTGAGAGATTGATCGAATATCAGTCCTAAGTATTTTATTTCAGTTTTGTAGATTAAAATATGATTGTTGAGCTTCAGAATTGTTAAGTTTTGGAGTTGCATTGGCCGTTTAGTAAAAACAATACAGTTGGTTTTTTCTGGGGAGAACTTAAGTCTGCTTCGGGTTGACCAGGAATCGAGATTTGTTAATTCTTGTTGCAACAAACTGGCCATGCTTTGAAGATTTCTTCCTTTTATGAAAATAATGAGGTCATCAGCAAACAGTCTAGCTTGAACTGGTTTTTGTAGAGTTTTGAGGATGTCGTTGATTCCTATGAGAAACAAAGTGGGACTTATCACAGAACCTTGTGGGTACCGTTTTGTAGATGATGAACGGTTGATAGAGTGCCATTGGTTTTTACTTGAAAATTTCTATTTGAAAGAAAATTTCTTATGAAGGCCAAGATGTTGCCTTGGTATCCCCAGGACTCCAAGGTTCTGTATATTTTGTGGTGCCATGCCATGTTGAACGCCTTATATAAGTCAAAATAAATTGCCATACATTTCTATTTATTTGCAAAGGCTTCATTTATGTTGGTTTCAAAGTCAACGAGATTATCAGTTGTGGATTTTAAGGGTTGGAAACCCGTCTGTTCCTTGATCAATTGGTTGTTCTTCTCTAAGTTCCATATGAGACGCCTGTTGATGATTTTCTCAAGAAGTTTTCACAAAGCACATGTGAGAGCTATCGGTCGATAAGAATCAGCTTCGTTGGGTGGTTTATTCGGTTTTAATATTGGAATTATATTAGCTGAATTCCATAGTACTGGAAATGCATGTTGTTTCCAAATTTTGTTGAAAAATTCAAGTAAAAAGTCGAGAGATTCTTCTGGCAGATGTTTAAGAAAAGAGGCAGGTATGTCATCGGGTCCAGCGGATGTATCTTTTAATGCAACAAGGGCTTCAAGTAGCTCGGTTTTAGAGATTGTTGTATTGATGGGATCATTATTTGGAATTATTTGTAATGGATTCTTTTCTTCTTTTTCTTTATATGATAAGAATTTCGGGTCATAATTGTGATTTGCTGATATTCTGCTGAAGCTTTTGGCCAATTCTTCCGCGATGTCAGATGGGTTGGTAATTAACACTCCCTGTACTTCTAGTTCTTGAATGCCGTGATGGGTGTTTGTACCAGTAATTCTCTTGATTTTCCTCCAAACTTTGCTGACTGGAGTATTTGTGTTAATACTTTGTACTCATTTATACCAAGAATCCTTCTTAGCTTTGGTAGTTACTTGTTTAGCAATCGCTGTTTTTTTCTTTAAATCAATCAGATTGTCTGTGGTGCTGTTGCGCTTGAAAGTATTTAGGGCTTTTTTACTCTGTTTTATTGCTCGATCGCAATCAGGATTCCACCATGGTACTATCTTATCCTTGTCGATATATTTTGTTTTACCTATAGCCTGTGTGGCTGAGTGTATTAAGATTTCGTTGAATTGTGACAAGATGTTATCAATGGTGTCGTTCATGGATATAGTCAATATTTTTGTTTTAATAAGTTCTTGAAAGAGGTCCCAGTTGGCTGTGTCCAGTTTCCATTTTGGTTCAGGTAAGAAAGGAGTTTTGGTGCATCTATTGTTGGTTATTATAATTGGGAAATGGTCGCTTCCATGTAGATCTTTAGTAACTGCCCATGTATGGTCAATTAAGATAGAAGGACTGCAAAGGGAGAGATCAATGACTGACGAACTTCCTGAGGCTAGACTGAAATGTGTGTTGGAACCATTATTCAAAAGTGCAAGATTGGCACTGTTGATTATAGCTGCAATTTTTCGTCCATTAGGTGTAGTTTTTTGTGATCCCCAAATAATATTGTGTCCATTGAAATCTCCTAAGATCATTCTAGGTGAAGGAATCTGATTAATTAAGTTTTGGAGATCGCTTTCATCTAGGTCATTGTTTGGAGGAATATATATATTACAAAGATGAATTTTTTTTGTGTTACCAATTTCTACTGCAACGGCTTCTAAGGTTGTCTTGAGAGGGATTTGTCTTGAAATTAGATGAGACTTCAGGTAGATGGCGACTCCTCCCGAAGCGTGGTTTCTGTCTGCTCAGTTTTTGTAATATATGTTGTACGATTTCAGGTTTAGATAGTTGGAACCCTTGAAATTTGTTTCCTGTATACAAATGGCATCTGGAGAATGTTGACTGATGAGAATTTGAGTCATTGGTAGTCGTGTTCGGTATCCGTTGAGATTCCATTGTATGATTGTTCTGTACATTTATTTAATTTTAGAGAGAAATACTGTAGTTTAGTAAGTGAATGAGTCACTTTCGGTATCAATGGTTCCTGTAGCAATTTGTTTTTGTAGTCTTGTTTTCAGCTTGGTACATCTAACTTTGATTTTTTTTTCTGATAGTTGGGGACGAATTTCTTCAATCATTGAAATAATTTTTAGGGGTTCATTGGTGTAATCCTTGACAAGAACTAATAAGTTTTTAGATCCAAAGGAATTTTCTATAAAATTTTCCAGCTGTTGACTGTTGAGAGGATATTGTGGAGAATGTTTATCTATAAATTCTTTAATGTTATTAGGGAATCTATAGCTGTGATCCAGTTGGTTTTTCTCAGATTTGTACTTTTTTTTCTGGTTACTTGTTGGTATAGCAAAGGTTTTGTTGTTGTCCTCTGGTGTGGGTGTTAGTATATCTGAGACGTTCCGTTTGTGGGACATAGTATCTGTTGGGGTAGTTTGAGAAGGATCTAGATGGATGTCATCAGCAGGGAGTTCTTCCTCGTGGATGGATGTTTGTGGTTTGTTGGCGCGATCGATTATTTCTTGTGAGATAACTTGTGATGAGTGTGAAGTATGAGTAATTGCATGTGTGATGTTTTTGTTGAGATTACTCTCAGGTGTTTGTTGTGGTGCTTGTGGGATGAGTTGAGATTGTTGTGTTGAAGGATTAGAGTGTTGATGTGAAGTTTGTGAATAATGCGTGGGTGGAGATTCAGAGATGGGGAAGGAAGATTGGGTAGTCATGGGCTTTGCGCATTATGACCGGCTTGGTTGCATTTGAAACAGTTGTGATTTTCTCTTGAAATGAATATTCTGTATGATGTTTCATCGTAGTCCAAGTCAATATGTTGTGGTATTTGTATATTTTCGGGTGGAGAAATATATATTTGCCTTCTGAAACTGAGGATGTGAGTGTATGCCGGATCAGTGGCCCCTATCTTTAGAGATGACATAGGAGACATAAGTTTTAATCCTATATTGTGGAGAGTATCTGTGAGGATTTTATGTGGAATAGTAGGACTCACATTTGAAAGGAGAAGTCTTTCTGATGGGGTGATTAATCGACGTGCTGGGATTATTGTGCCATTCATTGTAATTGCACCGTGGTTATCCAAAAATGTATCTACTAGTTCCTTCTTGGTTAGGTATACACAAATCCGATTATTTGATATGCGTGAGCAGAAGGTTATATTTTTAGGGTTAACAATGGGCCCAAGTTTCAGTAGGTAATCTTGGATTTTGAGTCCTTCTAGGGAGGTGAAAACAATGGCTTGATCTTTGCTTGGCAGTTGGTTTGATGTTTGTGTGAGAGCAGATGAGTATGATTTTGAATTTGAGGTGTTGTTGATGTCATGATTCGCAACATCCGTGTCTTCCATTTCAGTTGGAGTTAGACAGGTGGATTGTTCCATATTTTTGGCCAGAATTAATTTATTTCATGCGTGCTCTGAATCCGCCCCTGGCGAATCTCAGATGCGCGAGTTATGTAGCCCAAATTTAGCAACAACCACCTTAATGAGTCCCAAGGTCAACAAAGCCCTTACTCAGCATATAATAACTATAAAAGCTTAACAAATTGTAAATTCATTTCAGTTATATTTTTACTTGCATACTTTGTACCAACACTTATTGTGAAATAAAATACTTTTTAAAAAGTCAATCAGTGATTTCATAAATTTAACTGGTGCTGCGAACAGGATTTCGTCGAGTAATTCGTGTAGTACCTTCTGTGTGGCGAACGATTACTCTTTTCTATTAAGAAATTGAGACGGAATACCGAACTCTTATCAAAATAGAAATCGCAAAAAGACTTTTAAAAGTGGTGCAAAAGTGTAAAGAAGACATAACTCCGGCCTACACACCGTTGGATCCTTCAGAGATCAACCAGGTCGTCAACAAGGCTCGTATTCCTTCTGCCGAACCACGAGACAAGGAAGAAGCTCACAGATGATCCTTCAGTGCATCCTTCTGTAAGTCCTCTTTCCTTTAATTAATTTGTTGGCTAATAATTTTCAAAAATTTTTAGACCAGTTTTATTCCTTTAGTGAATATTAATTTAAATAAGACAAACTTCAAGTGTTTAATATAAAATTATAATGAAATAAACTAGAAAACATTTTCTGCAAAGAATACAGTAGTAGAAACTTGATACGGTACTTAATTTCTATTATTATAAAACCGATCTAAATCTCCTATTGCTAACAAATCAAAAAATCTAGCTATAAGCGAAATGGCTCAACCACAGGCTCCACCAATAACCCAACTCGAGGTCTCCATTGCTAGTAACATTCTGCCAAATGATTCAGGCGGATCGAAAGATTTAGCCTATTTTATTAGACAATCTGAAAAATATCTGTTACTTTTAGCCTCAGGAACTAACGAATTATTTAACTCCCTATTATTAGAACAGGTAAAATCTAAATTATCTGGTCCTGCTAGGGATATAATAGTTAATAGATCTTATAACACCTGGGCTGATCTTAAAAAGGCACTAACCGAACGATTCGGAGATCCAAGATCAGAAGAATTGCTATCTCACGATTTAAATACATCTATCCAAATCCATCCACAAACATTTTCTGACTTTTATGATGAATTTATAAATAAGCTACAAGTTCTCAAAGAACATTTAGCCATTAATACTGCTGACGAGAACGTACGTGGATCTAAAGAAGCTATGTATACAGAACAAGCTTTAGCCGTATACAAAGCTGGCCTCTTAAATCCATATAGATATCATCTTTTGCATATCACCATTCCTTCTCTTGAACAAGCATTGTATGAATGCAAGAAACTAGATAATGAAAAATCTCAAATAGAATTTGCCAATTTTCTACGAGCACAGAAATCCTCAAAATCTAATAATCCACCGAAACCACAAATTACGAATAATTATCCAGTAAAGCTACATCCAATAAGACCACAAATATTGCCAAATCCAGCCTTCAGGCAACATTTCCAAAATCATTCATTTAAACCCCAAAATAATCGAAGATTTCCGAATACAAATATGCAAAGACCAAAGTAGATATACTAGGAGAGTTCTGGGGCGGAAGTCACAGTAAACATGCTATATTTTCCAAAGGGGTCCCGAATAATGTAATAATGGTGTGTGGGCGTGCTGGATATTTTTCCAACGGGGTTTCATTATTTATTAAATGTTAGATTCCTACATTTCATGAGCGCCATCTAGCGGAGAGGGGGTAAGTTACTGCATTTAGATTCCTACAATTCATGAGCGCCATCTAGCGGAGAGGGGATAAGTTACTGCATTTAGATTCCTACTTTTCATGACCGCCATTAGGGATTATTTATTTTATTGTTGAGGAAAAAAAGTTTTCAATTGCGCGGGATCGAACCCACAACCACACACACCAACACGTTAACAGTCTAAGCGTTTTCCAAGCCTGCCATCTCGGTTACCCATGTGGATGTGAGAAAGCAATGTATATATTTTGCATTGCGGCGATAGGAGATAAGCCGCGAGCTCATAAATTGGAATGTCGATGTGTTAACACCGCTTCGACGTAAGCATGGGCGATAAGCCGTTTGGGTCTGCGCGCTCGGAAAACCCTTCTCGTTTCAAGCAAACGACTCCCAAAATCGTCTTCTGCCGAAAATTTGATGGCGATTCAGTTTTTGATTCATTTAAATCGGTCAAGATTTGATTTTCGTATAGAATATACGAGTTAAATTGCAAATTATACTTTTTCGACACAACAGCATCATTAAAAGTGCTCAAGAAATCAGGAGTGAAAGAAAATGTGTTATGTTTAATATTGTATTTATAAAATTTGCTTTATACCTGTGTAAATGTGAGAAATCAAAGAATGTATGTTGGATGACGGCGCGTGCGCACTTACATCAGATAAGCCGCAAGCTCATAAATTGAAATGTCGATGTGTTAACACCGCTTCGACGTGAGCAAGGACGATAAGCCGTTTGGGTGTGTGCGCTCGGACAGCCCTCATCGTTTCAAGCAAACAACTCCCAAAATCGTCTTCTGCCGAAAATTTGATGGCGATTCAGTTTTTGATTCGTTTAAATCGGCCAAGATTTGATTTTCGTAAAGAATATATACGAGTTGAATTGCAAATTATGCTTATTCGATACAATGTCAACAGCATCATCACAACAAGATTCCTCAGAAGAAGAACAATTTTGTTGCATTAAGAAATGTTTCCAAATACCAGAAAGCCAAGTTGACGGTCGAGCATGTGAACGATGTAACTCTTTCGGATACTGCATGTGTAATTGCCAATCGAGAGATAAATATAAGATGATGCGATGTCTAATGGCTTTCATTTTGTGTCTACGTATTAGAGAAGAAACACAGTAGAAGATGGCTAAATTGAAGGCATCGTTTGTACTTTTATACAATATAATTGGAAACATGTTGTACGTAGATATACCACCAAATGTAATCGAAGCAGGCATTTGTTTCAACGATCAACAATGTATAGCAATGAGAAAAATAACCGTGAACGATGGACAGATGCATGTATTCTCCACCGAAATTCCAGAGCGAGAAAACAAGTTTAAAATTCGACTCGTGTTCTACCCAAATAGAACATGGGGAGATACTGGAATATTTCATCTACCATCAGAAGAAACTACCAAAAGAAATATATCCTACGACGATGGTGATGAAGAGGAATCCTCAACTTCGTTTGAGAGCAGCAGGAGCGAAGAGAATTCCGAAAAATCGCCAAAATTACATACCAATTCATCTATGAAATCATATATAAATTTTTCCATATTTTTAATGATGCTTATTATGTATTAATTTTAAATCGAAAATAAAAATGAATTGATATGGATTTGTTCAATTTTCCCAAACCGCAAAAAACCGCCGTTGTATGATAAGTCTAATTAAAAAAATCGCTATCAGAAAAAACAAGTTGGTTTTCAGTGGAAGTGAGATTAATCAACAGGAAACAATATCCGCTTGAAATGTGGTTTGTTGCAACAAAAGAATGCATGTGCAGCTCCATGTTATCATTTTCCTATGGATTCGTAGGCGAAAGAAAAATATAAATACCAAAGAAAACCTTTAGGAGCTCATTGCTCATTCTAGTGTCACAACAGCAGAAGCAGCAGCCTTCATCAGTTAACTTGTACTTTCTCTTCCCTCAACCAACCTGCAATAGTAAGTATTACAAACATATACTTTTTTTTTTCTCTCTCTCTCTACATAAACTTTTCCTCTTTACATATCAAAAAATGATGCTTTTACTTATATTGTTACAGATGGCATTTTTACAAGCTCTCAATAAAGCCACCATCATCGAACAAAAACCTTGTACCAAAATCAGCGATCTCCAAATTGAGACGAAGTATCGAATCGTAGGTGCAAAGGCAGTCGGCAGCAAGTTTGGTGAAACCATCTTGCTAGAGCTGGAGGAAACCGTAGTGTTCCTTCCAAAGCGGGTTGTTGAAACCTATCTACCACACCTAGACGAAATCGGGAGTGGAAAATACTCCCTAGTTTTCCTGGGACAGGTGCCGACTGGGAAGGCGAACCTTGCAGCATCTTTCGAAATATTGGAAAATTAAGTGAGTCTTTTTGAATATTTTTATGATGGAGAGAATTAGCGTTATTAAAAAATCTGATAATTTAGTTGTAGCATAAGAAAATTACGAAAAATTTTATTTGATAAATTCACTAGTGTAGACGAAAGAGTTTGGTTGAATAGGTTAAAACGATATATAGGAATGTGTAATAGGGAAATGAAAAATACAGACTTACCCATCGGAATTAGGAGAAAACTACAGACAAACATTGGACATTTCAAACATTTTCAAAATTTAATTAAGAACCGTAAAGAATATAGAGGTGGTAGCATCATCGGACTTAAACGTAAACAAAGGGTTCAGTGGAGGGAAATAACATCGAGTTTTGTGAGTCGAATTCAGACGGGAATTATATTTAATCATGCTCATATTGACTTGGAACAATTCTTGGCAGATTGTTTCAATATCTTGAAGCTAAAACTTGCTAAAATCCTTGAAAAACATGTAATTATTAAAGTCAACACAACTTTCTGCGGCGAATTCATAAAGATTTCGAAACATGATGATGGCGAAGTTTTAGATTTAAAATACTTTAATACAAAAAATTCAATTGTGGATGGTTCGACGGACGTGCAACGCTGGTTCATTGATAATGTTTATAGCAAAATTCAAAATGAAATGAGTGAATTTCAAGAACGTGATAGCGGTTGGGCATTGAAGAAAATAATTTCATTAGAAGTTAATATTAACAAAGTTGAAATCGGGAATGGTTCATCTTTCATCAGACTACCACAACAAATCACCAATAAGCATGCATGTTTGAATATTCAAAATGACGATACAGCCTGTTTTTATTGGTCGGTTGTTGCAGCGTTACATCCTGCAAAAATTAAAAATAACCGAACCTCATCATATCCTCATTACAAAACAGTTTTGAAAACTCAAAATCTAGATGCACCGATGTCGTTACACCATATTGCAAAATTTGAGAAAGCAAACGATATTTCTGTAAATGTTTACGCGTTAGAGTTGAATGTAGTTAAAGAAAAATCATTTTATAATGTGGTGCCAGCTAGATTAACATCCAATAAATTAGATAAACATGTAAATTTACTTTTGATTCAAAATAAATATTTTCCAAAATTGAATGATTATGATGCTCCTCCCATTGATGATGAGACTGTCGATATTAAATTTCATTATTGCCTTATTAAAGATTTATCACGATTAATATCACATCAGATTAATAGACATAATGGGAAAAAATTCATGTGCGATCGATGTCTCAATTATTTCCGACATAAAGAAAAATTAGAGGAGCATCAAACGCTTTGCTCTCAATTGAATCATTGTAAAATTTCATTTCCAAAATTTACTCATGTAGAATTTAAAAATTTCGCTTACAAACAAACAACTCCTTTCGTTATTTATGCAGATTTTGAGTGTCAATTAGAGAATGTAAATGATTCAGTCTCTTCTAAAACAGCTAAATATCAAAGACATACACCATACAGCGCTGGTTATTATGTCAAATGCTCATATGATGATTCTTTGTCATTTTTCAATAGCTATCGAGGTTCAGATTGCATGGACTGGTTTGCAAATGAAATATCCAACATTGCGGAGATTGTTCAATCAAAAATTAAAACAATCACTCTGATGACTGAAAATCCTAGCAAGTGTAATGCAATAACATGTCATATTTGCGAGAAAAAATTCATGGAAAAAGACATCATTGTACGTGATCATGATCATTTTACTGGAAAGTTCAGAGGATTTGCACACCAATCCTGCAATCTCAATTTTCGAAAATTGTTTGTGGTACCCATCATTTTTCACAATTTGTCCGGCTACGATAGTCATTTTATGATTAAACAATTGAGTAGAAAGGGATGCATGAGCATACTGCCAATTAATATGGAAAAATATATTTCATTTACTCTTTCTGATGATAAAACAAAGATAAAATTCAGATTTATAGACTCTTTTCGCTTTCTCGGTACATCATTAGACAAATTAGCTTCAATAATGGATCGACAAGATTTGAAAATTATGAAACGCGAGTTCAATGAATTGAACGAAGAGACGTTCACTTTTCTCACCAAAAAAGGAGTATTTCCCTATGATTATGTTAATTGTTTGGAAAAACTTGAGGAAACTGAATTACCTGCGAAAGAACACTTTTACAATAAACTCAACGACGAAGATATATCTGATGGGCAGTATGCTCATGCTCAAAGCGTATGGGAAGTTTTCAAAATTTCTAATTTGGGGGTATACTCTGATCTCTATTTAAAGACAGACGTTTTGTTGTTGGCTGATGTGTTTGAGAATTTTCGAAAAAAATGTTTAGCAACCTACGAGTTAGATCCAGCTTGGTACTATACCATGCCTGGATACACTTGGGACGCGATGTTAAAGTTCACTCAATGTAAACTGGAATTACTGAATGATGTAGATCAAATCATGTTTATAGAAAAGGGGATTCGTGGCGGTATTTCGGTTTGCAGCGGTAGATATTCGGAAGCCAACAACAAATACATGCCGGAATATGATTTCACAAAACCATCGAATTATATAATGTATTTAGATGTTAATAATTTATATGGGTGGGCAATGTCGGAATTTCTTCCTTACGGCGGGTTTTCGTGGCTGGAAAATGTGGAAAATTTTGATGTAACAGCTATCCCAGACGATGCACCTGAGGGATATATGCTACAAGTGGATCTGGAATATCCTCACAACTTACACCGTCTGCATCAAGATTTTCCATTCGCTGCCGAACACCGCATACCACCCGGTTCAAAGTTGCCAAAATTAATGACAACTCTTTATAATAAAAAAGAATATGTTATACACTATAGAAATTTGAAGCAATGTTTGGCAAATGGTTTGAAAGTCACGAAAATACATAAAATTTTGAAATTTAAGCAGTCAGCTTGGCTGCGATCTTACATTGAGCTAAACACTACTTTGAGGACCGCAGCCAAGAACGAATTTGAGAAGAACTTATTCAAACTTATGAACAATGCGGTGTTTGGCAAAACGATGGAAAATATCCGTAAGCATAGGGTTGTTAAACTAGTAAGATCATGGGAGGGAAGATACGGAGCGAAAAATTTAATTGCAAGTCCACAATTCCGGAACCGAACAATTTTCGATGAAAACTTGGTAGCTATCGAATTACAGAAAACCGAAGTTGTATTCAACAAACCGCTGTATGTTGGAATGGCTATTTTGGATCTATCAAAATTGTGCATGTATAATTTTCATTATGATTTTATGCTACCCAAATTGGGTATTGAAAAATGTAAACTTTTATACATGGACACCGATAGTTTCATTTATGAACTGTTGTGTAGTGATGCATATGAAGAAGTTATAAAGGCTAATATCTCTAAATTTGATACATCAGATTATAATGTTGAAAACATCTATAAAATACCGTTGGTCAATAAGAAAAAGTTGGGTTTAATGAAGGATGAAGCAAATGGTAAAATAATCACTCATTTTATTGGTTTGCGTTCTAAAATGTATACATTTAAAGTTCAGGGGGGTAAAGTAGTCAAAAAATCAAAGGGAGTGAAATATAATGTTGTAAAAAATAAGATAACATTTGATGATTATTTCAATTGCTTGAAGGAATTTAATCAAAAATCGACGAGTCAGCGTTGCATCCGTTCATATGCACACAATGTTTTTAGTATAGAACAGTCAAAAATTGCTCTAAGTCCGTACGACGATAAACGATTTCTAATTCCAAACTCTTTCGATACATTACCGTGGGGTCATCATGATGTTCAATAAATTTTTCTGTTTTAGGTGAATGACATCACCAGCGCAACTAAAGGCTTTATGTATAGCATTTGCGAAAATGTTACTAGTATTTTAGGTTATATGTACAGGTACTCCATCATAGAATATTCAAAAAGATTTTTTAGCTTTAAGTATTCTTGATTTCAAAATTTATGTTAAAATGTTTCAGATTTTCTTATATTTATCTTATTTTTTATATTAATAAAAACATATATACAGACATAATTTGTTTTATTTATCACAATTTTCGAATTTCAACGAAATTGTCCTAGCAGTCTTGCAATAATTGAAAACTTTGCTTTCCAATGTTTTTTTATGAATGAGATTGTTTTTTTTCAATATATTTAATAAAAAACACAATTTTACTATGTTGTTTTATTTTCTATGTTAAAATGCTGTACAATATCTGCATTATAATAAAAGAGATATTCTCTTAGAGCATTAGTATATAGACAATCGATTGAGGATGCTTCACAAAAACCATAAAGTAGGTCTAAAACACTCATATTACAATTACATAACCAATTTCTAACAATATCAAATAAATTTCGATAAAATTCATTGAAATTGATGGATTCCAACATGGCAAGTCGATCCGAAATCACATGCTGTACATCTAAAATGAGAGCAATGTCTTCTTCGTACAGGTTCATGTTGACATTGAACTTTGAAACAGACACGATGTTCATGTAGCTACCATACTGATATTGAACCATTTTCACAAAGTCTCCACATTTTGTCACTAGAGGGTCCATAGCAGCACGATCTTCGGCATTTTGATGTATTTCTTGTAAGAAGGCGATGATTAAAGCCCACTCGTAGGTTGTGAATGAAATTTCCCAAGGCGTAAACATTCGCTTCAGAATAACGCATGCACTAAAGTCTCTTGTAGGACTCAGACCACATCGCACCTCGTAGTTACTTGGTTGCGGTAGAGGAAAAGTCATCAAAAGCAATGGTTTTTCGGTTTGAGCTCTAGTTTCGACCCCATCGTCATACTCTCGTTGGGCAGCATCTTCGTATTGATCTAGAATTCGATTGACGGCTTGGAGAGTTTCTTCATCATTTCCTCGCATACTGGCGTCAGACTTTCACATCAACTAACAAACATTTTCCAAATCACACGTTATTTATATCGGAAAATCACGTGACATCATTTTTGCTTGTTTCTAGTTTTACATGTATTTAAATGGGAAAACGGGTCACATTTGCAGAAAGTGGTAAAAATGCATTGTTTCTTATGTAAAACACGCACAAATCGTTGAGTTTGGGGGGCCTTTTACGAATCAAACAATTGCGTCTTTTCCTATCCAGCTGTTGTGTTTCTTATCGAACCCAAGCCATTTCACATACAATTTATTTCCTTTCTTCCTGAGTACCTTTTCCACGAGATAGATGTTGGGATTTGAGGTTTTTTGCAATTCTTCTTCGTAGAAAGCCCCACTGACTTTTACTCCATGCATATCTTCCAACAAATATGTAACGGGGTTGGTTATCTTGACAGTGACAATTTTAAATAGTTCTGTCGTCCAATTGGGAGTGTATCCTTTTTCGAAAAGGTGTTTAGTCTTACTCAAGCGAACAATGTCGCCGACTTTTAATTTTCGCGGCCCGATAATCTTCAAGTGCGCGTACGCTTTATCGAGAATGAGCTTTTCGTTGGATTTATTAACTTGCGATGGTTTGTATCCAGTCTTGCTGTGACGTGTATCATTGTAGGCTTTTGTAATGCTAGGTAATATGTCTATCCATTTGTAGGTCCCATTCAAACTAAAGTATTTGAAAAGTTTTTCTTTCAGCGTTCTGATTACACGTTCTGCTATTGCAGCTTTCTTGATGCTGTACGTATTATAGTGGTTGATGTTATGTTTTTTCATAAGTTCTTGGAATTTACTATTAAAAAATTCCTTACCCTGGTCCGTCTGTAAATTTTTTGGGCAACGTTTCGTGTGCATCAAAATGTCTGTAAATACCTTAGTTATTTCCTCACCGGTTTTCGTTTTCAATGGACGAGTCCATACGTACTTGGAGAAACAATCAATTATGATCATAATCAGTTTAAAATTTCGATTTTGTCCAGCATACTGACGCATCTCTGCCAGATCCATTTGCCATAAATCATCCAAACCTTTGATGATTGTACGTCGTCGGGGGTATGTTTTACGAGCAGGTTTATGCAACTCGTTGACAATTTGAACCTTTTCTCTCGAAGTCATTACAGCGAATGATTGTGCTTACTTTTTCTTGATGAGTTGCTCAAAATTTGGATGCTTAATACAAGACCTTGTATAATCAATGCTCTGAGGAAAGATGAAGCCATCAAGGTCAACGCAGTATTCGGAGGCGAGTTTGTAATCGTGAAAGGTGACCAAGTTCAAACGGAATATAAATATTTCACTACAGCCAATTCGCCCATCTTCACCCACCTGGGGTGTAAATTTGTTAATGTTCACTCCTAAATTCATTTTCAAAGACTTAGAAGAATTTCAAGAGAGAGATAGTGGATGGGCACTGAAGCGAGTAATGAATTTAGGAGTGAACATTAACAAATTTACACCCCGGGTGGGTGAAGATGGGCGAATTGGCTGTAGTGAAATATTTATATTCCGTTTGAACTTGGTCACCTTTCACGATTACAAACTCGCCTCCGAATACTGCGTTGACCTTGATGGCTTCATCTTTCCTCAGAGCATTGATTATACAAGGTCTTGTATTAAGCATCCAAATTTTGAGCAACTCATCAAGAAAAAGTAAGCACAATCATTCGCTGTAATGACTTCGAGAGAAAAGGTTCAAATTGTCAACGAGTTGCATAAACCTGCTCGTAAAACATACCCCCGACGACGTACAATCATCAAAGGTTTGGATGATTTATGGCAAATGGATCTGGCAGAGATGCGTCAGTATGCTGGACAAAATCGAAATTTTAAACTGATTATGATCATAATTGATTGTTTCTCCAAGTACGTATGGACTCGTCCATTGAAAACGAAAACCGGTGAGGAAATAACTAAGGTATTTACAGACATTTTGATGCACACGAAACGTTGCCCAAAAAATTTACAGACGGACCAGGGTAAGGAATTTTTTAATAGTAAATTCCAAGAACTTATGAAAAAACATAACATCAACCACTATAATACGTACAGCATCAAGAAAGCTGCAATAGCAGAACGTGTAATCAGAACGCTGAAAGAAAAACTTTTCAAATACTTTAGTTTGAATGGGACCTACAAATGGATAGACATATTACCTAGCATTACAAAAGCCTACAATGATACACGTCACAGCAAGACTGGATACAAACCATCGCAAGTTAATAAATCCAACGAAAAGCTCATTCTCGATAAAGCGTACGCGCACTTGAAGATTATCGGGCCGCGAAAATTAAAAGTCGGCGACATTGTTCGCTTGAGTAAGACTAAACACCTTTTCGAAAAAGGATACACTCCCAATTGGACGACAGAACTATTTAAAATTGTCACTGTCAAGATAACCAACCCCGTTACATATTTGTTGGAAGATATGCATGGAGTAAAAGTCAGTGGGGCTTTCTACGAAGAAGAATTGCAAAAAACCTCAAATCCCAACATCTATCTCGTGGAAAAGGTACTCAGGAAGAAAGGAAATAAATTGTATGTGAAATGGCTTGGGTTCGATAAGAAACACAACAGCTGGATAGGAAAAGACGCAATTGTTTGATTCGTAAAAGGCCCCCCAAACTCAACGATTTGTGCGTGTTTTACATAAGAAACAATGCATTTTTACCACTTTCTGCAAATGTGACCCGTTTTCCCATTTAAATACATGTAAAACTAGAAACAAGCAAAAATGATGTCACGTGATTTTCCGATATAAATAACGTGTGATTTGGAAAATGTTTGTTAGTTGATGTGAAAGTCTGACGCCAGTATGCGAGGAAATGATGAAGAAACTCTCCAAGCCGTCAATCGAATTCTAGATCAATACGAAGATGCTGCCCAACGAGAGTATGACGATGGGGTCGAAACTAGAGCTCAAACCGAAAAACCATTGCTTTTGATGACTTTTCCTCTACCGCAACCAAGTAACTACGAGGTGCGATGTGGTCTGAGTCCTACAAGAGACTTTAGTGCATGCGTTATTCTGAAGCGAATGTTTACGCCTTGGGAAATTTCATTCACAACCTACGAGTGGGCTTTAATCATCGCCTTCTTACAAGAAATACATCAAAATGCCGAAGATCGTGCTGCTATGGACCCTCTAGTGACAAAATGTGGAGACTTTGTGAAAATGGTTCAATATCAGTATGGTAGCTACATGAACATCGTGTCTGTTTCAAAGTTCAATGTCAACATGAACCTGTACGAAGAAGACATTGCTCTCATTTTAGATGTACAGCATGTGATTTCGGATCGACTTGCCATGTTGGAATCCATCAATTTCAATGAATTTTATCGAAATTTATTTGATATTGTTAGAAATTGGTTATGTAATTGTAATATGAGTGTTTTAGACCTACTTTATGGTTTTTGTGAAGCATCCTCAATCGATTGTCTATATACTAATGCTCTAAGAGAATATCTCTTTTATTATAATGCAGATATTGTACAGCATTTTAACATAGAAAATAAAACAACATAGTAAAATTGTGTTTTTTATTAAATATATTGAAAAAAAAACAATCTCATTCATAAAAAAACATTGGAAAGCAAAGTTTTCAATTATTGCAAGACTGCTAGGACAATTTCGTTGAAATTCGAAAATTGTGATAAATAAAACAAATTATGTCTGTATATATGTTTTTATTAATATAAAAAATAAGATAAATATAAGAAAATCTGAAACATTTTAACATAAATTTTGAAATCAAGAATACTTAAAGCTAAAAAATCTTTTTGAATATTCTATGATGGAGTACCTGTACATATAACCTAAAATACTAGTAACATTTTCGCAAATGCTATACATAAAGCCTTTAGTTGCGCTGGTGATGTCATTCACCTAAAACAGAAAAATTTATTGAACATCATGATGACCCCACGGTAATGTATCGAAAGAGTTTGGAATTAGAAATCGTTTATCGTCGTACGGACTTAGAGCAATTTTTGACTGTTCTATACTAAAAACATTGTGTGCATATGAACGGATGCAACGCTGACTCGTCGATTTTTGATTAAATTCCTTCAAGCAATTGAAATAATCATCAAATGTTATCTTATTTTTTACAACATTATATTTCACTCCCTTTGATTTTTTGACTACTTTACCCCCCTGAACTTTAAATGTATACATTTTAGAACGCAAACCAATAAAATGAGTGATTATTTTACCATTTGCTTCATCCTTCATTAAACCCAACTTTTTCTTATTGACCAACGGTATTTTATAGATGTTTTCAACATTATAATCTGATGTATCAAATTTAGAGATATTAGCCTTTATAACTTCTTCATATGCATCACTACACAACAGTTCATAAATGAAACTATCGGTGTCCATGTATAAAAGTTTACATTTTTCAATACCCAATTTGGGTAGCATAAAATCATAATGAAAATTATACATGCACAATTTTGATAGATCCAAAATAGCCATTCCAACATACAGCGGTTTGTTGAATACAACTTCGGTTTTCTGTAATTCGATAGCTACCAAGTTTTCATCGAAAATTGTTCGGTTCCGGAATTGTGGACTTGCAATTAAATTTTTCGCTCCGTATCTTCCCTCCCATGATCTTACTAGTTTAACAACCCTATGCTTACGGATATTTTCCATCGTTTTGCCAAACACCGCATTGTTCATAAGTTTGAATAAGTTCTTCTCAAATTCGTTCTTGGCTGCGGTCCTCAAAGTAGTGTTTAGCTCAATGTAAGATCGCAGCCAAGCTGACTGCTTAAATTTCAAAATTTTATGTATTTTCGTGACTTTCAAACCATTTGCCAAACATTGCTTCAAATTTCTATAGTGTATAACATATTCTTTTTTATTATAAAGAGTTGTCATTAATTTTGGCAACTTTGAACCGGGTGGTATGCGGTGTTCGGCAGCGAATGGAAAATCTTGATGCAGACGGTGTAAGTTGTGAGGATATTCCAGATCCACTTGTAGCATATATCCCTCAGGTGCATCGTCTGGGATAGCTGTTACATCAAAATTTTCCACATCTTCCAGCCACGAAAACCCGCCGTAAGGAAGAAATTCCGACATTGCCCACCCATATAAATTATTAACATCTAAATACATTATATAATTCGATGGTTTTGTGAAATCATATTCCGGCATGTATTTGTTGTTGGCTTCCGAATATCTACCGCTGCAAACCGAAATACCGCCACGAATCCCCTTTTCTATAAACATGATTTGATCTACATCATTCAGTAATTCCAGTTTACATTGAGTGAACTTTAACATCGCGTCCCAAGTGTATCCAGGCATGGTATAGTACCAAGCTGGATCTAACTCGTAGGTTGCTAAACATTTTTTTCGAAAATTCTCAAACACATCAGCCAACAACAAAACGTCTGTCTTTAAATAGAGATCAGAGTATACCCCCAAATTAGAAATTTTGAAAACTTCCCATACGCTTTGAGCATGAGCATACTGCCCATCAGATATATCTTCGTCGTTGAGTTTATTGTAAAAGTGTTCTTTCGCAGGTAATTCAGTTTCCTCAAGTTTTTCCAAACAATTAACATAATCATAGGGAAATACTCCTTTTTTGGTGAGAAAAGTGAACGTCTCTTCGTTCAATTCATTGAACTCGCGTTTCATAATTTTCAAATCTTGTCGATCCATTATTGAAGCTAATTTGTCTAATGATGTACCGAGAAAGCGAAAAGAGTCTATAAATCTGAATTTTATGTTTGTTTTATCATCAGAAAGAGTAAATGAAATATATTTTTCCATATTAATTGGCAGTATGCTCATGCATCCCTTTCTACTCAATTGTTTAATCATAAAATGACTATCGTAGCCGGACAAATTGTGAAAAATGATGGGTACCACAAACAATTTTCGAAAATTGAGATTGCAGGATTGGTGTGCAAATCCTCTGAACTTTCCAGTAAAATGATCATGATCACGTACAATGATGTCTTTTTCCATGAATTTTTTCTCGCAAATATGACATGTTATTGCATTACACTTGCTAGGATTTTCAGTCATCAGAGTGATTGTTTTAATTTTTGATTGAACAATCTCCGCAATGTTGGATATTTCATTTGCAAACCAGTCCATGCAATCTGAACCTCGATAGCTATTGAAAAATGACAAAGAATCATCATATGAGCATTTGACATAATAACCAGCGCTGTATGGTGTATGTCTTTGATATTTAGCTGTTTTAGAAGAGACTGAATCATTTACATTCTCTAATTGACACTCAAAATCTGCATAAATAACGAAAGGAGTTGTTTGTTTGTAAGCGAAATTTTTAAATTCTACATGAGTAAATTTTGGAAATGAAATTTTACAATGATTCAATTGAGAGCAAAGCGTTTGATGCTCCTCTAATTTTTCTTTATGTCGGAAATAATTGAGACATCGATCGCACATGAATTTTTTCCCATTATGTCTATTAATCTGATGTGATATTAATCGTGATAAATCTTTAATAAGGCAATAATGAAATTTAATATCGACAGTCTCATCATCAATGGGAGGAGCATCATAATCATTCAATTTTGGAAAATATTTATTTTGAATCAAAAGTAAATTTACATGTTTATCTAATTTATTGGATGTTAATCTAGCTGGCACCACATTATAAAATGATTTTTCTTTAACTACATTCAACTCTAACGCGTAAACATTTACAGAAATATCGTTTGCTTTCTCAAATTTTGCAATATGGTGTAACGACATCGGTGCATCTAGATTTTGAGTTTTCAAAACTGTTTTGTAATGAGGATATGATGAGGTTCGGTTATTTTTAATTTTTGCAGGATGTAACGCTGCAACAACCGACCAATAAAAACAGGCTGTATCGTCATTTTGAATATTCAAACGTGCATGCTTATTGGTGATTTGTTGTGGTAGTCTGATGAAAGATGAACCATTCCCGATTTCAACTTTGTTAATATTAACTTCTAATGAAATTATTTTCTTCAATGCCCAACCGCTATCACGTTCTTGAAATTCACTCATTTCATTTTGAATTTTGCTATAAACATTATCAATGAACCAGCGTTGCACGTCCGTCGAACCATCCACAATTGAATTTTTTGTATTAAAGTATTTTAAATCTAAAACTTCGCCATCATCATGTTTCGAAATCTTTATGAATTCGCCGCAGAAAGTTGTGTTGACTTTAATAATTACATGTTTTTCAAGGATTTTAGCAAGTTTTAGCTTCAAGATATTGAAACAATCTGCCAAGAATTGTTCCAAGTCAATATGAGCATGATTAAATATAATTCCCGTCTGAATTCGACTCACAAAACTCGATGTTATTTCCCTCCACTGAACCCTTTGTTTACGTTTAAGTCCGATGATGCTACCACCTCTATATTCTTTACGGTTCTTAATTAAATTTTGAAAATGTTTGAAATGTCCAATGTTTGTCTGTAGTTTTCTCCTAATTCCGATGGGTAAGTCTGTATTTTTCATTTCCCTATTACACATTCCTATATATCGTTTTAACCTATTCAACCAAACTCTTTCGTCTACACTAGTGAATTTATCAAATAAAATTTTTCGTAATTTTCTTATAGCTACAACTAAATTATCAGATTTTTTAATAACGCTAATTCTCTCCATCATAAAAATATTCAAAAAGACTCACTTAATTTTCCAATATTTCGAAAGATGCTGCAAGGTTCGCCTTCCCAGTCGGCACCTGTCCCAGGAAAACTAGGGAGTATTTTCCACTCCCGATTTCGTCTAGGTGTGGTAGATAGGTTTCAACAACCCGCTTTGGAAGGAACACTACGGTTTCCTCCAGCTCTAGCAAGATGGTTTCACCAAACTTGCTGCCGACTGCCTTTGCACCTACGATTCGATACTTCGTCTCAATTTGGAGATCGCTGATTTTGGTACAAGGTTTTTGTTCGATGATGGTGGCTTTATTGAGAGCTTGTAAAAATGCCATCTGTAACAATATAAGTAAAAGCATCATTTTTTGATATGTAAAGAGGAAAAGTTTATGTAGAGAGAGAGAGAAAAAAAAAAGTATATGTTTGTAATACTTACTATTGCAGGTTGGTTGAGGGAAGAGAAAGTACAAGTTAACTGATGAAGGCTGCTGCTTCTGCTGTTGTGACACTAGAATGAGCAATGAGCTCCTAAAGGTTTTCTTTGGTATTTATATTTTTCTTTCGCCTACGAATCCATAGGAAAATGATAACATGGAGCTGCACATGCATTCTTTTGTTGCAACAAACCACATTTCAAGCGGATATTGTTTCCTGTTGATTAATCTCACTTCCACTGAAAACCAACTTGTTTTTTCTGATAGCGATTTTTTTAATTAGACTTATCATACAACGGCGGTTTTTTGCGGTTTGGGAAAATTGAACAAATCCATATCAATTCATTTTTATTTTCGATTTAAAATAAATACATAATAAGCATCATTAAAAATATGGAAAAATTTATATATGATTTCATAGATGAATTGGTATGTAATTTTGGCGATTTTTCGGAATTCTCTTCGCTCCTGCTGCTCTCAAACGAAGTTGAGGATTCCTCTTCATCACCATCGTCGTAGGATATATTTCTTTTGGTAGTTTCTTCTGATGGTAGATGAAATATTCCAGTATCTCCCCATGTTCTATTTGGGTAGAACACGAGTCGAATTTTAAACTTGTTTTCTCGCTCTGGAATTTCGGTGGAGAATACATGCATCTGTCCATCGTTCACGGTTATTTTTCTCATTGCATGTTTCCAATTATATTGTATAAAAGTACAAACGATGCCTTCAATTTAGCCATCTTCTACTGTGTTTCTTCTCTAATACGTAGACACAAAATGAAAGCCATTAGACATCGCATCATCTTATATTTATCTCTCGATTGGCAATTACACATGCAGTATCCGAAAGAGTTACATCGTTCACATGCTCGACCGTCAACTTGGCTTTCTGGTATTTGGAAACATTTCTTAATGCAACAAAATTGTTCTTCTTCTGAGGAATCTTGTTGTGATGATGCTGTTGACATTGTATCGAATAAGCATAATTTGCAATTCAACTCGTATATATTCTTTACGAAAATCAAATCTTGGCCGATTTAAACGAATCAAAAACTGAATCGCCATCAAATTTTCGGCAGAAGACGATTTTGGGAGTTGTTTGCTTGAAACGATGAGGGCTGTCCGAGCGCACACACCCAAACGGCTTATCGTCCTTGCTCACGTCGAAGCGGTGTTAACACATCGACATTTCAATTTATGAGCTTGCGGCTTATCTGATGTAAGTGCGCACGCGCCGTCATCCAACATACATTCTTTGATTTCTCACATTTACACAGGTATAAAGCAAATTTTATAAATACAATATTAAACATAACACATTTTCTTTCACTCCTGATTTCTTAAGCACTTTTAATGATGCTGTTGTGTCGAAAAAGTATAATTTGCAATTTAACTCGTATATTCTATACGAAAATCAAATCTTGACCGATTTAAATGAATCAAAAACTGAATCGCCATCAAATTTTCGGCAGAAGACGATTTTGGGAGTCGTTTGCTTGAAACGAGAAGGGTTTTCCGAGCGCGCAGACCCAAACGGCTTATCGCCCATGCTTACGTCGAAGCGGTGTTAACACATCGACATTCCAATTTATGAGCTCGCGGCTTATCTCCTATCGCCGCAATGCAAAATATATACATTGCTTTCTCACATCCACATGGGTAACCGAGATGGCAGGCTTGGAAAACGCTTAGACTGTTAACGTGTTGGTGTGTGTGGTTGTGGGTTCGATCCCGCGCAATTGAAAACTTTTTTTCCTCAACAATAAAATAAATAATCCCTAATGGCGGTCATGAAAAGTAGGAATCTAAATGCAGTAACTTATCCCCTCTCCGCTAGATGGCGCTCATGAATTGTAGGAATCTAAATGCAGTAACTTACCCCCTCTCCGCTAGATGGCGCTCATGAAATGTAGGAATCTAACATTTAATAAATAATGAAACCCCGTTGGAAAAATATCCAGCACGCCCACACACCATTATTACATTATTCGGGACCCCTTTGGAAAATATAGCATGTTTACTGTGACTTCCGCCCCAGAACTCTCCTAGTATATCTACTGACCAATGCATCAAAAACAAAATTTCCAGAACAATTTCCAAAAACAAGCCTTCAAACCAACGCCTATGAGCACTACTACCGCACATACATTCAGAGGAAATCAGAATAGACAAATCCAAAATTATTTACCACCCAATAATTACTTTAAATCTACTGGACCTCCTAGAGTTGCAGTAGAAGAATTGTTTAACGTGGAAAATGATACTCAAGATCAATATGAAACCAATAATTACGACAACGATAATTTTCAGAATGATATTCCTGAAAATGATCCAAATTATCAATACATAAATGATCAATCTGAGGAGATAATTAATGAATATGATGAAGAATCTGAAAATTTTTAATTAAAAGTCTCGGAATTGACATAAACAATATAAATTCTTCACCTAAGTTACCATTTATTTATATTCCTAGTTTAGATTTAAAAGTATTATTAGACCCTGGTGCCAGCAATTCAATAATCAACCCTGAACCTGCATACAGACTATTTCCAAATTCTATCTACAACTCAACATTTTCAGTAAAGTCCATTCAAACAACTTATAACGGAACTCTTAGTTGCAATCATCCTATACTAAAAGAATTCGGCATAAGACATTCTTTCGATATGTATATAGTACCGTGGCATGAAAGATTCGATGCTTTAATCGGAAGTCAGGATTTTGAAATATTGAGAGCACTAATAGATTATGAGAAACATATTCTAAAAGTAGGAAATATCAAGATACCATTTTTCATTGAATTAAATCCAAGTTTATTTGTTCCATACACTGAAGCTTTACATAAACCTATTTTAAAAGTACCTGTCTCAATAGATAAAGGTCCCGTATTAGTACCCGAAATTTCTTTAAATAATATCATCATACCCGAATGTATAACTACAGCCTCAGATGGATTTTGTCAAGTTCCGATTGAACAAAATTTATCCATCCATAATCTTTCCATAAATTTCCATGAACCTATACAAGTTCAACCGTTATCAAAATTTCATCAATCTAATCCTGAAGTTGACTTTAATAACTACATCAACATTTGAAAACTTATTCGAACAGATCACTTGAACCCGGAAGAAAAAGATGCTATTGTTTCATTGTGCAAGAATTATAAAAATGTTTTCTATAATGAAAATTCCGACTTAACATTCACCCACGCAGTCAAACATCATATTCGTACAGTAGACCAATTTATCAAAAATCCTATAGATATCCCTATCATCTTAAAGAGGAAATTCAAAATCAAATTAAAAAGCTGTTAGATAACAAAATCATCAAACCTAGCATTTCACCATATAGCTTTCCAGTTTGGATTGTTCCAAAAAAGATGGACGCTAGTGGGAAAAAAAAAATTTCGAATGGTTATTGATTATCGAAAATTAAATGATAAAACCATTGAAGATAAATATCCACTTCCACGCATTGATGAAATTCTTGACAACCTTGGTAGATGCGTTTATTTCTCGACATTAGATCTCGCTCAAGGTTTTCATCAAATCGAAATTCATCCCGATTCAGCAGAAAAAACAGCATTCACTACTGATAATGGACATTATGAATATACACGTATGCCATTTGGTTTAAAGAATGCACCTGCAACATTCCAGCGAGTAATGGATACTGTACTGCGTCCTTATTTCTATAAAACATGCTTTGTTTATATGGATGACATTGTTATATTCTCGAAATCCCTACAAGATCACATTCTACATCTCAAACAAATCTTTGTTGAACTCGAGAAATATAATCTAAAAATACAACTTGATAAGTCTGAATTTCTAAGAAAAGAAGTAGCATTCTTAGGGCATATTATAACACCTGACGGCATTATACCGAACCCTGACAAACTTAAAGCTATCAAAGCATTTCCATTACCAAAGAATGAAAAACAAATTAAATCATTTCTCGGCATGTTATCCTATTACCGAAAATTTATAAAAAAATTCGCTAAAATTGCACATCCTATTAATAAATATCTAAAAAAGGGTTCAACTATAAATTTGCAAGATCCAGAATATCTAGACGCATTTGAAAAACGCAAACAACTGATTTGCAATGCCCCTGTCTTAACTTATCCCGACTTCAGTAAATCTTTTACTCTAACTACTGATGCCTCCAACATCGCAATAGGTAGTGTTCTTTCACAAAATTCACATCCTATCGCATTTTACTCAAGAACTTTAAATTCAGCTGAAAAGAATTACGGAACAGTTGAAAAACAATTGTTATCAATTATAGATAGTTGCAAACATTTTAGACCCTATTTATTTGGCAGAAAATTTCTAATCGAAACTGATCATAAACCCCTTGTTTGGCTTCATTCACTTAAAGAGCCAAATCAAAGATTAATAAGATGGAAATTAAAATTAGAAGAATTCAATTTCGAAATTAGATATAAGAAAGGCAAAGAAAATTACGTTGCCGATGCACTATCTAGAATCGAGATCAATGCAATAGATGAAGTAATTCCCAATAGACGTCAAAGAAAAACCCCAGTTAAACCGGCTAAGAAACAACCCAAAATAAATATCATCAGTGACATAGTAGTTGTACCCCCAAAAGCAACAGCTAAGAAAAATTTAGAAATACTTAAGGAAGATTTAAATAAAGACTTCGACAGAGATTTAGATTTATTATCAATACTCCCTAGAGTTGATTCGGAATCCACCTTGTCTATCACATTTAGTGAAGCAGACAATATTCTCGATACAGATCCATTCCCATCAAATAATGAAAGTAATCATACCGGCGAAACTAGGCATACTGCTCGAGAAAATCCTGTGTTCAGTTTCCCTATTTCTGAACTATCTCTAAATGTCACACATTATCAAATAATATTAATATACAGTGATAAGAATGATATCGAGTACACCAAGCCCTTTGGTAAAAATCGATATTGCCTCAGAATCAAAAAAGGTACAGATGATAATATTCTAAGAAATATGCTCCATGAGATAATAGACCCCACCAAAACATATCATATATTTTCAACCGATGATTCATTAATTAATTTAGCCTCTCGAAAATGTTCTGAAATATTTGAACCGAATGTTAAAATAATCAAAGTCAATACTTTTCTTAAAGACATTCTATCAAAAGATGAACAAATTA
The DNA here is from genome assembly GCA_958507055.1 of Crioceris asparagi. Classification (NCBI taxonomy): domain Eukaryota; kingdom Metazoa; phylum Arthropoda; class Insecta; order Coleoptera; family Chrysomelidae; genus Crioceris; species Crioceris asparagi. Next base: position 51,881,822 of record OY293829.1, on the reverse strand, counting down.
GAATCATATCAGATTACCATTCAGAAACGCATAATGGAATAACGGAAACTGTAAAACATCTCCAATCAATTTATTACTTTCCGAAAATGCAAATATTAGTCACTAATCACATTAATAAATGTGAATTATGTCTAACTTCAAAATATGATAGAAACCCTAGAAGATTCCCCTTTTCAGACCCCTTAATTGCAAAAAACCATTTGAAATTTTGCATATCGATATATTTTATATAGAAAATAAAAGATACTTAACCATCCTGGAGTTATTTACTAGATATCTGCAAGCCTACGAACTCTCTGATACGAATTCAATCACTATCTTAAATAAATTACGTCATTACTTCTCACATCATAATTTTCCTTCTCAAGTAACTTGCGATAACGCAAAATAATTCTCAAGTGATACATTCAAAGAATTCATGTCAATGTTTCAAATTAACATACATTATACAACACCCCAATCGCATACTGGTAACTCACCAATAGAGAGAGCTCATTCAACCCTTATTGAAAAACTTAGAATACTCCGACAAAAATCTAAAGAGAGTACGACAGAATTGGTTACAACAGCTCTAATTATATACAATCAAAGTGTTCACTCTGCAAATTTCACCCCATTTTCTCTTCTTTACGGACACTACGAAAATCTCAATCTCCATGAAATCGATCCTAATAAACAAATTTTCCAAGATTATAACCAACACAGAAAACAGGAAATTATTCCGTTCTTTAACGATCTCTATCAGAAACAAATTGATAAGAGAACCAATCAATTAGAAAAAACTAATTCAAATCGTTATGATGAAATTCCCAAAACAGATATTGTCTATGTCAATATGGAACCCAGAAATAAAATCAAACCCAAATATAGAAAAACCTTCCTTGATCCAAGTAAATGTGAAAGTTTAAAATTAGTTTCAAAGAAAGAAAAGAAAATCGGCAAACATATGATCAAAAATACAAAATCTTTTCAGGTTGACAATGATGACCTTCAGCCAGACACTCCAGTTGAAGAAAATTAAATCTCCTGGATACATACTAGATAACCTAGGCTTAACTAAATATAAGACAAACTACCATAACATATATTTCACGATTAGTATTGAAGATATTGAAAACTCATATTCCAAATTATCTATCAATCAAGTTCATATTAATAATAAAATAAATCATGGCGATTTAACATTAGCAAGTATCTACAAGAGAGATATCGATCTACTGTTGGAAGATATCAATAAGTTAAAAATTTATACTCATCCAGATAAAATTAATAAGAGAGCTTTAATCAATGGTTTGGGAGCAATAGTCAGATATATTTCTGGAAATCTAGATCAAACCGATTTAACAGAAATTGAAAATAATTTCAACAAGATTGATTCAAATGAAAAGAAATTAATGACCGAAATCAGAAAATTTCATACAATAGCTGGACAAATTACTCAAAGATGGCAATCCGATTTACAAAAAATACAATCTAATGCAGAAGATGTCTATAGAGAAGTGGTTAACTTAAATGATAAAATTAACACAGAAATTATCATTCATATACAATTAGAACAAATCAGAAATCTTAGAAACTATATCCAAACATTATTGAGAACAGTTTCATTTAGTAATAAGAAAATATTAAACGCTGAATTAATCAAACAACAAGAGCTCCAAGAAATCTTCAATTATTTACATAAAGTTCATTCATATACGGAAATTGCTCCAGATATTCCAACTTTGTTAGAAATAACTGAAGTTAGTCTTATGTTCACATCCAAAACATTATATTGTACACTAAAAATGCCTATATTAGCCGACGAATTATACCATCTTTCCAAAGTCATTCCTATCCCAAGCAGTGAAAATAATATTCTCTTGCCACCCTACACCTACGCACTGAATTCAAAAGGTTCAACCAAATGGACTAACGAAGAATGTACAAAAACCTTCTCGTTTTGGTACTGCCAAAAACTACCACATGAAGATTCCTGCGGCTTTGAAGATCTATCAAAATGCAATTATGCCAGAGTCAACAACAACTTTTCTTTATTCACTCAATTAACAAATGGGAACACTATAATTTGTTCTAAATACCCTGAGGATATTAATGAAGACTGTTTAAAAACATTCAAAAGTATAAAGGCAAAGAAATGTAATGTAATTCTTGGAAAAAGTGACTGCATCTATTCATTCCAAAAACAAACTTGGACCGGTTCCAATCGATCATTCACTCAAGAGTGGCCCAAGCTTCAAGAACCATTGAGAGTACCTCATAAAGTCAATATAAAACCTTTTCATCTGGAAGACCCTTCGAAAATAATTCCAGTATACCAAGAACCAGAATTATTACCAATCGAGTTCCACCATGGACATCTCGCCATCTCTATTATGTTATCAATAATTATAATTTCTGTCTTATGCTATATATTTAGACAAAAGATTATAAACATAATCAGGAAGAAATCCAGCATCATAACACCAACAGAAGTCCCATTGGAAGAAATCAATCTACCACCATCATTCTTGCAACCCAAGCCACGAGGACGTGCCATTGACTAAGAGGGGAGGAGTTATGTAGCCCAAATTTATCAACATCCACCATAATGAGTCCCAAGGTCAACAAAGCCCTTACTCAGCATATAATAACTATAAAAGCTTAACAAATTGTAAATTCATTTCAGTTATATTTTTACTTGCATACTTTGTACCAACACTTATTGTGAAATAAAATACTTCTTAAAAAGTCAATCAGTGATTACATAAATTTAACTCGCGAGATAAGGTTGTTGACAGTCTACTATAGTTGGTAATTGTTTTGAAAATTGAATGATTCTATTTTAGATTTATGCTTTTCTATGATGGAATGGAAAATCAACTTCACATTGCACTATCAATAATATTTAGGAAATGTTTTGAAACGCGAGTACTTTACGTATTTTCGGGACTGAATGTAGAGGTTATTTAGTCAACTACGTGCAGGTCCGAACTTTCGGAATTATTTTGTTCCTTTTTCAAGACATTCAACTATGAAATTTTGGTGTGATAAATTTTGTTTTAACCCTAAAAAATATGAGAATTTTCTATTTTCCTATTTAACTTATACATAAAATACACTGCACGTATTAAAATTTGTTGATTAAAATTTAGAAAATTACAATAATTAAACTAAAAACTATGTCATTATATATATATATATATATATATATATATATATATATATATATATATATATATATATATATATATATATATATATATATATATATATATACAGGGAGTCCTACGACGAGCATGCGTTAGCCGAATATGGGAAACGATACAAGATAGAAGTATAAAAATTCGTATACGAATACTTTTGATGGGGACGAATTGAATGAAAATATTTATACATTTGAGGAGCTTCCGGTTAAACCGGAAGTGGTCATAATTTTTGTTATTTCAAAGTGAAAGTACCATTTTTTGTTCCATTATTAGATTTTTGAAATGAACTTTTACTAATAAACACTATTCCAAAAATTTACGGTTTTCGAGATTTTTTGCAATTAAAAAAAAATTATATCAAAACTTTTTTCAATGTAGATCAGTGATCAGTGAAGAGAACTGAACAAGATTTGGCTATCATGTTAAAAATAGTATACATTATTTAGCAGTATTGCAGTTGCGCATGTTTTTCTTAGATGTAATTGGGTTTGCCTAGACCCGATCTTTAATGTTACCCCATATAAAAAAATCCATAGGAGTAAGATCTGGCGAATGCGGAGGATTGTATAGGGTCCATTGTTGGCAATCCACTGATTTCCAAACATTTCATTTAAAGTTTCACCTTCGAAGCGTGAATTTTGTGCTGGCGCTCCGTCCATTTGGTAAAATAATGGAGCATCCTCGGAAAAACGACGTATAGTTTCAGCAAACACATTTTGGAAAATCCGTCAATAACGTTCTTCATTTAAATTATTATCATAAAAATATAGACATAGAATGGACTTATTTCTTATTGCACAGAAAACATTTGAAAAATTATTTCACGTGTTTTCCGAGAATTTTCGAAGGCCCAGAAATGAGTGTTACGATGGTTGTACTGTACATTTTTAGTAAACTTTGCCTCATCCGTCCAAATTATATTCTTCAAAAATCTACATCTTCTTGAGTTCTTGTCAACTGCCATTCACAATCAGTGACTCGAATTCTTGAATCATCATCTAACAAATTTTGTACTAGATAGTATTCATATATATATATATATATATATATATATATATATATATATATATATATATATATATATACAGGGAGTCCTACGACGAGCATGCGTTAGCCGAATATGGGAAACGATACAAGATAGAAGTATAAAAATTCGTATACGAATACTTTTGATGGGGACGAATTGAATGAAAATATTTATACATTTGAGGAGCTTCCGGTTAAACCGGAAGTGGTCATAATTTTTGTTATTTCAAAGTGAAAGTACCATTTTTTGTTCCATTATTAGATTTTTGAAATGAACTTTTACTAATAAACTCTATTCCAAAAATTTACGGTTTTCGAGATTTTTTGCAATTAAAAAAAATTATATCAAAACTTTATTCAATGTAGATCAGTGATCAGTGAAGAGAACTGAACAAGATTTGGCTATCATATTAAAAATAGTATAAACATGCGCAACTGCAATACTGCTAAATAATGTATACTATTTTTAATTTGATAGCCAAATTTTGATCAGTTGTCTTCTCTGATCACTGAACTACATTGAAAAAAGTTTTGATATAAATGTGTAAATTTTTGAAATAAAGTTTTTGAGTAATTTGTTTTTTGAAATTTGATTTAGAATCTAATAATGGAACAAAAAATGGTACTTTCCATTTGAAATAACTAAAATTATGACCACTTCCGTTTTAACCGGAATCTCCTCGAATGTATAAATATTTTCATTCAATTTGCCCTCATCAAAAATATTCATACATGAATTTTCATACTTCTATCATGTATAGTTTCCCATATACGGGTAACGCACGCTCGTCGTAGGATTCCCTATATATTATATAAAATAAAAAGATGTTCTTGGGGATGCAGTCATGTATTCAATAAAATTCTTTGAATGAAGCCGAGCTCTCGAGAATGTTTATTAATATAATTAATATAATTTAATAGTATTATAAAAAAATAATTACAATCATGAATTTACAATAAATTAGCTAAAAACAGGAAAGATTTCATAGCCATCAATTACAAATGTCATTATTTATATTTGTCATGATAATATATTAAGTTAGAAAGTATCTAGATTTAGTTGATAAAAATGAATATTACTGAATGATCTTTATATGTTTGTAGCTATTTGAACAAGGAGCACAATTAAATTAAAATTATTATTAAGGTAGATACAGGTTCAGTGTAAAAAAATATTATGTAATTTAAGAATATTTCATAAATACATACATATATACCCACACTTAAACTAAATTACTTTTATTCTGGGCTTAAGGTGATAGTTAAAAGAAAAAGATATATAATGCAATTTATGTAATCATATTCTCACAATACGACACACATAAGTTAAACATGATTATTCTGGAAAGTGCACTGAAACTTATTCACTCAAAAAAGGTCGATTTCTCTCACTATAATCAACCTCTAACTTTTTGGGTGAAATAGATGTTTTAAAATCGTAGACTTACACTCATTTGGACAAAATACTCTTTAATGCTCTTTCAAACATTCATAAATATTAAATATAATATTCATACATATCATGGCCGTGCTTGGTTAGTAGTAGACACGCCATTGTTAGCTCCTGCAAATCATTTGAATTGAAATGGTACAGAGTCAACAATCAAATATCCTTTCTAGTTGTTTCGGTGAAGTAAGTGTTAGCAGTTCAGTGGAAATACTTGTTGCCTCAAAATGGGATCAGAAAAATCACAAAATTTAACTTTGGAAATTGTGACAGCACGTGTAGAATTACTCTCAAAACAATTTAATGAGGGCATTGAAATTTTACGCACAGAGATCGCAAACATTAAGCAATGACCCATTACAATATCTGGTGATTGTGACAACTCCGAAATTTTTAAGAAATTAGACAGTTTCCAGGAAGGCATCGCAACTTCCCTACTGGAAATAAAAAACAAAGTGAGTTGTAGAAACAGAGCTATCCAGGGTCAAGCAGGACATCCTAAAAATGAAGCTGCAAAAAAACATCAATACCTTGCTGATCCACGGCATGGCGGAAAAGCCAAATGAGGATGTATATAAAATAGTTTTAACATTTCTTCAACATAAACTTAATGTTCAATTACAAAAATTCCAAATAAACTTCTGCTACCGTATGGGTAAACATCTGGATAAACAGCAACAACAATCGCCTAAGCCAAGGCCAGTTTTAGTTCGATTCGTAAGTCGCTGGGTGCGTAATACCGTGTTTACAAACAAAAAACAATTGAAAGGCTCCAAAATCCTACTTACCGAACTTCTTACTGCTGAAAATCTTATAATTTTTAAAAAAGCAGGCGATTTATATGACAAAAATAACGTGTGGACCTTCAACGGATTAGTGTATACTGTAAATTCTAATGGTAATCGTGAGATAATCAGTGATGAAAAGTCTATTAACGTTTCCGTAGCTTCCTTAAATAGTGTTTCAACAAATGAAACAAATAACGAAGGTGGTGAAGTTACTGAAATCATTCTGTGAAAATTGAAGCCTATCATTCATTATAGTTTTTTATAACCAAATATTATGGGTCCATATTGGTAACGTTCTCCAGTTTATTTATAATCATTTTTGAGTCCATAAATTACTAAAAATTACTTAACATAATTATTTCTAGTAGGTATATTATTATTTAGTGCAGTTTTTATTTTCTACTATAATAACATAGACAATAGGTACCTACTATAAATATATTATTTTATATTTTATAACCAAATATTATGGGTCCATATTGGTAACGTTCTCCAGTTTATTTATAATCATTTTTGAGTCCATAAATTACTAAAAATTACTTAACATAATTATTTCTAGTAGGTATATTATTATTTAGTGCAGTTTTTATTTTCTACTATAATAACATAGACAATAGGTACCTACTATAAATATGATTAAGTTTTGCTTTACCTTTTATTTAGTTTCATTTTACGTATATATTCGTTGGTTAAACAACAAACATAGATAGATAGATAGAATACTGTAAGTAAGCTACCTATTGTTTTATCAATACCTATGGATCTAGGGCTTATGGTTATTTTTATTTTATATTGATTTTTGAGTATTTGAAAATACATAGTCAGCCGATAAATCAAAGAATGTAACGGTTTAATTTAAATCATTATTATTAGATCTTGTTCCTTATTATATGTATTTAAATATCTCATTTTAGATACATACGATAAATATGATGATGAAGTTTTGCGTTGGGAACCTTTTGTTTAGTTACATCTTATTATCTTATTGGTTCAATTACAAACATTGTATTCCTGTTATTATTCAGACTCAGATTGAATGATGTGTTCCAGGACTTTTTTATCTCCGTTGTTGGCTACCTACTGTAGTATTAAAAACTATGGTTCCAGGGCTTATGTTTATTTCTATTGTTATATTGATCTTTAAGTACTTGTAAATATATAGTCAGCCGACAAAATCAAAGAATGTAAAGATTTAGTTTAAATCATTATTATTTATATCTTGTACCATATTACATTTAAATATCGTATTTTTTATGGAGTAAACACTGGCTGTTAACTTTTTTGTACAGTCTACTATTAACTTCTTTTGCTTCCTCCCAAACCTTTGCAGTAGCAAATAGTATATACTTATATTTTTTTTGTTCTTCCAAATAATCTATCTTCGGCTCCTCCCCAATTTTTCAGGTAACTGATTTCTGTTTTCTTTTGTGAATTTATGTGGATTTTTCGACTCTTGACTCACTATGTGCTACACTCTAATTAGATGATTTATTTGATTTTAATGGAATTTTTACGGCTATGAAAATATGAAAATAGCTCACCTCGACATTAGATCTTTATCTACGGGGTCTAACGATTTTCAAAATCTAATACAAGAAAAGGACTACGATTTTATCTTTGTTACTGAGACTTGGTTATCTGAAAATATTCAGGATGATGCTGTCCATATAGATGATTATAACACAGCTCACCAAACAAACAGCTGTCGAATTCTAAGCGCGGCAATGTTTTGCGCCGATCTCTTTGCGCATCGCCATTTTGGGTTAAACTTAACGATAATTCAACAGTAGCACCGCGTTCGGGTTTTTGTATGAGCACATCTGCATCAGGTGAGAACGAGAACAGTGTCGTGCCCAGAGTTAGTGTGTTTAAGCGTTGCTTTTGCTTTTGCGTTGTGTTTAATATTCTTTCACTTAATTCTTAAAATATTGTCCACTCATTATTAGAATAATAATATGTTTGTGCTGCAAGAAACTTTATTTCTAAGGCATATTACTTCGCAAATATAAGTTTTTTTTTAAATTAAGAAGATAAGATTAAATTATCATACGACTAAACCAAAATTTATTAAAACAAGATGCTTCCGCAATTTCAACTTTAATAAATTTTACACAGATCTCATCTCTCAGAATTTTCAGCAAATATTTCATGACAGAAATATTGATAAGAAACTGGACACTTTCAACAAGTTGCTTTTAAATGTTTCTGATGTACATGCTCCTATTCGCGAATGCAGAATTACAAAGCCCAAAGCTCCTTGGTTAAGCTACGAAATCAAAAGTACACAAAAACGCAGAAAAGGGCTCTTCAAAACTTCAAACGTACAAAACTTGCACAAGACTGGGTTACTTATAAAAATCTGCGTAACCATACACTTCAACTTGTAAGAACAGCGAAAAAAACTATTTAAAAAATGTAACTGTAGAAAACGATCCTAAAAAAAAGAAAAACCTTGCCCAATCTCACCATAAGATCTAGAAAAAATAACTGTGTGATACCATCAACGCGTTTCTCTGCAGAAGAAATCAATAACTATTTCTCACCTTTCTTTCTCTCTGCAAAATGCAATAATCAGATCAACTTTTATAACAACAACTTTTCAATCAAGAACTCAAGTTTTCTCCTTCGATGACGTCAGTTGAAGAGGTTCATAAAATTTTGAAGAGTATCAAAACCAATGCATACGGGGTTGACAATATAACTGCTAAAATGTTAAAAATATGCAGTCTATTTATTGATATCTATATTTTAAACATAGTAAACTGCTGTATTGAACAGAATTATTTCCCGAAGCTTTGGAAAACATCAATTGGTGAACCATTAGCAAAAAACTCAAACCCTCAAAGTCTTGCAGACGTTAGGATAATAAATCTATTGCCAGCTATGTCTAAAATATTAGAGCGTATCCTGTACAATCAGATCTTTAAGTATATATTAGAAAATAAAATTCTTCCTGATACGCAATGCGGCTTCAGGCCATCTGATTTGGTTAGATTTAGATTGAGATTTAAGAGGGGGTTACATTGCACTGCGACCATAAGGTCTATTGTGCCCCCCACCTGAGTTGCACTCGCCTATACGCGGTCTACAACTCGCCTTCCAGTTCCAGAGTTCTAATGAACTCCAGTATCTGGGTTGGCTTCAAGGAGGATACTTCCTCACTACTGCAGGTTGCTAGTCCAAGGCACTGTTTGCAATGGCTAGCAATGGCGAGGCATTCCGTCACCAGGTGGTCCGGAGTTTCCTCCTCTTCCCCGCAGAATCTGCACTCGTCATCCTCTGCTAGACCTAATCTCATTAGATGCTTCTTGAGGCAACAGTGTCCTGTAAGAAATCCAGTGAGTAGGTGTAGCTTGTTCTTGCTGAGATCCAAATACCTTTTGGATCTTGCAGTATCAAAGTTTTTTAGAAACTTTTTGGAATGATCCAATCCAGAGGTATCCCGCAAGAGTGTTTCTCTTACGGTTTTTTCCTTCTCCAGAAACTCCTTCTTGTAGGTGCTTTTATCTGTGCCACAGAAGGGTTCTGGGCCAGTAAATGGAGTTTGTGCTCCTTTCCTGGCAAGTGTGTTGGCCTCCTCGTTGCCTTTGATTCCCGAGTGGCCGGGAACCCAGACTAAGTAGACCCTGTTGTTCTTGCCTAGCTCATTGAGCTTCCTTCGGCACTCCCATACCATTTTAGAGTCAATAGTATGAGAGTTCAGTGCTTTAATTGCAGCTTGACTATCAGAATGTATTGCAATGTCACATTTCTGATAGTTTCTTTCAAGGTTCACCTCCACGCATCTCTCAATTGCAAGCAATTCTGCTTGAAAGACGCTTGGGCAGCGGCCTAGCGCAAATGAGCATTTGGTGCGATTCCCAAACACTCCAGCGCCTGTCCCCGTCGTGGTCTTAGAACCATCAGTGTACCATTTGATGGTATTCTTTTTGAGAGCTTGGGTTGTGAGCCCCCTGTCCCAATCTTCTCTGCTACTTAGCACCGTGGTGAAATTTCTCTCGACGCTAATTTTCTCTGTCATTACATCACTGGGAAGGTTTGCTGATGGGATGTGTTTGGACAAAGAGGACCAAGCCCTCTGATTCCGAATTCCCACCATTTCTGAACCTTCCCTAGATAGTCTTAGAATGGCCTCATGGGCCAATCTGTCTATCACTAGATGGAGAGGTGTGAGATCTGTGATGATCTCTAGTGCCCTGGTCGGGCAAGTTCTCATGGCTCCAGTGATACAGACACAGGCTAGTCTTTGTATTCTATCGAGGGTTTTCCTCGTATTGCTCTGACTTGCCTTGCCATGCCAGGCTATTGACCCATATGATATTATCGGTCTTACAATCATGACGTACATCCATCGCAGTATTTTTGGGTTACATCCCCAAGTCTTACTAGTCAGATTTCTGCACGCCATTAAGGCCTTTATTGCTTTGCTAGCAGTAGCCTCAATATGTTCGGTCCACAGAAGCTTGCTATCTAGTGTTAATCCCAGATATTTGCCTTCAGCCTTCCAGCTTATTATGTCTCCACTTAAAGTGAGAGGTTTCATAGCTGGAAGTTTCCTTTTCCTAGTAAATGGAATAATTGTAGTCTTGGATGGGTTTATGCTAAGCCCCACTGACAAGCACCATTGCTCAATAGTTCTGAGGCCCTCCTGCAATAATTCGCATAGGGTGTTCGCGAATTTTCCTCGGACTATTAGGACTATGTCGTCGGCATAGCCTATACATGTGAAGCCAAGCTCCGTGAGTTTGTGGAGTAACTCGTCTACTACTAAGCTCCATAGGAGGGAAGATATTACTCCTCCTTGAGGTGTTCCACGAGTAGCTTTAACAGAGGTGGTGTGATCACCTAATTGGGCCTCAGCTATTCTCGTCTTCAACATCTCATACATCCATTTGATAATGGTCTTGTTCACTCCTCGCCGTGTGAGTGCCTCCCTGATTGACACATGTGTGGTGTTGTCTGCTTTGGTTAACTGAAGGATCGAATATTTATCAGAAAAAATCTAAACATCAAAATTAATAATATACTACTGCCATTTGAGACTTCCGTCAAAAGCCTCGGTATTACAATTATGAGGATCTAAGATTTGTGAAGCATGTTAAAAATATAAACAAAAAAGCTTTTTGTTCAATTAAACTTTCGTATTCAAATAGGCATATTTTAGATCAACGGCTAAAAAAAATCTTTGTGAAAGCCTAGTACTATCATATAATTTTGAAATTCAAAAGAGTGAACGATCGCAATAGGTACATTTCTATGAGGAATTTACCTGAAAAGTAACCAATGTGTTAATCCAGAAATAATCTATCTTTCATCTTTCATCCAAATTGATTAAAAAACATACAAACTTTCACATATATAGGTACAATAAAAGAGATTTTTGTTGGCATTTATTAAATAAAATTATTTTCAATTAATCACACTTTGATAAAATTTGTTTAATAGGTACCATATTCTAGGTTCAACTGGAACAGTCCCCACTCTCATCACATTTTCCACTATATGCTTCCACATAAAACTCCTGAAATAGGCCGTCACGGACTGGAAATTAATTCTTACCCTAATTTACATTTCTATGCGCGGCCCTCTGTATACTGTTTACCGCTTTCTCCCTGATGAGTCTAAAATAACCCCATCCGGAGCTCAACTTGATATTTTCCTCACACATCGTTGTATGCCTCAATAGCTCCATCTTTGTTGTGCGGCGCATTTCTTTGGCAGCTAGTTGAATCAACCAACCAACTAACGTAAAAGATTTTTTTCTTTTTCATAACTCACTGAACACTTATTATTATTAATTCCAAAAGTAGCTCGTATTATTATATTCCTTAGAAATAAAACCATCTAATGAATTATAAAATTTGTTGCTGGGCTACGGTCGTTTTTTTCAGGAGTACCTACTAATAACTGAACCGAAATACGTCCTTTAAAAATTTAAAGAGCAATGAAATATTTGCGAGAATATCGTTAACACTTCATTGGAACCATAATTATGAAGTTTTGAAAAGAAATTTCAATTACATACCGTCAACCACCTGCCCACACAATTTGATGAAGATAAATAAGTATTGATAGATATATGAATGTATAGAAACTAGTGTGGTTTTGTTTGTTATGAATAATCATATGTACCCATCTAAGAACGAGCTCAATGCAAGTATGCTTAAGAACCAAGAAGTCAGAAAGAGAAGGCGAATAACTAGCTAATGCACTTGACGTCGTCTACGAGAAACATTTGAATCATTTACGTAGAATCTGCCTAACGAAAGTCAAACGGGTTATTAGAAAGATATTTTTAGTCTGATGGCACCCTCGTAGTAAAGCTGCAAATATTTCATCAAATATTCAACATCAGAATGGCGCTCACGAAATAGATAAAACTTGCATCACATCGTTATTTCTCCTCTGCTTTTCCTTATATAGATGAGCCTAACTGTGATTTCACAGGTGTAACCACTACATCATGCGTTTTCACATAATTTATAACAATGCTGGCGATCGAAAGTCATTCACACATGATCGCCGAGAGGTTAAAGATATCTTTGATTCTAAGGCTTTTCGAACAGATTGTTATTTTATATAAAATTAACTCCATGATAACGTACTTAGAATCATTTGCTAGAGAAATGTATTATATCAGAAATTATGTGATCTCATCCTACACAGTAAGTAAGAAAGTAGGTAATAATAATAATTAATTTAATAAATCATAATCACGACCACTTTTAAGGGCTGCTTACTTAGTTGCACATACTCCTTGAATGTTCTATGTGCTACTCTCGTCATGTCTTTTATGGAGATTTATATTTTCATGCATGAGTTCAACAAGCCCTTAGACTTGCTTCTTTTACTTAATTAAATTAAGATGTGTTGCTCTTCTTTCCTTGTAGCAGAGTTCCAGTTGTAGGGGGCGAGTGACCATCAGCGTCTTTACCGTATATATATATATATATATATATATATATATATATATATATATATATGTATATATATATATATATATCTCCATTGTTATATATTATATATACTTTCATTTATGAAATAGAAATCTTCAATTTATATATATATATACATATATATATATATATATATATATATATATATATATATATATTTGTATATATTTATTCTAAATTCACGATTGTAATTATTTTTATAATACTGTTAAGTTGTTGTTGAAATAATTTTGTAACGATTTGTAGTTTGCCCTAAGAAGAGAATAAACATTCTCGAAAGCTCGGCTTCAATCAAATAATTTTATTGAATGAACAAAATACAAAATAAACTTACTTTTTAAAATGTCAGATGAGATATCTGTTGCCAGAAGACCATGAACGAAGTTAGCGAGGTGGTGTTTTCTGCGATTTTCAATTGTTAACCATGAAGTTTCTGTCACTTTATTTGATATTCTATCAAATTTTCGTAATCCGTAAATTAATCGACATCAATTATTCTGCATTTTTGGATTCTAGCTTTATCACGAGTATAGAGAAAATTGCTGTATAGAAAGTCACAGTAATTATAGTTTGATAGTACTAGGCTTTCACAAAGATTTTTTTAGCTGTTGATCTAAAATATGCCTATTTGAATACAAAAGTTTAATTGAACAGAAAGCTTTTTTGTTTATATTTTTAACATGCTTCACAAATCTTAGATCCTCATAATTGTAATACCGAGGCTTTTGAGGGAAGTCTCAAATGGCAGTAGTATATTATTAATTTTGATGTTGTTGTAGATTTTTTCTGATAAATATTCGATCCTTCAGTTAACCAAAGCAGATGGCCGGAAGCCGCATTGCGTATCAGGAAGAATTTTATTTTCTAATATATACTTAAAGATCTGGTTGTACAGGATACGCTCTAATATTTTAGACATAGCTGGCAATAGACTTATTATCCTAACGTCTGCAAGACTTTGAGGGTTTGAGTTTTTTGCTAATGGTTCACCAATTGATGTTTTCCAAAGCTTCGGGAAATAATTCTGTTCAATACAGCAATTTACTATGTTTAAAATATAGATATCAATAAATAGACTGCATATTTTTAACATTTTAGCAGTTATATTGTCAGCCCCGTATGCATTCGTTTTGATACTCTTCAAAATTTTATGAACCTCTTCAACTGACGTCAACGAAGGAGAAAACTTGAGTTCTTGAAAAGTTGTTGTTATAAAAGTTGATCTGATTACTGCATTTTGCAGAGAGAAAGAAAGGCGAGAAATAGTTATTGATTTCTTCTGCAGAGAAACGCGTTGATGGTATCACACAGTTATTTTTTCTAGATCTTATGGTGAGATTGTGCAAGATTTTTCTTTTTTTTTAGGATCGTTTTCGACAAATAGTTTTTTTCGCTGTTCCTACAAGTTGAAGTGTATGGTTACGCAGATTATTATAAGTAACCCAGTCTTGTGCAAGTTTTGTACGTTTGAAGTTTTGAAGAGCCTTTTTCTGCGTTTTTGTGTACTTTTGATTTCGTAGCTTAACCAAGGAGCTTTGGGCTTTGTAATTCTGCATTCGCGAATAGGAGCATGTACATCAAAAACATTTAAAAGCAACTTGTTGAAAGTGTCCAGTTTCTTATCAATATTTCTGTCATGAAATATTTGCTGAAAATTCTGAGAGATGAGATCTGTGTAAAATTTATTAAAGTTGAAATTGCGGAAGCATCTTGATTCAATAAATTTTGGTTTAGTCTTATGATAATTTAATCTGAGTTTTAAATACACTAGATGATGATCTGTTATTTCATGACAAGAAAGCTCGACCGTATTAGCAAAGAATCCTCGTTTTTCATTTGCCATATGACTGAAATCCCACTAATTCATCATATTTAATTAATCAATCAGTCAATAAAACCAAACGAAATATATATGTATATATATATATATATATATATATATATATATATATATATATATATATATATATATATATATATAAAGAAATCTATTAGTTCATTAATGAATGAGATATAAAATATATAAATAGGATGAAGCTCTACACCTTTATGCTTTTATTTAGAGCTTCATCCTATCTATATATATATATATATATATATATATATATATATAAATACCAATAAAATTAAAACTCTTTAATGAAGGTAACAAGCGTTACCGAAAGCTCGACATTGATTAAAGAGTTTACCACCTAACTACCGTGATTTTTTCAATGAATTCAAATATTTTTTAAGAATGTGAATAACTATTAAGGACATCTCTCGAAATTGTGTGTTTGAAGATATCTTCCTTTTTTGAGAAAGGAATCTAAGCTTTGAGATTCATTATTCATTACATTGGTAATATAATATGATTATAACATATTGGGCGCACCTGAACTCGAGGTTAATGACACAGACTCGATTATATGATTATATTACGAACATTGGGTGATATCCAAAAATTTATTGAAGAAATTAATAAGAATAAAGAATATTTTTTCACTTACCACGTTTTTAAACGAATTAAAAAATATAAAACAACTTCTTCTAGCCGTATAAAGATTCCTAGAACGACAATCGTATAAACGTATGGTATATCATAAATCGCTTCCTTACTATGGGGAACACTTCATTTAAATAATCGAATTTACAATAGGTAATATCTTTTTTCTTACGTTCTTACATACCTCACTCTGTTGATAAAATAAATATTTCTTACAAAAACAGGAACTAAGTTTATTAGTTGTAAAATTTACAAAATAATTCTTATTCCATTAGTAATGGTAACTTAGAATTTGTACAAGAGATACCTACGTAGATAGAAAACTCTTGACTCCTCTACGGGCTACATATGCTAGGTAGGTAGGTATATTGTCTATATAGCATGGTAGGTAGCCACGTTCTTCGTTTTAGGAATCTGTATGGGGTTATAAGTCTGTAGGGTGGTAGGTGAATTTTAGACTGTTTTAAAAATGTTTTATATTACTAAATGTTTTTAATTGAAATATTTACATTTTGATTTTGGGTCTTATGCGGGTGAAATTTAGCAAAAGTCTTTGACCTCTAAAATCAATTTTTTTGTAGAATTTTGGCAAGAAACATAATTTTCGACCACAAAACCCCCACATACTAAAGTAATAACTGTTTTGGATGAATCTGTTATCATTTGGATTGAATATTATACAGGAATAAACTATTCATGGAATATTCATATCCAAATAAAATTATTTGAAAAGAAAATCCAGAATTGTTATATCCATTAGGTACTACAGGTCCAACCAAGTTTAAACAAAATAACCCAGAGATTCGCAGTTATATTTATTATTTCCGCGCATGGCAAGATGACTCGAGTTACATGTATAATTTCACGGCATCTGGAAATTTAAAAAGTGGATTTTAAGATTCTGTCTAGGTCTCCTTTGGGCACAAATCGACCAATACAGCTTATTTATCATCTGAAAAGAAAAGAGAATATTCAAAATATTCACTAGAAAGTCAAAAAACAATATATTTTGAGCTACCGGATTTTCCTGTGCATTTGGATTTCAATGATTATAAAATATTGTCTCACAAAATATATTACGAAATGATAAGATAAGAAGTACGAGGAGAATCTTAGAAAATAGTTATTTCTGTAAAAATTCCATTATGTTTTCTGATTTTCTGAACACATTTAAAAATAACAATTATTGTATTGTTCAAAATTCCAAAAGCAACGTTTCTATATATTTTTTCATGATATGATATGCAGAGGAAAGAATAATTGTCTCTGTTACTCGTTGAATTTGTAATGATAATACATAACCGATCATGGAATAATATACAGAATAATATATTATATGCTATTTGAAAATCGAAAGGAAATAAGACAATAAGAATTCGTTTTCTATAATTAAAAAAGATATTTGGGTAGAGCCACTATCCAGGGACGCAATAGTTATAGGTTAGCAGTTTTTGTCAATTGAATTTCAATTATGGCTTATTTAGTTGACAATCTAGATAATTTAAGATGAATAAGATGATAAATTAAATCATATCCTGATAATAATTAATGAACGCTATCTGATCGATGAATGAAATGAAAAAAACTATCTTTGAAATGAAGAAAACTAATCTTTTGAACATAATTTCCGCTTATACACTAATATCCAGTAAAGTTAGCCAAAGTTGGCGCACGCTGTTATTCAGCCCAGTTCTCAACCATTTTATGAGAGAATCTCCCCTATAATTGAAAAAATAAACCGAAAAAATTCATGTTCTCAAAACATTTAATACAGAAAAAGAAAATATACATTTGTTATTAATACGTAAAATTTAAAGAAAAATGCATATATCAATTCCCAACAAGATATCTGACTAACTGCACTCTAAAATAACGTCTGTAAAATAACAAACTTTATTCAAACCCAATTTCATCCATAGTCCCGAAAAGAACCAAACACAAATATATATAGTAAGGATAGCGAAATTAAAGTTAGACAGAACGGTCTTTCTATAGGATAGAAAATTATGGCAGTAATAGTTTTTAGGTATAAAATAGTTCAAAAATCATCCTGATGCACCAGTTTGTCTATATTATTCTATCAGAATTATTTTGTTTTCCATTCTTATGAACCCGCTATCAAGAAATGCTACATATTGATTTTGATGTTCAATCTCAATAATTGCAAAATGAATGTACGGATCAAAAGAAATGAAAATGTACAATTTCTCTTCGATTACCATCTTGAGGTATGGCTAATATCAAATAGTCGACATATTTTTTAATGGACAGTGGTTAAAAATAGAATACCTACTGCTATAACTATATCTAACAAAATTCAAAACATAATTCGCTAATATTGGCGATATTTTCGCTCCCATGGGCGTACCCAGAATTTGTTTGTGAAATCTAGCATTGAAAGAAAAGTACGTATTATCAAATAATAAGGATATGATTTTGTTAGAGGTATATTTGTCTATGATGCAGTTAGCACTCATTGATTGCCATTCACTTTCAATTGCTGATAAACATGTTTATTGTCGAACTGCCCTCAAAAAAACTCGAGACGAGAGTCGTATGTTATCATTGTCTATGGGATTTTTATCACCCATCATATTCAACGAGGAACGGGGGTCATCGACTATTATGTTGAGATTTACCACAGGCCAGGGAGCATAAAAAACTCAACATCGTTTCTATAGAAATGTTTCTTTCATCACAACAAACTGAACTCCATCTTCAAATTTCACCAAGATAATTTTTTACAAAAACAAGGAACGTTTTAATCAGTTGATTAAAATATACAAAATAACATTTATTCTATTGGTACTGGTAATTTTGAAGTTGTGCAAGAGATGAAGTATATACATATCATTTGCTGGTAGATACTCTTGGCAGCAACTTCTAAAGTACCTGTACCAATATAATAAATATTATTTTGTATTTTTTAATGTCTCCTCTGAAAATCAGTCCTTGTTTTTTGTAAAAAAATATTTATTTCACATTTTTGAGTGTCAACAGAATGATACTATAAATTTTTCGATAACTACACCGTAGTAAAGTCTCTAACTCGGAAACCTTTGAAGTCTTTGGAAACATTCCATATAAAAGGTTCCCGAACATGGTTTCTTCAATTTGGCTATCTTAGATATCCGATTTTCTAAAAAAATTACCCCTTACCCACATTTGGAGGGGAAATACATACTGGATTCAAAAGTTCTTAGAACTAATTTTCAATTAGATTCATTCGAATAAAATTAGAATCATCAAAATCGGAGTAAGTTTAATATGCCAAACGCGCAAACATGCATACATAAGAAGAAATTGAATTGTATACGTCCTCGTTTTTCAAAGTCTGTCCAAAAACATTTTGCACCTCCTGAACCTATGGCACGCCATTTTGTTATTAAATTACATAATACAGGTTAATAATCAAAATTTTCAAAAAAGAAAACTATTCACAAAGAAATTCATAGCCACAGAAATATATACTATATGGCACAGGTAATTGCAGCTGTAAATAAATGATTTGTTTTGCTTGTAATAAAATTCAAATTCAGAAAATTATTTTATATTTTCAAATCATTTGAACCGTCAAATATTTTGAAATTCTGTTGCTTTCCATTCCATTCCATTGATATTATGGTAAAAAATACTCGAAAATTGAACATATATAGGTAGGTACCTCATTTGTATTTTTATTTCCGAATTTTTATTTTTGAATCAAAATTATCTGCATAGTTTTATATATATATTATATATTTTTATATTAGACTAATATAGGTATATTAAAGTTATATAGGTACATAAATTTTAAATTTGAATCGTCATGTTTTATTCTTGATTCTTTATTATCAGCGGAATCCCCTACAATGGACTTGAACAATATTTTCGTAATTCGAGTCCCCTTATTTTCAGAAAATCACGAAATATGTGTATGCTTATTTATTTTTAGAAGTACTTCTACGAAGTATATGTATATTAGAAAAAATCTTACATATACCGTACATACGTACACACAAAAACGCACACACGAACATTTTCCTACAAATCATTTTACATGACTCTGGGTATCTTTAAACGTGGAGATTGTTCAAATTTACAATTTCAGAAAATCGACACCAATGCAATAACTTCCGACTGGAAAGTAAAAAATATTCTTAGATTTTTTAAATATCTTGGATTTGAAAGTAATTTGAGTGAGCATTGTAAAATTGTAAGAAAAACTGCACGGATTAATAAATAATTGTCGAGTAGTATTGAAATATAAATATTTGGTTGAACATTTTTTGAGATATGTGATACTTGATACTTATTTAATTTATTTTGTAATGGGTGCGTAATAATTCTGGCTTCAGTTTTTTATGATCCCTGGCCTCTGGCAAAACGCAATATAGAGGTCAATGACCCGCGATTTTACATGAGGGGTGATTATGTGAATCCCGTAGACAATGATATTATTCACTCTTTTACCAAAGATTAGGTGTATTTAATCTTTACTTCTACCTTGTATGTACCCTACACCAAAGACTGACTTCTATTATCTTTGCTAACACTTAACACATAAATCATGGGACCAGAAACTTTAACGATTCTGAAGCGGGACTCTGGTCATATAGTATTCTATTAATCGACAAGATTCAATGGTAATGTTAATAGAATCTTCTCGATTAATAGAATATATGACATAGAGTCCCGCTTCTGGTCCCTCGCTGTTCTTTATAGTTATTTGTTAGTATTCCACTTATATGTATTCAGTATATTTTTTACTAAATACCTCACACAGAAACAGAATGGGATCCTTTTTTCTGGAGAAGTACCTACATGTGATATATCTATAAATTGTGTGTATACAGGGTTGGGCCAATGTGTGGAATCAGATGATTTCTAGCTAAATTGTAAGTTATAATAAAAAGTATCCCAATAAAAGTTGGGTAAAATTTTCCGTTCTATCATATAAAATGAAATGATGCTGCTTATCGACTAACAATTACACCAATAATTTAAGCTCTGTTAAAGAAGCCATGGCAATAAAAAATATCGATTGTTTTTAGATAAAGATGCAGCCATCATTTTATTTAATATTATAAAAACTACAAGTCACATATCTACCACACCCTTTGGAAAATTGATAAATTAAAGGTAATGGCTTTAGATGACGAAGATTTTTGTGATCACGGTTCGATTCTATTCAAAATAGTTTGTGGGGGTTTTGGGGATGCAAGTTATGAATTTTAGGCATAATTCGATAAGAAGAGGAATTTCATGAATGAGTAGAGATATAACTAAAACCGAAAAAAATTATAGGGTAGAGCCACTCTCCAGGGGCGCACTGGTTATAGAAAAGCAGTTGTCAACTTAGTTTCATTTATGGCTTATTTGGTTGACAGATTAGAGAATTTTAAGTTGGATAATTTGGGTCGTATCCTTATAATGACTTATAAAAGCTATCTGATCGATGAACGAACTAAACAAATATTTAGAAGTATTGTGCAGTGGTAATTCATGCTCTCTATGTTTAAGTTACTTTTAGGATATCTTTAGGAACTCGCAATAGAAATTCCTTGTCCAGTTTACTTTCAGCATAACTTTAGGATTTCTCAGAATTCAGAATATATTGTTCTTATTACATTCGCGCTAACTTTTGGAACTCGCAATGACAATTTCAGGTTCAGGTTACATTCGGGATATATTTAGAAACTCACCAGGAAAATGTAAGGTTAGATATTTCAGAAACCTCGTGAGAGGTCTATGCTACCTAGATTACATATAGGCCCAATTTTATTTATTTTTATGATTCTATAATATAAAAACGTGTTGTTTTAGTTTTTCAACCATTATTTGTTATGCAGAGTTTCCTTTGTAATAACCACTTACCTTGGCATAGGCTGTTATATAGCCCGGCTTTCATTTTATGAGAGAATCATCCCGTATAATTGAGAATATAAGCCAAAGTTATGCCTGGAAGAAAAAGTTTTAAATTTTTATGTCCTCAAATCAACCATTGAACATATAAAGCAGAATTTGTGTTTAGGGGACAGTCCCCAAAAGCACCGCTGGATATATAATTGCTATGAGGACCGTCCTCAAAAGCACCATAAGTCCTCAAAGGCGTCACTTGATTCCACAAAACGTCCTCAAAACAACCCTTACACACACATATATATATATATATATATATATATATATATATATATATATCGTTTAGTTTTATTGACTGATTGATTAATTAAATATGATGAATTAGTGGGATTTCAGTCATATGGCAAATGAAAAACGAGGATTCTTTGCTAATACGGTCGAGCTTTCGGAACTGTTTGGCTCCTTTCTCAAGACATTTAGCTTGAAATTTTTAGAGAATTTAGATTTAGATTAGATTTAGATTTAAGAGAGGGTTACATTGCACTGCGACCATAAGGTCTATTGTGCCCCCTACCTGAGTTGCACTCGCCTATACGCGGTCTACAACTTGCCTTCCAGTTCCAGAGTTCTAATGAACTCCAGAATCTGGGTTGGCTTCAAGGAGGATACTTCCTCACTACTGCAGGTTGCTATTCCAAGGCACTGTTTGCGTTGGCCAGCAATGGCGAGGCATTCCGTCACCAGGTGATCCGGAGTTTCCTCCTCTTCCCCGCAGACTAAGTAGACCCTGTTGTTCTTGCCTAGCTCATTGAGCTTCCTTCGGCACTCCCATACCATTTTAGATTCAATGGTATGAGAGTTCAGTGCTTTAATTGCAGCTTGACTATCAGAATGTATTGCAATGTCACATTTCTGATAGTTTCTTTCAAGATTCACCTCCACGCATCTCTCAATTGCAAGCAATTCTGCTTGAAAGACGCTTGGGCAGCGGCCTAGCGCAAGTGAGCATTTGGTGCGATTCCCAAACACTCCAGCGCCTGTCCCCGTCGTGGTCTTAGAACCATCAGTGTACCATTTAATGGTATTCTTTTTGAGAGCTTGGGTTGTGAGCCCCCTGTCCCAATCTTCTCTGCTACTTAGCACCGTGGTGAAAGTTCTCTCGATGCTAATTTTCTTTGTCATTACATCACTGGGAAGGTTTGCTGATGGGATGTGTTTGGACAGAGAGGACCAAGCTCTCTGATTCCGAATTCCCACAATGTCTGAACCTTCCCTAGATAGTCTTAGAATGGCCTCATGGGCCAATCTATCTATCACTAGATGGAGAGGTGTGAGATCTGTGATGATCTCTAGTGCCCTGGTCGGGCAAGTTCTCATGGCTACAGTGATACAGACAAAGGCTAGTCTTTGTATTCTATCGAGGGTTTTCCTCGTATTGCTCTGACTTGCCTTGCCATGCCAGGCTATTGACCCATATGATATTATCGGTCTTACAATCATGACGTACATCCATCGCAGTATTTTTGGGTTACATCCCCAAGTCTTACCAGTCAGATTTCTGCACGCCATTAAGGCCTTTATTGCTTTGCTAGCAGTAGCCTCAATATGTTTGGTCCACAGAAGCTTGCTATCTAGTGTTAATCCCAGATATTTGCCTTCAGCCTTCCAGCTTATTATGTCTCCACTCAAAGTGAGAGGTTTCATAGCTGGAAGTTTCCATTTCCTAGTAAATGGAATAATTGTGGTCTTGGATGGGTTTATGCTAAGCCCCACTGACAAGCACCATTGCTCAATAGTTCTGAGGCCCTCCTGCAATAATTCGCATAGGGTGTTCGCGAATTTTCCTCGGACTATTAGGACTATGTCGTCGGCTCCGTGAGTTTGTGCAGTAACTCGTCTACTACTAAGCTCCATAGGAGGGGAGATATTACTCCTCCTTGAGGTGTTCCACGAGTAGCTTTAACAGAGGTGGTATGATCACCTACTTGGGCCTCAGCTATTCTCGTCTTCAACATCTCATACATCCATTTGATAAAGTTCTTGTTCACTCCTCGCCGTGTGAGTGCCTCCCTGATTGACACATGTGTGGTGTTGTCAAAAGCCCCAGATATGTCCAGGATGGCACACATTGCGATTTCTTTCTTGCTCAGAGAACTCTGAATGACTTCAGTTAGCTGATACAGCGCGGTTTCTATTGAACGCCCCGCCCTGTATGCATGCTGACATTTATGAAGTGGTTTGTCCTTCAGAATCTCTGTTCTTATGTAGTTATCCACTACTTTCTCCATCGTTTTCAGTAGAAACGATGTTAAACAGATAGGTCGGAAAGATCGGGGATCAGTCCCATTTTTCTTCTCTATTTTCGGTATGAAGATTACTTTGGCTCTTTGCCATATGCTAGGTATAAAGCCCCGTGCTAGGCAGCTTCTTATAATCTTCAGGAGATGGGGAAGGATCTCCTCCATTCCATTCTGTAGGAGTATTGGGAATATGCCATCTACTCCCGGCGATTTATAAGGTTGAAAGGTGTTGACTGCCCATTCCAACCTTTGTCTTGTGAATATCTTCTTAGCAATACTCCAATCTTCCTGGCGAGGATTCTTGGTTTGGATTGCTACGTCAATACTACTGAGGGGTTCACTTCCTGGGAAGTGTGTTTTGAGAAGTAGAGCAGATCGCTCCTCTTCTCCCTCAGTGTATGACCCGTCTGGCTTCTTTAGCGACATTAAGGGGCTGATTGCCCCTTTTGCCATGACTTTTTGCAATCTGGCTGCAGTAGGAGTCGAAGTGATCTTTTCACAAAAAGCTTGAAAGTGAAGCCTCTTGGCTAGAGAAACAAGCATCCTATTGGTGAACATGATTTTTAACTTATCTTATGCTTAATTACAACCACAACATATTAAAATTATTAGATAAAAATACACATTTAAACTAAATTATATAAATTAAAAGGCATTCATATATCATGAAGAGGCCAATTGTGCATGCATGCACAATTGGCACAATATATATATATATATATATATATATATATATATATATATATATATATATATATGTAAGCTTGTATGTTACCAAGCTTGGCTATATCATTCGTTGACTAGTGAGTGGGAGTCAGTATGTAACAAGACTCCGAACTGTTAGCACTGTTATTACTGTATGAAAATTACGTAAAGGTTAGCTATTGGCAATTGTATTGATTCAGGTTAGTTTTAAGTTTATTTGTTCACTGTAACATTTTTGTTCGATGCTAATTTGCACTTATTATATTTCAGTTGTTTACTACATCATACTTGTTTCATTCTAACCCTACTTCTCCAGTTAAGTCCCTGCAATAGTGACTTACAAATCAATACAATGGGTATCAAAGCAAAATTTTACTTTGTCTCTGAGGCTGGTACAGAGATGAAAAACACTGTTGTTAAAGTGAAAAGAATTCAGCTGCTTGGCCAAAAGGAAAGTTTTTTGTTTCCAACAGATAAGCAGACTAGTGCCCAACATACTCTACTTTTTGAAAATCCAATTGTCAAAAAGGTTGTTAAAAGTTTAAGACTTCGCAATAAATTTCGCAATATTACGCTGACATTATATGAAGATCTTCAAAGAATTTATGTTGATGAAGAAGGTAATGTTGTGTTTCACGACGAATATTTGGAAGAGAATAATACAATGCTGGAGCCAGATGTAAACAGAGAGCCAACAACAACACATGAAAGAAAAACAAGCTCGCTGATGAAGGATATGGTGATTGAGAAGTTCAACGGTGAGAGTACAAATACAGGTGTTTGGATGAATTTATTTGTGCAGGAGTGTGACAGAGTGGGCAATGCCAAAAATAAATACGCGGAAGTATTAAAATCATTTTTAGAGAAGCCTGCATTAGATTGGTATAGTATATTTGTAAAGCAGAACTCTTTACTCAATTGGGAGGCATGGAATAATGCATTTATTGATACTTTCTCTGCACAGTCCTGGACAGATATAGCATACGCCTACAACTTTAAGTTTTATAATGGCTCGCTATTAGAATATGCATTAAAGAAAAGAAGATTATTATTAGAAGCGGATGATAGCTTAACCACAAACACACAAATTAACATGATAGTTATTAGTTTACCAAATTTCATTCAAAATAAGTTAGATAGACAATCCATTGTAAACATAGAAAATCTGATGTAAAGACTAAAACAATTTGGTAAGATTAACGATTCAAAAAATGAGAATGTAAACAAGCGAAATACAATTGAAAAGAAACTATGTAATATATGTGATAGGTTAGGTTTCAAAAATAGATTTCATTTAGAAAATGTATGCCGTAATAAAGATAGGCAAATTAAAAATTTTAAAAATGAAAATATCAAATTTACAAATAATAATGAAATACAGGAGGTAGTAGCTAACTTTGAGGAGGCAAAAAACGAATAGTCCTCCCACTTATTAAAATTAAGATTCTTGCAAATGGTGATCCAGCATTTGGTTTATATGACTCTGGATCCAATGTCTCTTTAGTAAATAGTACGTTCTTGAATAATAAAAGTAATATCAAACAAATAATAAGTGGGAGAGATACTATTAAGGGTGTAGCTGGAACGGCGATAACAAAGGGGACAGCAACAATACGTATTAAAATTTGTAATTTAGAAAAAGATTTTCAGTTTTTTATTGTTAATGAAGGTATTGATTGTGAATTCCTACTGGGATTAGACGCAATAAAAAAAATTAGGCTCTGTCAAGACTAACATTTGATTGTATCACAAAAACAAGAACCAAGAAATTTTAATAGACAAACTAACATTAATGAAATAAATTCTAATACAATGGAGAATATTATACAAAAAAAAGAGGAAATTTTTGCCAAATCAAAATTTGATATAGGAATAGTAAAAGATTATGAAGCAACTGTGAAACTGACAGAAAATAAATATATTTCAAAGAAACCTTATAGATGCTCTTTTGAAGATAAAGTAGAAAGTGAGAAACAAGTGGAAGAGTTGCTCAATGCTGGTTTAATAGAGGAGTCAAGCAGTCCTTATGCAGCTCCTGTAACCATGGTTTTCAAGAAAGAAGAAGGTAAGAGATCACGTATGTGCATTGATTTTAAAGAGCTCAACAAAATTGTAGTGCCAGAGAGTCAGCCTTTTCCAAGGATAGACGATATCACTGTTCGCGCCAGAAACTGTAAATTTTTTTCAAAATTGGATGTTAACTCAGCGTTTTGGTCGATTCCGGTGCGCGCAAAAGATAGACATAAGTTGGGTTTTGTGACTCATCATGGACACTGGCAATGGAAATGTTTACCTTTTGGTTTGAAAACTGCTTCCGCTATTTTTCAAAGAGTTCTAGCAGCTGTAATAAGGAAAAATAAATTGGATGCTTTTGTAGTAAACTATATAGATGATATACTGGTGTTTTCTAAGACTTACGACGATCATGTATGTCATGTAGAGCGAGCACTGCAAGTTTTACATGACCAAGGTTTTAAATTGAATAAAAACAAATGTCAGTTTGCTCAAAGAAAAATAACATACTTGGGACATGAAATTGGAAACAATATGATTAAGCCAATAAATGATAATTTAGTGGCTATTGAGAAATTCCCTATTCCCAAAACAAAGAAACAAGTTAGACAGTTTCTAGGCAAGGTAAATTTTTATTTGGAGTTCATACCAAATCATGTAGTTTTACTAGATCCTTTGAGAAATTTGTTAAGGAATAATGTACACTTCGATTGGTCTGAAGATTGTAGGAATAGTTTCAACTCAACTAAAGAATATTTATGTACTGTTCCAGCCTTGGCAATTTTTGATCCAGAGGCTCCAATATTTATTTTCACTGATGCAAGTATGAAAGGAGTTGGAGCAATATTAAAACAGCCACAGAAAGATAACATTTTGAAAACAGTGTTCTTCTTTTCTAGAAAGTTGACAGACGCTCAGAAAAGGAAGAAAGCTATTTTTATAGAATGCCTTGCCATTAAAGAAGCCATATTGTATTGGCAATTCTACTTGATTGGAAAAAAATTCATTGTATTCTCGGACCATCGGCCATTAGAAAATTTCAATATAAAAAAAAGTAACGATATGGAACTTGTACAGATTTTGAATTATATTTCACATTTTGACTTTGAAATTGTATATAATCCAGGCAAAGACAACATTGAAGCAGATTGTTTGTCCAGAAACCCGGTTTTGGAACCACGTATGGATACAGACAATACAGACAAGGATTCTGTGATTAGAACTTCAAACTTATTGAAACTGAATAATATCAAAGAAAATCAGAAATTGTTAAAAGCCGATGATAAATGCATTATTAAAGGTAACTTAATATATAAAATTATAAATAATAGAAAAAAAATATGGATCACTGAAGAATTTGGTAAGTCTCTTATTAATGACGTACATGTTGATCAGGGGCATATAGGCACAAAACAGTTAATTTTAACTTTTGGACAAAAATTTTATTTTAAAAACATGTATAAGCACATAAGATTGACTTGTAGATCTTGCGAAACTTGTATAAAAAATAAATCAAGAATAGGCTGTTTTAAAGCACCGTTGTCTCAACTAGGGCCAGCAAAGGATCCTTTCGAAATAGTGTCTATAGATACAATAGGAGGTTTCAAAGGTAACAAAAGCACAAAAAATATTTACACTTGGCGGTGGATCATTTTACAAGATTTGCGTACATAATAACTTCAAAGACTCAAGTTGCAAAGGATTTTATAAACTTAATCAAGAAAGTTGAAAAAGATGGAAGCATTAAACTAGTTTTATCAGACCAGTATCCTGGTATAAATTCAGCACAGTTTAAGCAATATTTAAATAAACAGAAGATAGCATTGGTTTTTACAGCGGTGGATTGCTCGTTTTCTAACGGATTAAACGAAAGGACCAACCAGACTTTGGTAAACAGAATAAGATGCAAAATGTATGACAACGGAAATAAATCATGGCCCCAGGTAGCAGAGGAATGTGTGAAGGATTATAACAACACAATTCACAGTTCGACCGGATTTACACCTAATTATTTGCTGACAGGACTAAACTATTCATTTTTACCGGATGAAATAAACGACAATAACGTGACAAATTTGGTCAGAAATAGAGAAATAGCTTTTAGAAAATCAAAAGAGATTCACAATCAAAATAAGGAATATTATGATAAGAAGGTAAAACAGATAAATTATAAGGTAGGAGATTTAGTTTATGTACAGAGCGTTAACAAACTGAATAGAGGCAAAACAGATCCAATTAGAATAGGTCCTTTTAAATTAAAAGAGAAAATTTCTGATGTAATGTTTTTGTTAGATAGTAGATTTAGAAAAAATGAGACCAATATTTTTCATGCTAGTAAGCTTGTTCCTTATTCCGATGGCATGTGCCCTCGGTCTTAGGAAGGGGGATGTAAGCTTGTATGTTACCAAGCTTGGCTATATCATTCGTTGACTAGTGAGTGGGAGTCAGTATGTAACAAGACTCCGAACTGTTAGCACTGTTATTACTGTATGAAAATTACGTAGAGGTTAGCTATTGGCAATTGTATTGATTCAGGTTAGTTTTAAGTTTATTTGTTCACTGTAACATTTTTGTTCGATGCTAATTTGCACTTATTATATTTCAGTTGTTTACTACATCATACTTGTTTCATTCTAACCCTACTTCTCCAGTTAAGTCCCTACAATAGTGACTTACATATATATATTTTCTATCCGCTCCGTCTGTTGGGAACCATGTTTAACTGCGGCTCTGAATAATTGTGTTATGGTCATTGAAAACGAGGTACGAAGATTCTTAAGGCATGAGATTCGCTCTCTTTCCACAAACTTTACCCTGTAATAGTTGATATCTATTTGTATTGCTCATGATGTGACCCAGATATTGTAATTTTCTTGTTTTGATTATAATAATAATCTACTTCTCTATCTACATTCTTTGGAGAATGGTTTCATTCGTGACACGGTCCATCCAAGATACTCCCAACTTCCTACGATACACCCACATTTCAAAAGCCTTTAGATTTTTGCTGGTTGCCTCCGTTAGGGCCCACGCTTCGACCCCATAAAGCAGGGTGAAAAACATGTAGCAACGAAGGAATCTGATTTTTGTTGTAAGTGTCAAATAATGGCTTTTAAATTCATTACCCATTCTATTGAATATTTCACGAGCCTTTTCGATACGTCACCTTATTTCCTGCGGTCGTTGATGTTTGTTTATCGGTATGTGTACTGACTCATTCTTTCGTTGACTACTTTACGTTACTTTATCCATATGTACGGCAAACCTTGAGGCCTTGAGTGTCAGCGAATATGACCGTGTCACCCGCATAACGAATGTTGTTTATGCCTTTCCCACTTAGTAGAATTCCCGCATCAGCAGAACCTCTCCAACTCCAAATATTTCTACGGAATATATATTAAACTAGCTTTTGCCCGCTACTTCATGCGCGTGAAAAACTGCATTCAATTCTATGTGATAGATTTGGCGTGTACAAACATAGAGACAGACAGACAACATCGTTAAAAATTGCATTCAATTCCATGTTGTAGTCTTTGCGTGATACGTGTACAAACATACAGAAAGACAGACAGACGCGATAAAATGTAGCCTATATTTTAAGTTAGACCTGCAGACCGACAGACAAAAATTCTAAAAATGTTGTTTTGGCTTCTGTTGCTCAAATAAAGATCCCCCATATTATTTTTTTCTAAATCTCGTTATTATTCTCAAGTCTTTATCATCAAGTCGGATGCTTATAAAAATACCTTCTATCAATTTGTGATGGACTTGATAATCCACAAAGCATGCGTAGATGTCAATGTCCATGTTCATATCTCTGCATCTCTGAAAAAGGACCTGCACGCTTAACAGAGCTTCACGCATGTCCACTGCGTTTCTGAAACCAAATTGAATTGGAGATATTTTTTCTTCACATAATTTGTATGTCATTTTATGGACTATCTTAAGAAACAATTTGAAGAAGTGACTTCAAGCTGATTTTCCTGTAATCCCCGCATGACCAGGAGGATGGTTCATTTGACATATTACTACAAATCGTCATTGAATTTTGTTGTTGCGTCTTGTTGCTACTGATTTTTCTTCTTATGTTTTATGTTCACATGTTTTTTCACCTGAGGAAAAGTTTGATATGATTAAATGTTGTTTATATCTTATGCTCTAGAAATGCTGTTGAAGCTGAGCGCATGTATTTGAATAATTATCCAGAAAGAAGACAACGCAGCCCAAAAATTTTCGGACGATTAACTACAAATCTAAAGCAGTATATGCGTTTTTAGAACCAGTTTTATCCATAAATAAGCCCTGCAATGAAGAAAGAGAAAATAACATATTGTTAGCTGTAACTGAAAATCCGAAAATATGACAAATTGACCATACAACAGGAATAGCGAAATCACAAAAAGTGTCACGATGATTTGAACAGTGTCAATATCTTTAATATAAATATTCAGTCTGTTCGTCATAAAGTGAACTCATTACAAGCATTTCTTTTAGGATATGATGTAATCTGCTTAACAGAACACTGGCTTACTCAGCCTGAAATTGAAGTTTTGTCTGAAAGTGACTATTCTGTCCTTTCCTCGTGTTGTAGAGGGTCCTCGAAGGGAGGCGGTTGTGTCATTTTAGCTAATAAGAATATTAATATAGTCCATATGCCACAATTTGATTTTTAAGGATTTTTTAAATATAATTGTATGTATTTATAGATAACCAGCTGGATCATTTAACATTTTTAAAAATAATCTTGAATGTGTTCTGTCCCAAATAAAGAGTAGAAATTGTATTATTCTGCAAATATTGACTTGTGCGATTTGTTGTTCTCATTTGGGTTTCATAAAATGATATTTCAAAATACACGGAACAAATTGCTTAGATAATATTTTTGTAAACTACAGCATAGACAACTGCTCGTCGCTTGTTATTGATACTGCTCTTTCTGATCATTTCTGTCAAGCTATTTCTGCTGATGAGTCTGCCGGGTGCGTGGCCCGAGTGTGTAGACCCATAACTCGAACAGGCATGTCAATATTTTATTCTTTGATTCGAAACACTTGGGATTTCAAATCTGACAAACATCTTAAATGTTCTACAAAATTTGTTCAGTTTATGGACATATTGGTGTCTAATTGTAATAACGCTTATCCACAAAAAATAATTAGAAATAATAATAATAATGATAAATGACAATGGAGGATGGTTTAGTGATAACCTAAGAAATATGAGACAACATTTGTATCTTCTCAATGATATGTGTAGTTAAAGTTAAATCCCAGTTCAGTAATTCATTTAAGCGTAGCTACATTACTTGTATTAAGAATGCTAAGAAAAGTCACTTTGATATATTAATAAAAAAATCTTACAATTCCCCCAAATTTTTTTGGGATATAATTAATAAGAAGAGACCTACCAAAAAACTGTTTCACAGAAAATCTCCCCTTCTGATTTCAATAATTTTTTTCTAAATTCCGTTCAGGATATTGTCAGTGGCACGCGAGTGTCTACGAATACAAATAAATCTTGCAGGTTTAATAATATTGTAAATTTTCCACAATACTTCTCCTTTAGAGTATTTACTTTCATTGAAGTGAGAGATATTATCATGCCATTAAAGAATTCAAATTCTAGGAATCTGTATGGCTTAAATAAATTAATAATGAATGTATGTGACCTTATTGTCATTCCTTTTACTAAACTAATTAGCAGTTGTATTAATGAAAATGTATTTCCCGATTTGCTAAAATGTGCTCTAGTCTTACCTGTTTTTAAGAAAGGTGATAGTGACGACCCTAATAATTATAGACCCATTTCACTATTACCGATTCTGTCTAAAATATTCGAAAAATGCCTGTCATTCCAAATTTTGAACCATTTTGAGGCCAATAAATTTTTTATAATGAACAATTTGGATTTCGTAAAGGATTGAATACATCTGCGGCTATAATAGAATTAATTCATAATATCTTAGTCCTTTGACAATCACGAATATGCATGTGGCACATTTTGTGATTTGTCGAAGGCTTTTGATTGTGTTTCCCATTCAGTACTTTTATCTAAATTGGATGTTTATAATTTCTCTGATAGTAGTATAGCACTAATTAAATCTTATCCCTCTGATCGTTATCAACAGGTTAAAACAGAAAATAATATTTCTACTAAGTCACGAGTAAAATATGGTGTACCACAAGGTTCCGTCTTAGGCCCCTTGTTATTTTTGATATACATTAATGATATAAGTTCACTTAATAAGACCAACTGTAACTGTTTCCTGTTAGCTGAAAATACTACCATTCTCTTTACACATGTCGATATAAATCAACTTGAATTAACAGTTGAAAATAATCTTAAACTTACTAAAAAGTGGTTTTCTTCTAATTCTCTTCAGTTAAATGAAACAAAAGCATCCACAATAGTATTTTCTGTACGTGAACAAACTCTAATCGATTCTGCAGGCTCTGCAAAATTCTTAGGTATACATCTTGACAACAAACTTAACTGCAATAATGACGTGGGTCATCTCCCTGCCAAACTGTGTAAATCAATTTTCCTCTTGCGGAACCTGTCGGATTGTGTTTTTACCCATGTGTTGAGGGCCGTATACTTTGCTCTTATTCATTCTCAAATTCAATATGCTATTTTAGCTTGGGGTTATTTGCCCAATCGAAATCGAATTTTTACTTTGCAAAGAAGAGCTGATAGAATTATTGCGGGGACTGGATATAAAGCTAATTCTAAAATTGAACTGCTAAAATTCGCTAAAAAGCACTTTAATTCATTAAAATTAAATAGTGATTTCCATTCCTATAACACGCGCAACTCAAATAAATTCTCTACTTGTTTGCGTAGGACTTCTAGAGCTCAGTCAGACACTTATTTTTTAGCTAAGAAATTTTTCAATAAACTGCCTGTATCTATTAGAAATTTATCCGATAAATTATTTGTTAATGAAATTAAAAATCATCTTCTGATGGGAGCCTTCTACAACTACGAGGAATATTTTTTACATGTATTTTTATAATTTTATGCCTGTATTTTTCTTGTCGATTTGTGTAAGTTTTATATAACATTGACACTAATAAATCTTATCTTATGTAAGGAATATTGAGATCCGTATTTAGATCCACGGGCCATATTTATTTATTTATTTATTACCAGACAAAATCCATTTCTTTAATTTTTTTTTGTGTATTTATTATTTAAAGTCTTGAGTGTGTTTGATAAACGATTGAAAGTTACAAGTTACCTTACATAACTACTATTACTACTTACAGATTTAATTATTTCTGGTAGTAGCAGACTGTTAGATACTATAAATTTGGTTTTTAATTCTTCATAGTGTTGTTATAAAGATTCTATTGAAAACATTTGGTCAAGATGGCATGGGTTGTTGCGAGCGTCTAATCCTTTTTTATTGACAATTTTGAGAATTTTATTTGGCTTTCTTTCAAGCTACCTATATCAAATTATTTGAATAGGCTCCTCCCCATGTAACAATTCCATAATTAATTATGCTATGGAAGAGAGAATAATATAAAGTTTCAGACAGCATTATTTTAGCTATAAAATAGATGCTAAATATTTGGTTTTCTCTAATACATAGTCAATATGATTATTCTTAACTTATAATTAAACATTATGCCTAAGTATTTACCAAGAACGGAAAGAAAGGTAATTATTTTTATTGACATTGCTATTGACATTGATATTCTCTGATATACTATTAGAATAAATCCCAAATGTGATAAATACTTTTCTTCAATTGTAAGAGATAATTTTATGAGCAAGTCATTTACTTATTTTATTTAAATAGTTGTTCATTCTGTTTTCAACCAGTTGCCACGTTTTATCTGAGGAAATAACATTAGTGTCATCAGCAAAAGAAACAAATGTATCCTATATTGAGTAGATCATTGACTTATAATATAAATAGTGGACCGAGAATTGTCCCCTGAGGTACACCAGTATTTACTTATATAGGTTTAATAATGGTTTTATAAACTTCCTAAATTCTCCAATGATAGTTAGGACTTTCTTTCTATCAATCAACTTATTTCTCTGATTTTTAGGTGTATTTGTTGTCTTTTCTTTTTAATATGTTGTTTCCAGCTGAGTTTCTAGTCAAGATGCAACACTAAATATTACTTTTTGAGGTAGTAGTTACTATTTGGATTAAGCTAACGGGTGGAAACGAACTTCTTCGATGCGTAAATCTAATGTGTGGATTACGTTTGGATCTTCGTTAGTTGCCAGAATGGCTGTATCGTTATAAAACGTTCATATTAACGTTTCGGTGGTAACTAGTTCATTGGATTTATATAGCACATAAAGTAGTGGCCCAACTATACTACCTTGAGAGACTCCTGATAGAATCTCAAATCGACCAGAGTGTTTTCCATTGATTCTACTCACAAATTGTTTTCCATTTAAATATGATTCGAGTAGTTTGCAATAGCTGATGAAATGGAACTTTTCGATCTTATATAATAAGTTTTGATGCCAGACTTTATCGAATGCTGGCTAATTTCTAAATATGCAGCTGCTTCTTTTCTAGGGCTTGGTTGATAACATTAAGATTAGGTTCGGCTTATACTTTTTAAAGCTCTTCATACATATCTATAACGTATATTATCGTTCATGATATCAAATATAATTAATGAATTTTGATGTAAGGTATCGACTTTTATGTAAGAAATCATTTATATATTATATTAGTTTTTTATATATGTAATATATTTTTGAGCTCAGCTTATTCAAATGCAATCGTTATTCAACAAAAGTTTAAGGCTTTTGAAAGAGGAACGATTATTAACTATTGATTGTTTGGATTAGATTACATTAGTTGGAGTGGCTGCGCTTCCTAGCCCACCGCGAACAGTTTTGGTCTATTGTGATTCTCCATTGCCTTATAGTGCAGTATCTAGATTTATCCTTTTTTGCAGACTCTTCAGTCTCGATATAGTCTCGATAAGTCCTTTACGTAGCTCTCTGCCTTCGGTTTCTCTTCCCAGAATAATTGAAACCGCACTCTTACCAGACCTTCACATTCGCATACTATAATATTAGTGGAGATAGGTTTAGTATTACCTCTATATCCAGAAAGGTGGCCACTGCTATTTTTTTGTCGTCAATCACCATAGACAGCAGCCTATTTAGATTATCCAGGGCTAGTTCTGTGGACTTGCTCTGCTGATATGCATGATGCCCCTCACTTAGGGTACAAGTTTTCATAGCATTGTCTCTTATGAACCTTTCTACTAGTCTTCCCAGAGACTTAAGTAGAACGGACGTAAGGCTGATCAGTCTGTAGGACTTCGGTGTATGTTCTGAAATGTTGCCCACCTTTTGTAGGTAAATGACCTTCACCTTCCTCCATCCAACCGGGGTGTGTCTCCAAGCTAGACTAGCTTTGAAGATTTTCTTTAGGTGTGGCACTAGTACCTCTTTACCTTCCTGAAATAGATTCCATCCTCTCCTAGTAATTTGAAGGGCTGCAATTCCTCTAGAGCCCATTTTATTTTATCTGGCCTTGCGATGGCAGTGGCAATTTGCCAATCTCCACGCTTGGAACCTCTTGCCTCCTCGCACTTGGCATTTACCACCAATTGACCTTGATACATTTTGGCTCCCAGGAAGTGTGCTTTTGTAAGCATCTCTAAAATTTCCTATGCCGTTTCTTCATAGTTCCCGTCAGCATTCTTCAGGTAAATAACCTTGCCCTTAGAGCCGTCCTTGGCTAGAACCTTGTGAAGTCTCGTGGATCTTTTCGCGGAACCTTCTCTACCAGTATCTTGCAGCTTTCCGAAAATCCTTATTATAATAACCTATAATCTACTCCTATGTAGATCCCAGTTCCCGTTGGATCTGGATCTGCTGAATAGCCTTCTCACCTCGGTTCTTAGAGCTTCGAGGTGATTATTCCACCAAATTGTGTTCTCTTTGTGTTGCCATATTCACTCTGGGCAGTTTTCCTGAGAGGCATTTCTTATTACCTCAATAATCTGGTCCACTGCCACTTCTAGTCTTTCTTTACCCGTTATAGTAATCGTACCGTCCTTTAGCGAATCTCTTAGGGATATGAAGTATCCCTCCCAGTTTGTTTCTCTTGGGTTTCTGAACTTTTTAACTACTAGGGCTGGTGTCTTTATGTCAAATCTTATATGCCTGTGGTCGGAACAGATGGTTCCTGCGATACCCATTGTTATCGCCTATTCAAAGTCAGATCTAAAACCTCTTTCTCAGTAGCGGTGATGAAGGTGGGCTCTCTACCTTTAATGACAATAAATAACCCTTCATATAAAATAAATTCATACAGTGACCCACCTCCTTTGTTGATATCTAAGCTTACCCAGATGGTACGAAGGGTCCAGGATAAGTTGCAGGCCCTTTCTCAGCAGTAGTCTACGTATAACCCTTCACCACCTGTGGATGACAGGTCAGCTCCTCCCCAGGAAAGAAGGCGGAGTAGACTACTATTCTCTTCGTTCTTCCCTCTGTTTGGTACGAAAGGATTCCTGTTACAAAATCACGGGTGCATAACCCCGGTATTAGAACACAGTTAACCCTTTCACTATGTATGATACATGCTCTTGGCCTTATAAATGCAACGTACCTTTTTGTTGTTTGAGACCTGCTATTGTCCTTCCATGTACCCATGGCTCATGCAGCAGCGACCACGTCAATGCCTTCTTTGTCCCACCTCCTACAAAATACGGCACTAGCTACCTTGACGTGTTAAAGGTTGGCCTGCAGGAACCTGACCCGTTGGCTTAGGTTGAAGATGGTTGGATCTGCTGAGGCTCATCTGCCCTAATTGGCTCAACCTACTCAGTGTTTTCCATCTGCTCTCTGACCTGAGATGGTCTTAGGAGAGGGCTAACACCACTTTGCTGGTGAGCTTCCTCGGACTTTGCCTTTTCGGAAGCTCCTCCCATCTGCTGCATTTGCCCTGGATCCTTTTTCCTTTCCTATGCCTTTGTAGTGAACTTTGGACTTGGGTCCTTGCCCCTTGAGCTTGAAGTCAATTCGGCCAATTCCCAAGTAGGGACTGATGTCTAGTTTTCCCCCAAATGGTTCAGAGAGATGTTTTTAGCTTACAGGATTGCTAACCTTCAGCCCTTTTAGAATCATGATACTATCAAGTCTCTCGCCATCCTCATTTGGGACATAAACGTAGTAAGCTACTGGCTTTGGCAGGTCATTTCCCCGCAGGACCCTGAGACGCATTATTCCAGAAAACCAGTGAGGTAACCGTTGCCTCTAGCCAGTATGCGCTTGTTACATCTGCGCAAGTCACTAGAAGGTAGCCGGGCTTATGCGTGCATTTGACGAACCTTACTTGCGGTTCGTCTTGTGGCATTACCTCATAGGCTTTCATAATGGGCGCTGGAGAGGTTTCAGCTTATCCGCTTCCATCTGCTTTGTAGGATACCATTCCACCACTATGGCTATCCTTTTTGACGAGGCCGCAACACTGAAAGATGGTTCTGGGCATTTTAGTCACAGGTTTTACCTGTGGAGGAGTTGTCCCTTGCTGTCTGGGGCACTTAGCCGCCTTCTCAATGGCCTCTGCTGGGTGTTTTATTGCCTCTTCTTTAGTCTTACTAGACTTAGCGTCCTTCGGTTGCTTACTTCTTGTGGACTTTTCCCTTGATCATAGCCTTTCTGTCTTTGGTGTAATCAAGGCCTACTTTCAGTAGAGCCTGCACCTTTCTTCTGGATGCCCCCGATAGCCTGGCTCTATGGAGGTCTTCTTCCGACCTATCATCCACCTCTTCAAGAGAGTTCGCTTTTAATCTCCGTTTTTGGTGGCCGCTTTTCCTTGCCGTCACAGTAGACGTACTAGCTTCAGCGGCTTCTATAACCTGGCTGATAGTTGTCTCCTGTGCGGTTTTCGATGGTTTTCCTTGGTCCATACAGATCGCATGAGAAGCTAGGGAAATTCCTGCCCTCCTCTTCAGTGCCACGCTTGAAACGGTAAGGCTGTATACAATGGGGTTTCGCCCGGTGCTTCAAGGTAAGTAGAAACCGATCTTCTGTTCGACTACGCAACCCCTTGGCTCAGTCCCCCACCATGAGCTTCAGGTTTTTATTGAGGTTGGCTCCTCTTCGTCCAGGCAACTAAGCCAAGACTTTCAGTTTGTCTTCTCCGCGAGACGAGATCTCTGTCAGTATACCGGTATGACGAACGGCCCCGTTGGTTTTACCCTTATTCATGGATGCGTTTGGTATCGTTTCGTTTCGTGGTGGCTTTCTGACTATCAACCCGACAATTGCAATTATCCATTGGTCTTGCCTGGCACCCAGTCCTTATAGCTCGCCTACCCAGGACTAATTTCCCTGCCATGTTGCAGTGTTAACTACTTAAGTCTTCCACCAGTTCTGGGCTCCCCTGTCCATCACCTAGAGGACACGGAAATTTGAATTGTTAAAATAAAATCACTAGCATCGTGCCCATTGAAAACTGCATTCATTTCCATGCGGTAGTTCTTGCGTGATGGGTGTACAAACATACAGAAAGACAGATAAAAATTCTAAAAACTGTTGTTTGGGCTTCTGTTGCTCTAATAGAGACACCCCATATTATTTTTTCTGAAATACATATCTTCAATGTACAGACATCGGCCTGTTATAATTTTATTATATACTAGCTCTAGACCGCGACTTCGTGCGCGTGAAAAACTGCATTCAATTCCATGCGGTAGTTTTTGCGTGATTTATGTACAAACATACAGACATACAGACGCGGCAAAATTGAACCTGAATTTGAAGTTAGACCTGTACCAATACATCGGTGAAAATTGCATTCAATTCCATGTAGTAGTTTTTTAGTGATGCGTATGCAAACATACAGAAAGACAGACAGACGCAATAAAATGTAGTCTATATTTTAAGTTAGACCTCTAGTAATACATCGGTGAAAACTGCATTCAATTCCATGCAGTAGTTCTTGCGTGATGCGCGTACAAACATACTGACGGACAGACAAAAATTGCTGTTGTTTTGGCTTCTGATGCTCTAATAAAGAACCCCATATTATTTTTTCTTAAATATCTTGAATGTACAGGCTATGCAGAATAAGGTTCACTACCCCCCTATCGAAACTATGAGAGATGCGAGAAAAAGTATTAAGATAAAATATTTGTGAATTTCTTTGATCTTCTTATTTTTATTGCTGCCATATTCACGGGGTGCTCATATATCTGATACAGGTATCAACTCTTTTATTTTAAATAGAACACCCTATATATTTTTTTACTTTGGATTCTTCGTAAAATTTTAGGTTAACTTTGTGTAATAAACCCTATACCTAATATTTATAGTTTTTGAGATTTTATAATTTTTGTGAAAAAAAATGACATGAATAATGCATCATTAATAGTAATTCATACCATAAGAGTCACTATCATAAATCTAATAAGCAGAGGTGAAAATTTGTAACCAAACTCGAAACAATCTCTGGCAATATACAGCAATACAGCAATATTTCAAAATTATTTCGTAGCTGCTATTGAAATGAAGATCTTTAACATATAATTTATAAACAAGCAGTCCAAATATTATTATTGATATGTATGTTACGGGATTTGTAACAATTAAAACTTTTTTAAAAAACTTTATTTATTTAAACTTGTTTCACAACTTGTAGTTCAGTTTGACTTTACAATATTTAATTTTGAAAATAACAATCTGACTTAAAAGGTGACTTCAAAAGTGATTGAAGTGGAGAAGGATCCAATATTTATACCT
Organism: Crioceris asparagi; assembly: GCA_958507055.1. Classification (NCBI taxonomy): domain Eukaryota; kingdom Metazoa; phylum Arthropoda; class Insecta; order Coleoptera; family Chrysomelidae; genus Crioceris; species Crioceris asparagi. The sequence continues at coordinate 51,841,330 of OY293829.1, read as the reverse complement.
TCTGTGTTATGACGTCACTAATTACGTTTCAGAACCTTTATGGTAAACAAGTGCAGGTGCCTTTTTGATGATTTTACAAATAAAGGATCTAGAAGTTTCTCTAGTAATAAAGTACCAAATATTGCGTCTTTGATGAATTTGCAGGTTTCAAGGAGAAACATTAAAACAATAGGAAACTTGATATGAGCGTCTGAGAGAAGAACGTAGAAGATTATTTTAGATAAGTAACAATTAAAATTAGTATGTGACGCAAATTAATCAAAGTATAATCAATATTATACAAGATGTGGTTAGCATATAACAACTCTCCTTTTACAAAAAAAGTTTTTGCTATGCGAAAACTTTTAAATGATAAAAATATAAAAATTAAATTGATTAAAATATTATAAATTTGCAATACAATAGGACAATATTTTAAACATCCTGTTTTAATTTAATTCGTATTCTTCATATTCTGGATGAACACTGGGTCTTCTTCTGGGTAGAAAGGATTTCCATCGACCAACGTTTTTATCTGGTGGTTGTGGTGGATCATGAGGTGCTACTGCGATGCTCATTCCTGTAGGTCTTCTTCGTTTACATTTACAAAATATATAGAGCATAATGAATGCAATTATTAATACTATTACTATATAAGTAAACCATGAGATGTTCTTTGTTATAAAAGGTTCATTTATAATTTTGTCTAAATTTTCGGAATATTCATTCAATTTCTGTTGAGCGATGTTTAGATCTTCAGTATCTAATGTGTTGAGTTTCAAAGGTTTTAATTTTGGTAAAAACCTTTTTTCTGGTAAATCTTTACAACATTCATATGGTATTATTACAGGATTGATTTTATAGGTAATATTTTTGTAAGATTCGATAATATATTTCGATCTTATTCTAGTACTTCCAATAAATGCATTACAATTTGGTTTCAATTTTAATATAGAGTTTCCATTAATTACTCTAGTAACTGGTTCTTGATTATTACAAGTTATAGTTATAAATAATGGATCAGAAACGATGATAATCCATACATTTGTGGATATTTCTTTTACATTATAATCTTTAGCAAAAAGTAGCGACACTTCACAAATTTTTGGAATTTCGGTCTGTTGTTTGAGAAGTTGAGCTTCACAGATAGAATTACTGTCAATCGGTAAAGGCAACATATCAAAGCATAATTTGAATCTGAAGCCAAGATCTTTACATTTATCTAAACTAGATAAGGTAACGTAAACCATAGAATCATCATCTTTAGCAACATATTTTTGACTTGTTGAAATAACATGATGAAGTCCAGTTCGATTGTCTTTAGTTGGTAAAGGGTAGATTCTATATACTTTATATATTTCTGGATCAACTAAGGGAATTTTGAGAATATACATGATTCTTGAGTTATCTTGAAAAGCATGAAGTTCTATAATTTCAAAATACTTGGGAATATTTTTAAGTTCCACTGGTAGGGGTAAATTAACATTTTTGAGTGAATTAGAGATTTGCAATAATGAATTCTTGAGATCTCTTGGTTTTATTATAGAAGAGTGTAAAACTTGTAATCTTGCAAAAGTAATTCCATTCAGAATGTCATTCAAACTGTTTTCTAGAAATAATAAACTTTCAGAAAGTTTTTCACATATCTCAAGTATATCTAGTTGAGATTTATAAAATAATAAGTTATCTGTTATATCATAAATTGATTTTTCAATATTTTGAATGTCATTATTAAATGTTGATTCGTCTATTTGAAGTTTATGAATTGTATTATTAAAATTCTTTATTACTGATGTTGTTACTGATATTTGATTTTTCATCAAATTCTCTAACTCATGATCATCATGCATTAATTTATTGATACAATTTGAATAATATTCTCCATCACTGGCATCTAAGTTGCCGGTTATAAATTTCCATACTGTGCCTACACCGTTGAGTAAACCTCTTTTAAATCTAAAGTTATTATAATTTTCTGTATCAATTGTAACTTCATTGAATTTCTGCTCAACATCTGTCATAGATTGTTTCAGTAAACTTATATGCGTTTTAACTGTTGTATAAAAAGTTTTCATCCTATTTGTAGGTTTTTCTACAAGATCTTCTAAACTTTGTATAATTCTATTATTCTGAAGAATAGAATTTTTAATTGGTAATATATCATGGTAAACAATGAGTGTCCATTTAGAATTTGATATTTGAAGGTATGATTCCTCATTAAAATATATTCCCAGTGTATTTGGTATTGGGTCAATTGAATATTGACATAAGATATAATTACTTAGAATAACTAAAATTAATATTAACGATTTCTTCTTCAAGTTGTTCATTATTTGCGAACTATACCTGAAAAGAAATTTATAGCTCAGTATGTGGTATCATTCTATCAAAATTAAATTTACTTTTCATTCCTGTTTGTTCATTTAACACCACAGCTGCATTTTGTAAAATTTCAATTATTTGATAAGGACCATTAAATTTATTTTTTAATTTATCGCTGATTTGAGATTCCTTAATGTATACTCTATCTCCGATGTTAAATTCATAACGATTTTCTGGAATCTTCTGATCATATCTAAATTTTGATTTTTCTTTGGAATCTTGGGTTCTCTGACGGGCAATTTGATAAAAATACTTAATTCGATTATTTAGATCTCGTATATATTTTGAGATTATTTCTTTTTCATTATATAAAGTTTCTGGAGGTCTGCCTGCTGTATGACCAAAAATTAATTCGTAAGGTGTAAATCCATGAGTCTTATTTTGTGAATTATTATAGCAAATGACTGCATAAGGTAAGCAGTTAAGAGGGTGTTCATTTGGGTTATCGCTTAAGTGTGCTCGAATGATTTCAAGAAGAGTAGCATTGAAACGTTCTACCGATCCATTTGATTGTGGATGCCCTATACTTGAATAAGAGATTTTGATATCATATAATTTACAAAGATCTTTTAAAAGTACATTATTGAATTCTTTTCCAGAGTCGCAATGAATTCTAATCGGTGTTCCGTAGTGTTGGAAAAATAATAACAAGGTGTTAACTATATTTTTTGCTGTTTTATTCTCAATTGCATATGCTTGTGTGAACTTTGTTAGTTCATCACGAATTACTAGGACATAATTTTTTGTTGGAATCTCTACAATATCTAAATTTATTCTCTCAAATGGTGTTCTTGGAGATTCTGTAATAACTAAAGGTGATGATAGATTTTTTCTACAAATCTTAGTTTTTTTGCATGTCTCACAAGATTTTATAAATTTTTCAACATCTTTAGTCAGACCTAACCAATTATATTTTTCCTTAATTCGCCTGATAGTTTCATTAATGCCACGATGTAAATTCTTCTTTCCATTATGGTATTGATCGAGTATTATTGGTATATCCTCTTTCTCTGGAGTTTGAACTACGTTTTGACAAATTTTGAATTTAATATTAGTTTCGTCAGAAAAGATGTAACATAATATTTCTAGAATTGGAAGATTTAAGTTATTTTCAACTGCATAGACTTTATTTGGGTCGATTTCTCTTTTATATTTATAAATGGAATAGAATAATCTTTCATTTACTTCATCTGGATTGAAAGGTATACATATAATATAATAAGTTCTTCTCTTAACTTTACAACTATGAACAATATTAATTTTGTTGAAATTGAAATCTAAATCTTCTTCGTATATATCTTTAAGAATTTCATCATGTAAATTATTTGTATGATTTTGCCACATTATTGTTATTATGTCTTTATTAAATCTATCTAATAGTTGTTCATTAGAGTATTCAACTTTCGAATAATCTATGAGAGAGGTTGTCTTGTAAAGTTTGCAAAAATTTCCGAACTCTACTGATATTTCATCTACTGTTATTTCTTCTTCTTCTGCAGTATCTGTTTCACTGTCAGATTTATTAGATGTTAATATTTTTGAACTTAACTTAGAGCATTCCTTGAAATAATTAATTTTGATTCTTGATAATGCATCCGCATTTTTGTTAATTTTGCCTGGTTTGTATAATATCTCGTAATCATATTCCTCTAATTTTAAACGCCAACGTGCTAATCTGCTACCTGGATCTTTAATCGAGAATAACCATGTAAGCGGACGATGATCTGTTATTAATTTGAATTTTCTTCCATATAAATAAGGCCTAAAATATTTTACTGCCCATACGATTGCTAGAAGTTCACGTTCAATTGTACTATATCGGGTTTCTGCTGGACACAACGTTCTTGATGCGTACGCGATAGGTAGATCGCTATTCAGTTGACCTTGCGATAGTACAGCACCAATAGCAAAATTACTTGCATCAGTTGTTAAAATGAAAGTTTTTTCAAAATCGGGATAAATTAATATTGGTGATGTTATTAGAAATTTCTTTAAGGTTTCAAAAGAATCTCTACAATCTTGATTGAAATTAAAGGGAATATCTTTCTGAAGGAACTTTGTTAAAGGTTTTGAAATTTTAGCGTAATTTGGAATAAATCGTCGATAATATCCGCTCAATCCTAAGAATGATTTAATGTCTTTTTCATTTTTAGGTTCTGGAAAATTATTAATTGCATCAATTTTCTGTGGATTGGGTTGAACTCCTTCTTTATGGATATGTGGATATCTGTATGATTAGGAGACAACTGGCTTCGAATCAGAAACATTAATTTTATGTTTAACTTCATTAGTAAATGATAAAATATCGCCATCTAAGTAAAATATATCCGAGAAATCTAAGCATATCTGGGTTATCATTTCTTTTTCTTCTAAATTTAAATGTTCAAGTCTGAGTTGATTTCTGATATTTTCTTCTCTATTATAATTTTGAGTATTTATTTGAGATATATGATTCATTTCGTAATTTTGGATAGACTCTAATGATAAATCTGAAAAATCTACTGTTTTCGATATTGCATTAGTATTTACTATAGTTGTAAGGAATTCTCCTTTCTCATTAATCTTCACAAGTGCATTTGGTAAACGAACTTTTTCTTTCACTTGGGATAATAAAATAGCATCCGTATTTCGTAAATTGGAAGTTAATTTGAATACTTGCTCTGTACGTGGTTCTATATTTATAATATTAGAATGAGGATTTTGAATTTTCGAATTGTCAGTTAAATCTTCAGTTATTATTGAATTTTCTACTTTATATAAAGGTATGACTCTATATTTTGTAATCAATTTTCTGTTGGTTATGTCTATAACACACTGATAATGTTCTAGGAAATCTAATCCTAATAATCCATCAAATTCAATATTAAGATCATAAATATAAATTTTGTGCGGATCGTCTGATTTTCCAAAAGGTATCATAACTGATTCATTAATCGGAATTCTATGTTCTGTTATTCCTTGTATAGTAATATTTTCTTTAGATCGATTATGGTAATTTTCGCAAGTTTTTCTTTTGAAAACTGATATTCCTGCACCTGAATCTATTAGAATTTTGAATTTATTAGACAAATCTTTTATATAATAAAGTCCCTGTGAACTAATAGTACACAGAGGTGTTTCTATACGAAAGTTTGTTCTGATTTCTCTTGCTTCACTGTGTTTATATGGTGGGTTTGGTTTTTTAATGATGTCTTTTGGGAAATTTCTTCTAAAGGTGGTGGAGCAGCTTGAATCTGGGATTCGTGATTTTGATATTCATTTTGTGGACTGAAGTTATACTGATCATCTTGATAATCATATTCGTTGGGATTGGAATATTGATTATATTGATTGACATCTTGTGATTCGGAATAAGTGTAATCGAATTGATCAACTTGGGAGTTATCGTTATAATAATATTCATCTGGATAATAGTTGTCACAATTAAAATGATGTGCTCTTTGATTATTCGGACGAAAAATTGGATTTGGACTTTCAAATTTCTTTTTTTGAAGATTGGGATGGGGGATTGGAGCATTGCTAGAATTATTTGGATTTGAAGGTTTCGATACTTGGGAATTCGGTTGACTTTGTTGACTAAAATTTCTGTTTGGATAAAACTGATTTGAATTATTGAAACTTTGCTGAGGATTGAATCTTTGTGGGTTTTGGAATTGTTGTCTTGGATCATTATTATGTGAGTATCGAATGTTCTGTTGTTGCCTTTGCCTACATTCGTTAACTGTATGCCCTGACTTTTTACAAAAATTGCATAATTTGACTGGAGTATTTTTATTATTCTGTTTGAATTTCTGTGTCTCAAAATAATGTAATTGCATTTCTCGTTTAATGCGGCCGATTGCAGAAACTATATCGTTAGGGTTACTGGCACGTATTATCTGACCAATGCGAGGTTCAAGACCTGTCAACAATGTGTTAAGACACATATTTTCTATTAATCTCGTCTGTGCATTTTTCTCATCAGGATTCATGCGTTGTTTATTTATAGCTGCGTATAATTTAGAGTTCAAGGTTTGTAATCTTGATACGAATGTCAATGGTGATTCATTCGGCATCTGTCTTATTCGTTGCAAATCTTGTATAAGCGAATTTAGATCACGGGAGTCGCCAAAATGTGTTTCTAATAGATTTTTAATTTCGTTCCATGATTCTGGATTGCGAGAATTAACTAATTCTGCTGCAACTCCTTTCAATTTATTTTTTATATGTAATACTAGAAAAATTTTCTGATCACCTACTGCCATACGGGTTGCTATGTCGCATGAATTTATAAAAGTAGTTAGAAAAATTTGATTTCCATCATATCAATGCAAACTGTAGTTTGCAGAGGTGAGAGCGGTATCTCTCACTTCTGGCTACAGATGCATTATTTACAGAAAAATGTTGGATCCTCAAGGTCACGTAATGGTTTTTCCCGATTAATCTAAAAATATGGCTTGAAATTGATGAGATATTGTATATAATACAATCTAAGAATGATAAGTAATCATTTGAGACCGTTTTCAACTCGTAAAAGGCTGTAATAATTATAATATCAATATATGTAAAACCAAATAGACGGATTTCACAATTTATTATTTTCAAGACTCTACGGTGTTGCCGGTGCTAAAAATTTTACCTGTTTTTAAATACTTAAGTAATATAGATATCGGATAAATACCTAAGTGAAACTAACAAATTAATTATGATCATACTTGTTAAATCATTTATTATTTAAAAAGCATGCAAACTACTTCGGTCTTATTGGAAAGGGGTACATTTTTAACGCATTAATATTATTTGTCAAACGTATACTTATTCATTGCTCCAACTAAATGGCAACAATCAGGTAGAGGTAGCATAGCAAAGAACAGAGACCTATATGTATCACATTTAATACATCTATTGACTAAGAGATGGCAGAGCGATCGTAAGCTGTGCCTTAATAATTATCATTAATATTTGCCATATACCTAGGTATATTTCTTCTAACATTACCTACTCGTGCATATTTTTTTTTGGTTTTTAATATTGGTTCAGATCACACGATATAGCTTTTTTATAATTAGACGCGGACCGCTGTTGATAAATATCTTGGTACATTTCAGGTTATGAAGTACAAGGTGGGAGATTAGTAGTGCGTAGGTATTCGGACGATTACGGGGTTATTGTAAAGATTATGAGAGAATGTAACTAACCCAATCGTATTTTAAACATTCTACAACATAAAAATATTTTCAATTATACCGGGTGTTTCTAAATAGTTGGAACTCTACACAACTTTGTTTATTCTTATGGAATGTTTATATGTAATTTTAATTATTTCTCAGATCAAAATGGAAAAATAATGTCACTTTATTAATATGACTTTATGTTTATAGCTAATATTTTATGAGATATTAATTATTATTAATCCAAAGGATGAGAGAGTCAGTATGTAGGTAGTTATTCGCGATTTCACTTTTTTTTTAGTATATCTATATTCATGTCCCCAACAATAATGGTAATGTTGGTACCATTATCAATGTTCCGCAAATATGCCTCAAAATCTGTAACATTGCATTTCATTTCTTGGCAAGCGCTGCAAAGAAAGATCGTTACGCTAGATACAAAAATGTTTAAAAATGAGTTTTTCTAAATGGAAAACCCTGTACCTATTTTATAAAATATCCTGAAAGATGCCTAAATTCCCTTCGATTTGATTATCATGTTCCTATACCTAAGTAGCCAGAATTCCGAAATAAGATCAATTTTCAAAAAAATCTAATTATATTTCTCATATTCATCTAGGTTGATATTAAATGTCATCATAGTACATGACATAATGAGAATTTGACAATTAGTGCATTATTAATAATACCTTTGAGTATTTCTCAACGTAAGTGACTTGAAATGAATGAAATAACAATACAAACGAAGTTCTAATAAAATTGTTTATTCTTCATGGAAAATGTGTAGAAACTATCGCAACAACGTGCAGAAAATTAAATGAAACGTACTCTGATTTACATCCAATGAACAAGAGAAAGTTTGTACGATCACAAAATAATTTCATTAATTATCTGTTAAAATTTAGAAAACGTTCACAATAAGTTTTCAAAATGCCGACCAGTGGCTTTCAAACATTTCAATGTCCGTTTATTTGTAGATATAGTTGTAGGCCTCCTTATTTTACTGGCATCTACTTCTTCAATGCAGTTGATTACTCGTTGGCGTAGATCTTGTTTACTGTGTACTGGTGTCATGTATACTTTTGTCTTCAAATGACCCCACAAGAAAAAATCATGTGACACGAGATCGGTTGATCTCGCAGGCCAATGCCACGGACCCAAACGTCTGAACCCGCGATCGTCGAACATTTCAAACAACTCCGTTGTTACTTCCCCAGTGCAATGAGCCGGAGCTCCATCCAGCTGAAACCAACTGCTACGATACTCTTCCAATGACAGATTGTCCAAGAAGTCGTTCACAACTGACCTTAGAATTTCCAGATATTTCTCAGAATTCAACGGTTCATCGTAAATAAGAAAACTTATTCGGTGATCCTTTTGCAAAATACGTTGAAACTAAACTTCTCCTGAAATCCCATTTCCTTGACAATATTTGGATTTTGATCAGCCGAGAAATGCTCGTTCCTTCTATTAAAAATTCCTTCTTTGGAAAATTTTGATTCGTCTGTCTAGATATTTTTTTTTGAATTCAGGATCTTCTTGGATGCGAAATAGGATTCTTTCGCAAAAGTGAACCCTACTTTGATGATATTCTGGTTTAAGAGCTTAAACTTTAGTAAACTTGTACGGGCGCATGTAATGATTATGGATGATCCTTCCAACAGACCCTCGATCCAAGCCTAAATCATATTCGGCACTTCTAGTGGAAGCTTGGGGATCAGCACGGAAATAGTCCAAAGCATTTATTATGTTGTCTTCATCTGAGTTATAGGTTTCGGTAGATGTCGTTCCGCTTTTAATTTTGATCCATTATTAATGAAATTATTTTGTAATCGTACAAACTTCCTCTTGTTCATTGGATATAAATCATGGTACGTTTCATTGAATTTTCTGCTGGTTCTTGCTATAATTCCCTCACATTTTCCATGAAGAATAAAAAACAATCATTAGTACCTCAAGTCACTTACGTTAAGAAACACTCAAAGGTATTATTAATAATGCACTAATTGTCAAATTTTCATTATGTCATGTACTATGATGACATTTAATAGCAACCTAGATGAATATGAGAAATATAATTTGATTTTTTTTAAACAATTGCTCTTATCTCGGAATTCTGGCTACTTAGGTATAGGAACATAATACATCAAATTGAAGGAAATTTAGGCATCTTTCAGGATATTTCATAATATACAGGGTGTTTCAACTAAAAAACGCATTTTTAAACCTTTTTGTATCTAGCAGTAAAATCACTCATTTTGAATGATCCTGTATAACGCAAGACAAATTTCTCTATTCAGAATCCATAAACATTATCTCAATGACCTACTAACAAAGTTACAGCTTCCTAGGAATTGCAATAACGCAGAAATAAACATTTAATTCGAGCTATGTTTTTGATCCAAAATATGGAAAATAATTAATATCTCGGGAACCGTTAGAGATAGGTGTAGGTAAGTGGGGCGGAAGTATCAAGAAAGTGAGGACAGATGCAAAAACGCAGTAATACTTATATAAGCGGCAACGCTGCATCGCTGAAAATATATTAAATAGATTATTATTATTATATTATATATATATATATATATATATATATATATATATATATATATATATATACTAAACTCTATGATTGGGTAATCTGCCGAAGAATTTTATGGGGCTTAAAAAAAGAATACTCTTCTTGCTAACCAAGCTTTCGAAAAATATATTTTCATCTTCAGGGCTAAAAAAATATACAATAAGGGTGGAGTTTGATTATCATAAAGAAAAAGAAAATACAAAATATTAAAAACTTACTTTTGCAAACGAGGTTACAAAATAAAAACGAGCAAAGACAAAGTTAGCCCATATGTTGGTGAAACAAAGAGGCAACTCAATAACAAAATTACAGGAGCGATTGCAAGCTAAGTAAACTTAATTGTGCTTTGGCCCAACACACACATGATACAAATCACAACCCGAATTTCCAGGAAGGTTCTATTTTAGTGAATGAATCGAATCATACCAAAAGATTGATTCATGAGATGATCGAAATCAGTAAGGAACCCAAAGCCATGAATAAATGTTCCAATGTTCGTGACTTGAGCTCTATTTATTCCTATTTGATATCAAAATATTGTAGCAATCATCAGCAACAAACAATCATTCATAGAGTATTGTAAGATGCCTATGTTCGGTGTTTATTCTAGTTATTTTTGGTCTTACTTTTTTAAGTGTGTGTGACAGAACAATCACCTGTCTTATTGTCTTGCATTAAGCCGGGATAAATTCAAAAAGTTCATTTATTATTCCCCCACTTTCAAATGAGAGAGAAAGATGTATTTTTCATGATGTTTTTAGAACAAACATTTCAGTAATTTTGTAAATAGAACTATAAAATAGAGGAGGATCATTTAATTTTAAGAAATTTTAATTTTGTCAAATGTCTTAAGTGTTAATTGTTTTCCGTCCATATGGGCGAAGGAAATCCTAACTTTGTCTTTGCTCGTTTTTATTTTGTAACCTCGTTTGCAAAAGTAAGTTTTTAATATTTTGTATTTTAATTTGTTTCTTTTTCTTTATGATAATCAAACTCCACCCTTATTGTATATTTTTTTAGCCCTGAAGATGAAAATATATTTTTCGAAAGCTTGGTTAGCAAGAAGAGTATTCTTTTTTAAAGCCCCATAAAATTCTTCGGCAGATTACCCAATCATAGAGTTTAGTGTGTTCTAACAAATACTTCCGTACTTCCAAATATATATTATATATATGTACATATATATATATATATATATATATATATATATATATATATATATATATTTGTATTTAAAATTAATATGATTATTGAAAATTAAAGTTAGTTCGTGACAGCCACAGTATATATACGCTGTAGTCCAACTCAACGGCAGCCGCCTTAGATGATAGTTTTGGAGCATCAGTTTAAGATACGGGCACAGTATAGATAAACACAGACCCGCCTTTGCCACCGTGTCTCCCTTACTTATAAACGGGAGACACGAAATCGCGGTGTCTTTTGACAAAATCGCGGTGGCCTTTGACAAACAGACGACCGCAAAAAATGATGCTCCGAAACTATCATCTAAGGCGGCCGCCGTTGATTTGCACTACTGGGTATATTTATACTGTGGGTATGGGAGACACGGCGGCAAGGGCGGGCCACATCAAGGAATGGCTTGAGTTGGACTACTGTGTTTATCTACACTGTGGTGACAGCTAACCGACTTCCAAAAAGAATCCATATCCCCAAAAAACATTCCCAATGTAAGACTTTTGGAGGTGAGAGCTATATTCTGCAAAACTCGACAAAAAAATCTCAAATCTTTCGCATACGCTCAGTAAGAGCTCCACACCCATACAATTTCTTATGTTTCTTTGTAGACGCATTTTGCTTTAATGGTACATTTTCTTCAAGTGGTTCTATCGCTTCTCACCGCCCCCAAAATTCCTTCCATGACGTTGAAACATAAGTTGTTCAATTTCTTTTTCAACTCGTAATAGGTTTTATAGATACTCCACGCCTTTCTAAGTCTCCTTTATACGGTGTTAGCAATTATTTTCATTAAGTTTAAATATACAGGATGTTTTATAATATATGCGCAGGACTTGAGGAAGTGATAGCTCGTCCAAAAAATGAAAAAAAAAATATATTAACTTATCCTCTAGAATGCACCATTTTCGAGATACAGGGTGTTGAAATTGAAAGAAAAAAATTGTTTTTTGTGAATATCTTGGAATCATTTATCTTGCAGTAAACAGCTTTTGTAAGCATTTTCCACACAAATAGGCTAAGTTTTGGGTCAGAATTTTTTTGTGTTAAGTCATAATTGGTGAAGATTTGTAGGAGTAGTGTGTGTTTTTCTCCCCAATTCCTACGCCAATGGAAAAATTACAGTTTTGATATGCCCATTTGAACCGCCAATGTTTTCTACTCAAAAAAACACTATTGGTCGTGAGGTTTGAAGTCGACCGTTTTCGAGAAAAATCATTTTTATGTTTAGAGGTTACGACCAACAGTACCTTTTTGGTGTAGAAAACATTGGCGCTTCAAATGGGCGTTCCAAAACCATACTTTTTCCATTAGCGTAGAAATTGTGGAGAAAAACCCCCACTACTCCTTCAAAATCTTCACCAATCATGACTTAACAACAATGTTTTTCTAACTCAAAACTTGTACGATAAACGGTTCAGGAGATCGTCGCAAAAACGATTTTTTTTTTAAATTTCAACGCCCTGTATCTCGAAAATGACGCATTTTAGAGGGTAAGTTAATGTAAACTTTTTTCATATTTTTGGACGAGCTAGCACATCCTCAAGTCCTCCGAATATATTTGAAACACCCTGTATATTAAGAAATAGATCGTATTGCACTTTTGTATGTTTGGTGTGTGTAAAAATATTGTAGATCACTAACAAAGTTGATTTTTTTCTCCCATATAGAACCCTTAGAACTTGACCATATAGTTAAATATACACATGCAGTTCGTAAAAACGAATAAAAGTTCAAATGCAATATTATTTCTGTTTTATTTCATCTTCTTTTCCAAGACGGAATATAGTGCATTCATTTCAAGTATGTATGTAAGGTAGTGACAATTTTATCACTTAAAGTGAGCAGGTGAGTGACTGGAAATGCTAGTCCATATTTAGTGGAACTATGGGTTATGAATATAATACGTCAAGTAGTAATTTCATGGACGGAATTTTGGGGGCGGTGAGAAGCGATAGAACCACTTGATGAAAATGTACCATTAAAGCAAAATGCGTCTACAAAGAAACATAAGAAATTGTATAGGTGTGGAGCTCTTACTGAGCGTATGCGAAAGATTTGAGATTTTTTTGTCGAGTTTTGCAGAATATAGCTCTCACCTCCAAAAGTCTTACATTGGGAATGTTTTTTGGGGATTCGGGAATTAGTGAAAAAATTTCAGACAGCCTATATGGTTCTATCTGAGATTGTGTTGTATTTGCTTCAGTTGTTTCTGTCATTCTGAATGTATTTCTTAGTTAGTGTAAATTAATATTAATGGTAGATAATATTTAACGAAAGACAATAGAACTTTGTTTTCTTTGTTTCAAATGAGAATAGAATCAATATAAAAATGTAATGAAAGTGTGATTCTCTGCTTACGTTTTCCTTTTCTTTCGTTTGGTAAGTTGTGGGTTGTCTTCAGGACTCGAGCAGATGAAATCCTACTTCGTACGTGTCGACTACAGTTGGGTGATTCTCGACTCTCAATCCTGCTGCCGAAGAGACCGTCTTTTCTAGATGAAATCCTACTTCGTACGTGTTGACTACAGCTAGATGATGATCGATCTTCGCTCCCTACTGCCGAAGAGACCGTCTTCTTGAGTTGGAGACTTCTTGTTTCTTCTTTATTCTTTGGGGCTTGCTTCTCCCATAAAGGTTAGGAAACCACTGTTGATTCTGCTGCCAACGTTTGGGAATCCTACTGACTGCGCCAATTTTTGTTACGGGATTTGTAACAATTAAAACTTTTTTAGAAAACTTTATTTATTTAAACTTGTTTCACAACTTGTAGTTCAGTTTGACTTTACAATATTTAATTTTGAAAATAACAATCTGACTTAAAAGGTGACTTCAAAAGTGATTGAAGTGGAGAAGGATCCAATATTTATACCTTCTGTGTTATGACGTCACTAATTACGTTTCAGAACCTTTATGGTAAACAAGTGCAGGTGCCTTTTTGATGATTTTACAAATAAAGGTTCTAGAAGTTTCTCTAGTAATAAAGTACCAAATATTGCGTCTTTGATGAATTTGCAGGTTTCAAGGAGAAACATTAAAACAATAGGAAACTTGATATGAGCGTCTGAGAGAAGAACGTAGAAGATTATTTTAGATAAGTAACAATTAAAATTAATCAAAGTATAATCAATATTATACAAGATGTGGTTAGCATATAACATGTATGTCCTGATGTTTTTCTAAATTTGTCAATTTTTAATACCCTCACAGTTTTGGTAAGAATTATTATAATTCTATGTATTTATACTTATAGAATTAATATTATATATATATATATATATACATATATATATATATATATATATATATATATATATATATATATATATATATATATATATATATAAAATAAAAAGAAGTTCTTGGGGATGCAGTCATGTAATGAATAAAATTCTTTGAATTGAGCCGAGCTTTCGAGAATGTTTATTCTCTTCTTCAGGGCAAAAGTCGTGAATATAAAATAAATCAGCTAACAACAGGAAAGATTTCATAGCCATCAATTACAAATGTCATCATTATAATAAAATATGTTCCATTATGCTAATTTACTTTACATAAAATAGAAATAAAGTATGAACATGTAATTTTAAATTTTCATATGACAAAATAATTTTTAAATTTATAAATACAATAAATGATAAATTTCAGTTGGATTGCAGTGGATCACATGAGCAGTCAGTGGTATTTATTAACTGTTGTAGTAGATATTGATAGGAAGGGCATTTATTGGTATCTTGGGTCGAATGATCAGTCCTCCTTTTGACGTTGTGATGCCTTTCATTATACTTCAAACAAATCTTGCATTGATGGGCACTTTCATCAGGACAAGCTTTAATGTTATGCGTGCCCCCACAATTTAGGCAAATTTTGACTTCGTTGTTAGTACACTTCTTCCAGTTATGACATTATTCACAGCATTTTGAACATAATGTAATATTGAAGTTATCGTAGATATGACATCGATTGCATCCAAAATAAAGTCTTTTATTTTTTATTATATCTTCATATGCCTTTCAATTAAACTCTAATAGTAAACGTGTTAGGTTTAAGTTTTTATATTTATGTAGTAATTCAATTTTATGTTCTTCAGATAGATTGTTTCTTGTCTTGAGATCTTCAATAATTTTATTATTGCTCATTTCACTGATATCAGAATCAATTCCGATTAAGCGAAGTTTAGGGTTTTTTAATTTCTCTAAATTCCAGCTCTAATTCTTCATGAGATTTCATTAATTGTACAAATTCTTCATTTTCTTGGAATGTATCACGCCTTACTATTATATTCTTTTTTGTTTTAAAGCATAACATGTAAATTTTTATTTATTTTATATTATTATTTTAATTTAGATTTAATTTTATTATAAGCTTGGTCCGTGCTAGTATTGCCTTTGAGGGCGATTATCACAATTGGCACACTGACTATCTTAGGAAAAGAATGTCTGTTCACGTACAGCATGCGAGTAAGAAAGTATTTGTGTAGTTTCAGAACTAACACATTTGCTAGATAATTTATCTTTTAATATTCCATTCTTTTCTTTGAGTTCATCATTTAAATCATTTAATAAGTCAATTATCTTGTTCAATTCCTTATTATTTAATAATAGATTTTTATTTATTATTATATGTACCTTTAGAATGGTTTCATTAGTTATGCTGCTTTCATCTACTTCTTCTGTTATAGAGGTTGACACATTCCTTTGCTCTTCAACAATATTTATAGTTTTCTCGAAATACTTTCGGTTTCCTCTGGATCCTCACATGTTTTTTCCAATTGTGTAATTTGTATATTTTTAGCCTATATTTCTTCTTTCAGATTTTGAATCACAACACGTATATTTTCCGTAGCGTCTTTTGAGGTTAGATTTAAGGATTTATGTTGATCACACATGATTAAAACAGACGATAGATATTCAACACCACTTTTTTGATTGAAGCAACTTTTATGAAATACTTTTTCACATAATAAACATATAATAGCACTAACTCTTTTCTTTTCTTGATAGCAACTATAATAAATATCAGGAGGAAAAAGCAATTTTAACATCCATTTGAAAGATGGGTTTATTTATTTTAAAGCAATAACTAACCAAATTCTAAAAGTAGTAAGTTTTGCAACAGGAGAGGAAATATCGTACAAATTGTTATTATGTTGCTGTTGAAAACCGCGAGTAACTAAAGGTGCTTTATAGTAATTATTATTCTTTATTCGAAAAATTCATTTACTTTCAATAACTTTACTATTAGCTGGCGATGGTACCTCACTCCAAGTACTCACGCAAAGCACATAATTATTTTTCCATGGCTATTTTCCACTTGGATGCATCCTTACCTGAAATAGCCTCTCCATATATGATAGATTCATTTGAAACAAGTAGACATATTTCCTTGTTGAAAGATACTTCCATTTCATTCATTATATGAAATGAAATATTTAAACTTTTGGAGGTTCTCCCTGACCTTGACATGCATATACCTGATTTAAATTTAATTCATTTTTTTAATGCACCCTGTATCTGCGCCTGTATACCCACCCCAATTGTCTTTTCGTTTCTTAGAATTTTTGGATATATCCAAGAATATTTTTTCCTTCTAAATTACAATTCTTTAGTTTCACACTAACTAAATTTTTTGATTCTAAGAAATAAAGCATAGAATACCTTGAAAAACCATCTGTAAATGTTAACAAATATTTCTTTCTCCCAACTGTTGGTGTTTTCATAGGACTACATAAGTCGCTATGAATCAGAGCTAAAACTAAGTAATTTACTTTTACATATTTTAGGGAAAGTTTTTTTCGTTAGTTTTTCCTCTATCTAATACATTGCTTTAAGTTTTGACAATTTCTTGTATTTATTCCCACAGCTTAATTTTTATTCATCAATATTTTAATATCCTCTGGATTTCTGTGACCAGACCGGCTATGACAAAGATGTGTAACGTTCAAAGTTTTCACATTACATTTATTATTTGTATAACTGGTTGTATATTGTTTCGGTTGTATTTCCTACTTAATTAATTCAGCCATGCGCCAGAGTGAGGGGGGCGAAGAAGATAATATAAAAATGGGATAAACGAGTGATCGGTCTCTTCTCTCTTCTCTTGCTTTTCTCTTTTCTGCTCTCTTCTCTCTGGAGACTCGGGAAGTAGTGGTGATGATTCTCTTCTAATGAATGAAATCGGTGTAGTGAATGCCTGGATTCCAGAAGGTTGCCGGCAAGTACCATCATTTAAATTTGATTAAATTTTTTTTTCACTAACAGTCTATAATAATATGTTTAATTATTTTGGCTGAGATTTGACTGACTCAGTCTACTCACAAATGTTTGAAAGGGCGTAAAGCCAAATCTGTATCAAACCTATCAAGTGAAATATTGCTTTGATTGCATAAGTAAGGTATGATGGGTACTAATTGCCGGAATCCATGGAATTCTAGCCGTGCTCGCTAAATAATTTAATTTCTATATAAATATATAAATTCACAGGGTTTGAAAACCACATTCTTGGCATATGAGCTTGTTGTTCATGTTTTTTTTCTAGGTATTTACCAGAAGAGAATACGTAATCTACATTTTATGAATATATGATTTTATCTCGAACAAGCTATTAATGATTCGAATAAATTAATTATATATTATCTTTTTCAATCAATTTGGAAACTGAAGAATATTCTATCAATTCAATTATCTTGATTATATAAAAATTATATTTTACGATTAATGTTGAGATTGAAGAACTTGTATTATTGATTCAATTATCTTGATTATATATTAATTATATTTTCCGATTAATGTTGAGATTGAAGAAAACGTGTATCATGTATCCTGAAACATTGTTATAATATTCTTATTGTATTTTTGATAATCATTATCTATTTACTGATTGTTGCTATACTTGTTATTCTGGTTAAATTTTATATCTAAATATATCAAATCCATCATTGGGACATTTTTAATGTCTCCAGCTAATGTATTCAGGCCTGCTAAATTTATTTCCTGATAATTTCATGGATACCGGAGAGATCAAGCCTGTGGTCTCTTATCGCCTGGTTTGAAGAACCGAATTCAGAGCTTCAGTGGGGCTAGCAATTGTCTTATCAAAACCTGATAAGAATAGGGTTCCGACGAGTCGTTGGGTCCAACCCCTAGATCATACCAAGACAACCATTACTGGGCGGCGATTGGCTGCAGTTTTTTGCAATCATTGAGTGCCTCCGGCACCTCAAACTCCATTTCTGGTTAATGCAACTTTATGGGTTCTGTGGTCGCTTCTGATGACGTTACCGCCGCTAGAACATATCGAGCCCACCATCCTTGGCCAGCGCAGATATTGCCCTCACGGTTGTATTCCTGAATTGCTTCCAGTACCTCCCAAACTGTAAGTCAATTCTACCTATCCAGCAGCTCCAGGGAAAAGCGGACTGATAATTTCGGCCCTTCAGGCCATTGTATAATAGTTTCGGCCCTTCAGGCCATTGAATGTAAATTTTATTTAAATAATTATATTATTAAATCTTTATAAAGTTAATTATAATAAACTGACATAATTGTTTTCCTGTTTGTTATTTGTGTTGAGCCTGGCGCCCAATCATAATAGTTGGAAGGTTCTCATTGATTACGAACCGCGACCCACCGCTGGAACTGGGCAGTCGACAGGCCCAAGTAACTTTTGATGTTACAGATGTATACAATTATTTCAATAAAACGTTATTCTTCATGAATTTTAATTTTATAGCCAGCTTTAGAGATTTAGAAACAGATATCAGGCTATTTTGTAAATCAGGCGCAAATAACACGTTAATTAATTTAACAAATATAACTTTACCTGGTATCTCAACTTTCAAATGTCACCTTTACCTTTAATATTGAATCTTTCATGATTTGCAACTGTAATATTTTCGTCATTTATGTAGTCCATTTTATTGAAATATTTTATGTTATATTCTTGGGTTCTTATATCTAATAAAACACTTTTGCTATTCAAGATGTTTAATGATTTCTCATCGTACATTACATTTTCTATCAGGTTGTTGAGCGGTAATGACAAAAATACGTAATGTCCGTTTTTGGATGATGACAACGGAACACCGAATATACAAAGAATACAGAACAAGCAAATTAATACATCATAGAATACAACACGTTTCTTTTTTTTTCAATAAGCACTATACAAAGCTAAAATAAACAAACATTAATATATATATCAGTCACTATCAGTTAGCTCATTATTACAAATGAAATCACTCAAGTAGGTTGGTGGTTTACGTACACGTTTCAACTTGGTTTTCTCATTGAAACCCGTACTAAACTGAGAACTATCACTATGAACAGAAAATTCAGTATTATCGTTTAAAGACAACTCAATAGTAGTTTCAGTTTTAGGATCAGTAGAGAGCATTTCCTTTGAATCCTCACCACCATTCTGAGATTCAATTTCAATTTGAGTATCACTACAATTTTGCGCAGTATTATCGGTATCATTCAAGGTTTCGTTCAAATCTGAAGATTCTGATGATACACATTGCGTACCATTATCATCTGTGGAGATTACGTTCATTATGTCTGTTATGTCTGTTGAATTATCAGAAATATGAAAGTCATACAGAATACTCTCATTTTCTTCAAAATTTAAATTGGATTTGTTGAGGAATTTTCGATTTCTTCTGTAGATATTTCCACAAGAGTTTTCAACAATATATGATCTTTTATCAACTATATCTTTTATTTTTCCCTTTTCCCACGTTTTTCCTTTTTGGATTAGTATGTTTTCTCCCTTTTCAAGTTTTGGAAGATCTCTTGCGTGTCTGTCGTAAGTTTGTTTTGTCTTTAATTGTTTTGCTTCTAATTTTGATTGTATTTCAGCGGGATCAATTAATTTAGGTTTCAATAATTTTTCAGAGATAGGTAACTTTGTTTTTATAATTCTTTGCAAAAACAACTGAGATGGTGAATATTTCATTTGCGGAATAGGTGTTGAATGGTATTCCATTAGAAATAAGGGTAATTCAGATTCATCTTTGCATTTTTTCAACATGTTTTTTACTATACCGACACATCTTTCAGCCAACCCATTGGACTGATGATGATGTGGGCTACTAAAGACTAATTCAAAATTCCAGTCTTTTGCGAACTCATGAAATTTTTTGGAATTATAAGATAGGTACATTATCTGAAAAAAATTTGTCTGGGATTCCAAATTGCATAAATTTATTTTTACAGAAGTTGATTACTTCATCCACTGTCTTGTATTTTGTTTTAGAAACTTCTATCCAGTTAGAATAGGAATCTACAATGAGTAAATAGTTTTTCCCTTTGTACTCAAAAAAATCAGAATGTAAATATTGCCATATGCGGTTAGGTTGCTCATGAGATTGTAATGTTTCTCTTTGGTTAGAATTTCTATTGATTTGACACGTTACACATTTGCTTATGTATGTTTCTATATCGTTAGCCAAGTTAGGCCAATAAAGTATTTGACGAGCTCTTTGTTTTGATTTTTCGATCCCAAAATGTGGTTCATGAATCAACTTCAACATTTCGTTTCTTAGAGATGTAGGAACAATTATTTTTAGATTAAGAAAAAGTAAGTCATTAGAAAGGTATATATTGTCTCTCATTTTATAGAATATCTTAAGATCATGTGATAAACCTTTGGAACTATCTGGCCAAGAAGTGGCACAATATTTTTTAACTTTTGACAAGATTTCATCAGAATCAATTTCTTTAATGAATGCAATTTTTTTTCATTTGTCATGGATAAATCATTTGACAGGGAGTGAATTATATATTCCATTTCTGGATCATTATCTACATGGTCTTTAATAAAAGCGCGAGATAAAACATCTGCAACCAACATGTCTTTTCCAGGCAAATATGTAATTTTTATGTTATATTTTAGTAATTTTAGGAGCATTCTTTGTACGCGTACACTAACTGTACCTAGATCCTTTGAAAATATGGGTATTAGAGGCTTATGGTCACTTTGAATTATGATCTCATAGCCATACACGAAATAATGAAATTTCTCAACTGCAAACACAATGGCTAATAACTCCTTCTCAATTTGAGCCCATTTTTTCTCGGAGTTGGATAGAGATCTAGATGTAAAACTGATGGGATGTCCACTTTGGATCAAACAAGCACCTAATCCCTGACTACTTGAATCACACTGAATTAGAATTGGTAGTTTTGGATTGAAATTTTAAGTAATGGGGGTTCTGAAATTATTGATTTGAGTAGATCTAATTCTTTTTGATGATCATAAGTCCAAGAGAAGGCTATATTTTTCTTAGTAAGTTCCCTCAGATATTTTGTTAAATCTGACAGGTTTGGGATAAATTTTGAGAAAAATTTCAATAAACCTAAAATCCTCAAAACTTCATGTCGATTTTTTGGCGGTTCAATAGCTATTAGAGCTTCAATATTTTTTTTATCAGGTTTAACACCCTCAGACGAAATGACCTGACCCATAAAAATTACTTCCTTCAGTTTGTACTGCAGTTTTTTAAAATTAAATTTCAAATTATTTTTTAAGGCACGGTTAACTACTTCAATTAGTGCTTTGTCATGTGATCCTTCATCTACACCGGAAATTATAAGGTCATCGATATATAAATCTACACCAGGTATGTCTCCAAAAATTTCAAAGTTCTTCCGTTGAAAAATTTCGGGTGCACTAGATATTCCGAATGGAACTCTATTGAATCTATCCCGTCCAAATGGGGTATTAAATGTGCAAAGATCAGCACTTTGACTATCTAGCTCAAGTTGCCAAAATCCATCTTTCATATCTATTACAGTAAAGATACACTTTCCTGATAATTTACTTATTATATCATTGCTAGTGGGGATCAAGAAATGTTCTCTACGGATATACTGATTCAAAGGCTTTGGATCTATACATATTCTTAAACTTTTATCAGGTTTCTCTACTAACAATAGGTTATGTACCCAACTTGTAGGATAATCAACTTTTTGAATTACATTTTTATATTCAAGGTCATCAAGGGTTTCTTTGAGCTTATTATGTAATGAAAATGGAACTCTTCTTTGGTATTGAATAACAGGTTTTGCATTTTTAGTTAACTGAATGGAGCAAACTCCAGGAATTTTACCTAATCCTTCAAAAACATCAGTGTATTTCTCATAAAAGTCCTGCTTGGTCTTCAAGAGTGATACTAATGAATCAGTTAGATAAATCAAATTAAATTTCATACAATCTTGTAAACCAAACAGGGCCTCTGTTTGAAAGTCAACTACATGAAATTTCACATTATTTTCCACATCTTTAAATTTACACCCTAAAACAACTTCTCCTATAGGTTTAAATCTAAAGTTGCCATAGGACACTAAAGTGACTGGACTACTTTTCATATTATACTTGATATTGAATTTTTTTCAAAATATGATTTCGTAAAACGCTACAATCAGAACCTGAATCAAGTTTAAATTCAACTATATGACCTTCTACTAATATGTTGGCAAACCATGATTTATCTGTACCTTGATTGCATGTATTGATGTGCATCTGATTACTGGAACTCGGATCAGTCATAAGTACTTCTTCTAAACTTCTAACTTTCTTTTCTCTACTCTGATGTCGCGTCTCCTGTTGATCAGCTTCTTTTGCATCGTATATTTTTCTTTTCTCATCTTGAAAAACGTTGTGTGGTTCAATATCTTCATCAGTTTTGTTCTTAATTTTCTTTCCAAAACATGCTTTGGCGAAATGTCCTATTCGTTGACAGGATGCACATGTCTTGCCGTATGCTGGACATCTCCTAGGAACATGTTCATATAAACATCTGGAACACAATTTCTTTTCTTGCTGGAAGGTTTTCACATCCTTTCGCAGGGCATGAACTTCTTCTTCTGGGTTGAGTGTTTTTAAATGTTGTTTGCTCAAGGCAATTGACTTACAGTAGTCTACAATTTTCGAAGTGGTTAAATCTGGTTCTCTTATCAGTCTGGCTTGGATCTGTTTATCATTAATACCTAGGATTAATCTATCCCGTATCACACGCTCTTCATAGCTAGCATTGCAATCATCCTTTGTACATGTAAAACTGCATAGCTTGGCTTGAGTTTTTAGCTCTGTTAGGTATTGTTCAATTGACTGTGTATCTGATTGGGTAAGGTTATTAAACTTGAATGTTTCCATCGGTATAACCTTTTTGGGAATAAAGTACTCATCAAATGCTTTTAAGACATCTGCCAAGGTTTTTGTTTGCTCAGGTGGTATCGTATTAAAAATATCAAGTCCTTCATCACCTAGAGAGTTCAATAAAATCGCTATTTTGGTATCTTCATCAACACTCTTTTTGTTTGCTGCCCGCAAATAAATATCAAATTTCTGTTTCCACAATGACCAATTCTTTTGATCATATTCTGTTAACGGGTTTGGTGGTCTGAATGCCTCCATGTTGTGCCGTTTGCTTCGTTTTTTCTGTTGAGTACAATATTTGCCTCTCCTTTTCTTTATTGTCACTGTGAGCTTAAACTAGCTGCTCTCATCTACACACTTGACACCATGTTATATTCTTGGGTCCTTATATCTAATAAAACACTTTTGCTATTCAAGATGTTTAATGATTTCTCATCGTACATTACATTTTCTATCAGGTTGTTGAGCGGTAATGACAAAAATACGTAATGTCCGTTTTTGGATGATGACAACGGAACACCGAATATACAAAGAATACAGAACAAGCAAATTAATACATCATAGAATACAACATTTTACACATTGGTTATAAGATTAGTCGCACTTCAGTCTATAAAGCACTCAACCTTATTTTGATCTACAACATTAAAAGAAAACTCAAAATTACTCGATTCTCGACTAACCCCCTCCAAAGCTACTTTGGCCTGCTATTTATCTTTATTTTTGTCCTCTTTGAAGAAATAACAACTCTTTTAATGTGCCCCTTTCTTGGCAATCCTTAACTTTGAACTTCATAATATTTCTTCCTTGTTCGGACTTCAATGCAACTTCTGTGGAATCTTCTTTTCTCTTGAACTCGTCCATGAGTTTTCCTTTGACATATTCCAATGTCGGGACTCACGTCGGTAATTGTCTAGTTTAGCGGCTTTTTCTATAAAAGCCCTAAAAAATCAAATGTTTGCCGGAATAGATGTATGTTAGCATAACTTTTAATAAAATTGCGGCAGTGTTCTTAGGACTATTAGCTTGAATTTTCGATTTGGAAGTAACTTCTCAATCTCAGATAATATATAATAATCCTTGCATTCTATTAAACACTAAAATCCTTCAAAATTGACAAAAATATGCGTAAAAATAGTAAATATAAGTTTATGAAAAGGTAAGGTTCAACGAATTGATGAGTAAATGAGCTAGGAGAGTTCTGGCACAAAATCGATCAATTTTACATGTAATTTCCCATAAGGAATTCTAAGGTCAAAAATAGTGAAATTGGCTCAATCGGACATGCGCAGTAGCATCCTCGCTCTCGGGTCAGCCACGCCCCCTCGGTGGGAAATTTATCGCGCAATCTGGGAAGCGGGGAAACCGGTAGCTGACGCCATCTTGGAAGCGGGGGAAATTCAAATTGGTAGCTGGCATGGGATACAAATAATTTGTGATCAGGCATCCAAGGAACATAGTCATCCAGAAGTAGCAGGTAGCGTCAACATCGCCGAGCAGTTGGATTGAGGATGACGTCATGCTGGCAGGAATGAAATGTTCTCACCAATCTCACTGAATAATCAACAAACCAAATATTACAACGACATGCTTCGGTGATATCAGTCAGCTGTTGTAAAAAGAGATTGAATGCTAGACCGCATCCAGCGCGAATTGTTGTCAAATATTACAAACACATGCTTCGGTGATAACAGTCAGCTGTTGTAATAAGAGGTTGAATGAATGCTAGACCGCATCCAGCACGAATTGTTGTCAATACTCAGCTGATTCAACGTAAAGACCATCTTTCATGATTGCAGCCAAAGTTATAAGAAGCTGTTCTGTAATTTATACAGCACAATAATTATTTCTACAAAATCAACATTATACTTTATTTATATGGTACACAAGGTTCATATATTTCTTATCATTAGTTTATCACACATGTAATAATGAATTAATTTTATAATATTACTATACAAGATGTGTCGGCATTGATTTAAATTAATATGTATATTTCTCATAACTGTGAAAAAGGTACAAATATCAAGAAATATGATCCAAGCAACTACAAAATAGCTATGTGAGATGTGAAAAAAATATACAGAACAATAATTATTTCTACAAAATCAACATTATACTTTATTTATATGGTACATGAGGTTCATATATTTCTTATCATCTGTTTATCACACATGTAATAATGAATTAATTTTATAATATCAGTATAGAAGATGTGTCGGCATTGATTTAAATGAATATGTATATTTCACATAACTATGAAAAAGGTACAAATATCAAGAAAAATGAGCCAGTCGAGGTTGCACATAAGAATCAACAATTGTGTGACGAAGATCAAGCCTTTTGAACCTTCCTTGTTAATATTGGGTCGATTGAAACGCTAAAAAGACCAATATGCCTGAAATTTAAGGCAGATGTTGGAGAAAAATCATGCGCAGTAGCTAAAGCTGAAGGGGCACTAGCACTATCCTCGAGTTAGATTGAGGATGACGTCATGCTGGTAGGAATGAAATGTTCTCACCAATCGCACTAAATCATCAACCCAAATATAACGACATGCTTCGGTGATATCACAGCTGTGATAAGAGGTTGATAGACCGCACCAGGGCGAATTGTTGTCAATACTCAGCTGATTCAACGTAAAGACCATCTTTTATGATTGTATATTGTTTATCACACATGTAATAATGAAATAATTTTATAATATCAGTATACAAGATGGGTCGGTATTGATTTAAATTAATATGTATATTTCTCATAACTATGAAAAAGGTACAAATATCAAGAAAAATGAAGCAAGTATCTCAACTAATGAGTGAAAATGAGAGAAAATGATACAAATATCAAGAAAAATGAGCCATTATAGAAAAATGCCGAGGTTACACATAAGAATCAACAATTGTGTGATGAAGATCAAGCCTTTTGGACCTTCCTCGTTAATATTGATCCGATTGAAACGTGAAAAAGACCAATATGCCGGAAATTTAAGGCTGATGTTGGAGAAAAGTCATGCGCAGTAGCTAAAGCCGAAGGGGCACTAGCACTATCCTCGATCCTATTGGTCCGATTTGAATGTAAAAAGACGGGTAAATAGGAAACGTTCTACAAATGGTATTTCCAAAGAAAAATCTTATTTCAGAAGCAAAAACCAATAGGGCACTACGGCTAACTTCGCTTCTATTGGTTCAATTTGAATGCGAAAAAGACGACGAAATGTGATGTAGATGATAAACGTAAAGAAAAATCATGCACATTAGCTAAACCAAAAAGGCACTAGTGCTAATTTTGTGCCCGTTGGTCAGATATTACATATAAATAGCCATAAGACTATCTGTCTAGCTTTTAGTGTCATCTTCACCACGAAAAAAACGCCGAAACAAAAGATTAAATAGTTAAAGTTTAAAGTTTTGTGCCCGTTGGTCAGATAATACATGTAAATAGCCATAAGACTATCTGTCTCGCTTTTAGTGTAATCTTCACCACGAAAAAACACCGAAAGTGTTAAGTGTTAAGTATGCAATCTCTATTACCGACACACCTAACTACGTATTAAAGAAGAGCTCAGACGAGCCCGTATTAGTAAAGTTTCAAATCAACGCCCTTACTCTTATTAACTGCCACTGTTTTTATTGGTGAGTACGAGCCATCTCCAAACGATCAAGATTCGATATTAGCGCCTTTATTATATATGAAAAGCGAGCCCCAGTTGTAAAATATAAAAACCAAATTTTGGGTACACGTAATCATCGATGTTATCTTTGCTTTGCAAATATAGTATTTTAAAATTATAATCTTATTACCACAAATCGTAAGAAAGCTTCTATGAATTTTCAGAGAAAAGTTGTTGTTTACTGTTAATAATAGTTCTTCTAACAAAAAATTACAACTTTGTAGATTCCCACATTATATTACCTATGTGTTTGCGGTTGCTGAGCTGCCGTTGATTTTCACAAAGAGGTTGCCACTTCGGAGTTATCAACGAGTTCTATCGGTGTTTGTGGTTTTATATCCGTAGTACTTTTCTGTAGAAAATGCATAAAATTGCATGAATTTATTCTCAAGGTTGAATCTAAAAGGCGAGGTTGGTATCATAAAACTTACTCATTCAGTCATTGACTTTCGTACGAGTAAGATGTGTCTGTTCAATAATTTAGTGAAACAAATTGCAGCCATATTAGGACTTTATCATCACAGTATGATGATAATGAGGCTCGCAAAGGTTAAATGAGTGTGCTAAGTCGTTAAAACGTATTAAAAATGCTATGAGAAATGCCAAGAGTGTGGGTGAGAAACAGCAGCTAGAAGCATGTTCAATAAATATCCGAACCTTGAGGAATCAGATTATAGCTGAAGGAAAGAAGGGAACAGGGCTAGTTTCTAGATTAAATACTGCAAAAGATCGAGTTTGCTGGAATGATAGTGAGTCGGCATTTGACGGTCGCATTCGCACAGGAATCATCTCTAACCTCCAACATAAAGATTCCCTCATATTCCATCAAGACTGTTTCAAACTCTTTAGACCTCGTATAATCAATGCTCTGAGGAAAGATGAAGCCATCAAGGTCAACGTAGTATTCGGAGGCGAGTTTATAATTGTGAAAGGTGGCCAAGTTCAAACGGAAGATAAATATTTCACTACAGCCAATTCACCCATCTTTCGTGAGACAGATCTCGAAGAGTGGTTCAACACAAAGGTTATCATTTCCCTTCTCAAAGACTTAGAAAAATTTCAAGAGAGAGATAGTGGATGGGCACTGAAGCGAGTAATGATTTAGGAGTGAACATTAACAAATTTACACCCCAGCTGGGCTCATCATATATTGAGCTACCTGAGCAGATTAAGAAGAAGAAATCTTGCATTAACTTTAACAACGTTGATGATGCATGTTTCGCCTGGGCTATTACATCTGCCTTATATCCTGCCGATGAAAATCCACAGAGAATATAAAAAGTACCCCCACTATTCATCAGTATTGAAATTGAAAGGAATACAGTTTCCGATGACAATGAAACAGATTCCAAATTTCGAGAAACAGAACGATATATCCGTCAACGTTTACATTCTCCAAAAGGACAAAAAGACATTCACCACATTACCAACATACTTGACCAAGGAAAAGCGTGAGAAACATGTGAATCTGCTACTTATTCAAGACAGATATGATGATACTGAGGGCCCCGTCAAATATCATTATGTCTGGATTAAAAATCTCTCCAGGCTTCTATCCAACCAACTATCTAAACGTAATGGTCAAAAGTTCTTTTGCGAACGCTGCCTCCACTATTTTAGATCTCCAGAAAAATTGGATAAACATTTGGAAGACTGTCAAAATGTTAATGAAACAGCCATAAAGATGCCCGAACCAGGAAAGAACACTCTTAAATTCAAAAATTATAAAAACAGGGAAAAAGCTCCTTTCGTTGTTTATGCAGATTTAGAGAGTGTCCTGGAGAAAACTGATAATCCCAAGAAGCCGCAACGTCACGTTCCAGATGCAATTGGTTATTATGTCAAGTGCTCCTACGACGATTCCCTTAGTTTTTACCGATCATACCGCGGACAGGAATTTATGCAGTGGTTTGCTGATCAGATGAGTAGTTTGGCTGAAGATATGGCTACTCTCTTTTGGTGCTCGTATGACATTAATATTACACCCAAGCAAGAAGTTGAGTTCAAAAAAGCTACACACTGTCACATTTGTGAACAACCATTTAGTAGCGAAGATATAAAAGTTAGAGACTTTCGTGGAGCAGCACATAACAACTGTAACATCAATTACAAGGACAGTCATATGATTCCAGTTGTTTTCCATATTCTTTCAGGTTATGATGCTCACTTCATCATTACGGACATTGCTACGAGGATTGGAGGTAAAGTTGATCTACTTCCCATCACAAAAGAGAAGTATATCTCATTTACCAAACACATAGATGAGTACCCTATTCAGTTCCGCTTCATAGACAGTTTTCGATTTATGGCATCCTCCCTAGACAAGTTGGCGTCATATTTAACTGAATTCCCGAATTTGAAATCACAGTTTGCAGATTTAGATGACAGTCATTTTTCGCTATTAACGAAGAAAGGTATAATGCCGTATGATTATATCGACTCCTTCGAGCGATTTACCGAAACCCACCTACCACCCATAGATGATTTTTATAATAAGCTAGATAACAATTCGTGTCCTCGCCGACTATACGAACTAGCCCATGACGTTTGGAACAATTTTATGTGCCGAAGTTTGGGTGAATATGTTGACCTGTATATGAAAACTGATATTCTATCCTGGCCGACGTCTTTGAACGATTTCGCGCTAGCTGTCATAAAACGTACAATCTGGACCCTGCCCACTATTTTACATTACCTGGCTTCACTTGGGACCCGATGTTGAAGCATACAGAAATTGAGCTGGAATTACTAACCGACGTTGATATGTTCCTGTTTGTTGAACGAGGCATTCGAGGAGGTTTGAGTCAAGTATGTGGCAAGAGGCGGGCCAAAGCTAACAACATGTATCTTGATAACTACGATCCCAACAAGCCTCAATCATATTTGATGTATTATGATGTAAACAATCAATATGGATGGGCAATGTCGCAATATCTACCATATGGAGGTTTTGAATGGGCTGATACTAACACTGATGTCGCATCAATACCTGATAATGCAGATGAGGGGTATATGCTCGAGGTAGAATTGGAATATCCACAAAAGTTACATGATCAACATAAAGACCTTCAATTTTGTGCACAACATATTAATCCTAAGATGCTGAAGCGTTCTAGGAATGTTAACGAGCCGACAAAATTAATGGCTACATTGTATGATAAACAAAAGTATGTCATACATTATGTAGGCAATGAAGCATGTTCTTGTAGTCAAGAAAATCCATAGAGTACTCAAATTCAAACAGTCAGCGTGGCTGCGTTCTTACATAGATCTAAACACTGAGCTAAGGAAGAAGGCAGTTAACGAATTTGAAAAAAACCTATTCAAGTTGATGAACAATACTGTATTTGGTAAAACGATGGAGAACGTTAGGAAGCGAGTAAACATCAAACTTCTAACTGACTGGACCGGAAGATACGGTGCAGAAGCTTATATTTCTAAACCGGAATTTCATAACTGTACCATCTTCAATAACAAATTAGTTGCGATTGAATTAAAGAAGCTGCAAATATGGCTCAATAAGCCGATTTATGTCGGGCAAACTATCCTCGACTTGGCCAAAACAACGATCTACGACTTCCACTATGGATATATGGCAGATACTTTCTCTGACTGCACCATACTCTACACTGACACTGATTCACTCATTTATGAGCTTCATCAAGATCCTTACGTGGTGATGCGACGAGATTGTCATCAACGTTTTGACACCTCAGACTTCCCTAAAAATAATATTTGGGGTATTCCACTGTTAAACAAGAAGGTCCTTGGAATAATGTCTGATGAAAATCATGGTCCCCAATGAGTGATTATGTAGGACTTCGTTCGAAACTTTACGCCATCAAAGTTTTCAAAACGGAGGAAAATATAAGAAAAAAGAGGAGCGAGATGATGGATGAGGGGTATGATGATGTCGAAATCGATAAGATAATCAACAATATGGGTGTCACCAAAAAAGCCAAAGGGGTAAAATCTTCCATCGTCAAGACAGAGATAACTTTCGGAGACTATGTTGACTGTCTCGAAAGTTTTAAAAAGAAGATGGTCACCCAAAACCTTATCAGATCTGATAAGCATGAGGTCCATTCAATAACCCAGGAAAAAATTGTTCTCAGTCCTGATGATGACAAGCGCTACCTTATTCCTGGAACAGAAGAGACACTTCCATGGGGACATTATCAAATATGTGAAGCTATGGATATGAACTAGTTATATTTCAACTTATATATTCTCTAACCTCATCTAATAAAAATAAAAATTTATCTAACTTTTAAATAAAAATAAATAAGTCTACGCTTTAAACTCTCTATATCATGAATCACTTTATCAGCTGCTAGAATAATTTATTGTAACAAAGTATTGAAATCGTAAAAGTAAAATTATCTAACCGCAAGAAAGGTATATATTTAAATTCGAAAAATAGCATGTCTGATTCATCATAGTGTAACGTGAAGACTTACCCGAATAATAAACTACACTCACAAATGAACTATACACACAAAATGCACATTCCGGAAAACACGGGAGACATCAGAAGGCAACGAGAATAAGTCCTGGTCTATTCTCGAAGCCATATATTGAGAAATAACCTCCAGAAACAACGAAAACAATTACTGGAACCATCTAGAGTTTTTTAGGTTAGATATATATAGACTGGATAGTTAGTGGATAGAGCACGGTCAGTAAGTTAGACAGTAGTTATAGTCCAAGAAATATAGTGTGAAAATAAATGTATATATAGACAAGTAGTTATTGGTGTAACTAAATAAGTGAAAATAAATCGAACTCAGTTTTAATATAAATTCCCGTTATATTGGTGTCAGTGTGGAATCAGTGAATGATTCTAAAATTGGACAGACTTTAAGAGACTGCGTTTTCGTCCAGATTTGAGTGGTTTTGAGACTTTTGTTAGATTTAAGTTTAAGTTTAAGACACTTTTGTTCGTTTTCGTGTTGGTTTAAAGACTTTTTGTTCATTTTTGTGTTAGTGTGAAGACTCTTTAGTTTGTTTTCGTGTGAAGACTTTTCGTTTGTTTTCGTGTGAATGTGAAGACTTTTCTCGTATTTGTGTGAAGAATTTTGTTCGTTTTCGTGTCGAAGGCTTTAAAACTGTATTGACTAATTGAGTCAATAAAGACAATTAAAAATGAAATTAGTGCAGTTAACCGTGAAACAACTAAAAGAACAGTTGGTGGAGCGAGATTGTGATGATTCCGGTAATAAAGCGACCCTCCAGAAACGATTAAGGGACACTCTGATTGATAATGGAGAAGATCCTGATATGTTCGAGTTCCACTCTCCGGAAGAACTGTTTTCGAAAAAGTTTGAGAAAATTTCTAGAAATAATAATGAAAAATTCGAAGAAATTTCTAGAAATAATAACGAAAGATTCGATGAAGTAACAAGAACATTTGGTGTACAATTCGATGAAGTCTCGAAAAAGTCTGAAGACATTTCTAGAAATAATAATGAGAAATTTGAAGAAATTTCTAGAAATAATAACCAAAGATTCGAGGAAGTAACCAGGACATTTGGAGTGAAATTCGATGAAGTCTCGAACAAGTTTGAAGAAGTTTCTAGAACTGTTCAAGATGAAATTGAAGATATTTCGAGTAAAACTGACAAAAGACCTGAAGAAATTTCAAGAGCAGTTGACGAAAAATTTGTCACTACAGAAAAGAAAATGGAGCTACTACAATAGAAAATCAAGACATTGGAAATGGCAGTTGAGAATGGTCACTGCAGTGTACAAAAAGATGAAAATGCGAGCCAGACCTTCAAAGGCGAAGATATTGGGGATTTAGCCGCAGGTAGTATGAGAGTTAAGCTACCAAATTTTGATGGAAAGTGCTCTTGGTAAACCTATCAAAGGCAATTTGAAGCAGTGGCAATGGCTAACCAGTGGACCGAAGAACAGAAAGCTGTGTCCTTAAATGCTGCTTTACGAGGTGATGCAGCAGACATCCTAAGGTCTATTCCAGCTGGCCAAGCAAACTACCATGTCTTGCTTTCTAAATTGGAGAATCGGTATGGAGACATTCATCTTCTGCAAGTATACAAAGCACAATTACGATCTCGGGTGCAACATGCAAATGAGAGTCTGCAAGAATTTGAGGGGGAGGTAGCTCGTATTGTGCGGCTAGCATATCCTACAGCTGCCGATAGCTTCCTTGATGAAATAACAGTGGACACATTTGTAAATGGATTGAGGGAGAGCGAGCTGCAGAAGGCGTTGAAGCTGGCCTGACCAAAATTGCTAGAGGAAGCACTAGCATGAAGCCGCTAGCCAAACTTCCCGAGGGCACCGTGTTAGAGCAATCGAAGAAGAAGACCAGTCCGATCGAGAGCCCCTGTTAGAAATGATAAGGAAGCTAGTTACGGGGGCGCAATCAAAGAAGAGAGAGCCAAGGTGTTGGAACTGTGGCGAGCTAGGACACGTACGCCGCAGTTGTAAGAAGAAGGTTGCACAGTCGGAAAACTAGAATGGGTCGAGATGAGGGGGCAATCGTCGACCTGCAGAAATAGTGCCCCATTAATTACAGTCAATGTGTCATCTTCTGGCGGTGCCTTGAGTTTATACATCGATGGTCGAATCAATGGAGAAGACAGAACACTGCTAATAGACACCGGTGCAACAAGAACAATAGCCAGGCCAGAGCTCATCACGGATCATTCCCGGATACTACCAACAAAGGTCCAACTTAGAACAGCGACTGGAGAGAAAATAAGAACACATGGTGAAGCGAGCATGACCATCAGCATTGGCAAGATCACCACCAAGCACAGAGTTTTAATCGCTGACATATCTAACCAATTTATTTTGGGAATGGACCTTTTGAAGAAGCTTGGAGCTGTGTTGGATTTCAAAAATGGTGTCTTGAAGGTCGAGAATGAAGAACTGCCCTTTCACAAGGATAACGAAGATGTTGTCCGATTGATAACGACTAGTGACGTAATAATACCCGGCTATAGTGAAAAAATATTGATGACCAATCCGGACGGAAACTGCAAACCTGGAAGTCTGAGACTGGTAAAAGAAATGAATAATAAGGAATTTCTGACAGCTAAAACTCTTGTTCGAGTAGGGGATGTCGTTCCTGTCAGAGTAATGAATTTAAAGCAGAGCCCCATCAAGTTGAGCAAGGGAAGTATGCTTGGAAATTATGTTCCTGTATCAGCGATATGCTTTGTAGGAACGATTAGTAAACCATCCAGGACCAGATATTCGAAAGAGCAGATTTATGTGGTCATCAAGTCTGTCCAGGACTTAGACGAGAAACAATTATGAAAAGTGAGAGATATGCTTGTGGAATTTCAGGACGTATTTGCGATGGAAGAAGAATACAATACAGGTAAAACAAGTATAGTGACTCACAAGATAAACACGGGGAACGCTCAGCCAATAAGACAGCAGCCAAGAAGACTTCCACTGGCCAAAAGAGATGAAGCCGAGAAAATGATTCAAGAAATGAGCAAACAAGGAGTCATTGAGCCATCAAATAGTCCATGGACCTCGCCAGTAGTGCTCGTGAAGAAAAAGGATGGTTCTACAAGATTCTGTGTAGATTACCGTCTTCTGAAATCAGTCACTAAGAAAGATAGTTATCTGTTACCCAGAATAGATGACACCCTAGATACTATCTCTGGATCATGATGGTTTTCTACACTAGATCTGAAAAGTGGATACTGGCAAGTTGGAATGGATTCCGCAGATCGAGAGAAGACTGCTTTCTCGATAGGATCAGGGCTCTGGCAATTCACTGTGATGCCGTATGGACTATGCAATTCTCCCGCTACATTTGAGAGGCTCATGGAAGCAGTTTTGAGAGGACGGACATGGCAAAAAACCTGCCTAGTGTATTTGGATGACGTAATCGTGGTGGGAAAATCATTTGAGGAACACTCGAAGAAAAGATAACAGCCATTAAGGAATGGCCTATTCCCAAGAACAAGCATGAGATTAGAAGTTTTCTGGGCTTGTGTACCTACTACCGACGGTTTGTGAAAGGTTTTGCCAACATCGCTAAGCCTCTAACTAAACTAACAGAAGAAGGCAAATAATATTCCTGGAATGATGAGTGTCAGAGAGCTTTCGAACAACTGCAAGAAGCTCTTATCAGCGCACCAATTTTGGGCTATCCGAGGCATGACGGAAAATTCGTGTTGGACACAGATGCCACAGAGGGTGCTGTCCTCACGCAGATTCAAGATGGGCAGGAGAAAGTGATTGCCTACGTCAGCAAGGTTTTGTCAAAATCGGAGAGGAATTATTGCGTTACCAGAAGGGAACTTTTGGGAGTAGTGAAAGCCTGCGAACACTTCCATAAGTATTTGTATGGTCGCCGGTTTCTAGTTAGAACTGACCATGCAGCGTTGAAGTGGCTCCTGCAATTCCGTAATCCTGAAGGGCAAGTGGCAAGATGGTTAGAACGTCTTCAGGAATATGACTATGACATCGAGCACAGGGCAGGAAAAGTTCATGGAAACGCAGATGCCTTATCCAGAAGACCGTGCAACTATAACTGCACCCACTGCTCGAAGATGGAAGAGAAGCTTTGCCCTATACGACGAACGACCGTAGAGAATGAGGAGTGGCAGCCCAAACAAATGAAACTGGCCCAAGAGAATGACCCATGTTTGAGAGTGGTCTTGGAGTGGATGCGCCTTAAGGAGAGGCCACCTTGGTAGGATATAAGCTTACCAAGCCCTGAAGTGAAAGCATATTGGAGCCAATGGGACTCTCTTGTGTTAAGAGATGATCTGCTGTATAGAACCTTTGAGTCTGAAGATGGCACAGAATCCAGATTTCAACTAGTTGTGCCGAGAAGCAAAGTGCCGGAGGTACTACGTCAGCTACATGATGGCGCCTCGGGTGGACATTTTGGTATCACTAAGACTTTGCAGAAGGTTCGAGAGCGATTCTATTGGGTGAATTGCAAAGAAGATGTGAGACAGTGGTGCCGTAAGTGTGAAGTGTGTGCAGCCAGCAATGGACCACTTGGTAGAAAGCGGGCACCTATGAGGCAGTATAAAGTTGGGAGTCCCATGGAGCGAGTTGCTGTGGATATTGCGGGGCCATTTCCTGAAACTGACAATGGAAATAAGTATATCCTGGTAGCTATTGATTATTTCACAAAGTGGACAGAGGCGTACGCAATTCCTAACCAGGAAGCATCGACCGTCGCCGAGGTGTTGGTGAAGGAATTATTTTTACGTTTTGGCGTTCTTCTTGAAATCCATTCAGATCAAGGAAGAAACTTCGAGTCAGCCCAGTTCCAAGATGTGTGCATACTAATAGATGCGAACAAGACCAGAACGACCCCTTTGCATCCTCAATCGGACGGAATGGTAGAGAGGATGAACCGAACTATGGGCAAGCACCTCTCTAAGGTTGTCTCAGAACATCAGCGAGATTGGGACCAGTACATCCATTTGTTCCTGATGGCCTATCGGGCGGCTGTGAATGAAACGACTGGTCAGACTCCTGCTAGTTTAATGTTGGGGCGTGAGTTACGCCTACTCTGTGACCTGGAATTTGGCCGTAGACCTACGGTGGACCGTATCGCAGGAGAAGGATATGTCGACCAACTGAGAGCCAGAATGGATAACGTCCATGAGTTAGCATGACAGAACATCCAGCTTGCCAGTGATCGAATGAAGCACCACTACAATATTCGATCAGCTGATGGAGTCTTCAACGTGGGGGACCTTGTTTGGCTGTATAATCCCCAACGACGTCGAGGCCTTTGTCCCAAACTCCAAAAGCAATGGGAAGGGCCATATGAAATTATGAAGAGGATAAATGACGTCATCTATCGTATCCGAAAGTTACCAAGGGGAAAACCTAGAGTGGTGCACATAAACCGACTTGCACCATACGCTGGATCGAACAACCAGGAGGAAGCACGAGTGGCTCTTCAAGAAAAGAACGTTGAAGAGCGAAATGTCAGTTTCAACGACTTCATGTCCAACTACGCAGATCGGAAGAAGGTCAGACTCGGTGTGACCGTTGAGGTTCAACAAGACCTTTTCAAACTACCAGCCGACGTTTCTATTGCCCATTGTGTAGCGGAGGATCTACGTATGGGCCGAGGTATTGCTCTGGTGTTTAAAAGGACCAAGAGTAGGAAACGTTCTGCGACTAGCAGAGGGTAATCGGAACCTCTTCTATTTGGTTACGAAAAAGATGTCTAGAGGAAAACCCACTTACAAGGACATCTGGCA
Source organism: Crioceris asparagi (assembly GCA_958507055.1). Classification (NCBI taxonomy): domain Eukaryota; kingdom Metazoa; phylum Arthropoda; class Insecta; order Coleoptera; family Chrysomelidae; genus Crioceris; species Crioceris asparagi. The sequence continues at coordinate 51,803,992 of OY293829.1, read as the reverse complement.
TGCACTGAAGAGCCTAAGGAATGAAGTCAGGAATTATGACATCAAGAAGTTGGGTCTTCCGAAAATAGGCTGCGGGTTGGACTAGCTAGATTGGAAGATTGTAAGGAGCATGATCGAATACATCTTCCAGGACGCTGGTGTGCAAATTACCGTGTGTTGCTTCAATCCAAAAGGAGTGTACTCGGGAAAGACGATAGACTGTTACTTCTTCAACAAGGGTGTTTGCCTGCAGATTCCGCCATGGAACGGAAATCCAGCAAGGTACTACAAAGGATGATTCTGATCGGGACAGGAGGGGGCAGTGTAACGTGAAGACTTACCCGAATAATAAACTACACTCACAAATGAACTATACACACACGGAAAACACGGGAGACATCAGAAGGCAACGAGAATAAGTCCTGGTCTATTCTCGAAGCCATATATTGAGAAATAACCTCCGGAAACAACGAAAACAAACACTGGAGTTTTTTAGGTTAGATATATAAGGCTGATGGCATAGACTGGATAGTTAGTGAGTAATAGATAGTTTCTCATAGAGCACGGTCAGTAAGTTAGACAGTAGTTATAGTCCAAGAAATATAGCGTGAATATAAATGTATATATAGACAAGTAGTTATTGGTGTAAATAAATAAGTGAAAATAAATCGAACTCAGTTTTGATATAAATTCCCGTTACAATAGTAATTTCCTGATAAAATTTTCCTTAAAACATATGTTATTTGTTAAGGCTTATCTGAGCAGAAGTTCTAGCGATGTGACTAAAAGTTTATATGATAAATATCACATCCGGTGTTTTCAATAATACATGTATTTAAATGGTAAAATGGATCATTTTAGCTGAAAAAATTGCATTGTTTCTTATGGAAAATACCCACAAATTAGCTGTTTTAGGAGGTCTTTTAGAAACATCTATCGATAAGACTTTAGCGCATTTATCTTCATTCGTATGTTGTATTATCGCGTTGTTATGTAAATAGGTTCTTGTTTTGTGTTGTAATGGTAGATACCTGAAAGCAGTATTTTTTATCAGGTGAGCTTTTATATTCATTATTTGTAAATTGTAAAATTGTTCTTCTTTAAGTAAATATCAAATTTATTTTTTCTATTTTGGAAATTATCATTTAGTTATATTGATGATATTGAAAACCAGTTTAAGCCGTATGGGCACTAGAGAGTATCATACTGATTCGATCGATACATAATAACACGGATATAGCAGTGTACGTTATATTTAATGAAAATTATGAATAGTAGATCTGGTCAGATGGGCACTAAGAATATATCGGCTATTATTGATTCGATGGAGACGTAATAAACTGACAGCAAAACTACCGTAGACGTTATATTAAATGAAAAATCATGGATAGTAGATCTGGCCAAAAGGGCACTAAAGGTCATCTTCGCTATTGACTCGATCGAGACGGGATAAAAACTATCATATTTCAGAATTTGCGTAGATGATAATTATAATTCAAGAAATAGTTCAAGCCATAGGGGCATTAACGACTATCTTCGTTATTACTGGTTCGATCGACATGGAATAAAAAGTGACATATAGCAAAACTGGCGTAAACGTTATATTTAACGAAAAATCATGGATAGAAAATCTGACCAAAAAGGCACTAAAAGCTATCTTTGCTATTGGTTCGATCGAGACGGGATAAAAACTATCACATTTCAGATTTGGCGTAGAAGATACAAACCCAAATGATACTTTAACAAAGAAAGTAAGAACAATCAACCAACGAATAAAGAATTGGCAAAATCAACAAAGAATTGCAATATGTAGAAAGGAAGAAAATTGTAAAGTAGAAATTGCATGAAAGTAACAGGCGATTACCAAAACTATATGAATGTTAACATTTTGAAAACTAGCAAATATCCAGAATATAGACTTTGTCTGTCATACAATGAAAACCACCTATGAAGCCTTAAAAGAAGTACCTGGTAAAAACAACATCCACATCATATAAAAATCGCTGCTGTTACTACCCATATAGTACGAAAATATGAATGAAAAACATGAAACAAATACTCTACGTGAATGGTGTACACACACAGACTCTCCTACCAATCACCTGTCACCACAGCAACAGGGACCTGTATGCTATTTATCCACTCCTTGGATAAGAAGCCTTACTCCCCAATTGACCAATATTATCATGGAGGTCTTGAGTAATTGCAAAATAGCTAAAAGAAACGTCAATTTATTAGGCCAACATTTTTCCATTATTAAAGATAAAATACCTACCGAAAAAAAGCGTAATGTCATATATGTTATTCCATGTCATGATTACGATCTTGTGTACATTGGCGAAACACAGAGGCTACTAAAAAATAGAATCACTGCACATAATAGTGATTATAGGAACGCACAAACAAAAAAATGTACCTTAGCAAAACATGCAAATGAAAAACGGCATACTCCCCATTTTGAAGGTGTTTCAATTCTTGTAAGTAAATCTAGCGCAACTAAAAGAAAAATACATGAAATGATTGAAATTACCAAATATCCTAAAGCAATGAATGCATGTACCGATGTTGGTGGACTTAGCTCTATTTATTCTTACGTGATTTCAAGATACTGCACTAATAACACAACATAAACAATCAGAATTCAACGTAGGTTATGAGTGTATTGAAGCCTGCATATATCATGAAACTAACAAAGTTTGTGGGTGTTGAGATCCTTGACTTAGGTACCGTCATGTGTCACTGTTCAATTTGCTATCTTTTTGTTTTGAGTATTCTTAAATTTCCCCCCTTTTTTCGAACAACAATAACGTTACAATGTTAAAAAACTTTTGGAATATTTTCTCATACATTACACTGTTTTGAGCCTCCTTCAGAAAGGGTAATTGATCCATAGATTTAGTTATAATATCACCACCAGCTATGTAGCACACCTTCACTTCCATTTATATAATTTTAAACGTTTTTATTTTGATTTCAATCTGTTTGTGATGTAAGTTGTATTTAATTGTAATTATGAGTGATAATCCTTTCATAGTTACAGAAAAAAATGGACAAATATAACTAAATGATATGAGAATATAATTAGCCTATACCTACATATAGATCTAGGTACATATTATATTCACACATATATTTCAATTTTAAGAAATATTTTGAGAAAAATTATTAAATTTATTATTATAGAGATTTAATATATAAGAATAAATAGAACTAAGTCCATTAATATCTGAACGTTTATTCATAGTATTATTATGTTTTTTAATATTTATCATTTCTAAGAAACCACGTTTAAAATATTTTTTTTCAGAACATAGAGCAATAGTATTATCAGAATCAATACTATGTTTTTTATTGATGGCATGTTCAGCCAAGGCACAAGATTTCTTATTACATCTTATATCACTTTTATCAATTTTATCTAAATTCACGAATGTAAGTACTTTAATTAATAATTAATTATGTGGTAAAGAAAATTTGTAACGATTTTTAGTTTGTCCCGACGAAGAGAATAAACAATCTCGAAAGCTTGGCATAATCCAAATAATTTTATTTATTAAATGAATGCATCCCCAACAAAAATCTATTTTATCAAATAATAAACCAGTCAAGAATTCAGAATCAAATATATATATATATATATATATATATATATATATATATATAAATGCGTGGATGATAATTGCTTAATGATTATAATAAAGAATTCGGAATAATTGGGGAAGGCAGCAAAAAATAAAGTAGACTCTTGTAACTTTAATCTTAGCTTTCGGAATATATTTTATTCCATCATCAGGGAAACTATAAATAAAACAGTTATATTTAGAAAGAAGTTCTTCAGTTCCTTTTTTTATAACAACGTTACTTACGTTAACTGAGGTTGATTATTTTGATTATTTTGATTTAAGTAATTTTGTTTTATTTATTATTTTTCAAAGTAAACGATAAAAAACAGTAAATGTATCACAAAAACAATTTATACCAAGACTATATAATTAGTTAAAAGAATAAACAGTTTTTTGATGTATCCTTTAGGAAAATAAGAAATAATCAGCAATCAGCACAAAAGTAAATAAATACAAATTCAATACAAAGTAAATAAGAGTACCTATATTAGTATGTTCTCTTATTAATAGTTTCATTATCCTGAAAAATATAAGCCATTTCCATAAACTTCCACTTAGTAAGATTTTCCTCGCGGGAAAGAATTTTCACTGCTTCATAATCCATTTTATGCCGTAGACCACTAACATGTGCTAGAGCACATCTCTCTGGGTACAAGTTACTATCACTTTTGTGACTTGCAATTCGACCCTTGATTGGCCTACTTGTCTCACCAATATAATTTTGTCCACAGTCTTTACAGGTAATACAATATACTACATCAGATATGGATGAGATAGGAGTTTTATCCTTATGTTTTGAGAAATATCAAGTTTTATTAGCAAATTTCATATTTTCAATATTTTTATTAAAGATTTTCGCTAGCTTAGGAGTGATGTCTTTGATATATGGCAATGATGCAAAAACAGTTGTTGTAGTATTGGACGGTTCATTGTTCAGCTCTCTTATGGAATGAGAGTTAAAAAGAAAATAGTTCAATAATGATCGGGGGTATGCATTATCTAAAAATAAATTATATAATATTTTTAGATTTTTTTGGTGAAACTGATGACCCGAAATTAAGGTATCTACCCGAACTTATCGGTTTTCTGTACTAACCAATAACAATTATATTGTTCTCTTTCCGAATCAGTTTAATGTCAAGGAAAGGGACTGAATGTCAGTGTCTTCAGTTTCAATGGTGAACTGAATATCCGGATTGTAACTGTTAAATATATCTAAAGTTTCGTAGGCTCTTTCTTCTGGAAATGATATTATAATATCATCAAAACATTTTTTTACATAAAAAGGATTGTATGGAAGTACTTGGATGACGATATCTAATAAATCATCCCTTACGTAGTTAGCAATTTTGGGTTTAGGATAATGAAAACTCTTTTTCAATTAACAAAGTTTCGATGGCGGTGGCTATCTTTTTCAAGGCTATATTCACAAAATAAAATTACAAAATCGTAACTACTTAAAAAAGAAGAAACATTAAGAAAAAGAAGAATTAAAACATTTAGAAGATAAATTTCACTTACTTTGATTTGAGTATTAATTAAGTGGGTACATTGTAGGAATGTATTTATTTCTTTGGATGTCAGAACCTAAGCCAAATTCTACTTAATTATTTAATATTGATATTTAATGAATTAATAATACTTTCATGGAAAAAATCATTGTACCTGAGCTCACAGAATTCTTAATACAAAACCAGACAATCCCTCCTAGTCAGCAAGGATTTCTTCTTCAACGCTCCACGATGACAAACCTCCTAGAATATTTTAACAACTGTACCGAGGAATTTGACAATGGTCACCCTGTGGTTATTATCTATTTGGATCAAGAGAAAGCCTTTGACAAGTTGCCCTTTAGAAGCCTTACCTTCAAGATGGAACATTTCGGGGAGAGGGGAGCTCTCCCTCTGTTCCAGGTCCAGGTCAGAGTAAATGGTGTATTTTCAACATCAAATGAAGTGCACAGTGTATTACCCCAAGGGTAAGTAATCGGACCACTGCTTTTTATTCTATACATAAGTGACTTGAGCCAGCACATACAAACAAATACCTCTTTCCTCGCCGACGACACCAAACTTTACTGAAATACCGTCTTAGACCTAGCAAATTTCATCAAGGACATAACAACAATTGAATCCTGAACCGAGACTTGGTTGCTTAAGCTTAATAGGGAGAAATGCACTATGTAGGAGAAAAAAACCCACACAACACATACACCCTGTATGGAACGCAACCGAAAAGTTTGGCGGAGCAAAAAGACCTTGGAGTGATAATACGGGCAGACTTTAATTGGGAAACGCAAATAAATCCAATTGTAAAAATGGTAACTCACTCATGTACCTAATACAAAAAGCATTTTCTAAAAAATCACCAGAATAAATAAATACGATCTACAAAACATATGTTAGACCCAAGCTTGAGTATGCTTATGCAGTGTAGAATCCCTACTACTCCAAGGACATAGAGGAAAGAGTCCAGAGAAGGTTTACCTGGATTCCAACAGCTCTAGTGAACTACTGTGATGACTTTATATATATATATAAATTTCTTTACCTTAAATACTAACGAACTCAGAGGATACTCAAAAAGTTAAAAAAGGAGAAAAATTTGTGCCTAGTGAGTAAAAACTTCTTATCAAATCGTGTAGTGTACAGGTGGAATGCCCTCAATGAAGAAACCATCCTAGCCCCAAATAAGAACATCTTCAAGAACAGGCTTAAACTTGGAAACAATAAATGGCACTATGGTGCACTAACTTTAGGACCATCTCTTAGTTCACTCACAACTAAACAAACAAACAACTGTCCAATGTGTTAGTGTGTGTCCGAACGCGCGTACCTTAACTGTTAACTGCTACATGTGATAGAATGAACAAGGTCAAGGACAAAATAAATTGAAAAATCTTATAATAATAGAAACCAAAGACATGTGAACCCAAGAGCAATGGTCTCATCGGCTTATCCGCTTACTACTATTAAACATAATATTATTATTAATAAAATCGGTCCATCCTTCCAATCTTGGCACAGAAAGACAGACAGACAAATGATTTTTCTACCGAGGGACCTTTAAAAAGTAATTATCTGTTGAAAACCGGATACTGAAATTTTTACAGAAATTCAATACTTTCCTCACTATGCTACATAGAGCAGCGATAAACAAGTAAAAAAAAGCACCCCAAAGCATATGTCTTCACATAAGTCGGTCAATTTTCGTATATTTCCCACAATTCTTCGGAGCCGTCCATTCTATGATAATGTAAGAAGAATATTTGAATCAGGTACTTACAATAAGGTCATTCATTTGATATTTCACATGATGTGGTTTAAGAATCCTATTTAGGTACCATATTCCAACTTTCTCAGATTAGCAGATCCTGAGAAAATAGGCTATGGCAGTCGGATAGACCTATAAACATTAGATTTATCCTATAATATTATCGAATATACGAAAAGCTGAAAGGGACTAAATATGTGCAACTACATTTTATATTTTGCTTTCAAATAAAGAATTATGTATTCCAGTATGCTTTGAAAGATACCCTAAAAGATACCTATCAATCAAATAATGGAGAATATTGGATAATTCTTTTAAAAAATTCGCATGGAGTCAGACACAAACAGTTTTATAATATTACATTTCTCTCAGTTTAAGTTACATGATATTTGAATTATTCTCTTCAAGTAATTCAGTTAGCTCCTATACTAAAGTTTTCATGATGAATAGTGAACAGAAGACATGGAATCGCATTACTCGCGCCATCCAGATTTCACACATACACCCTGAAGTCTTTCTGGTAAGAGAGTATGCAGCCACCGTCGTCAACAGACGGATGAAAAATTACAAGAACAAATTACGCCGGCAGACATTCCATTGTTTGAGTTTTCAGACATAGAGTTTTTGTTACAACGGCTGCTGGCTTGATGGAGCTTGACGGCGATGGAGGCTCTGGCGAAATCCAGGCAACTTTAGTGAATACCTACATATTTTGTTTGAGATTCATTCTAAATGTGTTTATAAACATCTTCAGAATTTTTTATAAAATGAGGAGAATAGTATGTTTTTTCTGTGACGGAAAAAAAGTTTGACATTTTATCTCTGTTGACAGGTGACAAAGTATCACTTTTTTCCAGGGTAGATATATATATATATATATATATATATATATATATATATATATATATATATATATATATATATATATATACATAAATATCAATCAAAACTCAGAATTAAACTGAGAGATATTTCATTACTTTAAAGGTTTCTTTAGCAACGCATGTCTAATTGTCGCCTACCACTTTAAAACTTCAAATTTTACTTCGATAATCTTCTGACTTTAACACATTGTAATATTTTTTCAATGTTAAATCATCGTTTTTCCCGTCACAGAAAAAATAGTGTATTATACACAGGAAAAATATTAGATTTTGAAATCTAGTACTTTTTTCCCTTCTATAATAAATAACTATTTCTGGTCGTAAAAATGTATTGTAAGATTATATTGACTAAAAGCTATTTTATATTTAGGGACCCCGTACGAAATTCCACTCCATAAGAGCGCTTATTACTTTGTAAATGAAAGTCCAAAAGAAAAAAAAAAGAAATTTGATAAGAGAGACTTAATTCAAATTTAGCTAATTTTCGATATATGTATTTTGAAATCCTTATCGACCGTCTCCCGAGAGCTGCCGTCAATTGTTTACTAAATCTGTTAACATACATTTGTTGTCTGACTGCATGTCCTACATTTTCTATCGCAATATTATTATTGATTTGAAATAGTTTTTCTATGTAAAACTAACTTTAAATAAGATATTTGATAATTATTATAAGATAATTTAGTTTGAAGTAAGAATATTTTGGCAAACTGTCCAGAAATAGTGCAAATGCATTGTAGGGTGCCTTTGAAGTTGATGTGAAGCATTACATATGTGAATTGAAATATAAATTTTTAAGATTGATTCCTTATTCTTATTTGTGAAAAATAGGATAAAGTATTATTCTTTTTATTATGGGCATGGTAAAAAATCCAATGAGCTTAGGTTCAGACTATGATGCCTAAGGCACACAGCAACTCTGATACACGACCCAACGGCCAATCTAGGCGTTTTCCATCATCATTTCCAATGAGAACAACTTCTCCCAATCTAATCTGTGGGCTAGATTTCTTATTTTGTTTGTTTTTGTTTCTTTAGCTGACCTAAATATTCATTGACATATCTTTGCCTTAAATGTTCTCTAACTTTATCCTGATGCAAAACTCTTTTGCACAGTGAAGCCTTATCTACACCTAGGTCAGATACCCCATTATCTGGTAAATCTCGCAGAAACATCATAGGGGTTAAAGGTTCCATTTCATTGGCATCTGAGGAGATATATGTAAGAGGCCTTGAGTTAATAACTGACTCGCAGTCACATAAAACTGTAATCAACTCTTCAAAACTTAGACAAGCTCGGCCCAAAGTCTTAAGTAAGTAATAGTTGCTTTAATACCCCCACCATGCGCTCAAAAAAGCCGCCCCACTTCGATCCAGTTGGTGGATTAAATTTCCAAGTGATTCGGCGTACGCAACACTCTGCTGTGATTTTATCCCAGTCTAGTTTATTAAAAGCATTGCCCGTTCCCACGAAATTAGTACCATTATCACTGTATATTGTTTTTGTTCGGACTCGTCTAGCTATAAAACGACGTAAAGCTAATAAGAATCTAAGCTAATTAGAAATCGATAAGAATGAGCAAAGTTCAAAATGGAGAGCTCGGTATATAGAGCACGTAAAGAGGTATATCCACACCTTTTGTCCGCCTTTTAAATACAATGGTCCCGCATTTGCTATGATATCTCTTACAGACAACGCACTTTGTTATAGCAGACTTTATAGCGCGGCGTCCACCCAATATCCAAAACTTTTCGCGTAAAACACACATACGTCCTTGAGTACAAACCTGACAGAACCTAATATGTTCATCAAAAATAAGATTAGTCACTATAGATTGTTTAGAAGGTAAGACCACAGGAAAACGAAAATGTTCAGACTCTTTCCTATTACTTACTGGAGATTTTACTCGGATAATCTCAAATTCGTCTTTAAAACAATTAAGTGTGTTTAAACAACGAACATTTTCTCCTTGAAAAGCGTCTTTCTGTATTACTTTAATGACAAATCTCTCAGCTTTTTCTATTTCCTCCATAGTCAATTCACCTTTATGCTTATTTAATGAACTACAAATATTGGGACAAAATCTAAAAATCCATGCAATCATGCAAACAGCTTTCACATATTTTAAAAAGTACAACAAATACAATTCTTCTATAGTCATGTCACAAGAAAAGGTAACCGTTTGGACTCCTTCAACTGTTTTGCAGAGCAACCACGGGACGAAAGATCAGCAACGTTTAAAACTCCTGGAACATAACGCCACATATCCTTGGAGTTGGTTAGACGAATCTCGAGCACTCGATTGTGGACAAAAGTACCCCATTCTTCATTGCGAGCTATCCACGACCACACTGTAGTGGAGTCTGTCCAGAAGAAACATTCAAGGTCTAGCTTTAAATTATTTTTGACCGATTTACAAAGTCTTGCTCCAATGACAGCTGCAAGTAGCTCCAACTTTTAGCAGCCAATAAATGTACAAAAACTGACCATTTTGAACACATCTCAAAAAACGGGGAATATGCGTTCTTGCTGGCGTCACAAAAGGTATGCAGTGATAACTCTTGAGCATCATACGACCCAGCATGTATCCATCGAGGAATTTTAATCTCAAGTAAATGGGGTAGATGTTTTAACCAAGTTACAAAAACCTCCTTAATTCCTTGTTCTACTTCTTTGTCCCAACCAATTTTCTTTTCCCAGTTTTTTTGCAGCAATAACTTGGGTATCAAGGTCGTCGGACTAGTAAAACCAATCGGATCAAATACCTTTTGAGTAACAGACAACATGATCCTTTTTGAAATAGGTTTATCCAACAGACTTTCTAATTCATTAAAAAAACTCCATTGATGTCTAAATTATCATTTTGTGTATCCCAGATTAGTCCAAGTAGTGGTGAAATTTCAGGCATATCACTTGCAATTTCCTGATGAGAATACTCCCACCCTCTAAGGTCAAACAAACCATATGTCATGACTGCGCTGGATTCTCGAATAAAATTTTCCAACGTGTTAGTATTCAGCACACTAGCAACGCAATTATCTACATAGAAACTATCTGCTATCCTTGAAAGAGTTTCTATTGAATAAGGAGTATCATTTTCCTTACATTTATCTATAGCCTGTGAAATATGATATTCAATGCTGGCACCTAACCTAACCTTACAAAAATGGGCTGCTATTCACACCAAAAATGACACGTCGATGACGATAAATTTTCTCATGGTCATCAGAGTCCACCCACAAAAAACGAACGAAGTCCCTGTCATTTGGGTGTATACTTATCTGTAAAAAAGCTTTTCGGATATCAGCAGTCACTCCAATTTTGTTCTGTCTAAATCTAGTTAATATAGCAGGGATTAACTCAATTAAATTTGGACCTTTTTCAAGTCATTGATTTAGTGAAGGCCCTCCTTTTTCTTTAGCTGAGGCATCGAACACTGGTCTGATCCTGGTGGTGCTACCTTCTTTAACAACTGGTCTACGGGGTAGATAATGGGCGTTCACTACCACAACACTCAGATGGCACCTCCTCAATAATTCCTTCCTCAAGCCATTCAGTAAAAACTTGGTTATAAGCCATTAAAAAAAACATTGTTATTTAATTTTTTAACAGTTCCTTCTAGGCGTCTTTTGGCTACACCATAGTTGCTAGGCAATGGTGGGTGTCCCTCTAAACAAGGAAGTCTAATTTCATACCTGCCTTCTTGGTCCACCTTTACAATATCTAGAAAAAGATTTTTGGCTACCAAAGCTGTCTGCTCTTGTGTTTTTTGTTCTAAGGGATCGGTTATACCTAATGTATCCAGTTGCCATAAGTGAGTAAGTGAGGCGTCGTTAACAAACAAAGATATAGCGGACAGGGTCGTATTATTAGTTTCTTTTAAAGGAATTCGGCCCATTAATGTCCAGTCCAAAAGTGTTTCAATGGCTACCAAATTAGGGCTCAAAATATGACTTTTACCAGTATAAAATCTACCAGCAATGTCAGATCCAATCAAAAGCTCAATAGGTGTAGTATCTTTAGTATCGAAGAGCTGAATATGAAGTTTCCTTAATTCATCCACCCAGGGTCTATTAAAAACTGGCGAAACCTCTCCACACATCGTAGGCTGGGATAAAGCTTCAATGGTACAGCCATATTTATCATTACTCAGCTTCACCTCATAGCATTCATGACTCTGCTCACAAGTAGCTCTTCTAAATAAACAATGTAATATCTTACATTGGCGTTCTGATGAGTAGCCTAACAGCTCTGTCGTATTTTTAACAATATAAGTATTTGGAGAACCTGTATCGATCAAGGCACACATACTGCGAGTGCCATTAGGACTATGTATTGTGACCCGTAAGGTTTGTAAAAAGAAAAACGAACCAGAACCATTGGTACAAGAAAGCATTTCTGAAGATTTATGTACAGTTTTATCCTTTTGATCTCCTTCCGGGCCATCTCCAAATCTGGGCACATTAAAGTTACATGAGATTTGCTACACACAATACATTTTAAACGCCCTCGACATTTTCTAGCTGAATAACCGATTTCTAAACATTTAAAAAGAGCTTTCTTTAAATTTAAAATAGACCTCTTTTTCCACTCTCATGTACATTTTCACAAAAAATACATTTTAAATTTTCAGTAACTTTTTCATGATTAATTAAGCTAGTAGCAGTGGGAATATGACCTTGACCTGAAACCTCTGGTATCTTCTGTCTAGTGTCACTCATATTATGGCCTTGAGGGCTGCCTGGAATGCGACCCGCATGCAACCCAAAACCCTCAGTATCCAAGGAAATTCTTTGTTCATTTTCAACCTCGCTTCGATGAGACTGCATAAGATTATTCAGCTTATTTTTCTAAGAAGGCTCCTCGGTGATTTCAGTACCCGTGCTCTGGAGTGCAGATGATGGCAAACACGACTCAATCAGTGGGCATAACATAGATGAACAACCGCTTGAAGTGATGCCTAAAGTCTCTAGGGCACGTAACTCAGTCTCTATACCGTCATATAGCATCGACAAATCAATTTTTCCTCTAGAAAGAGCATTATTTATAATAAGTTTTAAAAGTTTACGTACGTACACCTCTACCTGTAAGTCCTCACGAACAAATCGCGATTTTAAAGAGTCCACAATTTTATAACAGTTTTTGCCAACAGCAGGAAAACTTCCAACAAGCTGTCTAGCTCTACTAGAAGGCACAGTGGCTTGGATTGAATATTCTACTTTATCGTTTAAGTCTATGTCAGGATCATCATGCACTTTACTAAACTGCGACCAAAACGAAAGCCAGTCTTTGATATTAACGTCTAAAGTCTTACATGCTATCGGGGGTAATTTAAATCTGTCGTTGGTAGTGTTACCTTTCTCCGACATTCAGCAAAATAGTGTGCAGCTGTTCATATAGTACCTTAAGTTTCTCCGATTTTTCCGATAACAGCACACATAACACTTTAATGTCACTAAGATCAGCATTTTGAGCAATCAGCTGAGCAGCTGATTGCTAGAGCTAGCTCTTTGCTATTTCTTGTAAATAATGTACGATGCACCTTTCTATTTTTCTTAATGGTCTCCATACTTTGACGTATTTACCGATTATCTATCCAGGTAAAAGGCAGGAAAGTCTCTATTAAAAAATAATCTGCCGAAAACAAGCTGAAAAATTATCCCTGGTAGCAGAAGCCAAACAATAATAAAGACGACAACAAACTGTTTTTAAATAGAATGGGCACACGATTACCGATCAAGTCCAGGAGAAACGCACCACCTACCAGTTTGTTTACGAACTAGCATAAATCCAGAAAAATACCTGGGCCAAACGCATTCAAAACACTCACGATTACCGATAAAAGTTCAGGCAAAAAGTTTGTCCAAAAATAAACTGTCAATAATACGTGCAGTATTATTGACAGTTTATTTTGTACTGTATACTGTATAAATCGCGGGCACCAAAAGTTTTTATTAGGAAAAATGATACAGTCCTGTCACGGTCGCCACTTAATGTTGGATCCTAATCTACCAACATTATCACACCACAAAACTACCCGTTTCAGCAGTGTGACTCAACAAGGAATAAATACTGATTTAAATTTTACAGTACTTTATTCGTACACATTCTTCTTTATAAAACATTAAAAATTGACTAACTGTCACAAAAAATAATAATAATTCTGCTTGTCGTTATATCGAAAAGCCGGCTACCCCGCGCTGTTTCCAAATGAGGGTGGAAAGACAAAAACAAAAATGTTGCCAATTTTACATTAATTACAGTAAATTAACAAAACGTTAAAATGAAATTGAATTGAATAGATGTCTGACAGTTACCACCCATCGACTTTGGTTATTGACAAATCATTTGAACAGGTAGGTATCTCCGAAAATTAAATAATTACTAATCACATTGAAAATTCAGAATCAGAATAGTGTAACACCACCGTAGAGTGACACCGCCTTAAGGACCATAGTGTGATACCACCTTGACGTTCATTCGAGGAGTGACAATTGACACTTGAACGATGCGATACTATCTCTCAATGGTAGCCTAAATGGTCTCGTAATAAAACCGCATTTTGTGTGGTTTTCAATAATAATAGTAATAAAGTATCAGTCTTGAACATCTGCAATAAGTGTTGTGCATAATACAAGCTACTCGAAAACCCACAAACGTTGTCCTATTCCTTTCGCTACGCCACCCTATCGACCCAAGCCAACCACCACATCTGACGCCCAACTTACGGCCATAGCAAAAGGACTATTATTAATTGTTGTGATCTGAGTTTGTCGTGTTCCAGTAAGTTTTTCACAACTCAGTGTAAGTACAAGCTTTTATTTCAATTAATTATTGCAAAAAACAACCTAACTTTCTCGCTAGTTGGCGCCAATACCAGTCGGTATCTCGTTTCGCGGTCCATTCGATTGCGCAGTTGCCGGATTTCAGTTATCTAGATATTTCCTTATTTTTACAATAGTTAAATTTTGTTTTGCAATTCATTAAGATTGCGCTGCAGTTTGATTATTTTGTTGTCGGTAGGCTTTTAACAATTTAGTTTATATATTGGATTATTGTAACGCATCTGTATGTCCAATAAAAGACGAGTGCTACTTAGCCAGTTGAATTCAGATCCGAACGTTGATATAGATCCCGAGATGGCAAATGTAACACTGTCACAGGAACAATTTCAAACCTTACTTGACAGCATGAGGCCGGTTGTGGTTAACAATCAATCTCCGAATGTACCTCAGGCGCAGGCCGCAGGTAATTTCTCTAGATGTAACAGTAGATTTTCAGGTACTAAGGATGCAGACGTTGAAGCTTTTATTGACGCGATAAATGTTTACAAAGAATGTTTACAACTTACAAAATGTTTGTGTAATATCACTGGACATTGCGAAATCAAGCAACACATGTATTCGCGAAGAATAGTGAACAGATCCTCAAGTAAAGAAAATAATTGACTGTCTCGAATCTGACAACCCGGAGTTAGTTGACTTTGGCCGATATACTGATCGAGGTTAAGTTATGAATCAAGGCGTACTCTATCGCTATAATCAAGATATTGAATCAGAAGAGGCTCAATTAGTAGTTCCACAAGTTAAAGTGGCAGAAATCCTAAAGGAATGTCACGATATACCCCTCGCTGGACATTACGGAATCGAGAAAAACATTCAGAGAATAATTCTTCGTTATTACTGGCCCACCATGTAAGACGTGACAAACCATATTAAGAAGTGCCTCGACTGCCTGAAGTTTAAACCAACCAATTTGAGACCTGCCGGATTAACACAGACACCGGTATTGGCTCAACGCTTTGAGTGAATTGCTATTGACTTGGTAGGTCCACTACCCGCAACAAATCGTGGAAATTGCTAGATATTTGAAGTATTTCCTTTAAAGCACGCCACCGGGGATGAATGCGCCAGGGTACTGATGGATGAGATATGCCTCCGCTATGGTACACCACGGAGAATCGTGAGTGACAATGGGTAAAGTCAAGCAACAGTTTACCTACTGTCTGGGTATTCCCCAGACTCTTATTCCGGTTTACCACCCTGCTTCAAATCCCGAAGAGAGAAAGAATCGCGATCTGAAAATTCAGCTATCCATATTAGTTCAAATTGATCACACATCATGGGACGAAATGCTGTCAAGTGTTCGGTTTTCCATGAATAGCGTACCTAGTCGAGCTACCGGCTAAATTTTGTACGTGAATTCCGGACGCCTGCGGATGTTTATCATGATTTACGCGCCGTAATTGGTAACGAAAATATAATACCGAAAATAACCCCGTATCTACGGAGACACGTAGAAACATTACTCAAAGCTCGTGAAACCAACAAATTAAGACAAGACGCTGCAAAGCGTTACGCGGACAAGAATCTGCGCATACCCGTGGTATACGAAAAGGGACAAAGAGTGCTCGTACAAACTCACGCGCTTAGTAAATCAAGTGTCGGGTTTGCTCCGCGCCGTGATGGGCCGTATGTTATCCTTAAACAAGTATCCCCAACTTCCTATGAAATAGCCACACCTCAAAATCCTACTATATCCGTGGGTAAGCACCATGTGTCAGCACTTCAACTACATTGATGATAATGCAGAGCCAGAAAGTTCGCAGACTGATGTCCCAGAAAAACCGCTAACCACCGATGCCAGTGTAGCTGCCGAAGGAGGCTGTAGAGCCGCCGACCGGCTACCATCTTGTTCCAACCCATCTACAACCCTGATGCCTGATGTCGACCATAGAGCTTCACCCTCGCCAGATAATAAGCAATCCATGAGCAAACCGAGACGCCAACGATGTCCACCTCATCGTTATCGTGACAACGCTGAGTACGTTACTTTCCACGCCGAGCCTGAGAATTATCATCGCCGACAGTCCCGTTGAGAAGAAACACACTAATACTACCATTTTGTATCATTCCTTTACTAGGCCTGATCCAAAGGGGGAGGATGTAACACCACCCTAGAGTGACACCGCTTTAAGGGCCACAGTGTGATACCACATTGACGTTCATTCGAGGAGTGACAATTGACACTTGAACGATGCGATACTATCTCTCAATAGTAGCCTAAATGGTTTCGTAATAAAACCGTTTTTTGTGTAGTTTTCAATAATAATAGTAATAAAGTATCAGTCTTGAACAGCTGCAATAAGTGTTGTGCATAATACAAGCTACTCGAACACCCACAAACATTGTCCTATTCCTTTCGCTATGCCACCCAAACGACCCAAGCCAACCCCCTACAATAGTGCTAGACGATAAATGTCCTGTAACTAACCATTTCTAAGAATGTTTCATAAATAATGTCTATCCTACTTTAAAACTATTTGTCGTACCGCTCTCATACTTGGCAGTAAGTGTAGTTGCAGTAGAATTTTCTATATAAATAACCCATTTTTCATAGTCCAATGTCCAATAATACGACATATGGTGACCCCTATTTTTGAAATGCGCCATTTTAGAAATATACGGGACATACAGTTTATCGTCGGGTCCCAGCGGAACTTTTTGAAAGGGTCTATTAAGCATTATTACTCTTAATGCGGTTGCCAAAAAAAAACTCTTGACTTAGCCGGAATAAAACCTGGATCTAACGCATGGCAGTCGAACACGCAAACGCCACGGTGAAATATTCCTAAATTTTCTAGATGTTTGAAAATCTAGCAAGAACGTCTTGTAACTCTGAGCCATATTATTTCTAGGTGATTTGGGTTAAATCCTTATATTTTTAAACCAAGATTTACCAGTTAAAATACTTTCAATTATTAGTGAATCACCCTGTATAAATGAATTATGTTGGATGTTAAAATTGCATTTCATAAAATTATTTTCTGATAAAACCTTTGGCACTGCTTATATCTTTTATTTATATTATTTCTTTAGAAACGAAGAAACATAGGCCGTATCCAAAGAAGTGACTGAATACCTATCGCTTAGTTATCAGTGATCAAGTAATCACTAATCATGTTCTTGGACATGAGCATCGCTTAGCGCATTTGTTAAACTGATATTTGTAAACTAATAAAATCGAAAATAACATTGATCAATATATTTGGAATGAAACAGTTTGTGTGATGATAGATGTCCATAAGAGAATTGTGTAATAGTAGAAAGAAAGATAAGTTATGTTACACTGATTAGCTATCAATTTTCTGATCACTAAGCTATTACTATTCTGCTTATTACTTACTTTTGGGATATGGGGTACGCCGCAGAGGTAGGGCTTTTCATCACCAGCTATCACATCATGGATCATAGACAGGACATTGCTGAGTATGCTTCTGACGCAGAGTGGGTGGCCACAGATAGCGTCGGTTCCCAAAATGGGCAGCTGGAATCAAACTCGCGAACCCGCCTTGCAAGCGTGGCGTCTTAATACTAAGAACCCCTCATAGAAAACCGTATGAAAATGCCTAATGTAATAGATGTACCCTAGGTGGGTAGAACATTAAGTTCAGAATCCCACACCTTTACATAAGGCAGCCTCATGGATTCTGGGGGAGGTAAACGTTCGGTGTCAATAAAGAAATTTCAGCGACAACACAAGAAGAAATTGTATATAGCTAACTATAACAACAGAACCTTAAGAAAAGAGAGGAGTGCCTTGAAGAACTGGAAAATGCCCTCCAGCATATAAAATGGAATAACTTGGGATTTTGCGAGACTGGACTCCCTGGAGAAAAATGTACGATCTTAAAATCGGGACATGTCCTATAGCAGAAAATCTCAGACATCAACTCACATACTGAAGGAGGATTTCTCATTAAAAATCGAAGCTATATCTAATAGAGTAATATATGTAGTAATAAACCTGTCAAAACGATACCAAATGCAAATCATTCAAGTATACGCACCTACAAGTACTGCTGATGATGATGAGATTACACAGATGTATGAAGATAAAACAACCGTCAAGAGGTCTGAGAAAATTCAATACTTCATTATAATGGGAGATTTTAATGCCAAAGTTGGGAGAAAGGAAGATATAATATTAACCGGAATGGAAGAATTTGGCGTAGGCGCAAGGAGCCCTAAAGTGGATATGATACTGGAACATATACAAAACGAACAACTATACTGTTTGAATACGTTTTTAAAAAAATCAGTGCAAAGTAAGTCGAATTGGATAAGCCTGGATGGAAAAACGAAAAATTAGATTGATTTCATAATCTCAAACCATAAGAGTATAATCATAGACGTCACGGTACTGAATAGCCTACAGACCGGCAGCGATCACAGACTCGTTAGGGCAACTCTAGTTATCAGCACTGATACGGAGAGGAAAAAACTTGTTTAGAAGAACAGAGCTACCATAGAAGACCTGCAGTAAAACGAAACCGAATACCAAAAAGAATTAACTAAAAAAATAACTAATATCAAAAGTAATTCGGAAAGACAAACGATCATAGAATACACAAAAAATAAAAGACACTATAGAAGACAACAACAATATACGAGTTTTACGATCTAAGCTGACAAGCTGAAAAACTAGGATCCAGAATCAAAAATAACCAAGGCCTTATAATAACAAATAAAGCAGAAATAACTGAGGCGATAGGAAATTTCTACGAGAACAGACATGTTAACAACCACAGCTCCAATCAACAATGAGCAGAAAGTTACTAATGTGGGCTCAGAACATACGCTAGATATAAACATGTCAGAAATAAAAAAGGCTTTAAATCAAATGAGGAATAGGCGTACACCAGGAGAAGATCAAGTCACAAACGAAATGATCAAGCTAGGGGGAAAGCTTCTCGAACAGCTTGTAAGATACTATTAAATGAATGTCTACATGAGGGAAATATACCAGTTACTTGACAAAACGCGGAAGTCATACTGCTATTCAAAAAAGGAGATAATTCTAATCGAAAATTAACGACCGATAAGCCTGCTCTCCCACATGTAAAAATTACTTTCTAAGATAATTACCAACCGTTTAACAAAAAACTGGATTTCTATTAAACCGTGTAGCAGGCAGGATTTCGCAAGAACTATAGTACAATTGACCACACACACACGCTGCGGAATGTCATAGAGAAAAGTACTGATTATAACATCCCCTTATACCTGGCGTTCGTTGGCTATACAAAAGCGTTTGACACCCTAGAGGTCTGGGCCATCATAAAGGCATTAAACTCAGTTAGGATTGATTCGAGACACTCCACCCTACTAAAAAATATCTACGATAATATGCCAATAAAAATTAAAATCGAAGAGGATATGATCACCAAAATTATCCGAACCCTAAGAGGCGTACGTCAGGGTGACCCCATATCACCTAAACTGTTTACCTTGGCAATGTACTTAATCCACCTACGATTCGCAGACGACGTAGTCCTCATCAGTGACAACGAAGATGATCTAAACGCTATATTAGAAGAGCTAAAGGAAACATCAGAGCATGTTGGTCTCGAGATGAACTTCTCAAAAATTAAAGTAATGAAATCTATCTACTGGAGATTATCTAGGTACACTAGGAACATCATCTAAATTTATTCTTGAATATACAGGGTGGCTCAAAAATAAACTACATATCAATGTTATGAAATTTCAAATGGGATACCTTGTATATTATTGCTTATTTCGATAGCATCTAATAATTAAAGACAAGTTATTGTTTGGTTCCCTATACCTAACCCTGAAGATTTTTGAGTTATTTGCATATTTTTGAAAATGTGGAACAAAAACTGAGCCGCGGTCATATTTCACACGATTGCTTTGGGCGCTCCAAATCATTATCGTTCTGTAGCAAAAGCTTGAGAGTTATAGCCTAAGGAAGGATTTTTCATAAATATTATACAGGGTGAGTAATCTTTATATTTTTATCATGACGAACTTTGAGGTCAAATGTTTTTCTTATTTCAAATTGAAGACCCTGTATATTTCATCATCTCTCGATTACAATTTCAATTATCTGTCAAGTGGTATTATGGTTCTCTATCTCTTATAAGTTATAAATAAGTGTAGAAAAAATATATAAAACTGTTTTCCATGAATCTCTTGTTAACCACTATCACCATTGGCTTCCAGAATTTATGCACAAAAGTACCCCGGAAGAAGTTACCCAGACAAGCGCTCCTTTGAAAGGTTGCTTCAAAGGTTTCGAGAAAGTGGTAATGTGAACTACAGAAAACAAAACCGGCGAAAGCCGATTACCGGAAATAAGGAGAATGAATTCCTTATCTCCTCATCGGAAGGATAATAAGGAAATATAAATTTCACCCCTATCACGTTCAGTTGCACCAAGAACTATATGAAGAAGATCATCATCGACGACTTGAATTTTGTATGTAGATTTCAGAAATGATGGGATGTGATGAAGATTTTTCAAATTATCTGCTGTTCTCGGGTGAATCAACCTTTCACAAGAATTGATTAGTGAACCGGCATAATTTTCACTGCTATAGTGATAAACAGCCCAATTATTTCAGAACTATTGATCGCCAACACAGATGGTCTGTCAATGTGTATGGGGTGGTATTATCGGAACGTATGTCATTGGTCCATATTTTTTTGCTAGTCACTTAAACGGTGACATATTTCACGACATTTATCAAAGACTGCCTTCCGATACATTAAAAAAATGTGTCCCTAGATATTCGCCAAAGAATGTGGCTACAGTTAGATGGTGCTCCAGCTCATTTTAAAGCAAATGTAAGGAATGTAGTAGGCAATATCGCGACAGATGGATAGGACGAGGTGATCCCCATATTTGGCCCGCAAGTTCCCCTGATTTAACCTGTCTCGATTTTTCTCTGTAGGGATATATAAAAAATCCAGTTTATGATATTCCACCAACCACCCCAGAAAATATGAAAGAAAGTATACGGGAAGAGTATCTTTCTATTACACCTGCTATGCTGGTAAAAGTGCAACAAGCATTTCAGAACAAATTGCGGTTGTGTTTTGAAAATTATGGAAATCATTTTGAATATTTATAGGTCATTTATTAGTTATTCACGTTTTCTAAATTGTTTGTTACGTAATATGTTTCATATACTTTTTTAGATATGTTCTTCATTTATTTACTGTTATATTTAATAAAATTGATAGGGGTTGACTTGAAACTCGTGGAAAACCTTTTTTCTATATTTTATCTTTATTTTTTCTACATTTATTTATATCTGATTCTAGCATAAACTTGAAGAAAATACTGCTAGAATCAAATAATGTCAAATTATCGAAAAACAAGAGAGAGAGAGATGATGAAATATACAGGGTGTTCAATTTGAAATAAGAAAGATATTTGGGATAAAAATATAAATATTACTCACCCTGTATAATATTTATTAAAAAATCCTTACTTAGACAATAACCCTCAAGCTTTTGCTACAAAACGATAATGATTTGGAGCGTCCAAAGCAATCGTGTGAAATATGACCGCTGCTTCAATTTTTGTTCAACATTTTCAAAAATATGCAAATAACTCCAAAATCTTTAAAGTTGGGTATAGGGAACCAAACAGTACCTTGTCTTTATTTATTAGACACTATCGAAATAAGCAATAATATACATGGTATCCCATTTGAAATTTCACTACTTTAATATGTAGTTTATTTTGAGCCACCCTGTATATTCAAAAATAAATTTAGATAGTACTCTTAGCGGATCTGGATAATCTCCACTAAACAGATTTCTAAAATGACTTCCATATATAGACCGACGCGTATGAGATGCCCCACCCTGTGCTTAGGTCATCTCATTACACTCGGAAAAAACAATAAGACAGCAGAAATTTCAAGACGAATCAGACAGAGTTGGCTTGTATTCGTAAAATTGGGGTATATTTTGAAGATACCCCAATCATTAAAATCCAAAGTATACGATTCATGCGTGTTACCAGTTACAACTTATGGAATGGAAACAATGGCACTAACTGCAGCAAGTGCTGAAAGGCATAGAGTCACACAACGAGCAATGGAGTATGCTCGACATAAATCTAAGGGAAAAAATAAAGTACGAGGAGATACGCAGACGGAGCAAAGTTACCGAGGTTATCCAACGCATAGCTAGTCTCAAATGGAGATGGGCAGGACATGTCGCAAGACAACAAACATCGAGATGGATCAGAAAAACGACCCAATGGCGCCCAACAACCTACAAAAGAAGCGTGGGAAGACCTCAGAAGAGATTGTCGGACGACATCAAGACCATCGCAGTGGCACCAAACCTATGTCCAGCAGTGGACAATGACAGGCTGAGAAGAAGAAGAGGAGAATGCTTTTGAAACAATATTTTTCTTTAACATCTAACTGATGTATTATTTGTTGAATAAACCTTTTAGCTAAGATATCATTCAATAATACAAGGATATTGCATTTATAAGTTATAGTTTTCAAGGAAAATGTGATGATAGACGGGTAATTTTTACGTCATTTTCTTGGACATACCACCCTTATGGGACCCATACATATTCGAATATATCCCTCACCTTGACACACGAGTTTATCCGAACTCATGCTTTCGAGTAGGTTCGAGAGAACAAAACAGTGTTCATCAACCAAATTTACTAACCATTAAATACGCGTATTGATGTCTGTTCATTAACAAAGTTGAGGAACCGGGTTCATGGAAATGTTGAACCGACAACACGATAGTCACTTGCTATTGATTGTTTTCCTAGGACTCACGTAAATAAAGAGAAAGGTCACCTACACAGTTATTAAAATAACATCCCTCTCCGACGGAACTTTATGAATATAGAGTCATGATGATGAACGCCATTAGATGTCGACCCCTACCTCCCTTCTCCCGTTACACTCTACCAAACCCTAATGTGAACTGGTAATGGAGAAAACTTGTTGGGCACCACCAGGTGCTCTGATGTCCATAAAACTCGGTCAAAGCCTCTAATAAGAGCTTAGCAAGATTCTACAGATACACAAGGCGGAGAAACTTTGGATTATGTTTGCGTTTCTACTTGGCGAAAATGCAGCTGCATAGTAACTTGGATGCAATCTTGATGATTAAGGAATTTTACATGTGGATGTAATTAAAAAAACTGAATCAATATATTAAGTACAGAGGGACTAGATACTTTCTAAATTAAGGAAGGAACTATAAAAAATAGTGCCTCACTATTTTTTATAGTTCCTTCCTTGAAAGCTCTAATAAGCTAGCACCTCTATGTGGTAGATACAAATTTACAAAGTACTACAATAAGTATGTCCAAATATTGTTCTTTCAATAGTTTATATACGGGGTGGGGCACCGTATATACAGGCTCGATAAAAAATCTCCATATACATAATCTACAATTATTTAGAATATACAGGGTATTCCAAAAAGAAGATACATTCTTAAGGTATAATTTTTCAAATGGAACACCCCATATCTTTTGTTATTTCTAAATTTAAATGCCCAAATGAAGGTGAGTAAAGGTGAGTTTATACAGTAAATAAAATAAAATAAGAAACAAATTAAAACTGAAATAAGAATTACCTCAAAAAAGATTGGTTTATACAGATGACGAAAATAAAATAAGAAATAACAATGAACCAATCAAATCACAGTTTTTTGACAATTACTTTTGTGTTGTTTGCAAGTTAAGTGCTCTATGGTGGTTGATCATGCGCATTATCAGTTTCCAAAGAAAATAAAATAGAATAAGAAATAAAGATGAAAGTTGGCTATCTTTAGTTCTTATTCTTATTTCTTAATTTAGCTTATTTCGTGTATAAACGCTCCCATGGAAATGAGCATGTTCAACTTTCTTTTTCTATCTTAATTTGTTTCTTATTTTATTTTATTTACTGTATAAACTCACCTTTACATATTCCCTATACCTATCTTTTACTCTTTTCGAAATATCTGAAGATTTGTTGTTTTATATGGTAGGTATAATGTATAATGAACTATAGAAAATTATATTTTCAATATACAAGAATCTCAGCTTTTTCCTAAAACTCGATAGATAGTCATTCAGATAATTTCATTAATATCTTTAAGCGATTTCAAGGAAAGCACAGTTCTATTACAGTTGATCACATTTTCTTAAATTTGATTCAAACAATTTTGATCGAATCTGTCTTTCAGCAATTTGTACTTCTACTAAGTATACGAATTTCTTAGTGATTAGCTGATTTTTAATACCATTGTACATTTATCTAACAAGATTCGATTTTCGGTAATACGGATTATTTGTACAAAGTATTGCCATGTTATTATTTGGTATAATAAAATACCTAGATCATTAGCGTAATTTTTTAATACACTGCAAGTGAAGAAATGCAAACCATTCAAATTTGTTGTAACTACTCAAAGTCTAACGAGTTTAGATTAATTTCTTTGCAAAGAGAACCAGTGTGAAATCATGCAAGCGAAGCACGACTTTGCATTAGCACTGTGATAGGCTCATGGGAGCCTTGTCTACTACACAGAGTCGGGTGAGGTGGAACGCAAACTTCTGAGCTATTTGTGCCTTATCATTTGAGCGAATTGGAGACTCTTCGGAGATGCTTATTAGTATTCAATGCGTGTGTATGCTTGTAAATATGCACTCGATCTCCTTGAGTGAAGTGCACTTTAGAAATAATAAAGGGAGATATGTTGTATTCTGAAAAATATAAATTCTTGATTCAAGTTTTCGCAAATTGAGAAAATATTTTCACTGCATCTATTTGATATTTGTATCTAATATATTAAATGTATTATTCAGTATTTTAGCATCTGTTCCAAAATTCGATCTATTATATTTGGTCAGTAGTGACTGCGACACAATAGTATTGTTCAATTCCTAGATGAAACCAGTTAATTGCTCAGTTAATGAAATCCTGAAACATGTTATTGGAATTTGGAATATCTGGATGTAACAAGTGATTTTCTATAATGTCCACCCCCTTTAACTTTTTTGTTTTTCACTTTAGAAAAAAATTTCAAATATGAAAGTTGTAGGATGTATTCTAGGCTATTTGCAGGACATATATTTGTTTAAACACAGTGTCATACAAACAAATGCCAAAGCAAAGTTACCTTTCTTAAATAGAACACCCTGTATATTATTGCATTTTTGAACTCTACGGAGAATTCTAGATACTTCTTATGCAAAATATCCTATACCTATCTTCAACTGAATTGAATATCGAAATAATGGTCATGTCCACAGCAGAGTCTGATTACCAATCAATTAGTAATCAGTCATCAAAATATGTATCTTGTGGACACGACTGATTACTGATGCATCATTTGTCAAACTGACACCTGTCAAAAGATCTAAAATAATTTAATTCTATAATTACACATATTAGAGTACTTGAAAATGGAAGAAGAAAAAGTATTTTCTATTCAATATGTTTATAATGAAAAAGATTATGTGGTAACCGGAAAGATAGATGTCCATAAAAGAAATGGGAAATATTTGAAACAAAATATAGGTTATCTTACACTAAGGTTTTCTTAAAGCTGTCATATTAAAGACGTCAACTTTTTGATTACTGATTACTAATCGATTGGTAATCAGACACTGCTGTGGACACGACCATTGCTAAACCAAAACTGACACAAAGTGACAGTGGCAGTTGACTTTGACAAGTAATTCAAAAAGTCTCGCTGTAACTTGTTATGAGAAATGCCATATTCCTTAAAAGAAAAACAAATAATTTTAAGTTCATTCATTCGAAACAACTATAATGCTGCAGCAATGCAAAGAGAATTAGCTCGAGAAAATCCAAGAATGCACACTCCTTGCAGAACATTAAAGGGATATTCGAAAAATTTCAACAAACATCAAGTATGAATAGGAAGAAGAGATTGGTGAATGGTAACGAAGCTGCGCAACTCAATATATTTACTTTATGTGCAAGAGAAACCAAATTTATCCAAAGGCATATTTCAAAAAGTCACAAGAATAGAACGTCCGTGGTACCTCCTATTCAAAGATTCAAAGGTCTCTCGAGAAAGCTAGATACAAGCCTTTCAAGATCAGACCAACCCCAAAATTGACACAGACGCACAGAGAAAATAGAGTAGAATGTTACCGCCTTATGCTGGAAATAAGTAATAATGATCCTAGCTTTTTAAGAAACATATTGTGGACAGACGAGTCCTCCTAGGCGACGAATGGCATAAAAATAAAAAAAATACTAAGTATTGGGCTACAACAAACCCATTCTGTTACGGAGAATTTAGATTTCAAGGGCGCCAGTCCATTAACGTTTGGTTAACAAAATTATTGGACCTCATTTTTTTAATCAAAAATGGGGACTCATATTTGAACTTTCTCCAAGTCTAACTCGAATATTTTCTGGGCGAATTGCCCTTGCAGAACATAGGAAACATTGTGTTCCAGCAGGATGGAGCCCCAATAAATGATATGAATCGCAATCATTCAGATTTTATAACAGGATTTTTAGAGAAACACCGACGAACATTCATCAAATGCATTAAGCAAGATGCAGACTCTGTAAAGCAACACAATATTTAATAAAAACATGATTTTTATATGATAAATTAGTAAATTTGTATTATTAGTTATTTTCCTCCAAAAACAGCTTTAATTAAATTTCTTCCAGATTGCCGATTATCAATTATTAATATTTCTAAAAGAGTTGAAGATTTAAGTATACATAGAACATATCTAGAATTCTCCGTTGAGTTCAAAAATGCAATAATATACAAGGTGTTCCATTTAAAAAAAGGTAACTTTACTTTGGCATTTGTTTATATGACACCCTGTATAAACAAATATATGTCCTGCAAATAGCCTAGAATACATCCTACAACTTACATATTTAATTTTTTTTCTAAAGTGAAAAACAAAAAAGTTACAGGGGATGGAAATTAAAGAAAATCACACGGTACCTACCATGTAACACCTGCACAATAAAAAGCTTCAATTGATGACGTCTGTCCATACTGGTCAGTATGCTGGATTGAATTTAGGCTTAATTTCAAGCCAGACATTTGGGTACCCTCTTGTGGCGTAATTACTGTACGTCAGATATACTTCACTAGCCTATAATAGAAGATACATTACCGTTTTTTTTCAATGTCACTTCTTCAAAATATAATTTTCATGATTTGGGAATACATAATTAATTTTCTTAACTTAAATGATTATTGCATGTTCCTTTTTAGTTGTACAAGCTGCAATGTAAAAAAATACGACTCCTACAGCTACATAAGACCATTTTTTTCTGCGTGTCGAGACAAACAACAATTTTGACATAGGAGGAACCGTTTTATTACGATAAGATTAAAAAGTATAGAAATAGCAGTTCATTTGATCGTAACTTTTTTTTCACGCTTTTTCTTATTTGTATGCGTTATACTATTGATGATTAAGGACTTATGCAGAATCTTCTACACTAGTTTCATCAAAATCATCTTGAGTGCAACACGTTTTTCAGCAATTATTATCTGGCAACCAGTGTGAGCATGATGCACAATCTGACTGATACCCTATAAAACAAAAAAGTTGTGCGCTTGGGAGACCCCCGTCAAGAACAAAGTTCCATACACCTGTTCTCTAATTCCGAATTTCATTTTATATAAGTAGATATCATGTTATCAGTAAACACTATAATTTCCACTACTGTATTGTTTGAATATGACAATTGTTTCGGCACACTGCGCCTTTTTTAAAGCTGAGTATTTACTCAATTCTAAGAAGATAAGTGCCTAATACATAAATCTCAATTACTGATATTATAATATAATTAGGTAACAATTTAAATATGTGATGAAATTGGCAGAATACACCAAATTTGTTCTGTCTGAAAGATGTAAGCAAGCTGTTGATGGAAATAATCTTCACAAAAATAAATAAATGGTAATATCATTGTCACTTTTCTTTTCTTCCAAACAAGTTTTATCTCATCCAGTTCTTGTAATATTTCCTCACGTGAAAAGGAACTAACGACTGCTTTTATTTTATCCAGCCCATCACGTATCTACATATAATATATAAACTCAGCCAATACCAGCGTAACGACTACTTTAATAAGAAAAACACATCGGGGTTTTTTTGTGCGCTAGGTTTCCCCACATCGTCGAGAACATTCCCCAAGCTTTGGAGTTGTTCCCTCTCTTTTTCCACCTCTGAATGGCTTTTCTACGGATGCATACGTCTGCGTATGGGTGAATGGAAACAATGAGTACTTCTCATGTTTGAACATCAACACAAGTATAGTCGCTAGAAAGTCATTTAAATTTATGCTTTTTATGCAGGTGCAGCTAGGGGCGAGATGACTGATGGCTTGTATTTTTCTTTCACCCCATCTAGATGGCAAATCTCCAATGCTATTCAATCGGCAGTGGGTACCGTAACTAGAAGTAAAAATTTAAATAGGCTTGTATCTAGAGTAAATCATGAACTAAGAGATAGGTAAAACTATCTACAAAATTCAAATTAAGTTCTGTAAAATTATTTTTTTAAAAATATGAATTATATACAAGATCGGACTTTGGCAGATGGTCTGGTAATGGTTGGTTAGTTAGTTGGTTAAAATACTATGGTAACGATAATATAATACGTGACAATTCTAGTATCAAATTAAACTATTACCGAGCTAAGTTTGATTAAGAATACTGCTTGTAAGTAATATGACATCTGCAGAAATATTTTTCATGTGTAGGCTTTCAATCAGTGACCATATATTCTTTATTATAAATATGGCTCAGATGGTCTCCTCCGCCAAATAAGCTTCAACTATGCCAAATCTGATCTTCCTTTGTGAACGCATTATTCTTATAATGTGATCCGAAAATATTCTCTTCATCATGAACAAAACAATTTTTATCGTGTATATAAATGAGCAATGTGATTACTTCATCATCCAGGGACTTTTTAGTGCTAATTTTATTGAGTTTTCAAGATCATTTAACATTGATTGATGCATAGATAATATGTCCAGAGTTTGTTTTGAAATTTATCCGTTTGAATCGCAGTTTTGCAGAATTTACAATCGAATTTATTATTAACGTCTACGAACATGTCAAGTGGCATTCTCATTTTGGTAGGTTATAATTTGTATTTAATTATGACGTTCTTGTCAATACCAAACCAATCACAATACAAGTCCTTTTATCAAATGACAATGACAAATGATAATTATAATCTCCTAATTTTATGATTTTACAACGTTGGATATTTTAGGCGTACAAACAGTAATACAGCTAACTGGTTACCTACTTCTGTGGATGAAGGTTCTATGTCAAATATTTTCTGTAACATAGTCTATTCTGGTAACATAACCTTAAAAGGTAAACATATACTAACGGGGACTTTTTTTAGTCCTTTTCAAGAGGATCCACCATCATTATTTTCGTATAGGTATCTTTGACTATTTAGGGGACTTTCCGATAACTGTGGCGCCAAGATTTAATGGTGTTTTCTAATAAAACACACCAAAATAAGACGAAAATCAAGAATACCAATTTTCTTGTTTTCGTCTCCTTTTGGAGATATTTGCCCCTTCTTTTCCCAACAAGCTTGCGAGATGTTGAAGCTAAAATGGTGTTGGATTGGGAAAAAACGCATTTAGAGGTAAATAAAAATTTGTAATTACCAGTAAAATCACTGTAGATACAGTCTCAACGAAGCAATTTCTTCATATATTGCCATTTTTTATTGAATATTACACTAAACAAATTTCACTTTTTGGTCAGCCGCCATATTGTAATTACTGAAATAATCTTATGGATAAGTAAATGTTTAAATGTTAAAGATTTCAACTGTAGTTGCTGATGTAGATGGTTTAAACGGACTTTATTGATGTGAATTGTCGGATAAATAATTGTCTGTAATAATTTATTTTTAATATAATTTAAATTTTTGGTAACAGTTCAAAGGCTTATAACTTATAACAGTAATTAAATAAGTTATAGGCTAAAAACATGCCATGATAATGACCTTAATCTCACCTCACCTCATGACTTTTTTGGAGAGTTTTTTCCACTTTATCATTGTCTTTTTTTCAAATCGCACAAACTAATTTTTCACCAGACATTTTAAAACGTTTTACTTTATAAAACGTGTAGCACCAATAGTAGAACTATAGACTGAGAATAACGACTCCGTAATTTCGACAAGAAACCTCATGACTATTGTAAGTCACGTGACCTCGCCAAAGCCAATAGTAACGCGGCATGCAAGAACGCAGACAGCTGCCGATAAACGCTATCTCTTACTCTACAGTTTGTCTATAGCGCTACGCACTCGCACTTATATATAATTTGTTAGATCACCTGGCAGGTAGAAAGTCCCACCGAAATGATCTGTCTGTTTGAGAATCTTATTTCTTAGTTAAAAATAATATCCTATTAAAATTACAAGTTGCCTCAAATACATTTTTTATATTTTTTTGCAAAATATTTTTACACGCGTCTGGCAATGTTAAAACCCCAACTAAATCGTCTGGCTTATTTCTTTTTTCTATTTTGTAAGCATTGAACTACAACTCATAAAAATTTCATATTGCCTCAAATATTTTTCTGAAAAAAAAAATATAAAAAAATTAGGAATTGATTTAGCCATCAGCCAGGTGTAAAGTTTCGTGTTGGGGTATAATAGGAAAGGTATTAGACAAGTTTTCAGCTTGCCTCAAATACCTACCCAAAAATTGGTGCCAGCTCTCGGACTATAACTTGAGTGCACTTCAACAAAAAATGTCCAAATAAAATTGGTAATTCATAACTATGGCCGGTAAAAGGGGAATTCTTGTCAATGGCCGGCTAATGATGTGAATGGCGATTAAAAATGGAAATGACATCATTAAACGTAGCATATAGATATAGATATATAGATATAGAAGGTGTTCTATTTCAATCAAGTTTATTTCAAATACCAGAGAATATTTTGTAAATCTTCAGAGAAATATTTAAAAGTATAGTTTTAAAAACTCCATATACAGTGCGGCCGTAAAGTAAGAAATAAATTCAATTATCACTCTTCTAAACATTTTTTTTTAAATACTCGGACACGTCGATTTTATTTAATGGCGAGCATTTCTTAGAAAATAATATTATTATATTGAAAATCTGGACAGGTAGCAACTAAATTTTTTTTAATGGACACCCTAAGTTTTTCACATTTTCGGACACCTGATAAAATTCTAAACATTTTTCATGAATTATGTACTATACCTAAATTCAACTGTTTTTAAATTACAAAGTTTTAAAAAAATGAATTCGTCAGTATCATAACTATGAGCAACATTACTATTTAAATCAAAACAGGACATGAGCCAATAAGACACTAGAAAATTTATTACATAGTTTGATTAATTTCATTTTAACAAATGTTGAAAATGTGTTCCATTTGTTAATTGACTGTAACCTAAGCGATCAATTAAATCCCCCTGGATATTATTAATGACCTCCGGTGTAGGTAATACGTTCTATTTCTTGAGCAATACGAATTTTTAATTCGTCCAAATCTGTAGGTTTTATTTTAAAACATGTCCTTTTTGTCAAAAAGTCATAGCTCACGCATGGCCTGCTTTGATTTAAATATATTGTTGCTCGAGTTTATGATACTGGGGGAATTAATTTTTGAACACGTTGTAATTTAGGTATAGGATAAATTGCGTGAAAAATTCTATAAATTTATCAGGAATCCAAAAATGTCGAAAAATTAGGGGTGTCCATTTAAAAAAATGAAGTTCCTACCTGCCCAGCTTTTTGCGACCACCCTGTGTAATAATTTTATTTAATTATAAAAAATGCTCGAAAAAAATACAGTCGACTTGTTCGATGAAGTTTGAAAAAAATGCTTTATTGGGTAATTATTGAATTTATTCCTTACTTTACGGCCTCACTGTATATATAAATTTAAGCTTTCGTATTGTTCATTTTTTTTAATTTTTCTTTGTCCTTCTATATCTTTTTGAGCTAGTTTTTGATGACCGCCGATTGGCCCATCCGATGGCGAAATTTAATATAATTCCTGTCAAAACCCAAAACAAATTCATGTGATTAGGTTTCGTTTTGTGCATTTGTTGTTTATCAGAGGTTTTAGTTGAGATTCTCCTTGCATTGAACATCCCTCCGAAAGATAATTCAAAGAATAATCAACTGCTGAAAACAAAATATGTGAATACACTGTGGAGTAATTAGCAATCTGTGAACGGTGGTTTGACATAACAATACGTCAAACTGCTATGGAGTCATGCTAGTTTATGAAAAAATCCCTCATGATCTTGTAAAATCGTTGATTTTAGGAGGTTGTCAAAAAAACACTTTTCTATTCAGTCCGCATTCTTATTTATATCATTATATAAAAAAAACTTGCTGTCAGCAAAATTAACAGAGAAAAAAATACCGCAACCTCTTCTATTTCACTGAAAATTTTAAAAGTTTTTTATTATGAAGTAGGTAGAGCTAGATTCATTTAAATTTATAATGGTTCGAAACTGACTTATGCGCATACGTACCTCTTATTGCTAATTGTTAATTTGATCTGCATAAATGGTTTTTTTTTCTATACGTGTTACTTGTTATTTGTTACGTGATAATTGTTATTTGCTATTTGTTATTTTAGGCTGCATAAATCCACACTAATAGAACACCCCAAAATAAGACGAAAATCAAGAATACCAACTTTCTCGTTTTCATCTACTTCTGGAGATATTTGCCCCTTCTTTTCCCAACAAGCTTGCGAGATGTTGAAGCTAAAGGAGTGTTGGATTGGAAAAAACGCGTTTAGAGGTAAATAACATGTTTCCATACGATTATAAATACCCTGTTGCCATTTATTTCATTTTAGAAGAAGAATTATCAATAAGTATTCTTGCTATAGTAAAATACATTTTAGGCAATAGAAAGAAGTATCTTTATATGAAATATAATTCAAATGAAATTTATTCGAACAAGGAAACTAAAGAATAAAATTAAATATAGAATTAGTATTTTGTGGTTGGCTAGGTTTGTGGTTTGGTGACAGGTTTGTTTCCTAAATATTTGCTAAATACCTACATTTTACAGGCAACGGTGTAGTATTTGTAACATAATTTCAAAACAACAATAATATGACATATGACAATAATAGCGCCTAGACAAGAGTCAAGGAGTGCAAGGTGAAATTTACGTGTTTGTAGTGATTAATGTGAATTTTTCAAGAAAATACTTCGTTGGGACGGTTTCTACAGTGTGATTTCTTTTATACCTCTAAATGCGTATTTTTCCTCACCAATTACCTCTTTTACTCCAATTTCTAGCAAGCTATTTGGAACAAAAAGGGGCCAATATCTCCAAAAGGAGACGAAAACGAGAAAATTGGTATTCTTAATTTTCGTCTTATTTTGTCAAATCGTGGCGCCACAGTTATCGGAAAGGTGCCGTTTTTCTTATAAATTGGACAAGAAAATTTAGACATTGAATAAGCTCTGTTGCAAACCTAAAACAGACTATAGGAATAAGATGAAATGCAAGAGTCCTTGGTACATAATCCGTAATCTTTCGCCAAAACGATATACTTACAATAATAATTTATAGCGAAAACGGAAAACGAAAATCATCCGAACGGCCTCCTATTGCAGCAGGAACGATCTCCTAGTTCCGAGTAGAACCGAGTCGAGCAGGCATACAGCGAAAGCAACACGACTGAGGACGAAGGCCTCCGCCGCACGAGGGGGAACAGGCTCAGCGATCAGTCCTCTATAGACGGCGTATGGTCGATATGGGAATTTGTGGAACACTCGCGCGCGCACAATTCACGCTATCGCGAGCCAAAATGTGAGAGCTTCGTAATATAATCACAACTGCGACTACATTGTTGTTGTTTATCATTTATACTTTAACGTTTTTGATTTCATTGCGGACTACATTTGTCTGGTGTACGTGAATATAATAAATACCGTCATAGCCAGGGTGATAGTATTTTAATAATATTATCAAGAGTGCGTAGGTGTAAAAGCCATAGATTTATATCTATTATTAATGTGTTGGTGTTGAGGATTCTGGTGAAATTTGTTGTGGCGACCTGAGATGGTGCAACAATCGGATACAGCTTTGATTTATGGAGATTGAGACACAGATGGTAATTACAAATGTTGCAAAATCTTCGTCACCAAAGTCAAGAATACCTATAAGTATTTAGATAATTCTTTCAGAATAAACATCATGGAATTATTACATACATAGTTGCACATGCACATCATATAAACATTCGTTATATTGACATTACATAGAACAGCTGACATGCTAACAAATTCATTTACATTTTTGGGCAATCATAAACCTATATGTAAAAATATCACAATATAAGAAATGAGAATGAACGATTTGTTTGTGTTAATAAAATTCAAACTATCCATAAATATGTACCTACCTTATTATCAATGCCACTGCAGAAAAGTGTAAATTCTCAATCGATGGACTATAGACATAACTTAGACTGTATTTATCTAATTTCTGCCTGTTGAGGCACAACCTCGGGCACAACATTGCCGTTATTGCGATAAAGTCTAAGTGCCTTCCTTACCCTTTGTTTATCTGTAACTGTAACAAACTATAGATCCTAATAATTACTTTTTAAAAATCAACTACAAACTATAGTTGCAATAAAAAATCATTGTTGTCAATTCAAAGAAATAACAAGAAAATGTGCTTGAAATTCAAAATCCAGAGATTTCTCTCTGCGCTGAACTTTAATATTTTCTTTGTACTAAATCCAAAACTAAATCATATTCTCGACCATATTCTTTTGATTGGATGAAGCCCTCTTGATTTATTGTAAGAAAATTGAATCAATTCAAATGACGTGTTGGAACTATCCATCATCCTTGGCATGATCCAGAATATTTCAAGCTTTGCGTTATCTCTTCTTTGTATTGTTTTAGGATTCTGTACATCAGATAAGAGCACAAAAACCTTATAAAATCACTCTTGTTTAGATTCCCCGAATCTACATTTTTTTCAATTAAGTAGGTACTTCCCTGTATGATTAAGCTAGCCGTCCCTTATACCTATGCTTGTATAGCAAAAATTGATAAACTGTTATTCTGGGCATTCTGAACGTTAATTTCAGATGGCGGACTGAACATTTTAAAACCAAATCTTTTCAAGACGAGAGAACGCCTTAGAGTTTATCTTGATAACTATAGTACGACCACACCAGTCCATTCACTCCATGAGAGAATTTCAGAATTTCATCCAACACTGGTTGATGCCGGCGAGTTCCCTATCAGATTTTTTTTGCTATCTCAGTAGGACATTCGACTATGCAAATCTCGAAGTTCTCGTCACTATATTAAAACGGGCGATGTTGTTAACACGGCCCTCAGACGGATTAAATCGTCTCTTTATCATTGGAAGCAGTGAGCATCAACCATACAATCTATATTACATGATATATATCTCCACCTTTGGTCCATTACTGTTTCTGATCTATATTAACGATTTGCAAAATAAAGCATGAACAGGGTACCTACTTAGTTTCTTTTTATGGGGTTGAATGTCACGTATTGGAAGGTGAGTGAAGATGCCGGATCACCGAACCTCAGCCCTTTCGAGAACCTGCAGGAGAAGTCGAACGATGGATTTAGACCACAGTATTCTGAAATTAATTCTTCACTTACCTAATTGATAAAATCAACGAATTTCGGAATAATATGCTGAATATGGCAATCGATAATTTAGTCCAAATAACGTCACGTCATTGTCAAAAAGTTATTGCCAACCATGGATATCCTATCAATTATTAAGTTATTACTTAATTTGGATTTTTGTTATTAA
Organism: Crioceris asparagi; assembly: GCA_958507055.1. Classification (NCBI taxonomy): domain Eukaryota; kingdom Metazoa; phylum Arthropoda; class Insecta; order Coleoptera; family Chrysomelidae; genus Crioceris; species Crioceris asparagi. The sequence continues at coordinate 51,767,562 of OY293829.1, read as the reverse complement.
TTGAGGTAATTGTTCGTTATACAGGTTTCTGTTATTTTAAGACATTTTTGAAAATTTATTAGGTAAATTTCTTATAGAAATGTACCTATTGCGATCGTTCACACTTTTGAATTTCGAAAAAATTTCAACGGCATGTTGTTATATGTCTATAAGCTAGTCCAAAAAAACATTTGGTTCAAAAGTTTATATATAAGGTAAAGGCACTAATGGTAGACACTCTAAGGAGTACCCGAACTTAATTTTCCATAATAAAATACATTTATTTACTTAAAGCAGTTAAAGTTTTATATATAAGTACATATATCTTCAGTAAAAAAACTTTCTATCGTAAAAACTTGAAAAATTAACATTTTTCATTAAAAAATGTGTACTTTCTTAATCTTTGTCATAGGGACTAGTAAATGACATGGCCAGAAAATTGAATCACTATTAGTAGACATTTATAGGCACTAATGGTAGACACATCATGTTCATATAGAGTTATGATTTGATGATTTGATATGATGACTTCTAATGGAAAATCAAATTTATATTTAATCCTATCACCTCCGATAATCATTTCTAGTGCATTGAGGACTTTAACTATTTGAGATTCATGTATGATACTAAGTAATATCTTTGTCATTCTCTTTGAATATTGTTTTAGATTCATCACAGCAGACCATAGCCATAACTTCAATATCTTTCCTTGAAATGTTTTCGACAATGCAGACGTATTTGTGATATTTCTTTTTGCCGGGAAAGTTAGCAATTACATAATCGCTCTGCTTGATTTTCATTTTGTCATTGTATTTTTTTTTGTCTTGCTCTAGAAATTCATTTTCCACATCAAAGATTTCATACTCGTCAGATATATCATCCATGCTATCTCCAGATTCCATCCATTCTTCTTCCGTACTCACTATCATATATATCAGACTTATTAGCTCTCTTATTTACAGTCTTTCTGCTTTTCTTAGCCAATTTCTGGGCAATCTTAAGTTTCCGTGCCTCTTCGTTCTGTTCTTTTTTCTTTAACCTCTCCTCAATTATTCTCTCCTCTAACTCTGCTTTCTTCTTCTCCTTGCTTTTATGGTAATGTTGCCATTAATTGGAAGAAACAACTGAGGGAATTTTTTCTTTCTTCATTTTTGTTGAATTGTCTCTAGGTGTTGGCCAGAACAAAGCTCTTTTAAATGGACTGGGTATTGTGATATCTTTTTTTTTCGACGAATTTTCCCAGGTCTACCTACTTTAAAAGGGGTTTTCAAATTTAAATCATCCACTATTTTCTTTACACTATCTTGTGAATTCTCTTTGCCAATCGGAAATCCTCGTTTCACCATAGCTTTTACCCAATTTACCAGCAAGTTTTCTATTTCATCTGACATATAACAGCTTCTTCCCATTTTTAGTTTTAGAGGTGACTTTCCTTTCACTTTATTCAGAAGAGTTACTCCAGGTACGCCAAATCTTCTGGCTGCAGTAGCTGTTGGAACACCACGCCGACCTTCTTGTATAGCTGCTTCCATATCAGCTTCAGCGTATCGAAACATTTGTCCCTTTATTGATGGCATCTTGTTCAAACATAAAATCTGGGATCATTAGACCCAATAGTTGACATCCTTTACCCTAATAGTTGACACCCTGTCTACTATTAGATACGCTAATGGAAACGTAATGAAACTTATACAGAACCTTATTTTTATATGAAATAGAGTCTATAGTTGCATAAATATGAGCTTAGGAATGAAGTTTTATCTGACCCAATAGATGACACAAGTGTCATCTATTAGGTTTTGGCTATTTATTGACACCATTAGTAGACAGTGCAAATTATTCTAAAATCTAAATGAAATAAGAATATCTATTGCTGTACTATGTAAATAAGTATCGTAAGCTATTATAACCACGACAAAGAATACAACATATCGTAAAATTAGATGATAATATAGTACCTGCAAAATATCAACTTCTTAACAAAAACTCTAAGTAATCACAGTGCACTCATTCACTTTCTAACCTTGCTTTCTTAACTTACTGTCATTTTGAATTCCTCTCTGTTACATGGATGTAAGTTTTAATTTCGAATCATAGATGCCTCAAGGTATCTTTTACATCAGCACTTCAGTTTATTTCAGTGAATATATTCCTATTACAAGATTTTTTTTCGGAATGTGTCATCCTTTAGTTCACTGTCGGTCATTAGTGCTTTTACCTTATATATATATATATATATATATGGGATATTACGAAATTTGTTAACACGATAGAGGTCGCAGTTTTGAAGGTATCAAGTTCAAATTTGCTACAAAAATCAATCTCTCAAATATCTCGGTCGAGTTCGTTATTGGGCAATATCGGGTAAGTAGTTTCAAAATGGCGACCATTCAAACATTTAAAAAAAATATCAAAAAAGAGCCGTAGTGTAAATATCATCAAAAATAATTTTAGGTTATAGATATAATCAGTACCTACAACGTTTGTTCAAAGCAATTTTTCATAAAATACACAGGTAAAAAAATAAAAATGAATAAAGAAAAATAACAAATATTGATAAAACATGAACACTCAATATAAATTTGATGTAATTGTGCATTTTCTGGAGATCTTAATATAGACCCTGATTAAAAAAATATATAGTATATTTATTGAAAAGAAATAGGCGAAAAAAAGATTCTACCTTGAAGTGGAACTCGAACCCTATCTGATATATATTCAACAGCCAAAACAAAAACCTCTAACCGCAAGGCTATGACACATACGACAATTTTATGTAATAACATGAAGGTATACCAATGAAAAGGTTGTTCAAATTTCAATTCAATGAATTTTGAAAAATTTACCTTTCCGCTGACTACAGGCCATCGGGATTTTTTTTGATTGCTTTATATAGGTTGAACATAAATCCACGAGCGCCTTAGTCAAAATCGATTTATATAATTTCTTATTAACAAAAACATACTTACGGGACATTGGAGCAAACTGGGGTGCTGGATGGGCAAAAATCCAATGTAAAACAAACGAAAACCGTTAATAACTTCACTCACGGCATTTCGTCTTCATGAAAATTTAAAAACATACTTAATTTATTGAAATGAAAAATGATTCAAAACAGTCGTATGAAATGGTTATGAAAGGACAGTATCATACTATGCTGGGTACTTGGACCTGGACAAGCGAAAAATATGTGCGGTGTTGCCAAAGAAACAGATTATGGAGATGGTGGATACCCGAGACAACCATTCGATAAAGAATATTCAAGAAGAAGGGGTAACCATTGTAATAATAAAATAAGATAATAAAACTCACTCTATGTGGTATAACGATTATATAGTTAATTGTACTGCAGCAATTCATATGCCGCATAAGGTGAGTTTTTATTATCTTATTTTATTATTTCAAATGGTTACCCCTTCTTCCTCAATATCAAATAGGACTTCACTGCGCATGCGGAAAACCGAAACCGAAAGTAGATTGGTACCATGATATCCCTAGACACAAGCATCTATTCCTCAGCAAAGGAAAGGCTTGCGAACTTATTCACACTGTTGTAGTTTTAAAAAATAGCAAATTGTGTTGTATAGAATTGGTGAAGGAAATGACATACAATTTTAAGGTTTTATATTTTTCTACTGCTTTCCGAAGGTCTACTATTTCATAATCAATTTGGCAACGCTGCATCTTTCTTTCTGCTTGACATATCATCTGTCAATTACAGTGATGACGAACAACATATTTGTGGAATTAGAGCGTTCATAGAAGAATGGGAATAGAATAAGAATTTGCCTCTAATTAGTCGCTAATTAGTTGTGAAGGAATTTCTTTCTGCAAAGAAATAGAACAGAGAAACTTCAAAGTTTCGCGCGCATATCAATCAGCGAGTAGCATCAATGCTCGTTATTGCGCTTGCGAATTTTTCTGTGTGAAAGAAGCATAGCAGTATCAACAAGGAAAACGTGTTCAAACTTCTTCATTTATTCTAACAGAGTTCGAGATTTTATTTCTTTCCGTGATTTCAAAATGTCCTGCAAAGTGAATTAGAAATGCCAATTCATAGAATCTGAGAATTTTGTACGTTTTAAAAAATACTTTTGCTTTGTATTTTATGAATACATTAAGTGCTATGTTTATTTTATAAAATACTATAAATATCTGAATTATAATTACCTTTAAATGATTTTGTTTGGTAATAAAACGGTTTTTGGTAAAAGAGAAATCGTCTCAGCATTAAATATATATTTCTCTCAGTATATCAGTTTCTGAATTTTTCAACCAATCTTAACAAATTTCCTTCAAATACTAAAATACTAAAGCAAGTACTAGAATCGAGAAAAATACATCAAGGAATTAGGTGCTTGGTGGAATTTCTTCCTGAATTTGTTGAACTGGGGCTATTATAATAATCACTTCTTATCACAATTCTTATTTCAAAATTCTCAATTTGATATAATGGCAGAGCTATATGAGGTAATGTCCATAAAGTTAGCAGAGCAAGGTCAGCAGATCACAGGTTTCTTAACATCATAATTAAAGGCTAATTAGATGCTAATTAAGTGCGAAAACCGCGATTTAAATGCTTTTTAACTTTTTCCGGAAATTGAAGATCTGCTAACTTTAGATAAAATTAGCAGATCATGGCCAAAAATCATAGTATACTCATCGGAATCATTGAAAACCCTAATTAAAAATTAAAGGCTCATTAAATGCTCTGAGAAAAAGTGTAAAACATTTTCGATTATTTTTATTTTTTTCGGGCAAAGTTTGAAATCAGCAGATCAAGACCGGAAATCATAGTATACAGCTCAGAATCGTTGTAAAACCTAATTGGTAATTAAAGGCTTATTAAATGCTCTGAGAAAAAGTCAAAATTTTATTGAAAAAAATTTCAAAAACTATTTATTTTTATTTTTTTTCTGACAAAGATCGAATTCAGCAGACCAAGGCAGGAAATCATAGTAGGTATACAGATAGGGATCGTTATAAAACCTAATTGGTAATTAAAGGCTCAATAAATGGTCAAAGAAAAAGCACACATCAATCGAAATGCCCACTTATTTTTTTGAAAATTTGGGATCTGCTAACTTTAGATGAAGTTAGCAGGTCATGGTCGGAGATCATAGTATATAAATCGGCATCGTTGTTAAACCTAATAAATAATTAAAGGCTCATTAAATGCTCTAAGAAAAAGTCTGAAGCTTTTCCGAAGAAAAATTGTTTCAATTTTTTTCATGAAAAAGTTCAAGCTCAGCAGATCATGGCTGAAAATCGTAGTAAACATATCGGGACCGTTGTAAAACCTAATTGGTAATTAAAGGCTTATTAAATGCTCTGAGAAAAAGTCAAAATTTTATTGAAAAAAATTTCAAAAACTATTTATTTTTATTTTTTTTCTGACAAAGATCGAACTCAGCAGACCAAGGCAGGAAATCATAGTATACAGATCGAGATCGTTGTAAAACCTAATTGGTAATTAAAGGCTCAATAAATGCTCAAAGAAAAAGCACACATCAATCGAAACGCCCACTTATTTTTTTGAAAATTTGGGATCTGCTAACTTTAGATGAAGTTAGCAGATCATGGTCGGAGATCATAGTATACAAATCGACATCGTTGTTAAACCTAATAAATAATTAAAGGCTCATTAAATGCTCTAAGAAAAAGTCCGAAGCTTTTCCGAAGAAAAATTGTTTCCATTTTTTTCATGACAAAGTTCGAGCTCCGCAGATCATGGCTGAAAATCGTAGTAAACACATCGGGATCGTTGTAAAAACTTATTATTAATTTAAGGCTCAATAAATGCTTCACGGAAAAGTGCAAAATATTTTGAAAAAAAATCTTATTTTTTTCGGACAAAATTTAAACTCAGCAGATCAAGGCCGGAAATTATAGTATATAGATCGGGACTATTGTAAAACCTAATTGGTAATTAAAGGCTTATTATAATGAGCATCAAGTTAGCTAAACACCTGTCATGAATCGACTCGAGAGTAGGTGGATAATTTGCCGCTAATTAGTCGTGAATTAGTTGTGAAAATACCGATTTTGTCGTTTTCTGTTTTTTTGTTTTTTTCGGGTGCTTTGCTAACCTGATATAAAGTTAGCAAAGCACGCCTCCAAAAAATGACTTTACAGCGTTCGTAGAAAAATGGGAATGGGATAAGTTTTTGCCGCTAATTGGTCGTAAATTAGTTGTGAAGAAATTAATTTTCTAGATATTTTTTTTGTTTTTTTTTAGGTGCTTTGCTAACTTGATATAAAATTAGCAAAGCACGCCTCGAAAAATGACTTTAGAGCGTTCGTAGAATAATGGTAATAGAATAAGAATTTGCCGCTAATTAGTCGTAAATTAGTTGTGAAGAAATTAATTTTCTAAATATTTTTTTTTTTGTTTTTTTAGGTGCTTTGCTAACTTGATATAAAGTTAGCAAAGCACGCCTCGAAAAATGACTTTAGAGCGTTCGTAGAATAATGGTAATAGAATAAGAATTTGCCGCTAATTAGTCGCCAATTAGTTGTGAAGAAATCAATTCTCTAAATTTTTTTTGTTTTTTCAGTGCTTTGCTAACTTGATATAAAGTTAGCAAAGCACGCCTATAATGACTTTAGAGCGTTCGTAGAATAACGGTAATAGAATAAGAATTTGCCGCTAATTAGTCGTAAAATAGTTGTGAAGAAATTAATTTTCTAAATATTTTTTTTTGTTTTTTAGGTGCTTTGCTAACTTGATATAAAGTTAGCAAAGCACGCCTCGAAAAATGACTTTAGAGCGTTCGTAGAATAATGGTAATAGAATAAGAATTTGTCGCTAATTAGTCGCCAATTAGTTGTGAAGAAATCAATTCTCTAATTTTTTTTTGTTTTTCAGTGCTTTGATAACTTGATATAAAGTTAGCAAAGCACGCCTTGAATAATGACTTTAGAGCGTTCGTAGAATAATGGTAATAGAATAAGAATTTGCCGCTAATTAGTCGCCAATTAGTTGTGAAGAAATCAATTCTCTAATTTTTTTTTTGTTTTTTCAGTGCTTTGCTAACTTGATATAAAGTTAGCAAAGCACCTAAAAAAAAACAAAAAAGAATATTTAGAAAATTAATTTCTTCACAACTAATTTACGACTAATTAGCGGCAAATTCTTATTCTATTACCATTATTCTACGAACGCTCTAAAGTCATTATTCGAAGCGTGCTTTGCTAACTTTATATCAAGTTAGCAAAGCACCTAAAAAACAAAAAAAAAATATTTAGAAAATTAATTTCTTCACAACTAATTTACGACTAATTAGCGGCAAATTCTTATTCTATTACCATTATTCTACGAACGCTCTAAAGTCATTTTTCGAGGCGTGCTTTGCTAACTTTATATCAAGTTAGCAAAGCACCTAAAAAAAACAAAAAAAATATTTAGAAAATTAATTTCTTCACAACTAATTTACGACTAATTAGCGGCAAAAACTTATCCCATTCCCATTTTTCTACGAACGCTGTAAAGTCATTTTTTGGAGGCGTGCTTTGCTAACTTTATATCAAGTTAGCAAAGCACCCGAAAAAAACAAAAAAAACAAAAAAACGACAAAATCGGTATTTTCACAACTAATTCACGACTAATTAGCGGCAAATTATCCGCCTACTCTCGAGTCGATTCGTGACAGGTGTTTAGCTAACTTGATGCTCATCTTATTATATGCTCTTAAGAAAAAGTGTGAAATTTTAAATTGTTGGTTTGCTGAGTTCGATCTTTGTCAGAAAAAAATAAAAATTAATAGTTTTTGAAAATTTTTTCAATAGAATTATGACTTTTTCTCAGAGCATTTAATAAGCCTTTAATTACCAATTCGGTTTTACAACGATTCTGAGCTGTATACTATGATTTACGGTCTTGATCTGCTGATTCCAAACTTTGCCAGAAAAAAAAAAAATAAAAAAAATCGAAATGTTTTACTCTTTTTCTTAGAGCATTTAATGAGCCTTAAATTAATAGTAAGTTTTTACAACGATCCCGATCTGTTTACTATGATCTCCGACCATGATCTGCTAACTTCATCTAAAGTTAGCAGATCCCAAATTTTCAAAAAAATAAGTGGGCGTTTCGATTGGGGTGTGCTTTTTCTTTGAGCATTTATTGAGCCTTTAATTACCAAGGTTTTACAACGATCCCGATCTGTATACTATGATTTCCTGCCTTGGTCTGCTGAGTTCGATCTTTGTCAGAAAAAAATAAAAATAAATAGTTTTTGAAATTTTTTTCAATAAAATTTTGACTTTTTCTCAGAGCATTTAATAAGCCTTTAATTACCAATTAGGTTTTACAATGAATCTGAGCTGTATACTATGATTTCCGGTCTTGATCTGCTGATTTCAAAGTTTGCCCGAAAAAAAAAAATGAAAAAATCGAAAATGTTTTACACATTTTCTCAGAGCATTTAATGAGCCTTTAATTTTTAATTAGGTTTTACAATGATTCCGATGAGTATACTATGATTTTTGGCCATGATCTGCTAATTTTATCTAAAGTTAGCAGATCTTCAATTTCCGGAAAAAGTTAAAAAGCATTTAAATCGCGGTTTTCGCACTTAATTAGCATCTAATTAGCCTTTAATTATGATGTTAAGAAACCTGTGATCTGCTGACCTTGCTCTGCTAACTTTATAGACATATGAGGTTACTATGAAGGATAATTTCTTCAATATTTATTCAAGATTCAACTTTGTGGTTGCAACTCTGTAAGATTTACTTCAATTTTTTGCTGACAAAGTTTGCCTTCATTTTTTTAGGTTGCAATATTTTGGATACTACTCTAAAAGAATAATCATGCCTAGGGGCGCCCACCTTTTCTCGAAAATAGTACTGTAATTCAGGCTATTTTGAATCACAAAATCGATATTATTTGTGATGATAAACACAATGATATTGCCTTAGAATCTGATCCCGTGTGGAGCACAATTTCTGAAGAGCTTCTCAGTAAAGTGAAATCAAGGTCCCTATATTCCTACGTTGTGAATTATCGGTTCCACTTGAAAAACTTGTTATTCGGCACGAATAAAAAAAATAATAATAATTTTGAAAATTAATTTCTTCACAACTAATTAGCGACTAATTAGCGGCAAATTCTTACTCCATTCCCATTATTCTACGAACGCTGTAAAGTAATTTTTCGAGGCGTGCTTTGCTAACTTTGTATCAAGTTAGCAAAGCACCCATAAAAACCAATACAAATAATTTGGAAATTAATTTCTTCACAACTAATTAGCGGCAAAAACTTATTCCATTCCCATTCTTCTACGAACGCTCTAAAGTTATTTTTTAAGGCGTGCTCTGCTAACTTTATATCATTTTAGCAAAGCACCCAAAAAAATAAACAAAAAAAATTATTTGGAAAATTAATTTCTGGACAACTAATTATCGACTAATTAGCGGCAAAAACTTATCCCAATACCATTCTTCTACGAACGCTCTAAAGTCATTTTTTGTAGACGTGCTTTGCTAACGCTATATCAAGTTAGCAAAGCACACAAAAAAAACAAAAAAATATTTTAGGAAATTTATTTCTTCACAAATAATTAGCGACTAATTAGCGGCAAATTCTTGTTCTATTCCCATTATTCTACGAACGTTCTAAAGTCATTTTTCCAGGCGTGCTTTGCTAACTTTGTATCAAGTTAGCAAGTCAACCAAAAATAACTAAAAAATAATAATTTAGGAAATTAATTTCTTCACAACTAATTAACAACTAATTAGCGGCAAAAACTGATCTAATTCCCATTCTTCTACGAACGCTTGAAGTCATTTTTGGAGCCGTGCTTTGCTAAATTTATATCAAGTTAGCAAAGCATCCGAAAAAATCAAAAAAAACAAAAAACTACAAAATCGGTATTTTCAAAACTAATTCACGACTAATTAGCGGCAAATTATCCACCTACTCTCGAGTCGATTCGTGACAGGTGCTTAGGTAACTTGATGCTCATTAAATACTCGGGTAAATATTTTCTCGTGTATGTTTTTATGATGTTTATATATGAGCATGAAGTTAGCTAAACACCTCTTACGAATCGACTCGAGAGTAGGTGGATAATTTGCCGCTAATTAGTCGTGAATTAGTTGTGAAGAAATTAATTTTCTAAATATTTTTTTTGTTTTTTAGGTGCTTTGCTAACTTGATATAAAGTTAGCAAAGCACGATTCGAGAAAATGACTCTAGAGCTTTCGTAGAAGAATGGGAATAGAATAAGAATTTGCCGCTTATTAGTCGCCAATTAGTTATGAAGAATTCAATTTTCAATTTTTTTTTTGTTTTTTTGGGTGCTTTGCTGACTTGATATAAAGTTAGCAAAGCACGTCTCGAAAAATGGCTTTAGAGCGTTCGTAGAATAATGGTAATAGAATAAGAATTTGCCGCTAATTAGTCGCCAATTAGTTGTGAAGAAATCAATTTTTTTTTTTTTTGTTATTTTTGGGTGCTTTGCTAACTTGATATAAAGTTAGCAAAGCACGCCTCGAAAAATGACTTTACAGCGTTCGTAGAAAAATGGAAATGGGATAAGTTTTTGCCGCTAATTAGTCGTTAATCAGTTGTGAAGAAATTAATTTTCTAAATAATTTTTTTTGTTTTTTTTTAGGTGCTTTGCTAACTTGATATAAAGTTAGCAAAGCACGATTCGAGAAAATGACTCTAGAGCTTTCGTAGAAGAATGGGAATAGAATAAGAATTTGCCGCTTATTAGTCGCCAATTAGTTATGAAGAATTCAATTTTCATTTTTTTTTGTTTTTTTGGGAGCTTTGCTGACTTGATATAAAGTTAGCAAAGCACGTCTCGAAAAATGACTTTAGAGCGTTCGTAGAATAATGGTAATAGAATAAGAATTTGCCGCTAATTAGTCGCCAATTAGTTGTGAAGAAATCAATTTTTTTTTTGTTTTTTGTTATTTTGGGTGCTTTGCTAACTTGATATAAAGTTAGCAGAGCACGTCTCTAAAAATGACTTTAGAGCGTTCGTAGAATAATTGGAATAGAATAAGAATTTGCCGCTAATTAGTCGCCAATTAGTTGTGAAAAAATCAGACTTCTAATTTTTTTTTTTATTTTTGGGTGCTTTGCTAACTTGATATAAAGTTAGCAAAGCACGCCTCGAAAAATGACTACAGCGTTCGTAGAAAAATGGAAATGGGAAAAGTTTTTGCCGCTAATTAGTCGTTAATTAGTTGTGAAGAAATTAATTTTCTAAATATTTTTTTTGTTTTTTTTTAGGTGCTTTGCTAACTTGATATAAAGTTAGCAAAGCACGATTGGAGGAAATGACTCTAGAGCTTTCGTAGAAGAATGGGAATAGAATAAGAATTTGCCGCTAATTAGTCGCCAATTAATTTTTAAGAAATCAATTTTTTAAATTTATGTTTGTTTTTTGGGTGCTTTGCTAACTTGATATAAAGTTAGCAAAGCTCGCCTCGAAAAATGACTTTAGAGCGTTCGTAGAATAATTGGAATAGAATAAGAATTTGCCGCTAATTAGTCGCCAATTAGTTGTGAAGAAATCAATTTTCAATTTTTTTTTGTTTTTTGGGTGCTTTGCTAACTTGATATAAAGTTAGCAGAGCACGTCTCTAAAAATGACTTTAGAGCGTTCGTAGAATAATGGGATAAGAATACGAATTTGCCGCTAATTAGTCGCCAATTAGTTGTGAAGAAATCAATTTTCTATTTTTTTTTTGTTTTTTGTGTGCTTTGCTAACTTGATATAAAGTTAGCAAAGCACGCCTCTGGAAATGACTTTAGAGCGTTCGTAGAATAATGGTAATAGAATAAGAATTTGCCGTTAATTATTCGCCAATTAGTTGTGAAGAAATCAATTTTCTATTTTTTTTTTGTTTTTTGGGTGCTTTGCTAACTTTATATCAAGTTAGCAAAGCGCCTTAAAAAAATGTTTAGAAAATTAATTTCTTCACAACTAATTAACGAGTAATTAGCGGCAAAAACTTATCCCATTCCTATTTTTCTACGAACGCTGTAAAGTCATTTTTTGGAGGCGTGCTTTGGTAACTTCATATCAAGTTAGCAAAGCACCCGAAAAAAACAAAAAACGACAAAATCGGTATTTTCACAACTAATTCACGACTAATTAGCGGCAAATTCTTATTCTATTACCATTATTCTACGAAAGCTCTAGAGTCATTTTCTCGAATCGTGCTTTGCTAACTTTATATCAAGTTAGCAAAGCACCCGAAAAAAAAAACAAAAAAACAAAAAACGACAAAATTGGTATTTTCACAACTAATTCACGACTAATTAGCGGCAAATTATCCACCTACTCTCGAGTCGATTGGTGACAGGTGTTTAGCTAACTTGATGCTCATTGTTTATATGCATACTTTGAAAAATATTAATGGAAATATACAAAAATTATTATTTCTCTCAACTCTGGACATTAAAGACGGAATATAAAGGCTCATTCAAATTTTACTAAAAAAACTTTAAGTAGGTAGGTAAGTAATATCTTGAGTGAGAAACCGTTCTTTACTTTCTATTTCTATTTTTTATTCGTTCTTACATAACTTACTGTCCAACGCCTCCCGAGTTGTTCAGTAATTGGTGTTAATAATCAATTAATTCATCGTTAATTGGATTTGATTGATTGGATAAAAGGTCTGCTTGTAGAAGTAAGTTACTGTTTAAAGATATAATTTTGTTTATATTATTATCAGCGTTAAGTATGACTCATCACCTAATAAAATATTCCTAACAATGTTTTATGATAATTGTATTTTTCTGATTCTAGTTTTTATATGTTTTCGACCGTTAAAATGTCTTTAATGGACTACTAACTTATCTGTTATTTCGAACATCATTGGTATGATTTTAGTAGCTGATCAATATCTGTGAATTGTGTTCTATGCTCTAGTTTCCAGAGCTTTGAATCTACATACCTACCGACATTGTTTTCACTTCCGTTAAATTACTTTTGATTGGCTATTCTTTCCAATCTTCATGCATGGCTTCACCCTCAACTTCATTCTGGTATTTCTTTAAAAAAATCTGCTAACTGATTCTATGAATTCCTAACGTCGGAACCATATTTTTAATGTACGATGTTCAAATTCTGTTTGAAGTAATCACATTATTATTTGATATCAAATTCTTAATACCACATCAAAACACAGTAGTATTGATATTCTATTTATTCCGTTTTCTGCCCATTAATGATAATTATTGATATATATTGAAGCACGAGATTCAAATTCTCTCTAACAATTCAATAGTTTAAACTAAAAACTGCCTTGTTGCCTTTCATAACAAAAATTCACTACCTGAGTTGTTTTGTGGTATTGACCTTTTTTTTATATTATGCACGATCGACATTAAGAAAACATACATTTTATTGTTGTTAACCGAATATAATTTATCATCAAGAGGTAGGTCGCAGTGCTGAACTATCGTGACTAAACTTTATATAGAAATCTATATATAGGTATATATATAGTAGGTGGAAGTGCGGCAGTACGTGTTAAATAACAAAGTGTTAAAAAAATGGGAATTCTGCCGAAGTTATATGGGGCTTAAATAAGAAAACTCTTTTTGCTGTCCAAGCTTTCAGAACTATTTATTTCCATTCTCAAGGTCTGCAAGTGAGGATTATAATTTAAAGAGGTACAGCTGTACATAGTTGAAGAATTCCTCATAGTGGTCTTAAAAGCTAATACACTACACAGTTAAAATTACAAATTAAAACAGTAGTTAAGACAATATTTACAAGGTGGAGATACAATTACATATTTCTTGATACGGTCACATTTCTAGAACAACTGATTTTCTAGATGTTCTAGAAATGTGACCGTATCAAGAAATATGTAATTGTATCTCCACCTTGTAAATATTGTCTTAACTACTGTTTTAATTTGTAATTTTAACTGTGTAGTGTATTAGCTTTTAAGACCACTATGAGGAATTCTTCAACTATGTACAGTCTGTACCTCTTTAAATTATAATCCTCACTTGCAGACCTTGAGAATGGAAATAAATAGTTCCGAAAGCTTGGACAGCAAAAAGAGTTTTCTTATTTAAGCCCCATATAACTTCGGCAGAATTCCCATTTTTTTAACACTTTGGTATATATATATATATATATATATATATATATATATATATATATATATATATATATATATATATATATATATGTATATATATATATATATATATATATATATATATATATATGTATGTATATACCTTTTTACAATTTAGTGACTGATGACAAATGTGACGAAAGGTTGATTAAAATTTGCTTCTCATTGAATCTCGTTGAATCATTTCTAATACTCATTCCAAAAAATGGCATTTGTACGTGTATTTTATCATCGAAACTTGTATTGATTCAATATTAGCTTGAATTGTTTGTCAAAGATTATCAATATCTTTTGATAGTTTTAAAAATGTTAACCAAAACAGAATAGTTAGAAAACATTACCTCAAGTTTAATACTGATGCCATAAATTAATATTGGGACATGGAACCATAGAGGCTCATAAGGTAGCGAGTAACGTAGGTACATCTATGCAGGGAACTGTATCGGGTTCGGACACTGGAAATGAAAAGTTACCCCCTAAATCTCTAAGCACTAATCTACATGATAAAGACAGATCTTTCGATTTGTTATGTCAACAAATATGTCACGTTAGTTACTTCCTTTATCTGTGTTCAGTAAATAGTAGATAATAGAAAGCAAACGTAACTATTCGAACAGTATTGGTTCAAAACAAGTGAATTGGTAAGAAGCATTTGTACTTGTATGCAGCTTTTTCTTTAAAAACTTGAATGTCTAATAAAAGCTCTTCAATTTTTTTCTTAAAAGTTCCAATTTTTTTCTAGTAGGAATCTAACGTAAAACTTGTAAATAGATATAGATACCTGTTTGAAGTTGGCATGGCAAATTTGGCAGGCAAACAAACAAAGTATTGAATAATTAGCCGTTAATTAGCCGTAAATTAACCGTGAAAATAAAAAATTAACCGCATGCAAGGAAACCCGGAAATTGGTTTGCATGCTAGCTTCAAGTGAAGTTGGCATGCAAAAACCGTAAAATCGGTTAGGATCGTCCCAGCCAATTCCACCCTGGCTCATAATTTGCCGCTAATTAACCGCTGACGATACAGCCTCACACTTAAGGCCAATGATTTTTTTTTCGAAAACATCGCTTGTTTTTGGAAAAATCGCATGTTTTTCATACTTACAATATAACGAACGTTCCAAAATCTAAGGGGATCGTTCTAGCTACCTGTAAATGGGCCGAAATGTTACTCCAACTATCGCACTAATTAACCGTGAAAGAGAAAAATTAACCGCAAGCTAAGAAACCCGAAATTAGGTTTGCATGCTAGCTTCAAGTAAAGTTGGCATGTAAAAACCGTAAAATCGGTTAGGATCGTCCCAGCCAATTCCACCCTGGCTCATAATTTGCCGCTAATTAACCGCTGACGATACAGCCTCACACTTAATGCCAATGATTTTTTTTTTCGAAAACATCGCTTGTTTTTGGAAAAATCGCATGTTTTTCATACTTACAATAAAACGAACGTTCTAAAATCTAAGGGGATCGTTCTAGCTACCTGTAAATGGGCCGAAATGTTACATCGCTTGTTTTTGGAAAAATCGCATGTTTTTCATACTTACAATAAAACGAACGTTCTAAAATCTAAGGGGATCGTTCTAGCTACCTGTAAATGGGCCGAAATGTTACTCCAACTATCGCACTAATTAACCGTGAAAGAGAAAAATTAACCGCAAGCTAAGAAACCCGAAATTAGGTTTGCATGCTAGCTTCAAGTAAAGTTGGCATGTAAAAACCGTAAAATCGGTTAGGATCGTCCCAGCCAATTCCACCCTGGCTCATAATTTGCCGCTAATTAACCGCTGACGATACAGCCTCACACTTGAAGCCAATGATTTTTTTTTCGAAAACAACGCTTTTTTTGAAAAAATCGCATGTTTTTCATACGTACAATAAAACGAACGTTCTAAAATCTAAGGGGATCGTTCTAGCTACCTGTAAATGGGCCGAAATGTTACATCGCTTGTTTTTGGAAAAATCGCATGTTTTTCATACTTACAATAAAACGAACGTTCTAAAATCTAAGGGGATCGTTCTAGCTACCTGTAAATGGGCCGAAATGTTACTCCAACTATCGCACTAATTAACCGTGAAAGAGAAAAATTAACCGCAAGCTAAGAAACCCGAAATTAGGTTTGCATGCTAGCTTCAAGTAAAGTTGGCATGTAAAAACCGTAAAATCGGTTAGGATCGTCCCAGCCAATTCCACCCTGGCTCATAATTTGCCGCTAATTAACCGCTGACGATACAGCCTCACACTTAAGGCCAATGATTTTTTTTTCGAAAACAACGCTTTTTTTGAAAAAATCGCATTTTTTTCATACGTACAATAAAACGAACGTTCTAAAATCTAAGGGGATCGTTCTAGCTACCTGTAAATGGGCCGAAATGTTACTCCAACTATCGCACTAATTAACCGTGAAAGAGAAAAATTAACCGCAAGCTAAGAAACCCGAAATTTGGTTTGCATGCTAGCTTGAAGAAAAGTTGGCATGTAAAAACCTAAAATCGGTTAGGATCGTCCCAGCCAATTCCACCCATATTCGTAAACACTCAAATTCGAGATCTCCTTCTCTCCAGAAACCACGGGGGGTGAATTTTCTCGAAAATGGAAAATGTGAGATGCCATTGGCCTTAAGTGTGAGGCTGTATCGTCAGCGGTTAATTAACGGCAAATTATGAGCCAGGGTGGAATTGGCTGGGACGATCCTAACCGATTTTACGGTTTTTACATGCCAACTTTACTTGAAGCTAGCATGCAAATCTAATTTCGGGTTTCTTAGCTTGCGGTTAATTTTTCTCTTTCACGGTTAATTAGTGCGATAGTTGGAGTAACATTTCGGCCCATTTACAGGTAGCTAGAACGATCCCCTTAGATTTTAGAACGTTCGTTTTATTGTAAGTATGAAAAACATGCGATTTCTCCAAAAGCAAGCGATGTTTTCGAAAAAAAAAATCATTGGCCTTAAGTGTGAGGCTGTATCGTCAGCGGTTAATTAGCGGCAAATTATGAGCCAGGGTGGAATTGGCTGGGACGATCCTAACCGATTTTACGGTTTTTGCATGCCAACTTCACTTGAAGCTAGCATGCAAACCAATTTCCGGGTTTCCTTGCATGCGGTTAATTTTTTATTTTCACGGTTAATTTACGGCTAATTAACGGCTAATTATTCAATACTTTGTTTGTTTGCCTGCCAAATTTGCCATGCCAACTTCAAAGAGGTGATATAGATAATGAATAAGCAAGATCATTCTAAATCTGAAATAGTAATTCAGTAATGGAGCAATTTCCAATCTTGAATGTGATATCGAGAGAACAATGAATTTATTCCATGTTGTTTGACCTTCTAAGATTCTCTTATATTTATACTTAGATATAATAATTAATACTAGGTACTGCAATGTGGTCGTGAGTAAATTTAAGATGACGATATCAACCACAAGAAGAGAGTGATAAAACAAGTGGAATTTTTGTAAAAAAATTATAAATAGTTTTTATTAGGCATCTACATTGCTCTCCTTCTCTCGATTTGAACTATACTTATGTATGTATATCTGTTTGCCAGCAATTCCATAACAAATTAATGTTTGTCTACCACAACACACATAACCATAGAGTATAGAGTAATATATACGACGATCTACCAGAGCAGAGTACCTATATACCAGAGAACAGAGACGTATATATATACGCTCCATGCTCGTGCGTAATTCCAGTGACGGATTCCATTGTCCGACATTGTTGTTCCATGTCGAAGAAAAGTGATCTTATTTGAATGAGATAATTATATTTAATCAATATTGGATCACACTTGGAGCTTAACAGGCGGCGAGATGTCTGCGATCTAAGTACGAATTCGAAATTTCAAGTCTCTAGACCATATGCGGGCTGAGAAATCGCTGCGGAGTCCATTGATACAAGAACCGAAAGTTATAAAAACTATTTAAATAAATCAACATATTACATACAATGAAACCGATGATTTGGATGAAACTGTTTATATTGATAGCATATATCCTGAGTAACATTCTAGGATAATTTTATCACTGCGCGGATAAGCATTCTACAATAAGAATCAAAAACAACTCTCAGTATTAAATTGAAAGAATTTCACTTACAAGCACACACAAAAATAGAGTGCAAATAAGTATGGCTTCACACCACGGATTATTAATTAAGTTCACCCTTCACATGTTCAACAGTATGCGTGGACGAAGTCACTTGCATATTTTAGTAAAAAAAAATTAATGATGTTACTATTGATGGTGAACCGCGTATCGTCGTTGTATCCCATATTACTAATGACAAGTCAGTGTTATTTGTTGTTGATCGGCAATTATAGAATAAAGTTAAACAAGTCGTTTATCAAGCTGTGAAATTCAAAACTGAACATCCATCTGAAACTAAATGAGGTAACCAATAATCTCTCTCTCTCTCTCGCTGTAATGTATCAATCCAGTAAAACTACGTGGTCACTACACATAGAATGTTTGTTCATATAAATGTGGGAAATGATTGGTGTATCTTAAAGTAGTGTTCGTCAGGAGTATCTGAAGCACGATAATCTGTTGAAAACCTGGTAGGTACCTACCTCGGTACCTACTGTAACAAGGCCGCAAACGATTTAACATTACGAAATATTGATCGATATATTGAACGTGTAAGGATAGTTTTGATATGATGTTGATAAAAATTTAAATATTTTGATTTATGTTGATAAATATCAAGGATTGTTGGAGATATTGATAAATTTATTCACAATGTGTGGTCGTCCTATTTTCATCAATATTCATTTGAAAGGATTTCAAACTGTGAAGTGTGAAGATTTGGATCTCGTAGTATGATATAGGACATGTTCAGAGTTTTGTAACCTATATCTATGATTGAAGGTCTTATTGGTTTCTAGATTTGTTGTCACTATGTTGATTCAATTCCCATTGAGATTATGCTAAAATGAAGAAAGTTTATGAGAATGAGCAAGGATCGCGTCTTTCAATTGAGCCTTGTGAAAAATGCAAAATAAAAGAAACGTCAAGAAGCAATGAACAATTTATTATTAGTACCTATATAAAGATATGAAACCGATCCTCGAAGGTTCTACATGTTTCAAGATATCTATGTACCTTTATACGACGTAACAGCTAGATCAATATCATTGTTACTTTGCGGTCGTACAAGTATTGACAGTAGATTGATGGAAAATATCCACATCTAGCATTGATCAATATATTGACAGTAAGCGGCCAATATAAAAAATGCAATGCAGTTCTAAGTATGTATTTTAAATCAAGCTTTTCTGCATGATGACCTTTCATTTTTGACCGACTTCAAAAAAGGTATACTATTCGGTTGTATGTTTGCTTTTTTTAAAGAGAATCAACTCCATGTTATATGTTTCTATTCATTTTTTAGCTTTTTATTCTGTTAGTTATTATGAATTTTTTTGTCAATATTTATTTATAGCACATTTTTTCTTCTTTCATACACTTTTTTTGTAATATACTTTGTAAGAAACAATGACAATTTGGCACGCTTTTTATGTAAAATTAAACGTGTGTATGCCTAGCAGTTGTGATCTGGTTGCTAGTCTAAAAAAATGTATTACTTAAAGCGGTTGCTTGCTAAGCAGTCGCTGATAATTGTAGGTCGCTGCATATTTGGTAAAGGCATCACTGTTTTCAAAATTCTAACAGCAATGATTGCACAATTCTCTGTGCAATCATTACATTACAAGAGAAGCATGCCGATAGGTATGGTAGAGAAATGATTGTATGTTGTGATATTGGACATTGTCCGTATTTGTGAATAAAGTGAGAAAGACGTGTTTTTTCTATTCTATTCATTAAAAATTTTCAGTATTTAAAATATTATGTGCAGCGTGATGCAATAATATCCTATTGTTTTTTGTTTTATCGAATCTACCACCTACTAGCATAAGTGTATTCAACAGTATATCATTGACACTAAAAAGACACAAAGGATAGCCACCTACGTGCTACAAAATAAAACAAATTTCCAGATCACGAGAGATGAAACACTGCTTGCATAATAAAAACTGAGATCTAGGCTAGAACGTTTGTAGGAATCTAAATAACCCTATTAAACTTATAAGTACGTTATTATACATTTACATTTATTATTATATAGACACATCAAGTCAATGATTTCTGGGTTTTAATAATTATAGAATACATTGATTATAAAATGTGTGCTAGCTATATAGGTTGTAATCATAATTACCTTTCATGTTAATTATAATTTACAGTGAAAGTATATAGCATATGGCGAAATGAAAATGAACGTTATGTTTGTTTTTATTGAAAGTGTTGCGGTTGCGTGTCTGTCTGTCTAATGGTCAGCATCATCTTATGTGTTCAAGAATATGATACAGTGTTCCAGTTTTAATTGCTCTTATTTAAACTACAAGTTATTCCAAATGGATGACATCATGTTTAATGTAACTGACAAAAAATATATGAAATTTTATAAAGAATAGTAAGAGATTTATTGAAGACCATATATATCAACACAAGAACCAAGATAGGTCCGAAAAATTGCTTGGACAATAATAATATGCCTATAGATAAATAATGACGACCGCAAGTTACGCTGACTGAGAGAAGTCCGTCACCCCTCGGGGGGTAGGTACTCGAGAGGATTTCCAGATTAGGCAGGTACACGCATTGGCGGAACAGTTTGTAGAGGCGGTGGTACTATTTGGGCAGAGTGAACTATTTCCTTACAATCGGTCATTGCTAGTGATGCGCATAGCAAGACCAAGACCGATATGGTCTTGGTATTGGTCTTGCACCCTTGGTATTGGTCTTGGTCTACATCAAATCCTTAGTCTTGGTCTTGGGTCTTGGTCTTGCATATACGGTCTTGGTATTGGCCTTGGTCTTGCTGCAAGACTTGCAAGACTTTGCAAGACTCTTGCAAAAATTTTGATCTTTTTATAAGTGTGAAAAGTTGTTGCGATTCTAAACCGTAATTGCTTAATCCAAATAAAGAAGAACCCATATGTATCGGAAGTATGTAATTCATAATCTTATAAGATTGCCTATAATTATATTATCATTCATAATGGTTAAATATCGACCGTATGAAAACATTGTCATTGTCCAGAACAAACACGCCTGGTAATGTAGAATAAGTAATGAGAATAAAACTAGGTGCCTAGAATTAAGTTAGGGCCAGTGAGATGCGTTAAAGTTTATAAATTAATAATCACCATTCACATATGAGAATCGTATCTTACTAGCGCGACTTAGTCTGCTTGTGTTTTCTTGGTATCATCCGTCCCAACTGAGCACTCATTTTACTACATACTTCTACTTCATACTTCTATTTCATAACTCATTCTCTTGCTCATTCTACAATGGTTTTGTACTATTTTCTTTAATAAAACAGAAAGAATCTCTGAAAGCGATCAAAAGTATTTCTGATAAAACTAACTTAAATTTTTGTAGAAAGCTTTTTCCAAAAAATGAAAATCAAAAACAGTTAGAGATTTAATACGAACATTTATAAAACGTGTATCTATTTAAAAAGTCAGTCATGTAAATATCTCAGTTGAGTTAGTTAATGAGCATGATCGAAAAAATAGTTTCAAAATAAGGGCAATATAAAATTTCAAATATCTCCAAAAATGGCCACTGGATAAATGTCATCAAAAAAATCAGATTTATAGATTTTTAACGTTTGCTTAAAACATTATGCGCGATAGAAAAAATAATAAAAATAAAAAACCGTGTACTTAGTTTACCTTCCCCTGGCTACGAACTGTCGGGATTCTTTGAAAACAGCTCGGTAAGGGAAATCCTAGAAGGGTTGAAATTACGGTATAGGTATAGGGTATTTAAGAATTTTTTGAAATCCGGAAATCCTAAAAGGGTAAAATTAACTCCCTTTTCACCCATTAACTTTTAATTCAATATTTTTAGAATATGTAAAATAACGATCGATCATAAGGGAGTTCAAAGATTAAATTAATTAGGTTATTTATTAGCGTTTCTTATCTAATCATTGAGTAAAATAATATGTTTCCTACCAATTTGGTGTTTGGTTACGGAACTGCAAGAGTCTTGCAAGTCTTGCAGCAAGACCAAGACCAGGTTAGTCTTGGATTGGTCTTGCATCCCAGTATTGGTCTTGGTCTTGGGTCTTGGTCTTGCATAGAAGATCTTGAACTCGGTCTTGGTCTTGCAAAATCGCAAGACCAAGACCAAGACTGCAAGACCAAGACCAGTCTCGCAGCATCACTAGTCATTGCTACCCTATTTTCCGTCCGGAAAAATAAGCATAAAAAAAATAAATATATTATTATTAAACTCCAAGGCTATCCTACTAAATTCAACTCTTTAGAGACAAATATAAGCCACCAACGATGGACAGTCGTTAGCAACATGCACTAACTCACCTCTTTGAAGTTGGCATGGCAAATTTGGCAGGCAAACAAACAAAGTATTGAATAATTAGCCGTAAATTAACCGTGAAAATAAAAAATTAACCGCATGCAAGGAAACCCGGAAATTGGTTTGCAATTCTAGCTACAGGTAGCTAGAACGATCCCCTTAGATTTTAGAACGTTCGTTTTAGTGTACGTATAAAAACATGCGATTTTTTCAAAAAAAAAGCGTTGTTTTCGAAAAAAAAATCATTGGCCTTAAGTGTGAGGCTGTATCGTCAGCGGTTAATTAGCGGCAAATTATGAGCCAGGGTGGAATTGGCTGGGACGATCCTAACCGATTTTACGGTTTTTAGATGCCAACTTTACTAGAAGCTAGCATGCAAACCTAATTTCGGGATTCTTAGCTTGCGGTTAATTTTTCTCGTTCACGGTTAATTAGTGCGATAGTTGGAGTAACATTTCGGCCCATTTACAGGTAGCTAGAACGATCCCCTTAGATTTTAGAACGTTCGTTTTATTGTACGTATGACAAACATGCGATTTTTTCCAAAAAAAAGCGTTGTTTTCGAAAAAAAAATCATTGGCCTTAAGTGTGAGGCTGTATCGTCAGCGGTTAATTAGCGGCAAATTATGAGCCAGGGTGGAATTGGCTGGGACGATCCTAACCGATTTTACGGTTTTTACATGCCAACTTTACTTGAAGCTAGCATGCAAACCTAATTTCGGGTTTCTTAGCTTGCGGTTAATTTTTCTCTTTCACGGTTAATTAGTGCGATAGTTGGAGTAACATTTCGGCCCATTTACAGGTAGCTAGAACGATCCCCTTAGATTTTAGAACGTTCGTTTTATTGTACGTATGAAAAACATGCGATTTTTTCAAAAAAAGCGTTGTTTTCGAAAAACAAAATCATTGGCCTTAAGTGTGAGGCTGTATCGTCAGCGGTTGATTAGCGGCAAATTATGAGCCAGGGTGGAATTGGCTGGGACGATCCTAACCGATTTTACGGTTTTTACATGCCAACTTTACTTGAAGCTAGCATGCAAACCAAATTTCGGGTTTCTTAGCTTGCGGTTAATTTTTCTCTTTCACGGTTAATTAGTGCGATAGTTGGAGTAACATTTCGGCCCATTTACAGGTAGCTAGAACGATCCCCTTAGATTTTAGAACGTTCGTTTTATTGTAAGTATGAAAAACATGCGATTTTTCCAAAAACAAGCGATGTTTTCGAAAAAAAAAATCATTGGCCTTAAGTGTGAGGCTGTATTGTCAGCGGTTAATTAGCGGCAAATTATAAGCCAGGGTGGAATTGGCTGGGACGATCCTAACCGATTTTACGGTTTTTACATGCCAACTTTACTTGAAGCTAGCTTGCAAACCTAATTTCGGTTTTCTTAGCTTGCGGGTAATTTTTCTCTTTCACGGTTAATTAGTGCGATAGTTGGAGTAACATTTCGGCCCATTTACAGGTAGCTAGAACGATCCCCTTAGATTTTAGAACGTTCGTTTTATTGTAAGTATGAAAAACATGCGATTTTTCCAAAAACAAGCGATGATTTCGAAAAAAAAAAATCATTGGCCTTAAGTGTGAGGCTGTATCGTCAGCGGTTAATTAGCGGCAAATTATGAGCCAGGGTGGAATTGGCTGGGACGATCCTAACCGATTTTACGGTTTTTACATGCCAACTTTACTTGAAGCTAGCATGCAAACCTAATTTCGGGTTTCTTAGCTTGCGGTTAATTTTCCTCTTTCACGGTTAATTAGTGCGATAGTTGGAGTAACATTTCGGCCCATTTACAGGTAGCTAGAACAATCCCCTTAGATTTTAGAACGTTCGTTTTATTGTACGTATGAAAAACATGCGATTTTTTCAAAAAAAAAGCGTTGTTTTCGAAAAAAAAAATCATTGGCCTTAAGTGTGAGGCTGCATCGTCAGCTGTTAATTAGCGGCAAATTATGAGCCAGGGTGGGATTGGCTGGGACGATCCTAACCGATTTTACGGTTTTTGCATGCCAACTTCACTTGAAGCTAGCATGCAAACCAATTTCCGGGTTTCCTTGCATGCGGTTAATTTTTTATTTTCACGGTTAATTTACGGCTAATTAACGGCTAATTATTCAATACTTTGTTTGTTTGCCTGCCAAATTTGCCATGCCAACTTCAAAGAGGTCACTAACTCAACATAGTATGAATTTATTCTTTGATCTAACCAGAGCGCTGTATAGGTAGGTATTATCGCCCGCCATTCGCCATTCCGTGTCCTATCTATGTGTCTGCCCGTGATACATAGGTATATGTAAACACAGTGCAATTTAAACGAGTAAGTGTAATATTTATTAATTTATTGGTATATTTATTATAGAAAAGGCATTGTAAACTGTTTAATAATGATCATTGTAGATTAAAACATGTGTTTCGCTCGGTTTCCTTATGCGCAAACGTAATATATTTACATAAGCGAACTAGCCGTCACCGCGAATCTAACATTTGGGAAGATGCGTTTATTATGTTATTTTATCGTCAATTTTTTTTTTTTTGTAAAATTTACTTTATTTATGCTCCAGAATGAAATTAGTTTATATCAAATTGATTTATTTTGTTACATGTAGATTCTCGCCATCGACCAATAATTGCAATATCAAGTACCAGCGACATTTAAAATGAGCCAAATCCCGAAACGAAGCTGGTGACTTCTCGTGATTACCTACATCATTCATTATTTAATTAATTATTAGTATTACTACATGACATGTAGTGAAAGCAGTAAGTAATATGCTTCTCAAATACGATTTCTTAATTGACAATGAATTTATTTCGTGGGAATATATCAAAACATATTTTAATAACTATAAAACATATACAGTAAGACCAGCACCAAAACTAACCACAGCTCGTATTAGCCCTAGCCCAGTTAAGTTAAATAAGCTACCCAGTTGTTTGTTGCTAAGTACTGTATCGAATGGTATGAATGTTTAAGTATACCTATAAGATTCGAATATTAGCCTACTGAAGCATATAAACTGCAGTATTTGTATCGAAAATGGATAATATGTTTGACATTCTGAATTCAAAGTGAAGTACAAAAGCTCAGAAAAATTATAATAGTGCTTCCAAAAATCTCCCCTACCATGCAAAGCTATTGAATAAATGCCTAAACTTTTTTCTTAGAGTTCAAAACAGTTTGAATCAGGATGTTACAAATAAAAATAAGTTTTAAATCCATACAATTTACAATTATTAGCATTCAAAATTTATGGAATAACCGTGCAAATGCATGTTACAAATGTATCTTTACAAGAAGATTAAATCCAGAAAATTTCTTTGGGACTCTTAGGCAACAAAAAATCGTGAAGCAGATCCAAAGCCTAGCTATTGAAACTACATGACGTTCCCGTAGACAGTTTAACCCCCCAAATAGTGAATTCTGAACCAATTGACATCAACTACCAAGGTGATGATGTGTTACATGAAATCTTTGTGAGATATGTTTGTGGATATTTGCTACGAAAAGCCCCGTGATGTGTGTATCAAGTCTCAAAAGAAAGGCAAGAGTTAGATAAAACCTCTTTATTTTTTTCAGGCCTACGTGAGTAAGGAAAGAAGTGTATTTGGAAATTTGAATAGCCCTAATGATGCCTTTGTCGATTTTATCACAGAAATTGAATATATTTTTCTAAATAAAGATTGGCTCTCCATCCAGAACTTGAATGAATTTATTTGAAATTGTAAATACACTTTCTTTCATGCATCCCTGTCCTACTTTCCCAAAGAACTTTGTTATTAAATTATACATTAGATTACGAGCTTATATATATATATATATATATATATATATATATATATATATATATATATAATATAACATAAATTATTTGGAGAAAAACATATTACAAAGAAGTAATTATATGGCGTCATAATTAATGTTGTTTTTTGTACGAATATTATGCATGAAATAAGAAGTTCAAATTTTATTTGTCTTTTTTCCCTTTGAATTATCATAAATGAAATATTAACTATCATTTTTATAAATTCTCTGATAAGATTTAAAATATTTAATTCTATAACATAAACCTTCATTGGTAATAAGCAAGGGCAGATGCTTTATCTCTGAATACACTCCTGTCGTAAACATTTCCTGTGACATGAAATTTTTCCGAAGCCAATACTCAGCTTTACATCCGAATGGCGTAGTCGAGGTCAAAGCTTGTACTTTCGAGAAATCAAAGCTGCCGACGAGAGTTTCCTTGCTGTCTTTTACCTATGCTGTGATGAAACACTATCACAACACGCCCATTAGCTTTTGATACATACCATCTTGGTCCACTGTAATATTTTCTGTACAATCTGTTGTCCTTCAGAGTATAATCTTTGTGGATTTGTTTCTTGTTGTTGATGGTGGGTTTCCTGTTTAATATCTCCACTAAGAATCTACATTGAACATCGTTGATTTGTGCTGAAGAACCCAATCGTCTTTTGTAGCATCTGCTTGTAAAATATCGACTTCTTGTAAACTATTGTGAGGCTATTGTTTTCTATAGGGCTTACACTTAAAGTCAAACTCCTGTATGACCATCCAGCTTCCTATTCGATGAATAAGGTTTAGTTTTGTCATTGCTGACCTCAATGCACTGCAATCGGTCACAACTTTAAAGGATAACCCAAAATGGTACACTCGAAATCATTGCAAAGAGTTTACTACCACTAGGGTTTTTAGTTCAAAGGAACGATGGATGCTGTTCCTCTTCCTTTGTGGTTTGGCGTTTTCAGGTTCCCATGCTTGTGTCATTACAACATAATGCCACCGAGTCTGATCGTTAAAGCATTTGATCAAAACAAAAAAGTTTTTCAGAAGCCCTATTTTCCGCTTCAATACATCTAAACATGATGTCCTTTTTAGTAAGGTAAGTCGAGGGACGAGCAATTTGTGCAAAATGATCCACATATTTTCAAAAATAGCTACATAACTCAATAAATTGAAGAAAAGTTTCTGGAAACAGAAAACTTTTCCACAGCTGATATTTTGCAATACCGGGTATGGTACCAGCAGCATTTACTTCATGTCCCAGATAATTGACCATCGCCATGTTACCCCAGCCTCCTTGAAGGTTTGCAGAACATCCGCTATAGCTATATTAAGTCTGATGTAATGCTTGGTGTAGTATTAGTAATCGTCTATCATCTAGGCCATTGCCGTAGAAAATCTCATTGAATCCAGTATAAGATTGATCGTCCTCTGGAAAACCGCTGGAGCATTGACCAATCCTAAAGGCATCCTGAGATACTCGTACTGCCCATCTGGTGTCACAAAACCTGTTTTTTGCATCTTTTGCCATTGTTCTTTGGTTATTGCTGATACCCGCTTGCCATATCCAAAGATAGCAACCTTTTACAATATCTAAATGATGATCAACCCTACGCAAAGTTTAACAGTCCTTTACTGTTTTTGCATCAAGCAGTCACATTCGGGTCTCCCCATTTTTGACCGACTTCAAAAAAAGGAGAAGGTATACAATTCGGTTGTAAGATTGCTTTTTTATATTTTTTTATGGCTGTTCGCGCGTTTTGCATAGTAAACCTGCTCCGATTTAGACGATTTTTGTTTCACTTGAAAGAGGAGAGTTGAAATGATCCCATATTCAGAAAAATCAAATCCAAAATCTCCTTCCCTCCAAAAACCGCCCCCAAAGGGGGTGGAGGGGGCAATTTTTCTCGAAAATTGAAAATCCGAGACGGCAGAATTAACGAAAATTCCTTATCCGGAAATGTTTAAATTGGATATTTTTAAAAATAATCATACGTTTCCGAGCTACAGTCTGAAATATGTGTTTCAGATATGTGGAAGGGGCAAATTTTTCTGAAAATCAAAAATTCGATATTTGAAAATTAGAAAGAGGACCATATCCAGAAACATTTAAATTGAACATTTTTTCAAAAGAGTTACGGTTTCTGAGTTTCGCAATGGTAAATTCTGAAATATGTGATATGCGTATTTTCGCTAGTACAAGCTAAACCTACCTCTAACTTTTCATGTCTAATGTTACACCCAAAAATGTGAAATAAATATTTTTTACAAAAAATTGGACCGACTTAATCAGTTGTTGCACTGAAAAATACAAAATAATATTAATTCTATTTGTGCTGGTTCTTTTGGAGTTGGTGACTACAACAACAAACTACAACGGCACTACTTCAAAATTACCAGCACCAATAGAATTAATATTATTTTGTATTTTTCAGTGCAACAACTGATAAAGTCGGTCCAATTTTTTGTAAAAAATATTTATTATTAAACTGTTTGCATTTTTTCGTTTGCGCTTGCGCTCTATTTTGTAAACGTATACCGATTTTGATGATTTCTGGTTCATTTAAAAGAGGACACTTGAGAAATAGACAGATAGATACGTCTTTATTGTTCTCTCGGCGATTGTCAGCATAGCTGTTTGGTCCCATATTCATAAAAACTCAAATCCGAAATCTAGTTCCTTCCGAAAACCAGGAGGGGGCAATTTTTCTAGAAAATATGAGACGGAAGAATTAAAGATGACACAATATCAGAATTTACATGGAACATTTTTTCAAAAGAGTTACGGTTTTCGAGTTACTGCAGTGTTAAAATTGAAAATCTGATACTGCCAAATTAAAGACCAGACTATTTGAAGCAACATTTAATTGATTTTTTTTTTCGATAGAGTTACAGATTTCGTGTTGCAGTAGTGGTAAATTCTAAAATATGCGTATTTCCGCGGTGATGTTTTTACACCTCTGAATATAACATGTACAAGCAAAGAATATAGGATAAGTACTATATTGTCCTGTATAAGTGAATGTTAAACTATTTTCGTAACTAATGTTACCCTCGGAAGTGTGAAATAAATATTTTATACAAAAAATTGGATCGACTGTATTAATCGGTACGCTGAAAAAATACAATATAATATTAATTCTATTGGTGCTCGTACTTGTGAATTTGGTCACAAGAGTCTCCTATTTAACTACAATTGAACAACCTCAAAATTACTACTATTAGGTACTATGTGTGGGTCCATCAAGCCACACCCCCGATAAAACGAATATAAATATTTTTTATTGCAAAATTATGTGCAAATTATGTGTAAATTACGGCCACAAAAAAATAATTTTGTGTCCAATTCCTTGACCATTTTTTCGTAATTTGCACCGTTTTCTGTTGCCGAAATTTGAAAATCGATTACACCATAATTATGTACAAATTATGTGCTCTCTAATAACCTACTGAACAACTATGCTACTCTAAGCATACACCTTCTTTTTTTACTTATTAAAGGGGGTGTGGCTTGACGTCAAGCTACACCCCTGCACCGATTCCAGTTGCCAAAATTTAAAAATCGATCACACTATAATTATGTGCATATTACGGCCACAAAAAAATATTTTGTGCACAATTCCTTGACCATTTTTTCGTAATTTGAAAAAAGCGGGTGCAACTTGACGTCGAGCTGCATCCCGCACAAATTTCTATTGACGAAATTTGAAAATCGATTACACCATAATTATGTGCTCTCCAATGACCTACACAACAACTATCCTACTATAAACATAATGAGTATCAACTTAGCTAAACACCTGTCACGAATCGACTCGAGAGTAGGTGGATAATTTGCCGCTAATTAGTCGTGAATTGGTTGTGAAAATACCCATTTTGTCGTTTTTTGTTTTTTTCGGGTGCTTTGCTAACTTGATATAAAGTTAGCAAAGCACGCCTTCAAAAAATGACTTTACAGCCTTCGTAGAAAGATGGGAATGGGATAAGTTTTTGCCGCTAATTAGTAGCTAATTAGTTGTGAAGAAATTAATTTTCTAAATGTTTTTTTTTTGTTTTTTTTCAGGTGCTTTGCTAACTTGATATAAAGTTAGCAAAGCACGATTCGAGAAAATGACTCTAGAGCTTTCGTAGAATAATGGTAATAGAATAAGAATTTGCCGCTATTAGTCGCCAATTAGTTGTGAAGAAATCAATTTTCTAATTTTTTTTTTGTTTTTTTGTGTGCTTTGCTAACTTGTATAAAGTTAGCAATGCACGCCTCGAATAATGACTTTACAGCGTTCGTAGAATAATGGCAATAGAATAAGAATTTGCCGCTAATTAGTCGCCAATTAGTTGTGAAGAAATTAATTTTCTAAATATTTTTGTTTTGGTTTTTTTTAGGTGCTTTGCTAACTTGATATAAAGTTGGCAAAGCACGCAAAAATAAAAAAAAACAAAAAAATTAGAAAATTGATTTCTTCACAACTAATTGGCGACTAATTAGCGGCAAATCCTTATTCTATTCCCATTCTTCTACGAAAGATCTAGAGTTATTTTTCGAGGCGTGCTTTGCTAACTTTATATCAAGTTAGCAAAGCACCCAAAAAAACAAAAAAAAAAATAGAAAATTGATTTCTTCACAACTAATTGGCGACTAATTAGCGGCAAATTCTTATTCTATTCCCATTATTCTACGAACGCTCTAAAGTCGTTCTTCGAGGCGTGCTTTGCTAACTTTATATCAAGTAAGCAAAGCACCCAAAAAACCAAAAAAAATAGAAAATTGATTTCTTCACAACTAATTGGCGACTAATTAGCGGCAAATTCTATTCCCATTATTCTACGAACGCTCTAAAGTCGTTTCTCGAGGCGTGCTTTGCTAACTTTATATCAAGTTAGCAAAGCACCCAAAAATAAAAAAAAACAAAAAAAAATAGAAAATTGATTTTTTCACAGCTAATTGGCGACTAATTAGCGGCAAATTTTTATTCTATTCCCATTATTCTACGAACGCTCTAAAGTCATTTTTAGAGACGTGCTCTGATAACTTTATATCAAGTTAGCAAAGCACCCAAAAATAACAGAAAACAAAAAAATTTGAAAATTGATTTCTTCACAACTAATTGGCGACTAATTAGCGGCAAATTCTTATTTTATTCCCATTATTCTACGAACGCTCTAAAGTCATTTTTCAAGGCGTGCTTTGCTAACTTTATATCAAGTTAGCAAAGCACCCAAAAATAAAAAAAAACAAAAAAAATAAAAAATTGATTTTTTCACAGCTAATTGGCGACTAATTAGCGGCAAATTTTTATTCTATTCCCATTATTCTACGAACGCTCTAAAGTCGTTTTTCGAGGCGTGCTTTGCTAACTTTATATCAAGTTAGCAAAGCACCCAAAAATAAAAATAAAACAAAAAAAAATAGAAAATTGATTTTTTCACAGCTAATTGGCGACTAATTAGCGGCAAATTTTTATTCTATTCCCATTATTCTACGAACGCTCTAAAGTCATTTTTAGAGACGTGCTCTGATAACTTTATATCAAGTTAGCAAAGCACCCAAAAATAACAGAAAACAAAAAAATTTGAAAATTGATTTCTTCACAACTAATTGGCGACTAATTAGCGGCAAATTCTTATTTTATTCCCATTATTCTACGAACGCTCCAAAGTCATTTTTCAAGGCGTGCTTTGCTAACTTTATATCAAGTTAGCAAAGCACCCAAAAATAAAAAAAAAACAAAAAAATTAGAAAATTGATTTCTTCACAACTAATTGGCGACTAATTAGCGGCAAATTCTTATTCTATTCCCATTATTCTACGAACGCTCTAAAGTCGTTCTTCGAGGCGTGCTTTGCTAACTTTATATCAAGTTAGCAAAGCACCCAAAAAACAAAAAAAAAATAGAAAATTGATTTCTTCACAACTAATTGGCGACTAATTAGCGGCAAATTCTATTCCCATTATTCTACGAACGCTCTAAAGTCGTTTTTCGAGGCGTGCTTTGCTAACTTTATATCAAGTTAGCAAAGCACCCAAAAATAAAAAAAAAAACAAAAAAAAATAGAAAATTGATTTTTTCACAGCTAATTGGCGACTAATTAGCGGCAAATTTTTATTCTATTCCCATTATTCTACGAACGCTCTAAAGTCATTTTTAGAGACGTGCTCTGCTAACTTTATATCAAGTTAGCAAAGCATCCAAAAAACAAACAAAAATTAGAAAATTGATTTCTTCACAACTAATTGGCGACTAATTAGCGGCAAATTCTTATTCTATTCCCATTCTTCTACGAAAGCTCTAAAGTCATTTTTCGAGGCGTGCTTTGCTAACTTTATATCAAGTTAGCAAAGCACCCAAAAACAAAAAAAAAATAGAAAATTGATTTCTTCACAACAAATTGGCGACTAATTAGCGGCAAATTCTTATTCTATTCCCATTCTTCTACGAAAGCTCTAGAGTCATTTTCTCGAATCGTGCTTTGCTAACTTTATATCAAGTTAGCAAAGCACCCAAAAATAAAAAAAAAAACAAAAAAAAATAGAAAATTGATTTTTTCACAGCTAATTGGCGACTAATTAGCGGCAAATTTTTATTCTATTCCCATTATTCTACGAACGCTCTAAAGTCATTTTTAGAGACGTGCTCTGCTAACTTTATATCAAGTTAGCAAAGCATCCAAAAAACAAACAAAAATTAGAAAATTGATTTCTTCACAACTAATTGGCGACTAATTAGCGGCAAATTCTTATTCTATTCCCATTCTTCTACGAAAGCTCTAAAGTCATTTTTCGAGGCGTGCTTTGCTAACTTTATATCAAGTTAGCAAAGCACCCAAAAACAAAAAAAAAATAGAAAATTGATTTCTTCACAACAAATTGGCGACTAATTAGCGGCAAATTCTTATTCTATTCCCATTCTTCTACGAAAGCTCTAGAGTCATTTTCTCGAATCGTGCTTTGCTAACTTTATATCAAGTTAGCATAATCGTAATATGCACATAATTATAGTGTGATCGATTTTTAAATTTTGGCAACAGGAATTGGTGCGGGGGTCTAGCTTGACGTCAAGCCACACCCCCTTTTATAAATAGAAAAAATAAGGCGTATGCTTATAGTAGCATAGTTGTTCTATAGATCATTGGAGAGCACATAATTTGCACATAATTATGGTGTAATCGATTCTCAAATCTCGGCAACAGAAACCGGTGCGAATTACGAAAAAATGGTCAAGGAATTGTGCACAAAACTATTTTTTGTGACCGTAATTCGCACATAACTTGAATATAATTTTGCAATAAATAATTTTTAAATTCGTTTTACACACCACTTTGTAATTTGGAAAAAAGTTGGATGGAGTACAAAATTTCCTTTTTGTGGCCGTAATTTGCACATAATTTGCACATAATTTTGCAATAAAAAAAATTATATTCGTTTTATGGGTGGTGTGGCTTGACGGACCCCATATGTGTATCTAATGAGAACGAAATCGGCGATCATACACTTGACTCAACTGTGATGTGTTCCGAATGAAATTAAAGCAAAAAAGGTTAGAAGTTTGGAATATAAGTATTGAATTGTACCTATTCAATCATATTGCACCAATCAACGATGATGTAATGCTATGCGGGATGGAGCATTAGTTCACTGAGTAGTTGTTGTTATCGTTGGTAGGCACGGGAATTATATTACCTATTCTCGACTTTTGACTTAGAGTCATTCATATTTCCATATATTTCACAGTAGAAATCTTCACATCTTTCATTTTGATATTTAATTAATTATAACAAATAATTTCTCAATTTGGAACATTCTATAAATAATCATTTTCTTCTACTATTATGCTTTCTCCGGCTTTCCCTCATCATAGTACATATTTTTTTTGGTAGACGAGTCTTTACAATTGATAATTATTCATGAATTGTTCCTATGGACATTCTGGTACAATTGAAAAACTTTTCAGGGTCTTCAGTAAGTTTGTTATAAAGGGTATAAAAATATTCCCAATTCTTTTACTCATTTGTTATGTGATGTATCCCATATTTGCGTATCTTTTTCTAATTCTATTGTATAACAAGCCAACGGTTGAGAAAAAAACAAATCGTCACTATCATCAGAAGAAACCATAACTTCATTCTACGAAGCCATAACGTCATTCTACGAAGCCAGGTGTGCAAATACATTTGACAACAGCTCAAGAATATGAAGATATCAAAGCCGGCGTACAATTGCAATGACAAGGCGTGTGTGTTTTGCACAGCTTCTTCGCCGAAGCGCTACTGACTGCAGAAAACGCCTCGTCTGTTTTAGATCTTAACATTAAAATGTGAAGGTTATGGAATTCGACTGTTTTATAGATGTAATCCATAATTCCAAATTCAAATTTTCCGGGACTTATCAAGGTAATCCCTGGTCTAAACAATTTTTATGATTCCTACATTACGTTATGTAATACAGTTTTGTGCTCCATCTCATGAAATCATCAATAGCTCATTCGTGCCTGTGAAAAAATAATCTATCTAATGGGCTAATATGCCATATTGCCTAACTTCAAATAGTTGAACACGATACTTATATTTATTCATATAGGAAATCCTAAATTGCCCATGACAAAACATTATTTACAACTAACTAGAACCAAGGTCTTTTTCATGATTCATCGATTTAATGCCTATCAATAATATTCGTAAATCCCACAGGCTTGCATTTATAGGTATATTTATATATATATATATATATATATATATATATATATATATATATATATATATATATATATATATATATATATATTATGTCACTTGATTAGATCAATGGAATATAAATGATTTGAAGATATTAACCACCGTTAGAGCCGGCAAAAATTAATAAATCATGGTTAATGAAAGAGAAGAAACTCTTATATGTCAATAACACTATTCACTATTTTTTTTTATTTTTTGAAAAAGTTATCCATACTTTTGCGATTGTTCAAGAATCTTGGAAATGTTAAAATCTTTGAACTTCTTAAGGACTCTAACTCAGTGACCCTTAACATTGTTATGTTTTTATAGGCTTCGGGAAATGATCGTTAATTTCACCTAAAAAAATATATTTTTTTAAATCATGAACCCTTAATACTTAACCCTCTTAGTGTCCTTACTTCCAATGAGAAAACAAAATTCTTATAGTATCACACCGGTATCAGTCCCTCCACTCGTTTGTATTTTCGGCTATCACAGCCTATTTTCTCCATATCTAACGAAAGAAAATACCTAGTTCAAATTTGACAGCCTCGAAGCCAAAAAATGAGAGAGGCTGGTTTCGGATTTTTCACACTTTTAACAACCTTTACTCCCGTGAAATACACTGCACTGGCGTTTATTTCTTCCCACAAATTAACAAATAAAAAGAATCATATACCTTTTTATAGTGATTGATGGTTAATTGGCTAATTTATTTTAAATTCATGACTTTTGTCCTGATGATAAGACTAAATTGCCAAACTTTATTGAATGAATGTATTGCCAGTACTAATTGGTTACCTATATCATGAAATGTGACTTTTTCATGATATGAACTGAAACTAGTACTAAAAATAAGTGATTAGCCACTCTCAGATAAGCCAAAAAACAACCGACATTCACACAACGCTCATTTTAATTCATAAATTCACGAATGAGTGAATTTTAAAACTTACTGCTTTGAAACCGTAACAATAATACTACAATTCGTTTTGTGCTAGGAGCGATAGCTAGTCTGATCGAGTGAAATGTTTTATCTGTTCCGAATTCAATCGTGGAATATGCCAACAAGCATCACTTTTTTTTCTTCATATTCATAACCTGTATTGGAAAGAAACTGTAGTAAAATTACAATTGTGGATAGCTCTACTTTCGAATAAATAATGTTTTTTTATTCTTTTTATTGTCACAATGTCGAAGAAAGCAGAATATTTAGTAAAAAATGGAATAATTGCTATGTTCTAATAGTTTGAGACTAAGAAATTCAAAATCAGTCAACAGTGGTTAATTATTTTAAGCTCTGATATGTGATTTCTTAAATCGGAACTCAAAACATAATTAACAAATCAGGCAACCTATATCCAGCGGACAGTTGAATTCCGTAAAATTCATATTTTTTGTCGTTTGGAAATGCGAAAAGTTATATGAATTAATCAAATATATATATTTTCACTTAAATTTATATATATATATGGGCATGTCATTGAAAATATTTTTGATTGATTCGAATAATTCCTAGATATAACTTTAATAAAAAAAATCTCTAAAAATCGGTAATAAGAAATTAGAGTGAGTATATATGTATAGTAAGTGGTGAGTACCTTATGCAATTCGACTTTCGTTATATTATCGTAGTAAAAAAAACAGTGTAATCATTTTTTTGCTTGAGGTTCGCTCTCATACTACTGGATTTGTACATTTTAGAATCTGTTTTTTTGTTAAAACCGTGAAAAACACTAGGACTGCATTTTTCTTAACCCATAAATGCATTACAGTTATATTAGATAACAGGGAGCTACGTACGTGGTCTATTTAATAGACCATGAGCTACATAGTAAGGTATTGTATCGAAGAAAATTATATTTTAATAGCAACTTAACGTCAGTTGTTCATTGGCCAGAAGTGCTGTATAATATTAAAGATGATTCATCGCAATAGGACTGGTTCTATGACGAACTATTATTATAGTGAGGCTGGTTTCGGGTTTTGCGCAACACTTATAACAACCTTTCCAGCAGTGAACTACGTTTCACGGGCGTTGTTTTCCTTTACAAATTAATGAATCACGTGAATCATCATTTACTTCGCTCAACTGGATGACAATATAGCATCAAATAGGTCGTTATTAATTAATGAGATTGATACGTCCATGAAGCAAAGAAAGTGTTCCAAATTTGACCGAATATTATGGTTGAATTTTTGGATATATTATTTAATAATATTAAATGCCGCCGCGCCGTGCCCCAACGGACACAGGGTAGGAACGTAACAGAAAAATCAAGTACATAGCACATTGGAAACATAGCACCTCAGAAACAGAAACTGCACATCTCGTAAACAAGTTGTGCTAAACAAATTTTCCATAACAGAACATGAGTTACGGTACCGTAAAGCTACAATACGTGCTAACGAATCTTTAGCCATTATCGCCAATATATTGAGACACGAAAAAGTGAGGTTATAAAAATTGTTTTAAAATATGGTTTATTAATGTTAAAAAGTAATCAACTTACGTTTCTTTTAGGCTCATCGCCACCATAGCTTTTTCGCGACTAGCCATAGAAAATTTCAAGTTTTTAATCAGTAAATTTTTGGATGGATTCTTATTATTTGTGCTCTTAATGCTGTTTTCACGATAAACGTAAAATTCGTCGCCGTCAGGAGATGCCTTGCAGCATGCAAAGACGGTGAAGGATGCGTGCGTTTCTATAGATTTCACAAGCTGTTTATGACTGTTTTGCACCATATTTATCACAAGACAATAGAATATAAAAATCTCTAACAATAATTTTTTTTCTGTTTCTTATGTCTTCCTTCGACTGAAAAAATAGCTCTATATTAGTCTTTACTTTCATCTCGTTCAGTTCGCAATTGGAATTTCTATTACAAATACGATCTGTCAACAGAATTTGAAATATTAGTCTCAAATTACTACTGCAGAATGCTGAGCTCTCATAACTAACAACTTATCGCCGACTTTGGCATAGCTGGCGCAGATATCCGAGACTTTATATAACTTTTAACGACGTCAAACTACTCGCGCCTAATGGCACGAAATGGTGAAAAAGTCGATCTGTCTGGCTTCAAGAGGCCCTGGAAGTCGGCCCTCGGGCTCCTGAAACCGATATGTTGCACAAGGACTGCCGCTATTATGACTGTTGTTCTCACAGCTACGTCTTCCGAAATTTTCATTTCTATTTTTATTACTAGAATCCTCGCTAGAATCAAACAGTAGATACGTTTGAAGGGTCGTTTGTGAATATTTATTTTTTAACATACAATAATATTTTTTTTTACCAAAAATAGAACCGACTTTATTAGTTGGTGCACAAAATACAAAGAATATTAATTCTTTTGGTTTTCCACCTATTTTACACTTTAAAGTAATATATCATTTTTCATCAAAATCGTTGAACGTTCACTTCTACCAAAGAAGATATTACTTTGCTTCTACTTATTTAGAGATTTCAAAACATCGCTGAAGTTATTACTTCTTTAAATCGGAAACAATTTTTTTAATATCCAATTTGAACGTTCTTACATTGTACTGTCCCTTTTTGACCGACGAACAAAACTGAGGAGGTTTAAAATTCGACTGTTTGTCTGCATGTGTTGAGACGACAAAATTAAAGAAGGGAACATACTGGGCAACGTTTAAATAGGTAAATTAAAAAAAATCAGTGCTAAACCTTCTGTGACTTAATTTGGCAGTCTCATATATATCAGACTTTTCCACTGGTGTATCTCGGAAACCTATATTTTTTTGAAAAATATCTAATTTAAACTTTGCCGGTCTCTTCTTTAATTTTGTCATCTCAAATTTTCTCATAAAAAATCCCCTTCCACTCCTTTTGGGGACAGTTTTTGGGGGAAATGACAAGTTCAATATCGATTTTTTTTCATTGAAGCCAACTCTTTAGTCCTCCGTATGGAAAAAGAATCATGAGAAACGGAGCCCGTATACTACGTATGAGATGCGAAAGCAAACAATAATTGTACACCTCTTCCGTTTGAAAAGTTGGTCAAAAATATCGTTGCTTTCTGAACATAGTTTTATTGTAGACACGTTACAAGAAATCAGGATTTATGTCACGGATTTTAAGGTCGCCTATTGTCAGATCTTCCAGTTGGCTTTTTCTTGTACTATCAGAAATCTTGATATTCTTTGTTACTATTTTTAACTAGAATTGCAATATTTTTGGTTTTATTATATTACAAATTATTCAAAAAGAACAACCTATATAGGATGTCCCATGGTCATGGCCTATTAGAATTTCTGGAGAATGACAAAAGCCATCGATCTGAAAATTTTATGGCGTCTATTAAGCAATCTGAACTACCTTTGGAAAATATTTTCATAAAAAAATCACTTCCGGTTTGCCGGAAGTAATAACAACTGTTATTTCAAATAGGATACCCCATATGTCGATACATTTTTGAAATCTACACAAAATTATAAGTAAAATGGATATACCTTTCCCTATACTTAAAGTTAATAGTTTTAGAGTTATTTAATTTTTTTCGTTAAAAATCGACAAATGCGAGTTGATCTAAAATAGGTTATAACTTTTTTATTATTTGCTTGACAAACGTGGAGTTGGAATTTTTGGAATATTTGAACATTATTTTGAAGACTTCGTTATAATTTTTTTAAATTTCCTAAAAGATTATTGGAGAAAAATCGATGTGAAAATGACTTAATTTCAAACGTTATTAACTTTCTTATTTCAAACAGAACACCCTTTCTCTTGCACTAGCATATGCAAAATTAAAATACCTTTCTATTTATGTGACCGCTTCCATGTCTAAAGCTGATAGATTAAAATTATTGAACAATTTCCGATTTTTCCAACAACTATTTTGTATTACCTTAACATTGAAACTAACCAACTAACTAAGACCAAGACCGTCTATGCAAGACCAAAACCCAAGACCAATACCAAGACTAACCTGGTCTTGGTCTTGCTGCAAGACTTGCGAGACTTGCAAGACTCTCGCAGTAAATAAGCTAATTAATTTTATCTTTGAACTCCTTTATTATCGATCCTTATTTTACAGATTCGAAAAATATTGAATTAAAAGTTGTTGGGTGAAGAGCGAGTTCATTTTACCCTTCTATAGGATTTCTTGATTTCAGAAAGTTCTGAAATACCCTATACAGTAATTTCAACTCTTCTAGGATTTCCCTTAACGAGCTGTTTTCAAAGAAACCCACAGCTCGTAGCCAGGTGAAGGTAGACTACACGGTTTTTTATTTTTATTATTTTTTCTATTACGAAGAATGTTTTAAGCAAACGTAACGAATCATCTATAAATCTGATATTTTCTTATGATATTTATCCAGTAGCCACTTTTGGAGAGTTTCTAAATTTTAGATTGTCCTTATTTTCAAACAATTTTTTCGATCATGCTCATTAACTAACTCAACTGAGATATTCACACGACTGATGTTTGAAATAGATACCTAATTTTATAAATGCGCTTATTAACAAATCTCTTAAGAAAATGTTACAATACCATTGTAGATTTATGAAACAGAAGTATGATGCACAAATATAAAGCAGAGAAACCAGTATACCTATATGAAAATATGACTAGAAAGTAGTAAAATGAGTGCTCAGGTGCGACGGAAGATACCAGGAAAGTACAAGCAAACTAAGTAGCGCTAGTAATATACGATTTTCATGTGTGCATGGTGAATAATATTTTTTAAACCTTATTAATTAATTTCACTTCTCCCTTGCTCTAATTTAATTCTAGGCAACTAGTTTTATTCTCAGTGGGTACTTATTCTAGAATGGTTTGGTACCATTAAAATACCAGGCGTGTTTGTTCTGGACAATCTCTTTATAAGGTCGATATGAATCCATTTCGAATGATAATATAATGTAACGTTTAACCCTGTGCTAAACGTTGTGGGGTGAGTTCACTTGCGTATTACTCAAAATTCGCAGATTGCATCCAATAATTTATTATAGGACGAACTAATATGGTACAACATCGCATTAACACCGGCAACCAACAAATTATACAACAAATTCCAAGAAGGGTACCATTAGCAAAACAAAATGAAATGGAAATACTTATAGATAACATGAGGAAACAAAAGGTAATTAAGGTTCAATTACCTTTTGTTTGTTTACAGTTCTTTGTTGGCACCGGTGGTCTTAGTCTCAAAAAAAGATGGCTCGACTAGGTTTTGTGTTGATTATAGAAAATTAAATGAAATCACAAAAAAGACAGTTATCCTCTTCCCAGAATAGACGATACACTAGATTGGTGTCAGAAGTGGTATCATCGCATTTTGCTGAGAATATATGGTTAATACCAGATCAAAAGATTAGGACGAAATGGCAAATTTTGCAGAAATAGTTCCTAGAAAATAATGAAAGAAGTAGACAAGAACAAGAAGCAAAAATAACACAAATTCTAGAAAATCAAGAAAGAAGTAGACAACAAGAAAAAGAAGTACGAGAAAGAATTAGACAGGAAGACCAAACAAAAATAAGTCAAATTCTAGAAAATCAAGAAAGAAGTAGACAAGAACAAGAAAGAATTAGACATCAAGAATAAGAAGAACAAGAAAGAATTAGACTGGAAGACCAAGCAAAAATAAGACAAATCCTAGAAAATCAAGAAAGAAGTAGGCAACAAGAAAAAGAAGAACAGGAAAGAATAAGACAAATTTTAGAAGAAGAACAAACAAAAATAATGCAAATCTTATAAGAACAAGTAAAAGTGCGACAAGAAGATAAACCGGAAGTTGACCAGAAATTAGAGAAAGTTGATAAAAAATTAGAGAAAGTTGATCAAAAATTAGAGAAAGTTCAAGAAGAAGTTGAACAGAAATTAGAAAAAGTTCGAGAAAGTTTTGATCAAAAATGTCAATTAATAGAACAAAAGATGTTGCAAGCGAAAGCTGAAGTGCCTCTAAGAAGATCGTCCAATGAAATTCAAAATGGTGTAGTTAATCCAGTCAAAATTGAAGCCCCAAAATTCGATGGTAAACAGTCTTGGTCTACATATAAAAAGCAATTTGATGCTGCTGCTTTGGATAGTGGTTAGTCAGATGAAGAGAAGGCCACTGCATTGATCTTGGCTCTACATGGTGATGCATTGGAAATCTTAAATACCCTAACTGGCGGCGAACATTCGTATGAGATTTTAGTGGATCAACTTGAAATGCGGTACGGTGACCAACATCTACAACAAGTTTACCAAGCACAGTTAAAGAATAAGCAGCAAAGGAATGGAGAAACACTACAACAATATGAAATTGATGTTGCCCGGCTCGTTCGACTGGCATATCCTACAGCACCAAAAGACTTTCTTGATAGGTTAACGGTACAAACATTCATTGATGGTATAAGAGATATTGAAATGCAACAAGCCCTTCGGTTAAGTAGTCTTACAAGAATTGAAGATGCCCTTGCACGTGCTCTTGAGTATGAAGCTGCTAAACAGGCATCCAGATCTCATCTCCATCGGTGACAGATTCGACGAGTTAGCCTCATCCAAGAGGAGAAATACAGAAAAAGTAACATCATTAAGTAAATTATTGAAAACGAAAACTGAAGAACTGTCCACAATTTCAAACTGGTCATGTACAAGAAAATTTCGAAATCCGGAAGAAAGAAAATTGCGCCCAACAGAAATATCATTATTGCTCTAACAAAGACAGCTCAGATATCGAGCCTGGTGTTAAGAGGGAAGATGTCATACTTAGTTCGAAGGAGCGCAGTATCTCTAGAGAGAGATCAAGCAGTAGAAGAAAGAGTCTTGTTAGAAGGCGCAGTATATCGAGATGTCAAAGAAGTACCAGGCAATGTGTAGGCATTAGTAGTCGTGGGAAAAGCAATTCACGTTGCAGTAGTCCACAAAGAGGCGCAGGAGATAGAAGACTACTGTAGTAAATTGACGTCTCCCTATACCTAGATCTCGTATTGGTGAAGGTTGTATGGCCATCAAGGATCGTAGTAGTTTGTGTAGAAGCAGAACACCTGTTCGAAGATGCTCACCTAGAGGTAATCATAGTCCGGTGAATCATTTTGATGATCGGCGAGGAGGATCAAAAGGAACACCGAGTTATATGTTTTCCTCGGGAAGTGAGAATTAGAATTAGTACAGAGGATCCAAGGAGCTCCCCCAGATGAGATTGTAGAATTTATTGGGATGACGTTTGATCGGGACGATCAAATCTGAGAAGAGGGCAGTGTAACGTGGATAAGTATTCATGAACTTACGGTTAATATTTGTTTATTAGCTATTTATTTCTACTACCTTGTTTGCTATAGTTGTTGTTTGTATTTTTCATTATGTAGTTCTAGAATTATAGTAGATTTATTCTCGATCCTTCCAGAAACTATATGTGAGGTACAATTTGTCATTCTATTGTCAGTTTGACAAGGCTCTAGAACATTATTATGTGCGTCTAGATAATCATAGAACATTCTCGATGAATGTCATGTCATGATTCAGGTATATAAAGCCGTGTCGATCACGCGACAGAGTCAGTCTTATGAAGTCAGTGAGTCTTATAAAGTCAGTTGATAATAGTCAGTCTGTGGAATCAGAGGTTAATAGTAGTTCTGTCGGTGAAGACAGTGACAGTATAGATTGTCAAGGTGACAAGTGGTGACAGTTGTACCATAATAGAAGTTCGTGTACTGAGTGTTTGGAAATAAATCATTGTCAAGTCAGTTTATTGTATCAGTCAATTGGAGACATAACCCGAAAGTAGTTGGAACGCGATATTCAAAGTGACAAGTAGTGACAGTTGTACTACAACAGAAAGCCGTGTACAGTGTGTTTGAAAATAAATCTACTATAATTCTAGAACTACATAATGAAGAATACAAACAACAACTACCTATAGCAAACAAGGTAGTAGAAATAAATAGCTAATAAACAAATATTAACCGTAAGTACATGAATACCTATCCACGTTACAATAATTATAGGCAATCTTATAAGATTATCAATTATATAATTCCGATCCATATTGCAGGGTTTTTCTTCATTTTAATTACGTAATTACGGTTTAGAATCGCGCAAACTTTTCACTCTTATAATAAGATCAACATTTTTGCAAGAGTCTTGCAAGTCTTGC
This sequence comes from Crioceris asparagi, assembly GCA_958507055.1. Classification (NCBI taxonomy): domain Eukaryota; kingdom Metazoa; phylum Arthropoda; class Insecta; order Coleoptera; family Chrysomelidae; genus Crioceris; species Crioceris asparagi. The sequence continues at coordinate 51,723,453 of OY293829.1, read as the reverse complement.
AGCAAGACCAAGACCAATACCAAGGGTGCAAGACCAAGACCAATACCAAGACCATATCGGTCTTGGTCTTGCTTTGCGAATCACTAATTGGAACGCATCAAAAAGGTATCCATAGTTACCACTCATTTATGTTAGTGTCAAAGTGCAAGATTAGAAAATATCTTTTTCACTGTTTTTTTGATTGCAATTTATCACAATAATGAATCGAGAATACACAAATGCTGATCTGCTCAACCATTTTGCAATTTATGGAAATCCTAATTTGCCACCGATGACTGCAAAAAAAATTTGCCGGATTCAAGATAATTTTGTTCAACATGGCCTACAAAATGCTCCAAGATATCGTGTTCCTCCGATTACCGCTGATGAAGCAAGGCAATTAAAGAAGATATTTTTAACAATTATTTTATATTAACTTAAATTTGGAACGCATCAGTATGTAATAAAAAACGAAGAGATACTAAAACGATAACAAATTTAATAATCTACATAAGAATGTTAAACAATAACCTATTCATAACAAACAAACCAATACTTCAAATGTAATTTAACAAGGATTCACAGTGCCCCCATTTACTTCTAGACATGAAATAATTCTGGATTCCACAATAGATGTTGCTTTTCTTATTTCTGCGGGGTCTACTTAGATCGTTTAGTATTTTGTATACGATTTCTATCTTTTCTCTTCTATAGATTGCACTGGAGGGCGGTTAATGTAAACTTTTTCACATTCGTCGATTTTTAAAGAAAAAAATTAAATAACTCTAAAACTATTAACTTTAAGTATAGAAACAGGTATATCCATTGTATTCATAATTTTGTGTAGATTTCAAAAATGTATCGACATATGAGGTATCCCATTTGAAATAACAAAGTTTTTATTACTTCCGGAAAAACCGGAAGTGATTTTTTTCTGATAATATTTTCCAAAGATAGTTTAAATTGTCTAAAAGAAGCCATAAAATTTTCAAATCGATAGCTTTTGTCATTCTCCAGAAATTTCTAATAGGCCATGACCGTGGGAAACCCTGTATATATAATGAATTGTAAAAGAAACAAACGTTATGAATAATCGTTCGTATATAAATGGACTTAGTTCCATTTACTCATATATTTTAAAATAATATAATGATAATTATCGTAGTGTGCCATCTGATGTTTCTCTAAATTAATATATTGTTTCATATTATACAAGATAATGCCATATTTTTATATTATATCCATTTTTTAAATGATATTTCCTGTGATTAACTTCTGAAGTGTGTTCCATTTTTATTAACTACATACATAGATTGTAACTATGAAACATAAAAAAACTCAATCATAAAGTTAAATGCATAATAACAAATGTTTGTAGCTGGTAAATTTCATTAATCTCACGATTGTAAGTAGTTCATATTATTAATATTTTTTGTTATAATTAATTTGTTCGTTATTTTAGTTTGTCCCGATGAAGGTAACAAGCGTTACCGAAAGCTCGACATTGATTAAAGAGTTTTAATTTTATTGGTATTTTGACTGGAACCCCAATCATTAAAAATTCATCTTATATATATATATATATATATATAAAATTGTATTATGTAGAATTATGTAGAATACACCTAGAGATCTATCAACTGAAAATATTTTCAGCCTTGCGACGTTGCCACTTATATCAAAAAGTATTCACAACTTTGATTTTTCAAATGAGACACCCTATATATTATCAATTTATTAGATTCTCTATCGCCTTCTGGTTATTCTTTCATAAGATACCCATACCTATCTCTAACGGTTTCAAGTGAATTAATTAATTTTCTTTTGTTTTGTTCAAAACAGAGCTCCAATCAATAGCCCATTACTCTGAATTTTAGAATTGTGAAACGATGTAATTCCAGTAATAGCTTTAGAAATACTTCGTTCTTAGTTATTATTGAAGATTTTCTTTTTATGTTATACAGGATCGCTCAAAACTCTTGATCTTTCCATCAGATCTATAAAGATCCAAAAAAGTGTATTCAACACCAGAAGGTACAAAGTAAAGATGAACTGCGTCAACGCGTAATTAAATGCATTGATGAGATAGATGCCCGTGAAATAAGAAAAGCTATTTTATAGGTGGAAAAACATCTTAGATGTAGAAGATGAGTATCGAAACTGTTTCGTAAATCAACATTTTGAATTAACTTCTAGGAATCAGAAAATTACTTATATGTTCTGTGAATAGGTTTATACTTGTATTTTTTGTACTTTGTGGGTATCTTGCATTAAATTTTCCGGATGTTTTTGCAATAATTTGATCACAGTATGTATGAAGAATGAACAACTAAACAAACACTTATCCTTCCTGACAATAATTAATTGTCAAACGTTCCATTAACATGGTAACCAGCAAATACCTACTATAAAGATGCTAGAAATAATTCACTTTATTAGATAGTTGCTTATGTTTTGAAAACCTGAGCATTTAAATATAGCAACATGATATATCATTCCATAGGTATATTGACTCTCTCTCTCTGATAAAATAATAAAATATAGGGTGTTCCATTTGAAAAAACGCATTTTTGGGTCTCTATAGATCTGATGGAAAGATCAAGAATTTTGAGCGACCCTGTATAACATAAAAAGAAAATCTACAATAGTAACTAAGAACGAAGTATTTCTAAAGCTATCACTGGAATTTCATCGATTCACAATTCTAAAATTCAGAGTAATGTGCTATTGATTATATATATATATATATATGTATATATATACCTATTACACATCCAAATTCTGGTCAGACGATCTCATGATCTATGATCGCAATTTGTATGAATTTCAGAGTCCGCAATTCCAGACTTGAAGTATGAAATCACGAATTCAACACGAAAGATAATAATAACAGCACTGTGAAGCCCATAACGACCTCTTTGAAGTTGGCATGGCAAATTTGGCAGGCAAATAAACAAAGTATTGAATAATAATCCGTTAATTAGCCGCAAATTAACCGTGAAAAAATAATAACCGCAAGCAAAGAAACCCGAAAATTAGTTTGCATGCTAGCTTCAAGTGAAGTTGGCATGCAAAAACCGTGAAATTGGTTAGTATCCTCCCAGCCAATTTCAACCAAGGCTCATAATTTGCCGCTAATTAACCGCTGACTTAATTAGTGCGATAGTGGAAGTAACATTTCGGCCCATATACAGCTAAACAGAACGATCCCGTTAGATTTCAGAACGTTCGTATTATCGTACGTATGAAAAACATCCGATGTTTTGAAAAAAAATATGCATTGGCCTTAAGTATGAGGCTGTATTGTCAGCGGTTAATTAGCGGCAAATTATGAGCCTAAATGGAAATAGCTGGGACGATCCTAACCGATTTCACTGGTTTTAAATGCCAACTTGACTTGTATATAGCATGCAAACCAATTTTCGGGTTTCTATGGTTGCGGTTAATTTCTTTCTTTCACGGTTAATTAGTGCGATGGTTGGAGTACCATTTCGGCCCATTTACAGGTAGCCAAAACGATCCCGTTAGATTTTAGAACGTTCGTTTTATCGTCCATATGAAAAACATGCGATGTTTTGAAAAAAAAATTAATTGGCTGTATCGTCAGCGGTTGATTACCGACAAATTATGAGCCTTGGTGGTATTGGCTGGGACGATCCTAACCGATTTCATGGTTTTTGCATGTCAACTTCACTTGAAGCTAGCATGCAAACCAATTTTCGGGTTTCTATGCTTGTGGTTAATTTTTCTCTTTCACGGTTAATTATTGCGATAGTGGGAGTAACATTTCGGCCCATATACAGGTAGTCAGAAGAATCCCGTAACATTTCAGAACGTTCGTATTATCGTACGTATGAAGAACATGCGATGTTTTGAAAAACATGCGATGTTTAAAAAAATCATTGGCCTTAACTATGTGGCTGTATCGTCAGCGGTTAATTAGCGGCAAATTATGAGCCTTGGTGGTATTGGCTAGGACGATCCTAACCGATTTCACGGTTTTTGTCAACTTCACTTGAAGCTAGCATGCAAACCAATTTTCGTGTTTCTTTGCTTGCGGTTATTTTTTTTGTTTTCACGGTAATTTGATTTGCGGCTAATAACCGGCTAATTATTCAATACTTTGTTTGTTTGCCTGCCAAATTTGCCATTTCAAAGAGGTCTCATAACGGATATCGCAATGAAATATACCCTCGGTGATCTGGCAAACGAAATTTTTAACATAATTACGCCGCAACAACGGCACTTTAGGACTAGACAAAATGCCTCCATAATGATAAATCTTGCAACTATGCCACGGTTCATATTGCAAATATAGACCAGTTGATTTAATCAAACTTATAACCTTGTGCAGTTTTTTATTCAGAATCCAGCGACAAAGATTAGTAACACCCTTGACTTGCCACTTGTATGTAACTACATATAATTAAAAATCATTCCTGAACGTTCTAAATTACACTTTTCTTTAATTAATGCACTCTTTATTTACCTGCAGCAGTACTCATAAATGAAGTACAATGTTTTAAATATAAAACTGAACATAAAAAATCAAAGTCACAAAAATACCGATTTATGTAAGAACTTGTTGATAGAAGCTGTGGACGTGTATTGCCACGATTATAGATATATTCAAGACTAGATATTAGAGGAGGATATACCCACTTCTGTTTGGACCGACTTTGCCGGAATGAAGGACGTGTAATGCATATGTATGTTTCACTTTATTCTATGTATGCACGTGCCTTTGTATAGCAAACGAGCACCGATTTCGATAATTATTTTTTTTATTGAAACAGGACTGTTCTTGAGATATGTTCCCGTATCTATATAATTATATTAAACGAACAATGCTTATATATATATATATATATAATGGAGATGCTCTACACCTTTGTGCTTTTATTTAGTTGGACACAACCACCACTAGAAGCGGATCACGTGATTTCAAGCTTGTTAGCTTTCATCAGCGCCAGATAAGTGGAAGCTGTATCCAACTAAACAAAAGCAACTGGAAGATAGTCGGAATTTACTAGACCTGATCTACCAGTGGGACACACTTCGCGCCACCTAGGTATCGAGAGTTTTTTAACGTAAGGATATATGTAATTGAAGATTTCTATATTTCATAAATGAAAGAGTATATAATATATAATAATGGAGATGCTCTACACCTTTGTGCTTTTACGCTCGATACCTAGGTGGCGCGAAGTGTGTCCCACTGGTAGATCAGGTCTAGTGAATTCCGACTATCTTCCAGTTGCTTTTGTTTAGTTGGATACAGCTTCCACTTATGTGGCGCTGATGAAAGCTAACAAGCTTGAAATCACGTGATCCGCTTCTAGTGGTGGTTGTGTCCAACTAAATAAAAGCACAAAGGTGTAGAGCATCTCCATTATTATATATTATATACTCTTTCATTTATGAAATATAGAAATCTTCAATTATATATATATATATATATATATATATATATATATATATATTGTTGCGTATGCGGGTTCGCAGATAAGTGAGACTAATTTAGAGTTATTAAATTTACTTCATTTACACCACTCGAAATAATGTAAATTACAACTTAACTTTACTATATTCTCACTAACTTACTCGGACTATTCTATTTATTCACACTGTCTTACATTCTGTCTTCATGCCGACAATTATCCCATATATATATCCGACAAAGGCTCCAGATCGTTCGAGCGGCTTCTGGTCTTTGATTCGAAAGCCGCCACTAGACGTTTCTCGAAATTCCTTTGTCGGCATTTTAGGAGTAGATGCCGACTGCTGCCGTCGCTCTCTTTGTCAACGCCGCTTTCGATATTTCCAACACCAGCATAGATCTCGCGCTTTCTTCAAAAGGATGCCGCCAGTTTGTAGCCAATACCGGCGGCTGTTCCCCTTGCACGTTACACTGCTCCCTCCCTTAAAGCTGTTCGCCCCGAACAGCTTCTTCCGTTTGTCTCCAGAACGGTGGATTATCTCCTCAATACGGACTCAGTCTTTCCACGTGCACTACTTTTGGCCTTAGCTCTAGGCGAAAGTTGAATCCTGTACACGAAGTCATTAATCTTTTTGACAATGCGATATGGTCCTTCCCAAGGTCTTTGCAATTTCGGAATTAATCCTGTCCTTCGCTGTGGCTGGTACAACCAAACTGCATCGCCTTCGTTAAAAGAGTTTACTGACTGCCTTTTGTCAAGTCTCATCTTCATTTTGTCGCTCTTCAACTGAAGCTTTTTTAGTCGCTCCTGTAAGTCAGCTACATAATGTGGAAGAGACACTTCTTCATGATCGTCGGCTGATGGTCTGCCAAAGATCAGATCTACGGGGAGCTTCATTTCTCTTCCAGATAACAACATCGATGGTTTATAGCCAGTAGATTCATGCTGGGATCTTCGGTAGGCCAGGAGAAAGAGAGGTACCAGTTTATCCCAGTTACGTTGGTGCTCATCCACAAATATTGAGAGGTATTGATTGATGGTCCTATTGTGCCTCTCAACCATTCCATCTGACTGTGGATGAAGTGGAGTTGTTCGTGTTTTTCGTATCCCCAGCAACCTCATTAACTGCGTCCATACTTCTACCTTAATCGGTATGCGGCTCCAAGGGTACTCCGTGTCTGGAAATCACGTTTTCCAGAAGGGCTTCGGCCACTGTAACTGCTTCCTGATTCGGCATTGGCACTACTTCTGGGCACTTTGAGAAATACTTCATGGCGACCATGATGTACTTATTTCCAGAATCTGTCGTAGGGAATGGTCCTGCAATGTCCACCGTAATTCTTTCCCAAGGTTCACCTGACAGATACTGCATCGTTTTCCCTGGGGATCGTGTCTTCGGACCCTTTTTAGAAGCACAGAGGTCACACCTTCTGCACCATTCTTCCACATCTCTTCGACAGTTGATCCAATAATAACGCTCTTTCACACGTGCCAGTGTTCTATTTACTACAAAATGGCCTCCACTGCGACTGCCATGCAGTTCACGAAGTACTTCAGCTACCATCGTTCGGGGTACAACGGTTGGATACACAATGCTCCTACCATCTGGACTTTCCCATTTACGAGTGATCAAGTCATCCCGTAAGCACAACGAATCCCACAGAGCCCAGTACCCCTTGACTATCTGATCAAATCTGGAGATTTCTTGCCACTCAGGTCGTCGCTTTTGGTTTAGTCAGCCCCGTATTATCGTCAGATCTTTGTAAGCGATTTGTTCTCTTCTAAAGTTGTGTCTGGTGATTTCGTCGGTATTTTCCGTTTCCTTATTCCTATTCTGCATTTGTTGAATATGTACAACATCCTTGGCTATTTCTCTTTGTTCCTGCCTTTGACAGAATATACAGGAACTGCCACAAGGTCTTCGTGACAAGCTGTCAGCGTTGGCGTGATTATTCCTTTTCGGTGTTTAATTTGAAAGTCGTAACTCTGCAGTTTCTCCAGCCAACGCCCTATCTGTCCCTCCGGATTTTTGAAATTCAGCAGCCACTTTAGTGCAGAGTGGTCTGTTCTTACTAAGAATTTCCGTCCATAGAGAAAACTGTGGTAGTGTTCTATGGATCGTACAACCGCTAGCAGCTCCTTCCGGGTCACACAGTAGTTTCGCTCTGCTTTTCCCAACGTTTTGCTGGAATATCCAATTACAGCTTCTTCGCCATTCTGTATTTGGTAGAGAACAGCTCCTATTCCAGTTTGTGAAGCGTCAGTGTCTAACACGAACAATCCTTCGTCCAAGGGATATGCAAGAACAGGAGCACTGGTCAAACGGTTTTTCAGCTCCAGAAACGACTGTTGACATTCTGGTGACCAGTCAAGGTGGGAGTTCTTTTCAGTCAATTGATGTAAAAGCTTCGCAATTTTCCCAATATCTTTAACAAATCGGCGGTAGTAACTGCTGAGTCCCAAAAGCTTCTAACTTCGTGCTTGTTCTTTGGTCTGTGCCAATCTCGCACTGCCTGGACTTTTTCTGGATCGGACTCAGTTCCTTTCGATGATACGACGTGTCCGAGAAAGTTGACTTTTTCCTGGAATAGAACACATTTCTTTGGATTCAGCTGGAGATTAGCACTTCGGATCCTGGCGAAAACTTTCTTCAGATTCGATTGATGTTCGTCGAAATCTTTGCCAATCACCATTACATCATCCAAGTACACCAGGCACGTCTCCCAAGTTAGTCCTCGCAGAACTAATTCCATTAACCTTTCAAAAGAGGCAGGCGCATTACATAATCCAAACAGCATGACATTGAATTGATACAGGCCGTTTCCAGCTGTAAAGGCTGTTTTCTCTTTATCTTCCTTGTTTAGCTCTACCTGCCAATATCCACTTTTCAGGTCCAGAGTTGAGAACCACCTGGATCCAGCTAAGGTATTCAAGGTATCGTCAATTCGGGGTAATGGGTAGCTGTCCTTCTTCGTAACATCATTCAACCTCCTGTAATCCACACAGAAACTCGTCGAACCATCCTTCTTCGTCACCAGCACAACTGGTGATGACCAAGGACTGCTGGATGCTTCTATGACGCCATCCTTCAGCATTTCTTGAACCATGGTGTTAACTTGCTGTTGTTTTACGAAAGGAAGTCTTCGTGGAGGTTGGCGAATAGGTACAGCATTTCCTGTGTTGATCCGATGTTCGACTAAATGCGTTCGCCCTGTAATTTTTCCTTGTACGAAAACATCAGCTTCTTTCTTTACAAACTCGATTGCCTTTTTCTTTTCCTGCTCGCTAAGATGTTTCCAGGTCTTCTTGAAACTCTCCATTAGCTCTTGGGACAAATGTACATCGTTTGAAACGGGTTCCTCTTGCCCACATCTTGTTACACGGGAGACTGGCGAACAGGTACCGATTACTTCCCCTTTCTTCAATCTCATTCTGTTTACAGATAGATTGGCTACCCTCACTGGAATAATGTCGTTGGAATTAACTACGCACCTAGTCAAAAGAGCCCTGTTCTCTTTGTTCTCGTTTGGTTCAAAAACCATAGTGTTAACTCCTTCCAGTTGTTTTTCTAGGTGCGCCTTCACGATCTTCTCACTATTTCCAGGTATTCGTGTATCTTCGGTGACGATAATTTTAACAGGACAGTTCTTGTTCGAAGATGCTGAGAAAAATATTTCCTCGTTGCCCACTCTCAACATTCTGTTTTTAAAGTCCACTGTGTTAAAATTGAAGGTTTCCAAAACGTCTAAGCCTAATATGAATTTTATTAATCTTTATTTGTGCCTTGCCAATTTCCAATGTGGTGGTGGTCTCTCCAAAAACATTTATCAAATTTCCTTTTGCAGTTTCCAGTATTGGCTTGATGTTGTGCTCCACGATAGATTCTTTGGAAACCATGTCGGGCGTACCACTGATCTTGTTGCCCCCGTATCGATTGTCAAATCACATTTCTTGCCGTTGATAAAACCTTGGACAACGAGGCTCTCGCAGTTCTTAATGGAGCGCAAATGTAACTTGAGGGCTTGATAATCACTGGTCGCCAGCGTTCGCTCCCTTACACTGGCGAGGTGGAGTTTTCCTGAAGTCGGGTTTTCTCTCTCTGAACAATTCGTTCTTCTGATCTGGGTCGTCGCCTGCAGTTTCTACTATTATGTCCCTCTCGGTTGCAACTGTAACACTTAATCGGTTTTTTATATCCGGACTCCTTGCCACCTCCAGAGCAGAATTTCTGGAACATGGCCTCCAGCTTCTTAATGAAATCTGCATTGTCTTGTGGTTCGTCTGACACCCTGACTTCTCTTAATTTGCTGCGACGATCCATAGAAGCGTTTTTGGCAGCTTCGTATTCCAGTGCCTGGACAACTGTTTCGGCTAAGGTGTTATGCCTACCTAGTCTCAACGCTTGCTGCATGTCAATATCTCGAACTCCATCGATGAAGTACTGGACACTAATTTGCTCGATAAAGTCGTCCGGGGCCTGAGGATAAGCCAGTCGCACCATGTTCTCAATGCTACTGCTGAATTCCTGCAGTGACTCCATTAAACCTGGAGTTCTGCTCTTCAGCTGGCTTTGATACACTTGGCTAAGATATTTGTTGCCGTATCTTAGTTCCAAGGCGCCCGCAACAGCCGAATAATCAGTTTGTTTGGCTTCAGGAATGTTTTGAAGTATTTCAAGCGCCTTTCCTCGCCATCCAATACCAACGCCGTTGCTTTCTGCTGATGATCCCATCCATTCGCATTGGCTGCTGCCTCAAACTGACGTTTGTACATAGCCCAGGATATTTCGCCGTCAAACGTTGGTGGTTTAAGTTTTTAATTGGCTGTTGTGATCGCCGACGTGACCAATTTGCTACTTTCGTCTTGGTTGGTATCTCGCATTTTCTTCACTTCTTTCTCTAGTATTCGGTACTTTTCCTCAAACTCTTCTCGAACTTTCCCAATTTCTTCTCGAACTGTTCCAATTTCTTGTTTAACGGTATCGATTTCTTGATGGACATTTCGGAACAATCCTGCAATCTGCACGAAATCTCTCTGTCGTCGTACCTCTTCTTCTTTCTTTTCTTGTAGTCGTCGTGCCTCTTCCTCTTGTTTTTATCGCAGCCTTCGCTCCGCCTCTTCTCTCTTTTCTTGTTGTCGTCGTGCCTCTTCCTCTTGTTTTTCTCGCTGCCTTCGCTCCTCCTCTTCTTTCTTTTCTTGTTGTCGTAGCTCTTCTTGTTTTCTCGAAAAATCTAAGAGTACCTTAGTTAGTTGTTGCTCCTTTTTCTGTTCTTCTCGCAGCCTTCGCTCCTCCTCCTCTCTGTTTTCTTGTTGTCGTAATTCTTCTTGTTTTGTCGAAAAATCGGAGAATAACTTAGTAAGTTGTTCTTCCATTTTTTCTGTCTGCTTTCGGGTGTTCACCATAGACAACAGCCTCTTCACTCACTTATCCCTCTTCTAACACCAAATTGTTGCGTATGCGGGTTCGCAGATAAGTGAGACTAATTTAGAGTTATTAAATTAACTTTATTTACACTCGAAATAATATAAATTACAACTTAACTGTACTATATTCTCACTAACTTACTCGGATTATTCTGTTTATTCACACTGTCTTCTACATTATGTCTTCATGCCGACAATTCTCCCATATATATTCCGACAATGGCTCCAGATCATTCGAGCGGCTTCTGGTCTTTGATTCGAAAGCCGGCATTTTAGGAGTAGATGCCGACTGCTGCCGTCGCTTTCTTTGTCAATGTCGCTTTCGATATTTCCAACCACAGCATAGATCTCGCGCTTTCTTCAAAAGGATGCCGCCACTTTGTAGCCAATACCGGCGGCTGTTCCCCTTGCACGTATATATATATATATATATATATATATGAAAATTTTATCTCGGAATCTGGTCTACCGATTTCGATGAAAATTCATATGTATGGGTTCTAGAGTGTATTGAATCGATTGGTTGCATTCACATTCACATGAAAAAACGTTTTCAGCAATTAAAATTGTTTTTCTTCCTCCCATAAAGATTATAACTGGTATGTGGGTATGAACGCTTCAATATTACAGAACATGTGTAGCTCATTGGTTAAGCTCACGCCTGATAATCTAGAGCTCCTCGGTTCGTATCCTGATCAACTTTTTTTTAACAAAACCCATTTTTGTAAATTAAAGGTGTTAATATGAGTTTCTGATAATTTAATCGAAAATTCTCAATGAAAAAAAATTGTACATATCCAATTTAATTCATTAATACGAGCAATTCTTGTATATATACATAAAAATAAATTCGGAAACGGCTCCAACAATTTTGATCAAATTTGGTATATAAATAATGTTTTACTTTTGAACATTATCTAAGTGGCTTTCCTGACAAAACGCGAGGATGTTACCTTCGGATCCATACATTTTTTCTTGAATGATTCGCAGATTTGGATAAAAATTTGCAAAAAGTGGTTTTAAGACCTGAGAAATTGATTGGCGTTAATTGCATTTTTAATGGATGTGACCCTTGAGGTGAAATATTTAATACGATAATTAGTGAGAAATTTAATTTTCAACGATTAACGAGACGATTAGGTACTTGATTCTATTAGAAAGTTATATTCTATATTCTGGTATTGCAGAATTAGTTGGGGGTAAAAATCTCCTAAATATAATGCCACTATAGTTCATAGAAAAGTTATTCCTTCGGGCCTCCCATCCTGCTCAGATAGGATGTTATACTATTTGTTAGGATAATACATAAAAATTCCCCTCGATCTCCGCTAGACTATACGTATAATACAGACTTTACAAAAACTACTAGAACTCCGTACAATCTGGGGAGAATTCGATAATCTGGCAACGTTGGTAATCTACCACAGATTATGTGTTGGTTCAGTTATATAAGTTTATCTCGGTGTTACCTTTTTAAAAAGAACAAACTTCATTATATGAAACTTATATTAACAAATTTATATATGTGTACAATAAGAATGATAATTGAAGACTAACTTACATCTCTACTGTCGCCTATTTATACATATCTAAGTTCTGCTTACACAGCACTATGTCTATGGGTAACATTATATCTATAATAGAAACTACCTCATCTATAATGAGCATATTACTGTTCTATAAATTGGCATGTTGTTATTTATAATTTATGGGAATTTCTAGGAATTTTGGGCCGTTTTGGGAATTTTGTGTACAAAATTTTGCCAGCGGTTTACACCTCGACAGAAACTTTGAATATGTTATTTTAGGTTATTTGTAACGTTTAAGAAAGTCTTAGAACTCTATATCAAGTTTTATTTGGTCATTTTGGCCTTGGCAAAAGCAACGTCTATAATGATTACTTATATAAAAATTATTTTTAATAGTTAAAAGTTACAGTAGTCCTTGTGAATTAAAAATAAATCATTACAGTGTACAACTACATTGAAAAATTTCCTGGGCGCGCCTTATTTCGCGAGTCTAGAGCATAAATTGGCACTCTAGATTGTGTGATTCATGTACAATGATTTTTTTTCTTTGCAGTTAGATGAAGAAAAACTCTACGGTAACACCCTACAATCGATTCCAAACCTAAATGACATTATTGTGCAGGAATTCCATGCAACGGCATACTTGATGCCATGCAATGGCATACTTTAAGCAAAGATTAGAAACACCCTTTGCTTTAAGTACTTAATTATTTTTTATGTAATCGGAGAGTTTGTACTTTGAATATAAACAAATATTTTTGTGATACTTGAGAATAAATTTGTTAGACTGAATTAAAATGGGACTTTTTATTGGAAAACTTTTCCAATATGAAAAATCCGTATACAAATACTTATATCAAAGATTGGTGTATTTAATATTTGATTACATGTAGGTATAACTGTACCAAAGGTGTTTCTAATCTTTGCCTGTAACAGTGGTACGTACCAGTGTATCGTTTTATTAAACCTAAAAATATTACAAACATTTCGGAAATTTTAAACAGTTTGTAGTCTCTTTTTATTATAATAAGGCAGTGCCATTGAATTTTTTTCGAAATTGTGGGTGCAAGAGATACATGCATTTCAACAAGAAATTCACCTAATAATGTCTTCTTATTACAGTAGATCAATCAGTGTGATAGCGTTTTTGAACGACTTAAAAAAGTAGGAGGTATATAATTCGGTTGTATATTTGCTTTTTTATATATGTCTGTTCGCGCATTTTGCTTAGTAAACGTCTCTCCTTCCTTCCAAAATTCGCCCTCCGAAGGATGCTGAAAGTCTTCTACCTAACTACAACTGCACAACTTCGAAAATACCAGTACCAATAGAATTAATATTATTTTGTATTTTTCAATGCAGAAACTAATGAAGTCGATTCAATTTTTTGAAAAAAAAATTTTTTCTCATTCATTAATTATTTCGACAATTTTCCTGTATCAAATTAGTGGGATTCCCTGGTATATGTAACCAACGGAGCGATGTTATAATAAGTGTTACATAAACACGAAAACATGCCATCGGCTAGTGGGATCCCAGCTGGGCGCACGCACACAAATAAACATCGTCTTTAAAATAGTGAAGATTATTTCAGATTTCTCGCTACAACTAATAAGTATATGATGTAATTTCGGTCACGTGTTTTGTTGTTGGATTATCTATTAGAGCTGTTAATAAATAAACATCGTGTTTCGATAGCAGGAGGTACTTGAGATATATTCTTTTTCTTTTTATTTTACTTTATAAAATTTATTATCGCTTCAAATGCATAACATTAATCGAAATAATTTAATAGATAAAAGTGAACTTCTCAGAAAAAGATTCATTTATTTCATCGAAGGAAGTAAGCTTCTTTATTTTGAACGATCAACAAAATTCACATGTCTCTGTTATTAAGTGATGTCTGTTTTCGAAAATTTCCTCACAATATTTGTATTCAAGTTTAGGAGGTCAACAACTATTAACGGTATAGGAGTGGAGATATCTAAGGTTAAAAAAAGTCAGTTGATTTTGAGGGCACATAAAAGTAGAACACTAGAAAGCTTTAGACGAGGCTTTAGATATTTAGAGTGTAGTTTTTGAAAGCGCCGTCCACCAGAGATTGGACCTACCATATCCAAAATCATGAAAAAAATATTCTCAGCTTTGGGATATTGGTTTCATAATTCGCTTCCATGCTGTCATACTATCTTTTTAGCTGTATTTCTCAAAAGCGTGTAGCAAATCAGAAAATTGGACGTGGACTTGCAGTATATAATTGAACAATTTTCGCTTTCATAGAATAATTTCAAATATGGAAGAAATGAAGCTATTGTAATATTAACAAAGAACTCCCTTCCTTCAAATCCCTAATTAATTCCAATGAGAAGATCTGGATGGTTGGGTAGTGTAGTCCTTAATCTTTTTGTGAGCGAACATCAAAGGCCGAGCTGTTCCATGGCTTCAACTTCAGTTTCTTAAGTTATCTACCCCTGTACGCTTGTTCATTGTTAGTTGGCTGAGAGTGCTAGCGACCCAGTTATGGACTCTACGCCTTTGTAACATTTCAGATTTTACTCTCGCATATAATTTTTACTGATAAGACGCCAGATTTAAATCAAAATCGGTAAATGAAGATAAAAACTTAACAATTTGATTACGATTGAAGCCTTGCTTTGACCCTAAATAAAGAAAATATCGTAACCTGCAGGTCAATTAAATAATACCGAATATCTAAGGAGAACAAAGCTATTTTGCAACAGTCTTTTTTCTGGGTGATGTAGAAATATATAAAATTATTCTAGATAATGGACTTCTCAAAAATAATCTGATCCTGAAAAAAATATTTTTAACCTCTTATTAGGAATTACTTTCGAAGAGCTTCCGAAGCTAACTCATTGTCACACAGTATCAGTGTTTTTATTCCCATAACATTTCTATCAAACACATTTCTGTTTGGAATTGATCGATTTTATATTATCTATGATTTAACTATGACTCACATATGACGCTGTTGAAACTAGGGGAGTTTCGCTAACAATAAACTGTGTCATTCTCATCTATACCGTTCTAATAATGCCTGACCTTCAATAACGATTGACTGTTGCTGTCATTGTAGTTTTTCCCTTCTTGTCTGATTATTGCAGTAAAAATAATTCTCTTTCAATAATCTCTGGCAAAATAATAATCTCGACAATTTGCAGAGTTCAGTTATTGATCCGAAGAGAATAAAACCTGTATCACTGAACCATTGTCTGTCACCCCACGAGGGTAGTTTTTCTGTCAGCGTTAATAGCTCTCACGACACTGAGAGAATTGTCCCCTTATATCCAGCACACCCTCCAGAAATGTGTCGTATTAATCCTTAGAAGAAAATACACCCCAGACATATAAATCAGGGGATTTTTACTGGTACACGTAGCTTAAGCATTCGAGTTTTTTTATTTATTTTTATTTCTATGAATGCTTTTCTGTCAAGTAGGGTGTAAAGGATGCTGCTGTTAGCTAAATCGTACTTTTGGACGGCTTAAAAAAGGAGGATGTATACAATTCGATTAATTGCTTTTTTTCTATTCGATTTGTTACTACCAATTGGTTTTAGACGAAATTGTTTTTTTGTTGATACCATAATTGAATCAATTAAGGATGACGGTTTTTATAATCGGTTTTCTTTGTCTGCTACACTGAATTAGCAGTTAAACATGTATGATATACCTGAAAAATTTTGAAATTACTGAAGAATACCTCAGCATCGTCTGATTGTATCAGTAATAAAGAAATATTGAAATCTTGCGATACACAAATGATAAAACAATTTATCCTTCGTGAATGAAAAAAATATAAATTACACTGTGAAAAAGCGTAGGATGGTGAAATTTTGATAATTTTCTCAGACTATTCTGATAGACAAAAAAAATATACGTGTGACCTCATTAGTTTATGCTTTGGAAAATAAAGAGTTTTTATTTCATTGGTAAGTACTAGAATTAAAACCTACAACCTTATGGATATAGCGTGTCCAATCTTCTTATATTATCGTTTAACATTTTAACAAACAAAATCAGTTTCATACTGTGATACAAAAACAACGGTATGCCATTGTGCATGTAGCCAGCTATTCATTTTATTTATTTTTATTTTATTTTATTTTACAATTTGACACTATTCAATACAATCTCCTTTTACATAATGGGAATAGACATACGTAAATTGTGTAAAAAAAGAATAAGAAGAACAATAAAATCATTTAACTTAAAACTATATTCTATATTTAGGTATTATACAGATCACATAAGTAGTCGGTATAGAGGCGAGTGCAGCATTATATTAGTTCTAGCCACGGGTTGTACATAAATATTTTTTACAAAAAATTGGACCTACGTTATTAGTTGATGCACTGAAAAGTATAAAATAATATTAATTCTGTTGGTGCTGTTACTTTTGAAGTTGTACAGTTGCAGTTAGATTGATAACTTTTGGCACCAACTTCACAAGTACCATCACCAATAGAATTAATATTATTTTATACTTTTCAGTGATTTAACTAATAACGTCGGTCCAATTTTTTGTAAAAAATATTTATTTGACACTTTTGAGTGTACCTAACATTAGTCACGAAAATCGTTGAACGTTCACTATATACCAATGAAGATTTAACTCGAAAAGCGTAACTCTAAGGAAAAAATGTTCATTATAAATGTTGCTACAAATAATTATGTCTTTCATGTAGTATCGAAAGATTATCAATTTTAGAAAGAAATCGTCCTCTCCACATAGTAAAAATACATACATTTGAGAATTTAACATGACTCGATCTCGAAAACCGTGTCTTTTAAAAAAATGTTCAATTTAAACGTTTCCGGATATTGTCCTATCTTTAATTATACCAACTCAGATTTTCAATTTTCGAGAAAATTCGCCGCTTCCACCCCTTCGGGGGCGGTTTTCGGAAGGAAGGGGATTTCTGATTTGCGTTTTTATGAGTATGGGACCATTTCTCAAGCCTTCTCTTTCAAATGAATCAAAAATCATCAAAATCGGAGCTCGTTTACTATACAAAAGGCGCGCACGAACCAAAAAAAAAATAATAAAGCTGACAGTCGAATTGTATACCTCCTCCGTTCGGGGTTCGTCGGTCAAAAAGTACGTTTATTCCTGCCAGCCAGACGGGGTACTTGTAATGAAATAGATTGAACAATATATGAACAATCTATTATGTTGTTCAGAACCTTAAGTAGGAAAAGATTATTTTGTAATTTGATGCTGTCGTTTATAAAGTAGATTTCGCGATACAGTTTGAAGCCATCAGCATATATTTCACATCGAGTTCAAAGGCCAAAACGTACAAAAATTGATTAAATATCAGAGAACCTAAGATACTGCCCAGAGGTATACCAGAGGACCAGAGGTTGGATTCATACTGACACTGACAGATCGAGACAACGAGAGTGCTCGAATACACGAACAAAACTCGAACATCGTTCTCTTCAAGTTCATTATTACGTCGAGTGGTTAGCATGCGCAAACCAAAGATTGGTGTTTCTAATCTTTGCGCAAACTTCACCTATTTCAGGGCTATGTATACGTTTATTCTGATTTCTTATGTCAACTAAGATTTGTTTATGGATACGGCTGTATATCTCTAGTAAATGGATACATACCTACTCTTAGCTCGCATAGCTAACCCAACCTCTACATCTCGGACACTATTCTTACTATTTTCAACTACTACACACTTAAGAATAAGCTCTGGAATAGTTTCTGAAATAAATTAATAAAAAAATCGATCGATACGGCCAGACACGCCCCTAAGATTCTAACCTCGATTCTAACCCTTAAGAATTCAGGAACATCAGGGTTCCAAACATCAACAAAATAATAATAATACCTACCTGATAATGTTGAGTTTGTATACATTATCCCTTTGTGGTAGATACGGGCTTGAGCATTTGAAATTTCTATAACAATGTTTGTTAACTTTTATTGTGGGAATATTTTTCAAGAAAATCCACGAATTTTGAAAACATTTCTTAATAATTCTATTCTGCAAATTATGTTATTGTAATCAAGTATTTCAATTATAGGTGGTATGGCCCTAGCTGGTATGGCATTGAGGAGAGGACCAAATCAAGGGAATACAGAGTAAGTGTGTTTATATTTCTTAAATAACTTCATATGTAGAATGTATTGTTTATTTAGGTCCTATAGAATACTATGTTTATAACTCTTTCTCAACTTGAAAAAGGATGGATATGAAATACTCCACTACATACGAGTAGTTTACATTATGGATGTTTTTCCTCCTAAAGTACAAATAGGTATACTAAAAATATAGGTTTTACATAATTGAACAAGTTGAACTTTCAAAAAATGTAAAGGTTTTGGCGTTGACTACGATAAATCTATACTCTGCTTGATCTGTCATAGAAATAGATATGTAGATAGTAAAAGATGAATGTTAAAATAGAAATGCTTGTTACTGGCAGTTTGTGATTTGCTTGTAGAACATCTCATTCCCTTTAACTTTATTCCAATATTTTTGCTCAACAAAGAAGTTGTTGATATAGTATTCAAGTGAGATGCTTTCCAAAATAAGATAAATTCATAGTAATCTTTTCAATATAGCAATTGGAGTGGTGGTTTGTAAAAGGCCAGCTCATTGATGTGTAATTTTACATTTTTTAATAGAATTTGGAGATCAGAACCATTATGGATACAACTGTCCATTATCTTCCGAGAGAAACGCGCTCACAAAGACCCTATCTACAGATAGCTTATTCTAATCAACCTTATTTTTCTAATTTCAACAGGAAAATAGCCGATTTTATAAGATTGAAGATACAACTGTGATTGTTGACATACTCTGAAACAATTCTGTGAATCTTTAGATACATTGATTCCCAAATTATGTGAATGCTACGATTGAGACAAAAAATGCCTAATTTATATCATAATGTAATGTTTAACCCTGTGCTAAACGTTGTGGGGGGAAACGGTCCATAGAGCTTAGCCACCCCACGAGTTTCCTTATGGTCGCTGTGAAAACTAACATTTCAGAAGCATTTCATCTATACTCGATCGGTCAGGATTGTTGCAGTAAGCTCATGGAATATTACCAATTTATAATAACATACAAATTGTTTATGATATACGAGCTGATTATGACATAGAAGTAATTAGCATACGAAATAAAAAGAACAAATCGGATGAAAAATTTCAAATATTTCTCGCATTTGGGAAAACATCATATGAAGTTCCAAGATTTTTGCCAACTGTAGTTCATTCATTGTGCCATGTAAATTTATCAGAATCAAAAATATGTTTACTATGCAACAGAAAAAAGGAATCTAATAGAAACATTGAAATTGATAAATTTGGTCTTCCGAATGATATTTTTTTCTTCTTTCGAAATGTGGAAATTCTAAAATGTTGATAGGTTCCTGATGTCGATGAATATGACAGATTCAAGAATGTTTTTGGTGAGTATTAACAGTTGTCATCAAAACATGGGACGTAATCTCAGATGAGTACCTACTATATATATATATATATATATATATATATATATATATATATATATATATATATATATATTCCATCTGTAAGGATAATTTTATCAAAATAACTGAAACTTCTGTCTCCAAACATGACATTTTTCGTGTTGAGACCAAAAAATGCAACTGCAAAGCTTGTGGTGTTATTGATAATCTAGGTACCATTGCAGTTTAGCATGTTTTCTCATTCGTATAATCACGGGTGCTGATCGACTTCCCAAACGGAGGTGGTATATAATTCGACTGTTTGTCTGTATTTTTTTATGGATGTTCGCGCCTTTTGCATACTAAGCCTGCTCCGATCTTGATGATTCTTTCTTCATTTGAAAGAGGGTATTGAGAATTGGCCTCATTGATAAAAAATCAATATTAGACATGCCCCGCCCTCCAAAACTTCCTCCAAAGAGGGTGGTGGGGGCAATTTTTCTCGAAAATTGAAAATTTGAAACTAGACAAAGATAATTTCATATCCGGAAACGTTTATATTGGACATTTAAAAAAAATCATAGGTTTCCCAGCAGTAGATAGTAATGTCTGAAATATCTGTTTCAGCTATGTGGAGGGGCGAATTGTTTTCTAAAATTGAAAATTTGGCATTAGAAATTTAGAAAGGAGAACATATCCAGCAACGTTTAAATTGGACATTTAAAAAAATCAGAGGTTTTCGAATTAGAAGAATAGTAAAGTCTGAAATATGTGTTAACGCTATATGAAGAAAGCAATTTTTTTCGAAAATCAAAAACTCGATACGACAAAATTAAAGAAGAGATCATATCTGGCAATATTTGATTTGGACATTTTGCAAAAAATCATAGGTTTCCGTGTTACAGCGGTGGTAAATTCTGAAATATGAGTGTATCCGCTATGTTGCGGGGCATTTTTTTTTCGAAAATTTAAAATCTGAGAGGGCCAAATTAAAAGAGAAATTATCTTCAGCATCATTTAAATTGGACATTTAAAAAAAATGTATGGTTTTAAAGTTACAGCAGTGGTAATATTTTCACGATGTTTTTAAGTCTCTCAATAAGTATAAGCAACCAATTTTTTTTTAGTGAACATTGAATAATTTTGATGACTAATGTTACACTCAGAAGCGTGAAATAAATATTTCTCCGACTTTATTAATTGGTGCACTGAAAAATACAAAATAATATTAATTCTGTTGGTTCTGGTACTTTTGAAGTTGGTGTCAAAAGTTTTCAATTCAATCTAACTACAACTGCACAATTGCGATTATTTTTTTTAATATTTATACATATCCATATGTTTATTATTGATTACGTAGTAGACTATCTCTGATTTATTTTAATTATTTGAACGTTTTCAATTTAGAATTTCTCATAATTATACTCATATGGAGGATTAATCAAATTTTCGTGGTGCATAATTCACTTGTGATAGACCGAAATTGTCATGAAAAGAATAAAGAACCGACTTCACCCGCTATATTGGCGGTTTTTAACAGTCAACTGTGTATCAGATATACCTACTACGATTCGGATATTCACAATAACATAATACTCATATAACTCTTCGGAAAAAGCATTAAGATTTTAAAGGTTCCAGGAATAGAATATTATACATTTTTCATCTTAACAATAATAACTGATACTATTCCACTTTAGATTTTTTTTCAAGTTTGGCGATTCACAATATTGTAATACGTGTGCTATGAAAATAAATAAGTATTACTATTTTCATTGCTCTTTAAACTTCTAAAATAAGTCCCATTATATTAATCAAGTAAAGTAAGCTCTGGTGAAAAGACCTATTGGAATAGTATAAACTACTTAAAAATATAGTTAAAACGGATATCTCACCACATTAAAAATTTTCAGTAAATAATAAAATCGCATTTTATAAGTATAAAATATTATATTAAGAATTTGTGTACAGATGGCTTAGTATCATTAAATATAAAGAAAACTGATACATATGTAAACAGATTAATAAACAAGAATTACATAGAGTGGAAATATTGTAAATACTTGGGTTTGTTAATTGACAGTAGGCTAAAATGGAATGAGCGTATGACAATGCACTATCTAAAATACTTATTAAGAATACTCTTGAAGATAATAAGGAAAAAACAATCAAATATAAAAATCGATAAAAGAATGTAATTTACTCGAGACTATCAAAAAAAAACTATACAACTCTATCCACTGTATTTAGAGAATTACAGAAAATTACTAGAGATAAAATCACCTTACCAAAAATAAATAAAACAGTAACATTCAAAAGTAGTAAGATTGTAGCAAAAAAAATTATCATGCTCTAAAATCTAACATTAAAGCATTGAAAAAATGTAAAAAAATGTTAAAAATAGATTCAAATGATGAATAACAGAAAACTCACGGAACTATTTAATTTACAATTGAACCGAATGATTTAATTACATGAATGTTTATAAAATACCATTCTAGCGCTGAATACTACAATGATTTTTAGCTTATAAGCACAAAGTTGAATATTATTTCTTATTTATATAATCCTCTCTTTAAGTCATACTAGGTCTGCGCACAGGTTTCTATGAAAATCTCATAGGTACATAAAATTTTCCTCTTTACACCTAGTCAATAAATAAAAATAAAATACACTTGTGTTATTTAAATTTTCTAATTTTATTATGCGCTCAGTGCTTTCTGACGTAAAACAGGTATTAATAGAGAATTGAAAGAACATCTCAAACATATCTGAAGAAAATATTCAAGTCAGTGACTTTTTGGAATAGAGAATTGGCCAACTATATCGAAAAAATAATATTTTTTAATCAGTGATAAAGACTCGAACAGAATGATTTTAAAAATTATTCTTATCATTATTTCAAGCTTGTTTCCAAAAGGTTCCCAGCGCCCTGTGTCAGGCTCAACTTGTCGAACATTTTTTGTATATTATCCAACCCTTCGTAATACGAATTATACACTTTTATTCCATTTCTTAGGGCAGCTTGACATTTCCAACCAACTTGAAACTGCTTGATTTTGTAACAGAATTTATTCATATTTCTAATATTCAGCATTTCGTAAATGAATTGCAAAGTATGCTCCAGTTCCCAATAATTCCCTTCAGAAGAATCAACTCCTATGCATAATGAGGATGATTCAAGCATAATTATTTACCAAGTGCGCTTTTTTACTTCATAGAATAACAGTAAGATCTCTCAGTTTACCATTTATCAGTTGAGTTCGCCTTGACATTCATTTATGCAGAACAGTACTGTAATCTTTCTCTGTTTCTCCCATTGGCTTATTTGAAGTTGAAGTTAGCCAGGCACTGTTCGTCGGCGAATTGTTCCACTTGTTATGTCGGGCTGAGATTGGCTCTCGGCAAAGTTTTATCCTCAAAGGCATGGTATTGCCTACAATCTGCAGGCAAGCAAGAAGCAAGAAATATATTTCTTGATAAATGCATAAACAGGCAGAATTGTAAATAAAGTATGGTAGAGTATGGTTTGGAAACAAATATTTTACTCTCTTTGATGTTTATTCATTACAGTGATATATATATATATATATATATATATATATATATATATATATATATAGAAATATGAGAGTATAATGTGTCTATTTTATCTACATATGGGCATCAAAGTGATAATCAAGACTTATCTCTTATAATAGAGGATATATAGAACGCATTAAGTTAAATTGCCCACTTTAAGAGTGTATACTCTCGATCTGCGAGTGCGAGTCGAACTCTCACAGAAGGGTTCCTAACCATGTGGAAGTAAAACTCCACTGTCTTTCTTACTGTTCATGATATACAGACGGAAAGACGGATGGATGAACTTAGTAGTATAGCGGAAAGGTAAATTTCCATAATATGATAGGATTTCTGTTGAGGACTACTCAAATAGTCCAAAGTCTATCCAGCATAATGCACTCTATACTTCAAATGAATATTCCAAATTTTCTCATTTAATTCTATTTTTTCTGATTTAAAAACAGCAGACTATATGAAACTTTTATACGTGACGATTTCCTAATCGATATAATATATAGTGATTGGAATTTGAAAGATTTTCTTACCTGACGAGTGGGATTTGAATCAACTTATTCTATCAACGTTCTGTATTAAATCAATAATACTAATGCAGAGGGATAACGGTATCCCATTACGGTTTGATTTCATTCATGGTGATTTATCGTATTTCATTTCCTGGGTCGCATTTATCAGTTAGTTTAATTGTATTTCACTTTTAGAACTCAATCAACTTGTACAGCCAGGACCTCCCGACATACTACATATATAGATATATATATAGATTTTGTATTCTTGACTGGTTTTATATTAAATAAAAAGATGTTCTTGGGGATGCAGTCATGTAATGATATTATATAAATTATATAAATAATGACATTTGTAATTGATGGCTATGAAGTCTTTCCTGTTTTTAGCTAATTTATTCTAAATTCACAACTTTTGCCCTGAAGAAGAGAATAAACATTCTCGAAAGCTCGGCTTAATTCAAAGAATTTTATTCATTACATGACTGCATCCCCAAGAACATCATTTTATTTTATAGGTATATATATATACCTATATATGTATATACATATATTTATTCACTAAAAATGGCTTTTCAAGACGTCGTAGAATCTTCAGTCAACTAGAAAGATTTAAGTATGAATCAGTTCCAATAGAAGTCATTATTAACTTCCCTGTAGAAAGTTTTTAACTTGCCGCTGGCTACAGGCCGTCGGGATTTTATTGTATTTTGTAATGGGTCTAATGTCTTTCCAAATTTACTACATTACACGTTGAATTAGGTATTGACCTATTCCATTTAGTTTTATATAAATCAAGTGAGCAAACAGCCAAAGATAATTTGCATTATCTTTTACCCAGCGTAACACTGTAACTGTAACAAGTATTAGAAGAATATTTTCGCCTGTGCCAGATTGATTAAATGGAATTTTATTAACTACATATCGTTAATATCAATTGTTATTGAATAATATTAGGGACATTTATATTAGTGATCAAATAGTATGGATTAAAGAATAAATTTGGTTTGATTTAATGATACCTATTTTAATTTTGTCTTTTTTAGGTTTACTTTTTTAGTCAGGTCTTACTAGGATCTTTGTAGTATAGTATAGACCATTCGGGTCGCATCTATAGCTACATTATAAATTAAGATTATACATAAACACTCATATACTACTTAGACGTTCACTAATTCCTCCAGAGCGTTTTTTTAATCGGATTATAACCTATCCGACCAGCGGCTAAAATTTTTATATTTGTAAGGGCGAAAACTGAAAGAATCTTTTTTCTCGCGCGGCTCATCACTTATATGAAAATTTTAGTTACTAGAGATAAAAATTTGTTCAAGGTCTCGTTTAAAGATTTTTTGTGAAACAATTTTGAAAGATTTCTTAAAAATAACATTGGGATGCATTATAAATAAAAAGTATTATGGGGTGCAAGACTTTTGTCGATGAGTTTATATAAATAACTTTATTATGAGACGTTTTTACAAAGCAAAACTAATAAATGAAAATATTCTAGGATTAATTTGTTGATCATCAGTCACAAAAATATTTTTTTTTGCATTTGTAGAACGTTACGGTATAAAATTCTAAGGGAAAAGGTTCTAGCTTCAAATACCCTCCTAAAAATGTTGAAGATACTTCCGCTTCCAGATTCGTTCTTCTCGGCCTCGAATGCGTTTGCAAAATGACTTTACTCGTTGAATGTAGTTCACGGCCAATGACCCCACACATAACGAAGAGATAGGAAGACATACCACCACCACAAAGGATCTATTTGTTAACGACATCCGCTCTCCACACTTGCTAGATCACGCACACAGCCTACACCCATAACTTCATTCACAAAAACGCCGCCGCTTACCGAGACCGAGTCCATCCACTGCGACCAACACGACGAGATGTCATGTCATGTGTTGGGGTTGGTATGCTAAGCATGTGGAGAGATAAGGGGCCATAATGAACCTTCTTTGGTGACGTGTGCCGCCCTTCAAGACATGAAGAGTCAGAGACGGGCCAATTGGGTATTTCAGTATGTTGAATTGGATTGGATTATCTTTTCTACAAACGTTTGGAGTTGTATGCAAACTTTCAAGGAATTCAGTATTGATGT
Organism: Crioceris asparagi; assembly: GCA_958507055.1. NCBI lineage: Eukaryota > Metazoa > Arthropoda > Insecta > Coleoptera > Chrysomelidae > Crioceris > Crioceris asparagi. The sequence goes on along the minus strand of OY293829.1, from coordinate 51,697,434 downwards.
GAATAACTTTCGGGTTTATTTTGATAATGTGAAAGCTACGAAATAAATAACTTGAAAAAAACAAGGACCGACTACATTATGTGATGCATTAAAATAATAAAATAACAATATATAAATGTTAGATTCATAGAAGATTTTAAATTGGTACCAAGCTATCTTGACAACATTTTAACAATCTTTATGAGTCTTACATTATACAGTTCTTTCAATAAAGATCGAAACCCACGTGATCAAGTATTGAATTAGGCAATATTTTTTTCTTTTTTATGTAAATTTTGGCTACAGACTAACTAAACTTCTTCGTCATTTGAACCTTAATCAGTAGCGTAGATAAAGCAGGGAATTTTTTTGTATTGTCAAAGCGTTTTAATTAAGTAGTATTTTATCTTGTATTTATTTTCTGAAATAGTTCTTTTGAGAACTCTAAAACTCAATCAACTAATTAGAGCTAAGCAGAAAATATTTCTTCAAGTCTAAGATTATTATTATTACCTAGGTTTTCGTTTACTTTTAGTAGTTTGAATAGTCAATTTTCGCATTGGAACGCGCAATCTTGATCTATTTGTTGCAGTTCTGCAGTGAACAGTTCTCAGGGACCTTCCCTGAAATCGCGGTGGATTACGAGTACTGTAAGCATTGTAAACATTCACTTATCCAAGGCTTTGAAGAAAAGTTTTGTATCTGCGAGAAAATGTCACCCGGCAGACCAACTACTTACCTACTCCTTATCGATGACATGGGGACACGTATGGAACGAAGTCCGAAGAAAGCCCTATCAGAATTAGTTGCCCAGGCGGGTACTATTACCATGTTCAAAGTGTTGAAATTTATCTTTGGGTGCCAAAATATGATGTATCAGCTATAGAAAGAACACTATTTGCACCAAGAGTTTTTTGTGAGTCCTACATTATGTCTTGTTATTTTATTCTTTTGAATTCATCATATAATTAAGTCGATCCTAGTTTTTTTTGAAAAGTTATTTATTTCACAATTTTGCGAGATTATGGCATATAACTCACGCTCCTCTTGGCCTGTTTAGATACAAATTATGGTGTTAGATGATTATAATTGATCTTTATATATGAAATTTGAGTTATGAACTTGATAAATTTATTGAAAAATTATCAAAATTACCCATTTATCCAGCAGTTTTGATAACAGCTTTGCATCTATCTGGTTAGCATGTAGAAATTGCTGAAGTGTCCTACAAAATTGCTAAACATATTCTAACAACAAGCGACCTCAATCTATAGGTTAGGCACCTAGTTACCTATATTAAATGTATAAGGAATACAGTAGATAGACAAGTAATCAGTAAATAGATTTTATTTATCTATCAAGTTCACTATAATATTAAGACACAATAATCAAAGCTTACAGAATACTATATACTGTAAACTTTGCAATACTATACCCGTCTTTTCTATAATCGCTTTTGATTATTTATTTTATTAACCAGCAGTAACTAAATCTCAAGAGAAACTAGTTGAGACTTCTGAAATTCTTCATTCAAGTCTTATTACAATATCAGTCTCATATTAATGTCCAAAATATACACTATTACTTTCTGTCATCACCTCAGATTATTCATTTAATGAATTAATGAACAGACAAATACATTCTTAAATGAATCAATTCAGACTTCTATGATTCTCATGTATCATTATCTAGATATATTTTCCAATTTTTATCAAATATATGATAGAAAAGTTAATCATAACCTTAAAAGCAACACAAGAATCGACATCTGTGATCATTTTTCATACATAACAGCGTGTTCCGTGGCACCTCGGAGACATTTTTATCGGATGCCTTAAAATTTTAGATTTTATGGGATGCGTTAAATGTTGAGCTTACAGAATAGCAATTTACGTTAAATGCATAAAATATTAAAGTAATAATTTTTAACGGTTGTCTTACAGAATATACGCATATGTAATGTAATTTGCCACTGGATGCATATCCGGTAGCGTGGATGCATAGCCGGTAGCATATGTTTATTGAACTAAATAATAAAGTTATGAAAACTTTTAATTCTGAGCGCAAATATATTAAATCCTTCTAAAGTAGGTATTTTTATTGTTTTATTACTAAATTAATAAGGTAGTTATATGTAATATGAACAGTTGGCATATAAAAGTGCGAAAAAAAAAATAAGAAAAAACAAAAATTAGACTTTTGCTTCTTATAAATATTTTTTTACATTTTTCTCCCAAATCATCATATTATTATTAATTATTTCTGTAAGCTAAGCTATATTTAGATTTTTTGTCTTAAGTGAACGAAACAGCCAGAGTGCAGAAGTCGTAAACTCCTTTTGCCCTCAGAAAAGTTTAAAAAAATTCAGATCGAGAAATAGTTTTCTTCCGTTCTCTGGAATTTTTATATTGATCGAAAATTGTAAACATTGATTATCGGATAACAAACATATTAGGAAATACTACACATTTTTAAGAGAACAATACCGGAATCTGTTCATAAGCAAACAGAACTATGACCAATCAAACACCAATTCATTAAATTGAATTGTATATGGCAATGACATATTTTATTATAGTTAAAATTAATCTGATTAGTTCTTTAACTCTAGTAGCTACTTAATTCCTTTGCTCGAAACATGGGCCGATCTCATAATCAATGTCTAATGGGAGGATAGTTGATTCTTCAATTTTTGTAAGTCATAACTTGAGGACTAAAAATATTGCGTTTCATAATAACTTGCCTCCCTTGAAAGTTCAACTTTCGAGCATTGGTTGTCATTACGAAAGTAATCGATATCGGCAGTCTTGACGATAACGTCCAATTTTATCACACTAGTAGTGGAAGCTGTCATCTGAGGCGGTGCTAATGACGAAGATATTGAATACGTTATTTTGGATTTCCTTGGATTTTTTGGCATCATCTATGGGATTTTGGGATATAATTTCTCAAAAAATTATAAGATCGTCTTCATTGAAGCGCGGACGACAATTTTTGTCTTTACCTCTTTCACACAAATAAACAAACACAAATTATGACGAAGCAAAAACAATCTAAACATCAAATGGTTAGAGCGTTTTGTTGTGTCTGCTATTTATATTTAACTATATTTAAAACTACTACTAATGACATTTAACCTAATGAAACCTGAAACAGAGACCGAAATAAAACTGATTAACTCTTCTAAACCATATCAATGTCGTTTAATAAGCTGTTTTAGGATTATCATCAAATTATCTGTCTTCTTAACACAGATTTTAAAGTGAAACAATCAGCGCAAGTTTAATAAGTCAATTCAAAAATTGTCTAGATCGGGATAACTGTGATGATTCTGTGAACGATATGCGAACTCTCAATACGTGACACAACAAAATGTGGAGTATAAATAGAATTAGTTGTTTTATTACATTCTTTTCTAACCTACCGACCGTTAATAGATTTTTTAACTAAAATATGCACAGCTTCTTATACATACAGTCAACACAAAAAATTCTAAACGCAAATATCACATAATTTCGTTCAGAATATTCAACTCTCCGCTAACTTCAAACGTTGGATATGCTTTTGAAAGAAATTTCCATTTTGAATATAGCTTGTTTTCAGCTCCGAATATTTTCTCCTTTCGTCTTTTATTAAGTTTTTTTCATCTAGGTACATTTAATCTCCTCAATCTCAGTAGGTCACAAAGTATTACTCATTACTTCTATAAATATATCATCTAGTGCAGTGGTAAAACAATGCGCCAAGGCAACGTGAAATTATGATATTCTCATTTACGTTAAGTGTCTAGCATTAGAAGGAACAAATGAAACGGCTCAACCATTCACTGGATTTCATGCCCTAGTATTTTTTGTTCGAACGGGATACGTATGTGCACAGACGACATATAGGTACATACGTATTTTCTAACGCGCTCAAGTTACAAATGCACATGTTACGGCATATTTTTATTGTTAGCTAGAGATAAGAATCCTTCAACTAAAGTAGCAATTGTTATAGTACGGGCGAGAATGTGCAGAAAATGTTTCAAACACACTATAATGAAACTTTAACAAACAGTGGATTTAGTGATATTTATGTGATATTTACCTATAATTAAACTTGGTTTCTTGCACTGGTCAGTTGCATGATACATGGTACATTAATTAAGAGAATGGCGGTTTGTTGTCGTAAACAATAAGTAAACAATAACAAATGCACATCTAGTTGCTTCATTCTATAGCTATGTTTTCAACACAATGATTTTTTATGATTTACTGCAGTACCTAATGCAGATACAAACTCAATAATTTTATTCTTGTTTCTTTCACATACGCTGTGTCAGCCATACTGAATCGCCTATCTTCACGACCCACTAACAAGTTGTCTCATAGTTGCCTAATCTACGACAGGTCGAGGACATCATTTCACGCAACTTTCCAGGAATGCAGATCTGGAGCCGAATCTAATCGGCGTCATGCACATTGATTACGTACTAGTTTATCCCACTTCTAAGTATTTAATGATACTGATATATAGTAGTAGTATACATCAGAATATCTTCCGTACTATATGGACTCAACGGATACACATAACCATGGCAGGATAATACTGAAAACACGCTTGGGTAATGAATGAAAAAGGAAAACAAGTTGACGATATCACGTAAGAAACGTATACAATGCGCTTTTAGCTCTTTAAATATAGTTCTTCTATTTCTATTTGTGTCGCTTATATATCTGTATCTGTGTTTGTGTACGTCGTTTTTATAGGAAACATTTTCAACTCGGCCGCAGTAAGTACGTTATGTCATGATTAATGAGATTCCTGCTATATAGGTTTTTCATCATCGCAGGAAAAAAAAAGTTTTTCTTCAGCTAGTGTTATTATTTTTAATTACTGCAGGTGATGAGAGTTTACGTTTGCATCCGGTGATTCATTTGAGATCATTTGGAAGCCATATTGAACCAGAGGATCAAGAAATTATGCTAAAAATTAAGTACTATACAGGTCTATAGATATTATTTTCAATATGCCAAAGGCTCATTGCTGATGTTTTGAAAGCTGTTATCGGTATCAGCTTATGGGTGTGGTGATAACATTCTAGTAAATACTATATGGATTATGGATTCAATATTAAAATATTTATAGTATATAAGTATTTCTAATATGAATAAGCAAGTATCTCAGTACTCAAGGATGGAATTATTCTTGCAATGTCAAACTTTGATATCATTGCAAACCCACAGTTAAAACCAATGCGATTCAAATAAAACGGATTCAGTGTTCCACGATTACCCGAAGTACTTTTCTTACTTATCCGTTTGGAGAAGCGGTAGGTAATTTAAGTGCGTACCACGTAAAGTTTGGCTTAGCCGTTTGAAAAACCACTCAAGTCATTATTTTGAAAATTTACATAAGGGGGCTTCTCACAATTTCTAATAAATCAGAGATATTGAGGCTGTGACAGGACGTCCGGTTCTACCTGAAGGCTACATTAACTCCCTTATTTCAAATGGAACATGATACTTTTTGTTTCATTCGTGAATTCCTCTTTGAAATTAAGTTCCATAAACACACTGCATTCTTATTTTTCCAGAAACCTACTGAGATTTGTTGAAAAATTTCTCTAAAAACATTGGTACATTTATCCCGATCTAGTTTGTCAAATAAATAGTTCAGATTTCATAGGAGAAAGTTCAATTCAATTCAATTTATTACCATATTCATTACATTTTTACAATATTATTCCATTTAGAGAATACAAAGCTGTGCTCAGGATTGGTTTTACTTAATATACTATTAACTAATTTAAAATAAATACATATTGTAGGTGTAGCTAAATATTTAAAATCTGAGAAAACTCCTGGAGAATGTACAGGCTTTTAATTTAAATAAAACTGCCTGTATTTTTTCATGTCAATCCATGTACTTTTTATTTATCTTTTGTTTGGTATTATATTTCCTATACCTAAACTTCACCAATTTGAAGATATTTGGATATTACTGTACTTACAGATAAAGAATTTCGTTCAGCTAGCTACACGACTGATTGTGATATTAAATACATATTTTAAAGGTCACCTGCTGCCATCTTTTATTTAGCTGTTATTGCTCTTGTTGTAAGGTGATTTAGTCTTAAGAGTTTTAATATAAGCAATTATTTTCAACAATAATGGCTTTTTCCGGTTAATTTACGCAATAGTACAACAAAGAATAAACCCAACAGAATATAAATTATTATAGAATTTGAAAAAGATTAAATAATAAGTATTTTTCTTGGTTCTAATTATCATTGTAATAATGTATATAAATCATTTGCAAAGACATATCCAGATGAACCAATACAATCTCTTGACAAATAAGTAGTCAGATCGTTTGAAAAAGCAACCTAGCTACCTACTATTAATATACGAAGAAAATAATATAAATGTTGTGGTCTCTTTACCACTCTTCTACGTCCAATATTACATCCAATTTGAAAGTGCATAAAAAAATCTGAAAAATTATGACAAAATCATTTTTTTCTACCCTGATTTATCATTCATGACGCCTACCAACTCGTGGTTAGATGAATAACTATTAGTTTTTGAGATATACGTGTTCAGAAATTAGCAGATACGGCTCTGTCGAGAGCTACAGGCGCACCCAGCGCGAGCATTGAAGACCGAGGTGTACCGAATGGAACCGAGAAGCAGGGAAGGTAAGCATTCCTTGACCAAGATGGCGAATTAATAAAATATAAGTTAAGAGAGTAATCAGTTATCATTGTATTTTGTGCAGAACAAATAAAAGATTGTAGACAAGAGAATACAGTCCACATATTTCATAAACATATATATATATATATATATATATATATATATATATATATTGCTGCGTATGCGCGTTCGCAGATAAGCGAGACTAATTTAGAGTTATTAAATTAACTTGATTTACACTCGAAATAATATAAATTACAACTTAACTTTACTATATTCTCACCAACTTACTCGGACTTTTCTGTTTATTCACACTGTCTTTTACATTCTCCCTTCTTGCCGACAATTCTCCCATATATATCATATATATATATATATATATATATATATATATATATATATATATATATATATATATATATATATATATATATTATCCGACAAAGTATCCAGATCATTCGAGCGGCTTCTGGTCTTTGATGCGAAAGCCGCCACTAGACGCTTCTCGAAATTCCTTTGTCGGCATTTTAGCAGTAGATGCCGAGATGCCGACCTGCTGCCGTCGCTCTCTTTGTCAACGCCGCTTTCGATATTTCCAACCACAGCATAGATCTCGCGCTTTCTTCAAAAGGATGCCGCCACTTTGTAGCCAATACCGGCGGCTGTTCCCTTTGAACGTTACACTGCTCCCTCCCTTAAAGCTGTTCGCCCCGAACAGCTTCTTCCGTTTGTCTCCAGACCGGTGGATTATCTCCTCGATACGGAGTCAGTCATTCCACGTGCACCACTTTTGGCTTGGCTCTTGGCGAAAGTTGGATCCTGTACACCAAGTCATTAATCTTTTTGACAATGCGATATGGTCCTTCCCAAGGTCTTTGCAATTTCGGACTTAATCCTCTCCTTCGCTGAGGCTGGTACAACCAAACTGCATCGCCTTCGTTGAAAGAGTTTAACGACTCCCTTTTGTCAAGTCTCATCTTCATTTTGTCGCTCTTTAACTGAAGCTTTTGTCTGGCAAAATCGTGGACCACTCTAAGCCGCTCCTGTAGGTCAGCTACATAATGTGGAAGAGACACTTCTTCATGATCGTCGGCTGATGGTCTGCCAAACATCAGATCTACGGGGAGCTTCATTTCTCTTCCAGACAACAACATCGATGGGGTATGGCCAGTAGATTCATGCTGGGAACTTCGGTAAGCCAGGAGAAAGAGAGGTACCAGTTTATCCCAGTTACGTTGATGCCCATCCACAAATATTGAGAGGTATTGATTGATGGTCCTATTGTGCCTCTCAACCATTCCATCTGACTGTGGATGAAGTGGATTTGTTCGTGTTTTTCGTATCCCCAGCAACTTCATTAACTGCGTCCATACTTCGGATTCAAAATTTCTACCTTGATCGTATGCAGCTCCAAGGGTACTCCGTGTCTGGAAATCACGTTTCCCAGAACTTTTCGGCCACTTCGAGAAATAGTCCATGGCAACCATGATGTACTTATTTCCAGAATCTGTCGTAGGGAATGGTGCAATGTCCACCGCAATTCTTTCCCAAGATTCACCTGACAGATACTGCTTCATTTTCCCTCGGGATCGTGTCTTCGGACCCTTCTTAGAAGCACAGAGGTCACATCTTCTGCAACATTCTTCCACATCTCTTCGACAGTTGATCCAATAATACCGCTCTTTCACACGTGCCAGTGTTCTATTTACTCCAAAATGGCCTCCACTGCGACTGCAATGCAGTTCACGAAGTACTTCAGCTACCATCGTTCGGGGTATAACGGTTTGATACACAATGCTCCTACCATCTGGACTTTCCCATTTACGAGTGATCAAGTCATCCCGTAAGCACAACGAATCCCACAGAGCCCAGTACCCCTTGACTGTCTGATCAAATCTGGATATTTCTTGCCACTCAGGTCGTCGCTTTTGGTCTAGCCAGCCCCGTACTATCGTCAAATCTTTGTCAGCGATTTGTTCTCTTCTAAAGTTGTCTCTGGTGATTTCGTTGGTATTTTCCGTTTCCTTATTCCTAATCTGCATTTGTTGGATATGTACAACATCCTTGGCTATTTCTCTTTGTTCCTACCTTTGACAGAATTTACAGGAACTGCCACAAGGTCTTCGTGAAAAGCTGTCAGCGTTGGCGTGACTTCTTCCTTTTCGGTGTTTAATTTGAAAGTCGTAACTCTGCAGTTTCTCCAGTCAACGCGCTATCTGTCCCCCCGGATTTTTGAAATTCAGCAGCCACTGTAGTGCAGAGTGGTCTGTTCTTACTAAAAATTTCCGTCCATAGAGAAAACTGTGGTAAGGTTCTAGTCACACAGTAGTTTCGCTCTGCTTTTGCCAACGTTTTGCTGAAATATCCAATTACAGCTTCTTCGCCATTCTGTATTTGGGAAAGAACGGCTCCTATTCCACTTTGTGTCTAACACGAACAATCCTTCATCCAAGAGATAAGCAAGAACAGGAGCACTGGTCAAACGGTTTTTCAGCTCAAGAAACGACTGTTGACATTCTGGTGACCAGTCAAAGTGGGAGTTGTTTTCAGTTAATTGATGTAGTGGTTTCGCAATTTTCCCAAAATCCTTAACAAATCGGCGGTAGTAACTGCTGAGTCCAAAAGAGCTTCTAACTTCGTGCTTGTCTTTGGTCTGGGCTAATCTCGCACTGCCTGGACTTTTTCTGGATCGGTCTGAATTCCTTTCGATGATACGACATGTCCGAGAAATTTGACTTTTTCCTGGAATAGAACACATTTCTTTGGATTCAGCTGGAGATTAGCACTTCGGATTCTGGCGAATACTTTCTTCAGATTCGATTGATGTTTGTCGAAATATTTGCCAATCACCATTACATCATCCAAGTACACCAGGCACGTCTCCCAAGTTAGTCCTCGCAGAACTAATTCCATTAACCTTTCAAAAGTGGCATGACATTAAATTGATACACGCCGTTTCCAGCTGTAAAGGCTATTTTCTCTTTATCTTCCTTGTTTAGCTCTACATGCCAATATACACTTTTCAGGTCAAGAGTTGAGAACCACCTGGATCCGGCTAAGGTGTTTAAGGTATCGTCAATTCGGGGTAATGGGTAGCTGTCCTTCTTCGTAACATCATTTAACCTCCTGTAATCCACACAGAACCTCGTCGAACCATCCTTCTTCGTCACCAGCACAACTGGTGATGACCAAGGACTGCTGGATTCTTCTATGACGCCATCAGCATTCAGCATTACTTGAACCATGGTGTTAACTTGCTGTTGTTTTACGAAAGGAAGTCTTCGTGGAGGTTGGCGAATAGGTACAGCATTTCCCGTGTTAATCCGATGATCGACTAAATTCGTTCGCCCTGTAATTTTTTATTGTACGAAAACATCAGCTTCTTGCTTTACAAACTCGATAGCCTTTTTCTTTTCCTGTTCGCTAAGATGTTTCCAGGTCTTCTTGAAACTCTCCATTAGCTCTTGGGACAAATGTACATCTTTTGAAACGGGTTCCTCTTGCTCACATCTTGTTACACGGGAGACTGGCGAACAGGTACCGATTACTTCCCCTTTCTTCAACGTCATTCTGTTTACAGATAGATTGGCTACCCTCACTGGAATAATGTCGTTGGAATTAACTAAGCACCTAGCCAAAAGAGCCCCGTTCTCTTTGTTCTCGTTTGGTTCAAAAACCATAGTGTTAACTCCTTCCAGTTGTTTTTCTAGGTTCGCCTTCACGATCTTCTCACTATTTCCAGGTATTCGTGTATCTTCGGTGAAGATTAATTTAACAGGACAGTATTTGTTCGAAGATGCTGACAAAAATATTTCCTCGTTGCCCACTCTCCACATTCTGTTTTTAAAGTCCACTGTGATAAAATTGAAGGTTTCCAAAACGTCTAAGCCTACTATAAATTCGTCGACTATGTTGGCCACGATTGCATTAATCTTTACTTGTGCCTTGCCAATTTCCAAAGTGGTGGTGGTCTCTCCAAAAACATTTATCAAATCTCCTTTTGCAGTTTCCAATATTGGCTTGATGTTGTGCTGCACGATAGATTCTTTGGAAACCATGTCGGGTTGTACCACTGACCTTGTTGCCCCCGTGTCGATGGTCAAACCACATTTCTTGCCGTGTATAAAACCTTGGACAACGAGGCTCTCAAAGCTCTTCTTGATGGAGCACAAATGTAACTGGGGGGCTTGATAATCAGTGGTCGCCAGTGTTCGCCCCCTTACACTGGCGAGGTGGAGTTTTCCTGAAGTCGGGTATTCTCTCTCTGAACATTTCGTTCTTCAGATCTGGGTCGTCGCCTGCAGTTTCTACTAATATGTCCCTCTCGGTTGCAACTCTAACACTTAATCACTTTTCTATATCCGGACTCCTTGCTTCCTCGAGAGCAGAATTTCTCGCCTCCAGCTTCTTAAAGAAATCTGCATTGTCTTGTGGTTCGTCTAACACCCTGACTTCTCTTAATTTGCTGCGACGATTCATAGAAGCGTTTTTGGCAGCTTCGTATTCCAGTGCCTGGACAACTGTTTCGGCTAAGGTGTTATGCCTACTTAGTCTCAACGCTTGCTGCATGTCGACATCTCGAACTCCATCGATGAAGTACTGGACACTAATTTGCTCGATAAATTCGTCCGGGGCCTGTGGATAAGCCAGTCGCACCATGCTCTCAATGCTACTGCTGAATTCCTGCAGTGACTCCGTTGACCCTTGAGTTCTGCTCTTCAGCTGGCTCTGATACATTTGGCTAAGATACTTGTTGCCGTATCTTAGTTCCAAGGCGCCCGCTACAGCCAAATAATCAGTTTGTTTGTCTTCAGGAATGTTTTGAAGTATCAAGCGCCTTTCCTCGCAAAGCCAATATCAACGCCGTTCACAATATTTTTTTAAAATTATGATGTAAGAATTGTGCTTTTGAAATCCTTTATAAATTATTTGATCATAAGAGAAATTACAAAATAGTTGAATAGAATATTTCGGGGAATGATTAAAAAATATATGTTTGAGTCTGCCAGGTTAACACATCTTGCTAGATCTGCCTGCTAGTTATTTTTCATTATAATTGAATTTGAATGATATTAAAATCAAGGGTATTTTAGGTGCGCAAATAATAAACTAGGTGCAAAAACCAAAAATTTTGGACTGTCATAAATAAATATAATTACTTATTATCAAATTGTGAATATAGCATTAGAGTTTATTGATGCTAGTAGGTATGGCTTATTCAATAACGTAAAAATTACTAGACCGATGAAAAATGTTTCTCTTTGGAAACATGTTATAATATTTGGGTGAGGAATAGAACTTTTTAAAGGCACTTAATTTTCACAGCATAATAAAATCGTAATGGAGAGGTTTGCTGGATTTTAAAAACCTAGCACACCCATAGTTTTTAATCAATTTTTAAACGCCTCTGAATTATAATTTGCGCACCTAAATAGCACCTAGAATGCACTTAATTTTGATATAATTGAAATTCAATTCTGATGAAAATTATAAAGCTGGCAGACCTAGCAAGATATGTTAACCAGGCCAAGCCAAACAGAATTTAAAAAAATATTATCAAATAATTTATAAATGATTTCAATAGCACAATTCTTACAACATAATTAAAATAAAGAATATCGTGAAAGGCATTCCTGCTAGATTTTGAAAACCTAGCAGACCCATTGTTTTCAGCAAGTTTCCGATAATCGTTTGTGCACCTAATACCTAATTTATTATTCAAGCACCTAAGTTCGATATCATTCAAATTAAATTTTGATGGAAAATATCAAGCTGGCAGACATAGCAAGATATGTTAACCTGGCAGACCCAAAATGAAATTTAAAGAAATCTCTCCCCGAAATATTCTTTACTCAGTAAACGTTCAAATGATATTTCGAGCATTCGTCTCGGAGAAATTCGCTTTCAAGCCCACTGTGAAATTTGACGTTGGTAGGCTCCTTGAAGAAAAAATGGGGATATAGGGCGCACTAGGTGCCACTTTTTTGTAATTTCAATATTTTCAAAAAAATTATTAAGGATTTCGAAAGCACTTAATTAGCACTCAATTACCTTTATTAAAACATGAAGGGATATCGTGATGGACAGTTCTGCCAGCTTTAAAAAAAATATTATTTGCGCACCTAAATAGCACTTAAAATGCACCATTAGGTGTCATAATTATATGACACCATTCAAATTTAATTCCGATGAGTTGAGTTTGCCAGGTCTATAGAGGTAAGAAAATCCTAGAGAGTAAAGTAGTGAGCCAATCAGTTCGTTCAGTTTGGAACGTGATAGTTAAATAGATAGTTATGAAAATCAATCCTTTAACCAAGATATTGTAATTCCCGTTACTTAGTCATGTTAATATTTATAATTGTATCCCTTTGGATAGAAATGCTAAGCAACGAGGTGAGCTAAATCTTGAATTCAACATTTTTGTAAACGAAAGGACCTAAATTAATATAATATCCCTTAGACACTCACAAGCTTTTCATATCATACGACAACTTCCTTATCCTGTCATAATAAATCGAAGTAAGTACCGACTGTGAATCGTGACGACGACATTTACACACATCTCATTCTGTTTTATGGCTGCCATTTCTTCAAGCGCCATTGTTACAAACCTGTGCAAAGCACCTATACAGACAGACTCTTCGTAAGCTCTGTACATGTCTGCCAGATGCCCGTAATTTGTCTTAATATCGTCGGATATAGGCACGTAAGCGAGCGACACATGAATACTTTATAAGCATGTATAATATGTAGAAGGAACCGAAGAACTCACTCGTCAACAGGCAGCAAATTTCAATTTCGTGGTAAAAGCACTTCGCAAAATCGCCATTTTCAGGTCGGGTCGTGGCAGCCTTAAACTACACGGTACAGGGACATTGGGCAAAATAATTTATTATGAAAATTCCCTTGCACGGTTGATGCAGATAAAAAGCTTCATTACCTCAACGCCTACTCTCATTCATTGTTCAGCTGAATGCGAATTTCAATGAAGGTGCAGATTATATGGATGACTATTTTATCGTTTTTGATGTTTACCTGCAACAATACAGAAAGTGCTCTTAAAATATGCTTTATTTCAGGAAAGAAGAACTATTGACTCATTGAAATCTTACCGTCAAATGACAAGAACTATGTTTTTCGGTTTGCCTCAGGTCAATGCGCATGTCGTGCTTGTATGTACGTCCGACGTGCTCTTTCAAGCTTGGGCAAGAGAGTAGCTAGATGTTGAAAGAGCCAATATTGTAGTTTTAGAAGGATCAAATCTTTTTTTATTTCATAAATTGTTTCGACCACGGAGGTCATTAGCAGGGTTCTGAACATATATCATGAACTGTTGAGTGAATACAAAATAACAAATACCTATACTAAGGTATAATATTGTGTACATTGACTGAATTAAATTTAGTAAGAAGTAATGTAACAAACATAGAAATAGGTAACTTTGTAACGATCGGTGTTTTATATACAGTTCAGAAGATTCATGTCTTTGAGGAATGCTACAATGTCTTGGCTTCGTTCCTTGTTACCAATTAGTTCTTCCAGGCGGTACTCCATAGTGTTATGTTTAGTTCTCTCTATATTATACTTGGGGCAATCACATAACACTTGTTTCACTGTTATGCGTACATTACATTTGTCTCAAAAAGGTGTATTTATTTTCTTTTTTGAGGAGATAGCCGTGTGTGAGTGAGAGCCCTAATCGTTGTCTGATAACGATAACTTGATGGTGGCGTTGTGCTTGGAAGAGGCAAGCTGGTTCGTATTACTCGTATATTAGGCATCATTATTTTTAGTGCACTGTTTTTCGAGTCCCATTGATTCTGCCACACGTCACATATTTTTGTGAGAATGTAGGAATTCTGATCTGTAGTGGTGTGTGCTGGCAGGTGTTGTGATGTGGCAGAATACAAGCTTATTTAGCGAGATTATTAGCTTGTTCATTTCCATCGATACCGACATATGAGGGTGTATATAAAAAAAATAACTGAGTCAGGGAATCGATCATTACAAATTTGATGGAGTATTTCTCTTGTTTGAGTGATGATGCGATTGTCAGGCATAAAAGCTTGCAAACTGCTCAATATTCTTTGGTACAGGGGCGGTTTGATTTTAGGGTTTCTCTCAAATGTCGATTGAAATCGAGATGTGAGAACTAGACTTCTTCAGCATAAATAATGCAGCCAAAGTCTAGTTTGCTGCGTATTACACATAGACATTGATATATATATATATATATATATATATATATATATATATATATATATATATATATATATATATATATATATACGAAGCAGCATTCCTGAGTCGGCGCCTCAGTGGTGGTGTGCGTGAGTCTTCATAAGATTGAGAGTCTGGTTACAGGAGGTTTTTAAACTGGTGATGTGCTGCTTCTATGTTAATTTTTGGTCAAATGTAATTCTCAAGAATATATGTTGAGTGGTAATACGAGACTAGAACCTGCATAGTTCTTCTGATATCCCGTTTCGAAAAAAGAAGACATTTGTTGTTTTCACAAAAAAAAATTAAATCCGTTTCTTGCGACCAGTTTGAAAGGTTGTTATTTTCTTTATTGTTCTATGATAGCGACCTTTCGGGTATTTGCGTACCTATATGAGAAAGCCATCAGCATATAGATTTTATTTCCTTATTGAATCCCTATTCTTTATAATATCATCTATGGCGTGTAGGAAGAGTGTGACGCTCCCAAAAGACCCGTGTGGAAGCTTATTCCTGAGTGTCCTACTGCAAGACGTAATTCAATTTTGTCTGTATTATTTATTGGCGAAGGCTTCTGTCATTGCAGTTTCTAAGCGAAAAATATTGTCCATAGTAGATCGATGTTGGCGGAAACCATTTTGTTCTGTGGATAGAAAGTGTCTGCTCTCAAGGTTGTACACAAGTCTTCGATTTATTAACTTTACAAGCACTTTACACATGGAACATTTGAGAGAAATTGGGCGATACAAAATAACTTTGTCTCTTGAATGGTTGGGTTAAAAAAAATTCACAACTATATCTTTTGACCATCTGTCTGGAAAAAGTTTAATTCCATATTTCATTATATAACCTCCACAATATTCTCTTTCCAAGATCTGTTCCAGGTCCGGTGTCTTTGCAGGATTTTACTGCATCACTAAGTTCCTCCCACGTAAAATCTATGTTGTTTGGATATTGGGATGTACTCGATAATATGATTGGTGACTTCTCCTGCTCTACCTTGAAGTAAGACAATTTCTTGTCGTAATTGAGATCACTGGAATCAAAACTATCGGCAATAATTTCAGCGATATCAGTTGATAGGGTGATTATGTTATCTTGATTACTTCCGATGTCTTTTATTCTTCTGACCGTCTACCAAACCTGTGAGATTGGGGTGTTGGCATTGATTGATGAGTCTTACCATTTTTATGAATCGTTTTTGCTCTTCGTGATGTATCTGTCTCGTGCACGCAGTTTTTTGAAATTCGGCAAATTCTCCACATCGTTTCTTCCTCTAAGTCTATTGAGAGCTCGTTTACTTTCCTCACTTCAGCAGCGCACTCTTCGTTCAACCATGAAATACATTTGTGTCTGCCTTAAGGATCCTTCTTGTGGATTCAAGAAATCTGCCCTTTTCAAAAAGTGATCGCTGCGATGGCTTGCTCTTTCTTTGGAAAAGTAAAATTAATCAATAAATATGTGTTACAAATACATTAAATTAAACTCATGTCACCAGCCATTTTTTTATATATATATATATATATATATATATATATATATATATATATATATATATATATATATCGATGTATAAAATGATGAAAATTAACGCTCTGGTAGTGGGCGTATACATTAATTAAAGTGACATGCAGCATTTACAAATTGTAGTCTGTTGATATGTCAATTATGAAATAGTACAATCAATTTATCTAAAGCATCTTGTTTTTTCTGTACAACGGATCTAACATTTTTCTTATAATTCTGAGTATTTTATATTTTTGCATACAGCTCGCTGAAAAAGCAGCCCACATATCAGGACTAAAACTGCTTTCATCTTTGATATAATTTTCTCCTAAATAATCAGCAAATTTCGTTAAATTGTCATTGATAGGAAAAATTTCCATTAGCTCAAGAAAGCAGTCCCCAACATCTTCTGGGGACAAGTATGGCAAACCAAAAATGTGTTTAATCCATATCCAACTTCGGATTGTTTATCAATATAAAATTTTGCTAACCTAAGTTTTGAATTTTACAGTACCATGCTTGTTTCAAATGAAACAAGCATCCCCTAATTTTTACAAACGGAAATGTATGCTTAATCGCCACATGCATTGATTTTTCAAAGTCGACAAAAAATTCTTTCGGTGTCAAGTTCCACATGTAGCAATATACAACACTAGTCTCCTGGGAAGTAGAGCACATACTAATCGAGTATAATTGATGGAAAAATTTGGTACAGTATGTTCCATCCACATATAGAACATCGGCCGAGCTTAAAAAGTGTAAATTGGAAAAACAAGAAAATATAATTATTGTAACATGAAGACTTACCCGAATAAAGACACCAACACACACTCACAAATGTCACAAACATCCCGAAACATGGAAGAACACTCTGGAGCCCCGGAAGCACATCGATTACTCTCGAAGGAATATATTGGGAAATACTTCCAGAGCAATATATTAGAAAGGACGAGAAGTTTCGAGACCGGAGGTTAAGTGGATATAAACACACGGACCACGGATATAGACAGTAGAAAATTCGTATATAGTCCGAGAAATAAGTGTGAATATAAATGTGTATGTAGTCGTGTAGTTATTGGTATAAATAAATGAAAATAAATCGAACCCAGTTTTAATATAAATTCCCGTTACATTGGTGTCAGTGTGGAATCAGTGAGTGATTATAAATTGGACAGACTTTAAGAGACTGCGTTTTCGTGCAGATTTGAGTGTTTTCGAGACTTTTGTTAGATTTAAGACTTTTTGTTCGTTTTCGTGTGAATGTGAAGACTTTTACTCGTTCTCGTGTAAGTGTGAAGACTTGTGTTCGTTTTTGTGTTGAAGACTTTGAAAACTGTATTGACTAATTGACTTTGTTAGTAAAGACAATTAAAAATGAAATTAGTGCAGCTAACAGTGGAACAACTCAAAGAACAATTGGTAGAACGGGATTGTAATGATTCCGGTAGTAAAGCGACCCTCCAGAAACGGTTGAGGGACACTCTGATTGAAAGTGGAGACGATCCTGATATGTTCGAGCTCCACTCTCCGGAAGAGCTGTTACTGGAAAAAACTTATAGAAATAATATTGAAAAATTCGATGAAGTCTCGAAAAAGTTCGAAGAAATTTTTAGAAATAATAATGACAGATTCGAGGAAGTAACAAGGACATTTGGGGTGAAATTCGATGAAGTCTCGAAAAATTTTGAAGAAGTTTCTAGAACTCTTCAAGATGAAATCAAAGATGTTTCCAGAAAAAGTGATACGAGGTTTGAAGAAATTTCAAGAACAGTTGACGAAAACTTTGTCACGACAGAGAAGAACATGGAGCAACTGCAACAAAAAAACAAGACACTAGAAATGGCAGTTAAGAATGGTAACTGCAGTGGGAGCCAGACAGTCAAAGGCAAAGATGACTTAGCCGCAGGTAGTATGAGGGTTAAGCGTCCAAACTTTGATGGAAAGTGCTCCTGGTCAACCTATCGAAAACAGTTTGAAGCAGTGGCAATGACTAACCAGTGGACCGAAGAACAGAACGCTGTTTCCTTAACCGCTGCTTATGTCTATTCCGGCTGGCCAGGCAAACTACCAAGTCTTGCTTTCTAAATTGGAGAATCGGTATGGAGTCATCTCCAGCAAGTATACAAAGCACAACTGCTATCTCGGGTGCAACGTGCAAATGAGAGTCTCCAAGAGTTTGAAGGAGAGGTAGCTCGTATTGTGCGACTAGCATATCCTACAGCTGCCGATAGCTTCCTTGATGAAATTGCGGTGGACACATTTGTAAATGGATTAAGAGAGAGCGAGCTGCAGAAGGCGTTGAAGCTGGCCAGACCAAAATTGCTAGAAGAAGCATTAGGTATTGCTTTGGAGCATGAAGCAGCTAGCCAAACTTCCCGAGGGCACCGTGTAAGAGCAATCGAGGAAGAAGACCAATTCAACAGAGAGTCCCTGTTAGACATGATAAGGAAGCTTGTTAC
Organism: Crioceris asparagi; assembly: GCA_958507055.1. Classification (NCBI taxonomy): domain Eukaryota; kingdom Metazoa; phylum Arthropoda; class Insecta; order Coleoptera; family Chrysomelidae; genus Crioceris; species Crioceris asparagi. Next base: position 51,678,590 of record OY293829.1, on the reverse strand, counting down.
GGGAGCGCAATCAAAGCAGAGAGAGCCAAGGTGTTGGAACTGTGGTAAGCTAGGACACGTACGCCGCACTTGTAAGAAGAAGGTTGCACAATCGGAAAACTAGAATGGGTCGAGATGAGCCGGCAATCGTCGACCTGCAGAAATAGTGCCCCAGTAATTACGGTCAATGTGTCATCCTCTGGCGGAGCCTTGAGTTTGTATGGTCAAATCAATGGAGAAGACAGAACGCTCCTAATAGACACCGGAGCAACAAGAACTATAGCCAGACCAGAGCTCATCACAGATCATTCCCGAATATTACCAACAAAGGTCCAACTCAGAACAGCGACTGGAGAGACAATAAGAACAAATGGTGAAGCGAGCATGACCATCAGCATTGGCAAGATCACCATCAAGCACAGAGTTTTAATCGCTGATATATCTGATCAGAGACTTCTACAACCAATATCTGATCAGTTTATTTTGACCTTTTGAAGAAGCTTGGGGCTGTGTTGGATGTCAAAAATGGTGTCTTGAAGGTCGACAATGAAGAACTACCCATTCACGAGGATAACGAAGATGTTGTCCGATTGATAACGACTAGTGATGTAATAATACCCGGCTATAGTGAAAGAATATTGATGACTAACCCGGACGGATACTGCAAATCTGGAAGTCTGAGACTGGTAGAAGAAATGAATAATAAGGTTTGACAGCTCTTGTTCGAGTAGGAGATGTCGTTCCTTTCAGAGTAATGAATTTAAAGCAGAGTCCCATCAAGTTGAGCAAGGGAAGTATGGTTGGAAATTGTGTTCCTGTATCAGCGATATGCTCTGTAAGAACAACTAGTAAACCATACAGGAGCGGAAATTCGAAAGAGCTGGTTGATGTGGTCATCAAGACTGTCCAGAACTTAGACGAGAAACAATTACGAAAAGTGAGAGATATGCTTGTAGAATTCCAGGACGTATTTGCGATGGAAGAAGAATACAAAGGTAAAACAAGTATAGTGACTCACACGATAAATACGGGGAATGCTCAGCCAATAAGACAGCAGCCAAGAAGACTTCCATTGACCAAAAGAGTCGAAGCCGAGAAAATGATTCAAGAAATGAGCAAACAAGGAGTCATTGAGCCATCAAATAGTCCATGGACTTCGCCAGTAGTGCTCGTGAAGAAAAAGGATAGTTCTACAAGATTCTGTGTAGATTACCGGCTTCTGAATTCAGTCACTAAGAAGGATAGTTATCCGTTACCCAGAATAGATGACACCCTAGATACTCTCTCTGGGTCACGATGGTTTTCTACACATGTGTGTGAAGTTAGCGTCTCATATGTTAGCGTCTCATAGTTTGAGATGAGTTCTTATAGCGTCCAGCATAGTTCTAGAGTTCTTGATACTTTTTATCGATAGTTCCGCAAAATTACATACAGAAAACGGCATTTTGAAAAATGAGACGCTAACGACCGGAAGTTAGCGTCTCATTATAGTGAAACTGAAAAATCAAACAGGAATGGTGCGTCAACGAATAGTTCTAGAGTTCTAGTGATTGACTGTGTGAAGTTCAGCAGAGTTCTAGCCTCTATCGTCGTTAAGAATTTTTTGAACCGAACAGTCAGAATGAAAGAAAAGTCGCTACGACAGTGAGACGCTGTCGTACTATGACGAGTTCTGGCTTCTACAAGGGTTCTAAGCGATCAGTAGAGATCCTCTGTGTGAAGTTCAGCAGAGTTCTAGCCTCTATAGTCGTTGAGAATTTTTTGAACAGTCAGACTGAACGAAAAGTCGCTTCGACAGTGAGACGCTGTCGTACTATGACGAGTTCTGGCTTCTACAAGGGTTCTAAGCGATCAGTTGAGATCCTCCGTGTGAAGTTCAGCAGAGTTCTAGCCTCTATCGTCGTTGAGAATTTTTTGAACAGTCAGAATGAACGAAAAGTCGCTTCGACAGTGAGACGCTGTCGTACTATGACGAGTTCTGGCTTCTACAAGGGTTCTAAGCGATCAGTAGAGATCCTCTGTGTGAAGTTCAGCAGAGTTCTAGCCTCTATAGTCGTTGAGAATTTTTTGAACAGTCACACTGAACGAAAAGTCGCTTCGACAGTGAGACGCTGTCGTACTATGACGAGTTCTGGCTTCTACGAGGGTTCCGAACGATGAGTAATTATTTTTCAGTAGATCAGTAGATCGACATGCAATCAGTAGAACTGGCAACATTGCACACTGCTACGTATGGATTATGTATATAGTTAGGGCTGGGTCGATATATCGATATATCGATACAACTCGATACGCAATGTCGTATCGAACCAACGATACAGCTTAGACCAATGTATCGATATACGTATTTCGATACGTATCGGACTTTCGATACGTATCGAACTTTCGATACGTATCGAACTATTGACTTTGACTTTTGATACGATTGTGGAAGTCCGAATTCAATAACCACAACCACTGGTTTTTATTCAACCTGATCAGAATCGGAAACTGAAATGATATTCTAGCAATACAACGGAACTACTTCAAAGGGCGCATTTGGATTCGTTCAAACGGTGAAGACACAGCACATAAGAATGATTTATTATCGGCTTGCAAAGACGTCGTGCAAAAGCAAAGCTGGAGTGTCAGATTTTGTTATAAAATGCTTCCTGAATCTGAATCGCCTAGACTTCTTCCATTATTTTACTATTTAACGACCCTTCTTCTGCCCGTTAATGAACGAGAAGCTTGGCTTAAGTTGCAAAAAACACAGCATAAGCTCGACCTTCGGTGTTCAGTAAATTTCGCAGTATTAAACATATCCCGTTGGCCGTTAGGTGCGATAAAGATATTTTCTGTAGTGCCACTTACAAATATTTGAAAAAGCAACAGTCCTTGACCCGAGATTTGGATTTCATTGCTCCATTTTTTACAATACTGGCGTATCAGTGAATGATATTGAAGAAGAATTGCGTGAACATGTAAACGTGTCGGAACAAGTACGGAAGAAAGCCCAATTATCTGGCTTAGCACTAATACTTGGGACAAATAAAAATCAGATGAGCTGCTCGTCGCCCGAAAGCCAATTCGGCGGCTTGGTCGTAGAAGACAGACGATCTTCGTTGTCGTCGAATCACGTCAAACAACTGGTATTCTTGGCTATGAATGGCGAGTACATAAGTACATAATATATTGTTTCAAATTTTTGCACATTTATCTTTGTGAGATGCGTTTTATAACTTAAGAGTACCAAGATGTTTATGTTTCAGTTCCTTGCACCCTTGAAAGAGTTTTTACAAAACGTATTTGGAGTTAAATGTTTTTTTAGATCTGGTTGCAAAATGTAGATAGGCACGTTTCTGTGCATTCTGGCTTTTTATAATAATAGGTAATAATTAGTAAATAAACCATTAGCATTTCCTTTTGTAGTTATTATAATAATACCTACAAAAACGTGCATATTGACATCGATACATATCGATATGTATTGGTGTATGTTGGTACATATTGGTAGATTGAAATGTATCGAAGCAACATGTCAATATCGATACGTATTGAACGCATAATATGTCGATACGTATCGATAAATTAAAAAAACGATATATCGATATGTATCGATATTTTTTGTGAATCGAAAATCGATGCAGAAATTCGCGTATCGCCCAGCCCTATATATAGTACAATTATACCATCATGTAGCGGGACGAAGCGTCGCCACGGTCTGTGTATCGCCACGCCAACAATCAGGTTTACCCTCCGCGTATAGATGTTTCACATCAAAAATTATAACAGCTAACAGCGATCCACGTCGAACGAACTATCGAGTACGATTAGATACCACCGTGCGGGCCCGCCTACCAAAAAAATCTCTCAGGAGTTGTTTGTAAACATAGTCAACAGTGCCTTATACAGATTGCAACGAACTTTTTTCAGTAGTAGCGGTGACATACACTCGTCTCTAATAAATAGAAGTGATTTTTCGTCAAAAGGTTTTATTTGCCTGCAGTGGTTCTACTCACGCGTTCTGTTTTTCATCGTGTACACAGAATCATCTTGACTTTCTGAGAAGTAAGTATCTTTTAACGAAATTAATAATTCATTTAACATTTCATATAATATATATATATATATATATATATATATTTTTTAGAAGAAACTTTTCATCTACGTTTGTTTGTTTGTTTGTTTATTACCGTCAACTTAGTTGCAGAGCAACCCTCAGAAGTCAGGGACTTGCGTATATATATATGTCTTAGTGTACAGAATTTCCATTTTCATTTTGCTCTTTTTTTACTATATAATTGATAAAGGCGGCAAAGATCGCTGAAACGTATTAAATTTTCTTATCATCTAATAAATTATACCAATGACATGAAATAAGGCTTTTTGAATTATTTCAACAATTTCAACAAGGAGTCCTAAAACCCAAGAATATCGAATTATTATTGAAAGTCACTGTCTATCAATCGACACGTTCAATCACAATCCAACGATATAACTAGCAAACTAGACAATAATAATAGGTAACAATATAAGCAGTAAAGCAAAGAAAGAAACGGACACGTGGCAATCTCAAATCCAGGCGATCACCAGACGACGGCCAAATCTATAATGCCTATCTCATCACATCCCCTGTGTGTCGTCACTCTCACTTTTTTCTTACTCATTCATATTTCTTATTTATTAGTTTCTCATATAATATTCGTCTGTTGTATGGATTTGGTTCTACCAGCGCACATACCTATACACATTTCAAAGGCAAGTGCGCTTCGTATCCGATTACATGTTTATTCTTATATAATGGATCAATGTTCCTATTAGATTCCTATACAGGGTGATCTCCATATATATATATATATATATATATATATATATATATAGAAATGTATTAATCGACGTACTGTCTAATAATTGAAAATATTTTTTTACGCAGATTAAATTTTCGGACTTCCAGAAAAGATTAACTTTAAAGGATCTTCCAAACTTCAAAAAATGTATAGCAAGGAGATTTTGCATGATGTTCTCTTGGAATCTGATTGTCGTACGATCGACGAAACAGGACAGTTATATCCGCCATCGCACAACGTCTATCAACTTATTTCTCGACGGATGGAAGAACGTGATTCTCGTATAACAGCGAAACACGTTTACACAATTTTAAACACTGATCGTAATGGATTTCAGTCTCTAGTTAGAAGGAAATGGAATCTGCCAGCTCAATCTTCAGTAGCAAAAACATTGAACGATACAGCTTCCAGCCTTGACACGGCTGTTGATAGTTCTACGACTCGTTCTATGAGGAAGATCAAAATTGTCATTTCAGCCGAGAAATACAAAACAATGAAACCAAAAAAAAATTATTATAGTGGACGAGTATATTGGAAGTTCCGTCGAGGGTGGGCCGATGTCATCGCGGAAGCACTGTGGCAGCAACACAATATGAGCTGTGTGTTTTCTCCTAAAGGTCACAATGTTCACCCTTCTGCCAGGGCTAATGATTATGCTTCCTTCAATGGCAAGTGCACAGCATGCAATGCTAAGATCCAAGGTCGATTGAAAAAAGAGCCTCAACCCGACGAGGATGCAATGTTCGTATGCCAATTCATAGGCATTGTATCCGAATTACATACAGGCGAAAAGAGAAGGCAAGTACGAGGAGAGCGACGGAAAATGATTGCTACTCGTCTCATTAAAGAAAAAAAGCAGCCATCACATTCTGCTACGAAGAAGCCCAACGCTTGAAAAAATTTGGGGGGAAAAATCCACCGATCCTTCCAACCAGAGAAGTTTTGCGAAAGGCGAAAGAACAACAGCTCCTTCAAAAATACGGGTTGGCATTTGGTAATCCTGCATTGAATTTGCTACACCATATGAAAACTGGTAAATATGCCCACACAATCCATAAAATTGGACTGGAAAAATTCTTCTGCATCTATTGGACTCCCGAGCAGCAACAAATATATACAGCACGTTGCAAAGGAAATGCCGATGCAATATTTCTCATTGATGCAACTGGCGGCATAGCAAAACGTGATACCAAGCACGATCCGACAATTTTCTTGTACCAGTGCATGATTGTTTCACATGAGGGTAGCGTGCCGGTCTTTCAGATGATTTCTGCCGATCATACAGCAGTCGCGATCGGAATTTTTCTGTGGTTCATTTTAGCGAAAGGAGCCCCTATACCTCCGATCGTCGTAACAGATTTTGGATGGGCGTTACTGATCGCTGTAGCAAAAATATTCGGTGGATGTAACGATTTGAAGGATTATTTGCAGAGGTGTTTCGAAGTGGCAATACTGGGTGGAAAAGCAATTCCCAATACGTATATGAGACTTGACGTGAGCCACATAATACATATGGTGTGTAGGTGGAAATGCTTAAGCGGCAAAGGGAAAGCAGTGCGAAATTTTTACAAACGCTGCGTAGCGCAAGCCTACCAAATGACAGACATAGAAGTATTGGCTCACTTCCTCGAGTCCGTCCTCGTAGTAGCTCTCAGCGAATTCGTTGGCATATCAGAAGAGAACGTTCCTGTGCCCAGCGAAAAATGTCTTCGGCACATCAACCATATCATACGGGACTTTTTTGTGGAAGACAAAGAAGGGGTAGAAAAAATCGATAACCCACGGCATTCCCAGGATGAGTCAGACGAGGACGCGTCGTCGAATACCGGTTGGAAAGGGTGGGCCAATAGTTTGAACGAATCAGCCATGACATTGGTTGCCGAATCACATGCAGGATCGACTATTAACGGATGCTACAATCCCGAATTCACCAACAATTTAAAGAAAATCTTAATGCCATATGTGGCATTGTGGACGGGCGTAATGCATTCATATTTTAATAGAGGCCCGATAATAGCCACATCCTCAGCCGTGGAATCAGAATTTGCGGATCTTAATCGTTCCCTCAAAGGCATTCTGCCGACCAGACCCGACAAATTCGTAATGCAACACATCGACTTGCATTTAGACAGAAAAATAAAGCTGGCTTCAAACGAAGAAGACTTGGAAATCAGCCATCAAGATATAAGCAATCTGACGACCGACTTTCAGGATGATGGCTCAAATTGGAAACCTACTGAGAACCGCACTGAGAAAGGTGACCGGTTGGTGACTGATTCTAGCATCCAAGTATTTGAAAACTTGGAGACGTCTAGTCAAGACGCAGATCGTTTCGACCCTTCCGTCAGTGATAATAATGATTCCTCAATAGTACAGGACGACGTTCAACCCGCCTCACAGTGGACGGTGAATGAGAACTGGCGGGGGAAAGGAGAAACAACTACAAATGAGGAATTTTCCAACGAACCGCCGCCGAAACGACGTACTAAAGCGACATGCATGGATAAATGTCCAGAATGGGATTACATCCAGCATGTTTCCAACGCCCGGATCCCGGTATTAAAAAATGGTGGCAAAGTAATTTTGAACAAAGATACTATAAATTTACAAAGGACCTGCGCTTTTGATGCAATAGTTCAACTCCTCCTGAGCGCAATGGCTTCTAATAGGACATATCGCGAACAGGTAACAGGAAGATCTATTCCTGTGTTGGATTTTGCTCTATCGATTCATAACCACGACAAATTAACGAACTCACACTATAAAGAGAGAGCCAAGATACTTCTCTCTTTGAATTTATTCAGGAAAAGTATAACAGTTTATACTAGAACAATAAAGTGGCTGAATGCTGAATGCAATGTTGCTCATCTAGCAGAGTACGTGTTTGCTGATCTGCCAAGCGCAAAAAGCAATGCATCGTGCATTTGTGGCTCTGAGTCTCAACATTCGAATAGCATGATTCCCGTCAACGTAGATATTTTACTCGAAAATGGTCTGACTTACATTCAACAAGCTATAGACAGCAGCCAGATAAAAGTTCGTTCCTGTCGAAGTTGCAAAAGAAAACAGAGCGATGAAGTTGAGTACGGTCCTCACATCTTTATCGCTTTATCGATAGCATCCGATAATCGCTATGGAGCAAGCAACAAGAAAACTCCATTCATTTTGAATGAAATTTCTCCGAGGATTGTGCTAGATGGCAAATATTACGAGTTGGTCGGAATAGTGCATTGCATGCCTGGACATTACGTGGGTTATGCGAAATCTGGACTATTTTGGTATCTGTACGATGACTTACACAACAAGCGTGAAAATGTTAAGGGTACCGAAAGTGTTGTGCCGCATTTAATTATGTACGCAATATCAGGAGTACAGGAAAAAGCAATGAACGACGTTTAACACTGTAAGAAAAAAAAAGCTTCATATTTAATATTGTATTAATGTTTTCATATGGTTCTATGCTGTAAAATATTTCATTGTCATGCATACAATACATTTTTATTTTCTTATTAAAATATGTGTGATCGATTCTGTGTAAGGGAAATCTTAGAGGCTAGAACTCTGCTGAACTTCACACAGAGGATCTCTACTGATCGCTTAGAACCCTTGTAGAAGCCAGAACTCGTCATAGTACGACAGCGTCTCACTGTCGAAGCGACTTTTCGTTCATTCTGACTGTTCAAAAAATTCTCAACGACGATAGAGGCTAGAACTCTGCTGAACTTCACACAGAGGATCTCAACTGATCGCTTAGAACCCTTGTAGAAGCCAGAACTCGTCATAGTACGACAGCGTCTCACTGTCGAAGCGACTTTTCGTTCATTCTGACTGTTCAAAAAATTCTCAACGACGATAGAGGCTAGAACTCTGCTGAACTTCACACAGAGGATCTCAACTGATCGCTTAGAACCCTTGTAGAAGCCAGAACTCGTCATAGTACGACAGCGTCTCACTGTCGAAGCGACTTTTCGTTCATTCTGACTGTTCAAAAAATTCTCAACGACGATAGAGGCTAGAACTCTGCTGAACTTCACACAGAGGATCTCAACTGATCGCTTAGAACCCTTGTAGAAGCCAGAACTCGTCATAGTACGACAGCGTCTCACTGTCGAAGCGACTTTTCGTTCATTCTGACTGTTCAAAAAATTCTCAACGACGATAGAGGCTAGAACTCTGCTGAACTTCACACAGAGGATCTCAACTGATCACTTAGAACCCTTGTAGAAGCCAGAACTCGTCATAGTACGACAGCGTCTCACTGTCGAAGCGACTTTTCGTTCATTCTGACTGTTCAAAAAATTCTCAACGACGATAGAGGCTAGAACTCTGCTGAACTTCACACAGAGGATCTCAACTGATCGCTTAGAACCCTTGTAGAAGCCAGAACTCGTCATAGTACGACAGCGTCTCACTGTCGAAGCGACTTTTCGTTCATTCTGACTGTTCAAAAAATTCTCAACGACGATAAAGGCTAGAACTCTGCTGAACTTCACACAGAGGATCTCAACTGATCGCTTAGAACCCTTGTAGAAGCCAGAACTCGTCATAGTACGACAGCGTCTCACTGTCGAAGCGACTTTTCGTTCATTCTGACTGTTCAAAAAATTCTCAACGACGATAGAGGCTAGAACTCTGCTGAACTTCACACAGAGGATCTCTACTGATCGCTTAGAACCCTTGTAGAAGCCAGAACTCGTCATAGTACGACAGCGTCTCACTGTCGTAGCGACTTTTCTTTCATTCTGACTGTTCGGTTCAAAAAATTCTTAACGACGATAGAGGCTAGAACTCTGCTGAACTTCACACAGTCAATCACTAGAACTCTAGAACTATTCGTTGACGCACCATTCCTGTTTGATTTTTCAGTTTCACTATAATGAGACGCTAACTTCCGGTCGTTAGCGTCTCATTTTTCAAAATGCCGTTTTCTGTATGTAATTTTGCGGAACTATCGATAAAAAGTATCAAGAACTCTAGAACTATGCTGGACGCTATAAGAACTCATCTCAAACTATGAGACGCTAACATATGAGACGCTAACTTCACACACGTTTTCTACACTAGATCTGAAAAGTGGATACTGGCAAGTTGGAATGTATCCCGCAGATCGAGTAAAGACTGCTTTCTCGATAGGATCAGGGCTCTGGCAATTCACTGTGATTCCGTTTGGACTATGCAATACTTCCGCTACATTTGAGAGGCTCATGGAAGCAGTTTTGAGAGGATTGACATGGCAAACTTGCCTAGTGTATTTGGATGACGTGATCGTGGTAGGAAAATCATTTGAAGAACACTCTAAGAATTTAAGAGAAGTTTTCCAACGTGAAGCCAACCTGAAATGTTATCTATTCCGACGTGAAGTAAGATATCTGGGTCACATCGTCCCCAGACGGCGTCACGGCAGATCCAGAAAAGATAACAGCTATTAAGGAATGGCCTATTCCCAAGGACCAGCATGAGATTAGAAGTTTTCTGGGCTTGTGTGCCTACTACCGTCGGTTCGTGAAAGGTTTTGCCAACATCGCTAAACCTTTAACTAAGTTAATAGAAGAAGCCAAAGAATATTCCTGGAATTACGAGTGTCAGAGAGCTTTCGAACAACTGCAAGAAGCTCTTATCAGCGTACCAATCTTGTGTTATCCTAGGCATGACGGAAAATTCGTGCTGGACACAGATGCCAGTAATACAGCTGTTGGTGCTGTCCTCTCTCAGATTCAAGACGGGCAGAAGAAAGTGATTGCCTACTTCAGCAATGTTTTGTCCAAATCGGAGAGGAATTATTGCGTTACCAGAAGGGATTTGTTGGGAATAGTGAAAGCCTGGGAACACTTCCATAAGTATTTGTATGTTCACCGCTTTCTAGTTAGAACTGACCATGCAGCGTTGAAGTGGCTCCTGCAGTTCCATAATCCTGAAGAAAAAGATGTTTAGAACGTAAAAATTCATGGGAACGCAGATGCCTTATCCAGAAGACCGTGCAACTCTAATTGCACCCACTGCTCGAGGATGGAAGACAAGCTTTGCCTATACGAAGAACAACCGTAGAAAATGAGGAATGGCAGCCCGAACAAATGAAGCTGGCCCAAGAGAACGACTCATGTTTGAGAGTAGTCTTGTTAGTAGTAGTCCCCGTTACATTATGTTTGTGACTGAATCGTTAACCAGCAAGAAATTATCATTTTTTATAGTCTGAATTTGCATTGTATTTATCGCATCATTGAAGTCTCCTGTATTTTTGGCAGTGGTGGTAGGATTCAGCTGAATTGCAGAATAAATATTTTTTCGAATATTATCAATAGCACGTATATCTACCATTTCATCCAAATAATCTTGAATGTCTTTGTGAATTAATTTAGATGGCCTTTCACAAATATCTTGCTGTGCTTTTCTTTTTACACTGTTGTTAATTTGTTGTTTCAATTTTGTAGATCCATCCACATGATGATTATGCATTAAATTTTCAATTCTATTACAAATATTAACAAATTAAGGTATCGCTAATCGGTAAACCACCGGTTTTTATCACTGCATCCAAGAATTACTGTTAATACCTTACCGTTGATTAGCTGCTTCAAAACCCTAAAATTTGTGACCGCTGGGCGGAAATCGGCGACGCCGCTGGTAGTGTAGTGGTAACGTTCTAGCCTTTCGTACAGCTGACCCGCGGGATTATCACGTAAATAGCAACTAAAACGCCACCGCGACTATCGCACAATCGTCGCTGTCAAAACGTCGATTTGGTACAGTGTTGTCGCTCTGTCAGTCTTGAGCCTAAACTGATACTCGAGTAAAAATTATCAAAGTGAGGTTGATTGCATGTATTTGTGAATAATAGATTACTTTTAACATGTTCCTCATGAAATTGCTATTCTCTCTGTTATATCCAATATTTTATATACAGCGTATACTCGACTGTGGCAACACTGAGACAACAACGCTATTGCAACTAGTTGCTAAATTTTACATGATACCGGGGCTGGTTTCGAATTTTGGCCACCGTACATTTTTTTCTAATAAATAAAATCCAAAAAATATATCCAGTAATTAAAGAGGAATAGTCTTACACCGAAGAATCTCAAACTTAAATTTAATGAATTGAGGTTGAATTTCGATCTCTGGTTAATCTCGTAGTAAACATAAAAGATTTCAAATTTATGTGAGAAATAAACTATTGTTCTCGACTTTTTGTTAACGTCAGTGCTGCCGGCAAGTAAATACTCTAGAAGATTATCTATAAGATTTTAAATATTTTTAAGTATAATAGTTAGAGGTACAAGTAAGTAAGTAATTGTTCGTTTTCATTGTTAATAATCATCATAATAACTTATGATGAAGTAATTCCTTAATTATTTTCTAGACGTTCGTTCGAATGTATGCGATCATAGAAAAGTGTTAGTAGTTGTTGATTTCAACTTTAACCTTCTCAAATATCGATTAATCTGATATAATTACTTTTGTCAAGTAAATCAAACCGATTCGCAGTCCTGGCAGAGTTTCAACTTGAACGGCAGTTAGACATAGTTTTTGTTACCCATAAATAAGCTGTACTAACCTCCCTCCTATAATCCATCTCGCATCTCCAATTTGTCTGTTAATGTCATCCAAACTTTGACTATAAATCCAAAACTCAGTCCCTCTCCTACTTACATATACACCCATGTCCGTGTCTAAACGTGTATTTCATGAAGCCGAATTCAAAAAATGCGACTTGAATACGCCGTTTTTTGTAAACTCTGCAACACCTCCCATAAATCATAACATCCTACAAATCTCCTGCTGTCTCCCCTTTTAAGAGAATATGTGAATCGATCTAGACTGGAAAATTAACAGATTCTTTTTTGTCGGCGGCGTGCAAAAAATCAATCTGCCACCCTATTAATATTGTGTCAATGACAGACAATCCACCAAATGGGGGAGCTTTTCATTGTTCGTATATTGGACTTTGATCGGCCTAATGTGCCATAAATGTATCGAAAATTGGAGCGCTCTCTCTTGTTTGCTCTTTATTATTCTGAAACGTCCCTAGAATATTGTTTTCTTAGCTAGCAGACCTAATTTATCTACAAGTTTGACTACCCATCGAATGGGGTTACGTCAAGATTCCTGACGTCATCTGCCATTTTACGCATGTCGTAAATAGTTTGAATTAAATTTTAATACATAACCCCAAACACTGACACTGACAATATACTGACATATTTGATAAGGGGCTAAGGCTGTGTTCGGGGAGTCGCTATCTGCACATATTCTGTCATTTGCTGTCACATTGAGGTTAAGGAGTCGAAGCATAAAAATATGAATAAGAAAATTGACTTATTTTTTGTCTATAAAGAGACACGTCCAAGAAATATTACAAATTGAAAATGCTTTTCAATCCCGAATAGAACCTGCGTCAATACATGGGATAAATTTGGGTTGAAGTACATAATAGCGAAGATTGTTCTTATATTTTATTCGTATTCTCACTAAAGCTGGAATATATAAAAATTGGAACTACCTATCAGTAACTTAAGTATTGACTAGCATATCTATTTGCCATACCATGACAATTTCAAACCTGCGCAAAGATCTCTGCCTGGAGATCTGGTTTATCCTTATAATTTTCTGCACGTTTGTGCAGCCCTCAATATTGGTGAGCATCTTGTTAGTTTTTGCATAGAATGGTCACTCTAATATCATTGTTATAAATAAAAATTACCAATTTGAATATAAATTTTTAGTAAATTTTGGGTTAAATAAATAATATCATTCATTTCATTATTTTTTGGTACATACTGGTATGCGAGTATACTCTTGCAGAAGAATTTGGTGACTGCTGCATATTAATTGAACCTGAGTTGCCCCATCATGTGAAAATATTTCAGTTAAATTATTTATTTAACTTATCCCAATGAGTAGACACTTATCCTTCTCCGCTTTAGAAAACTGTCCGAATTATAAACGATCATCGGTTTGTTATGTCAGTGTCATTATGATGTCTATGTCAGATGTAAGTATTTCTGTCATTGTGGCTTGCAAACGCAAATACTATCCATACACTACCTCGGAAGAAATAGCGTTGATAGCATTCATTTATGACGTCACACACAAAAATTAATGACGTCACGATAGCTTTTATAGTACTATCATTGAGATCCGTGAACAGCTGATAGTGCGAGATAGTGCAGATACCGACTCTCCGAACACAACCTAAATCACTTTCGAAAAGAAATGTTTGACATTAAACGTCAAAGAGAATAATAACAAACGTCAAAATAACAATCAGCCGATCTGATCGAAGACAAATGTTTATGACGTTCAAATTTTATTTCACCTAATTTACAAACAAAAAAAAGAGATAGACAAGGTATGACGAAACCCCATTCGATGGGTATTCAAAGTATATATAATATTATTTTCCTTACTCCGTCCTGACAGTTATATTCCAGGCAACTAAGTTATGTCAGAATCAATTGAATTTATATTGTCAGTAGTTTTGTGTTTTGACAATTATTTTTTGGTGAATTAACCTGAGTTTAAGAGCACAGTTGCTCAATACTAAAAGTGAAATATTAGATTCTCCATCTGCTCAATGATATTCTGACTATACAGCTCGTGATGGGATGAAATTGAACAAGCAGTAAACTCGTGAATTCATGAGACGGCAGTTGCACTCTTATTAATATATTAATGTAGATTATGTGTGAGTTATCTTATGATGAAGAGTCAAACACTGATCACATTTAAACGTTTAGGGTTTTTTTAAATATATTACCTACTATAATAGATAATAAATAATATAATCACTGTTGTTTGTCTCGGTTCACTGAAAACTATACAAGATGGTGATCCGGGGTATGTTTAGGAACTCATGTTTTTTATATATAAAAATGTTTAAACTTAACTTTAGTCATAATTGGATACTGTTACTCGATAGGCAGTTGCAGTAGTAAACGAAAAAAAAAAACTTAAAAAATGTAGGGTGCCAACGTATTGGGACAAGATACAACTGGATACCCAAATATATTTAATTTCTACTCAATAGTAAGTTTTCCTTTCAGTCGCTATGAGATCTAGAATTTCATGTTGTTACTCAATCGGCCAGGTTTTTTACAGTTAGCCCTTACCATATTTATATATCTAACAATTCACATGCTATTAGTTATTTGTTAACAGGTTTATTCTAAATGTATTGATTCTGTATATTCTGCAGCGCAGCTGTTTACTGTAAAATCAAAGCTTTATTGCATATACTTCATTACCAAAGAGTTCAAGACGCATTATTACAATTATATAAGTTATTTAATAAATACAGTTGAGAAATCTGTAGCATTCTCACACGTTCCATACCTTAACCAGAAGGGTCAGTAGATATGATATAAATCATTCAAAATCTAATAATTGCCTCGATGAAGGGAACATGGAATTTCTGGGCTGTAAAAAGGATTAAGGTTTATCATTTATCATTGTCATGTTTATGATGTACAATCGAAACAGTGGATATAGTTTATTAGTTTACAATCAGTCAATGTTACGTTTCTTTCTACAACTCACTATAATTTAGGGATGCTTTACGCTCACTTTATACTTTTAAGTGTTGTAATAGCAATAAGAAATTGTAACGGTAATTTAGGAATTTATGAGACAGATGTTAGTTTTAAAAATCTACTATTTGAGTTACGCCCCATTAGTTGTTTTGAAAATTGTATACCATTATTAACCAATGACAATTCCTTAATTCCTACCATTTTAAAACTTCCTTTCAACGTTAAGCGTATTTCAGATGAAAATTGTTAGTTTTCAGTGAGTAGAGGTAGATAAACAGTAGTCTGACTGCACCACTATAACCCAAAATTAGTTCAAAATCATTTTAACATTTGCTTGTCATCCGATGTCATTCACTTCAAACCATTCAAACGTTATCTTCATTATCAGTGCAATGTAATTCAGTCTATCGTGTTTTACCTCTTATCAAAAAAAATGTTGTAATTCAGTAGGGAATAATTTCATAGTGTTACTACTAATTTGATTCTCTTCATATTTGTTAATGACGATACTTCGTAATCACTGCTCCAACAAAACATAAAATTGATAAATTATCTTCGCTTCTATGAAAATTATTGGATCAACTTCCACACTAACATCTTGATCCATCAAGTTCTCGGTTTTCAAGAAACCTGGAGACAAATAAGTGGATTGCTTTCAATAATGATAATTAAATTTAGTCACATTTCGATTATATATAGAAAATTACTTACTATTTTCAATTTTAACCCGCGTTCCGTCAGAAGATATTGTGGGAATATCCTTACCTAAGCTTGTATTTTTTTGTCCCCGATAAACTGAGCACAACAAACTCTGGAATTGCTGTAAGAAAGCCACAATTTTTGAAATACAACCCGCCTGCAGATAAATAAAGCGCAATATCTACCAACGTAGTACTCCAATTCACGTTATATTTTCTATCTGGAGACTCAGAAAGATGGTAGAAATGTAAGACTCGATTCTCATTCTCAGTATTCTTGTAACTTACTGTACAAAATTACCTTCTGGATTTCTGGATAACCATATTTTTTATAAGAGGTAAAACCACGTCAGATAAATTTACTTTGCACCACGGTCATACAGAAAGGTATTGAAACGGGTCTTTTTCAGCTTCCAGTTTTCGCTGCGTAGATCGCAGTTGTAGGGAGCTCTTGCTTGAAACGTAAAAATACCAATTCAAAGGATGCTGCAAAGTCCTAGGAAGATTCACACATTCTCCGTTAACATATTTCCATCTCGATAGTTCTTGATCATCATAAACTCATAACTTTTGATTAAGATTAAGATATTTTATGTTCGAAGTAACAAACCCTTTTCTCAATTTCGCAGTGCCATCGTTGACTTTGACATTTGAACAAGACACAAGCGACCCACTTGCTACCTATGTAATTCGACCTGCGATTTCAGACCTATTTGTTCGACCGTGCTTTGCACTAATGGTGTTTTCGAGATGGAAACACACGACACGTTTTTATGACCGAATGTCAAAGTTCTGATACCTGATTGGTGCCTTTGAAAGTTCGGCAGGTTTCGATTGGTTTCGCCAAACACAACGCTAGTTGCGTTTTGTATCTCGAAATCACCATAATAATGAATAAAACTTTTGAATTGAGTGACATTGAAATCAGCTATCAAGCAAATGTCAAGATGACTTTGAAAGAATTTGGCACAAACACCGCACGTAGTGGATTCTACTTTGCTAGCCTATAGTAGTGAGACAGTGAATAAAAAGGAGAGTAGTATTTCAGAGCCTATCAAAACACCAAGATGTTATACAGTAATACACACGTTACATGTTGTTACAAGCTTACCAAGTTTTTAATAAGTACTAGTAGTATTTATTGTAGATTATTGGCCATGTGCAGTCCAATAGAAAAATTGAATAAATAAAACGAATTTCAGGGTAATCACTTTAAATATTAATTTATTATCTCAATTTTAAATGACGATTATTTATAAAAATAACTTCCTCTTTTGTACAGTGCAGTAATGCTTTATGGTACACGATAATTTTTTACTTGCTTAATTATTTTTAATAATTTACTTTTTTCACATATCCACAGTTTTAGATGGAGAAGGTTTAATATTTGTCCGTCTCTGACAGAAGTGCTGCCCTCTCGTAGCGAAAGACCACACTCTTCTCAGGAAAAAGCCTCATTGTTCCAGATAATATAGGTGTTCTTTGGATAATAGTTATTAACGTGTATGACATATCTGACACCACACTAAAAAAGCGTATGGGAAAAGTGGTATTTTCACTATTTTCCTCACAATCTTTATGACTTTTCTCTCCATAAGAACCTCCCTTATGCCTTAACGAAAATAAACAAAAAATATCCGAAGTCGAGCCGTTCTCGAGTTTTGCGCTTAGAAGCGTATTTGGTGATTCATTATATATATATATATATATATATATATATATATATATATATATATATAGATTATTACGTATACAACCTAATCTGTCTACTCTATTTGTATAATCGGTTACAAATCAATAAAATTGAAAACGGAGTCATTGCATTTCATTCACTTCACCACATCACGGTCAACTAATCGTGAAGTATAGAAATTTGTGTGTGTACACATTAATTTGGGAGAATTGTTTGGATCTTCTACACCGTTGATTTCAATAATTATTATCATTTAGAACTTCTTTTGTTCAGTGATAATCGCCTTCTGTAACAAGACGAGGATGAATTTTTTATTATCATTTCTATTTATACAATAATTATTAATTACATCCGAAAGTATTACCATCTACGTAGATTAAACGGTAAATTATTATTCACCCACATCACATCATCACTAGCGTGGTCTGCAGAACCGTTAAACACTTAGTGCCAAACCAAGCGTGTGCAGTGCAAATTACTTTAGATAGTAGAAGGAGAAAGAGAGACAACTGATGCGTGACACAATGATTTGAGTTTTTAAGCTTGCGTGAAAACGGTAACAGCATCACTTTTCTGGTCGGAAGACCTTCTCCAACGGGTATTGTTGCTGTGGCGAAAGTTATGATACATAGTAACTACTACCACTACTAGACATCCTCGGACGGTATCGAAGGAGAAGAGACCAGCGAATTCTTGTGTAAAACGATCTTTGCAAGTAGAGCTGCCTTCGCAGCAGGACCCTTCTGGGTGATAGCGTGGCAGTGGTGTACAGGAGAAAGGTTATGAATATGCTTGAGTTATTGGGAATATGCTGGTTATAATTATGTGTAATATAATATATACTAAAATAACATAATTATTGACCAAGATGTTGATTCCAATTGTCAAAGAAATGATTTTGAATAATTTTCACCGAATTACAATATACGAACGTTCTCTCAACAGTGATAACACCGAAGATTCCGGCCTTATTGCTAAGGTTTTTATTAAATTGAACTAAATCGCTGCGTTTAGGTAGATATCTAGTTACAAATTGCATCTTCATATATGAAAGAAATTTGTGATTGAACCGAGCTACCTTATATTACATCATGTTTTTACAAATTCCAGGATGCTCTTAGAATATTTGATACAGAAACCACCCTACGCTTAGCTCGCAGAATCCCATAACGGTTCATTGCATTGTTTTTGTACGTCAATGTTGGCCATAATGGCGGAGTGAAAGTCCCCTCAAGACGCAGATATCGATCGCATAGAGCAAAGGCAGCAGGAGAAACACACACAGCAGCAGCAGTATTCGTACTGTATTATAGAAGGAGGGCCGACATGCGAAATTGGGTTTCAGTGGGGTGGGGAGAGGGGTTCGTTAAACTGCCATGTTATTTTATATAGGTCCATTGAAAGTTGCTCCTTGGTCCAGCCACATTTATCTTTTGTCTGCTTAAAATTTGAGCTTCGGGAGATCGTCTAACAACTGCACATCAAATGGAAAACAATATCTAGGAAGCCTTCCGTTCAATTGATGGATACATTATACTGAAGTATTTGAGTATTTATACCTAAGTAGATTTTCCTCCAAATATTTTCTCAGTCTCGTGAGATTACTAGAAATGTTTCAATTGTGATGTACTGTTTTTGAAATTTTATTTTGCTCAACTATTATTAATGTACATAGATGTGTCCATCTTTATGAATGTGACTTGATCGATTCCTTTTTCTTCTCGCACAATAAATCTCCAAAATTCTTCAAAGTAGACTTCACATACTCTTCACTGGCTGAAAGTTATTAAAAAATACCAGGCAATGATGCATTAAGTTACTTTTCCTTACCCTGAAGCTCAAGTAACATCGTACCGGGGCGGAGTTACGTTATACAAGTAATCTAGATTTCGAATACATAGGTATATTTCTCATATTTTTTGTTCATAAGGTTTTTATTTTGATTGTGTTTGTAATATATCAAATTTATATTAAAAACGATTTTCAACCTTAGGCAAGAGAATTGCCTCTAAATTAATATTAACAGAGCTGCTTTAGTTTGAAGAGTATAAATAACAATATTGTATTTTATTATTTAATTGCACTAAAATATCACAGGTTGTAAGTTGCAATATACACTAATCTTATACACTACTATGTATAATTTATGTTTAGGTACTATTCACAACTGTTTATATTTGAATCGAGGGTTATCTATTTCTGCTGTTGCTCCCCCCATACTTGGAACCCGATTGCAGCTGATTTGACACTTAACTGGCTCCACTGTTCTGAACTCCGTAGTCTCCGTAGCAAATCCTATTCTATATATAGGCAAGCCGTTTCCATCTGGAAGATTCGACCGTCATCTTCCTACACCGCGAACATTCCACTAACAGCGCGAACTCGCTTGATGTTTCGAGATATAATCATGGCCTTGGCGTTTATCAGTGATCAACAGTAGGTATATTATTCCGTACACTCACGCCACCCAGGACCCACTAACGTCCACACTTGTCAATATGCTCCGCCTTCTGACAAATCGCACACGCCTTCTCATTAGTACAATATATATATTCAAAAGCATTTACATAATGGACAGTTTTTATGATTTTTTAAAAGTTTCATTCGGCATCATTTTGAAACTACCAAATCAACCGATCAGGCTTATTATCTATATTTACCTAGATTCAAACATATGCAACATATTTTTGTTCTAAATTTGATTATGTTAGATAGAATTATGATTTTTTGAAATTCGTCCATTTGTTTAAATAACAAAGAAATGCTTCCAAAGAATGTAGTCAAGAAAATGGACTAATTTTATAGCTCATATTCTGCTCAATCATGGTGAAATTCGGTCGAATAAAGATCAAAGTAAATATTGTGTAGGTACTAAGTAGGTAGGCAGTTCCAAACTAATTAAACTTTTTGGTAGCCGTATTTTATCATTGGTTCATATAATTTCTGGCTACAATTTTTGAATTTTTGTTTGTTCTAAAGAATCAATATATTAAACTATGTATCATGAATCTGATGCATTTGAAAATAATATATTTTTTCCATAGTAAGCAGCCCTTATCTTTGTGTAGACCTCGAAAGTCATATGTATACGGCTAGTTTAGTTTATTAGGCTTAGCTGTAAATAAATAATATGAATAAAAACAATATGACCTGAAAGTCTTGTTTATGTTTAGGAGATTTTAACTAACTTTTCAGAGATTCGAAACTGTATTTTCATTCCAAGTTTTTGCAGAATGTACCTAACTCCAAGCGCTCACACCATCACTTATATTTTGCCAAAGCTCTATGAAGCACTCGTAGTATCACTTCTTTGCATGAACACAAAACATCCGCTCTCCCATCGAGTTCGACGACCTCTCTCTGCAGCTACTGGAGAGCTGAGAGAAGAGGAAGACCTACAAAATGCCTACGTGTAGCAAATACCCACATAGTATAATAATTATATCGCGATGTTCTAACACATAACATCGATGTCTCGTAATTATGTACGTATATACCTACACCAGAGCCAATTAACTGTTATATAAACTTATGTAATAAATCGCCATATTACGAGCAGTAATAGAGCAACCAAATTATATCAACACATTTATGTAGTAAAGTTTGAGCGCACGAGAATAAAATTTTAACCAGACAGATCCCAGGGTTCTCAACTACATTTGTCTAACTATCACGTTTAAGGATTTTCTAATGAGATTTCAAATGGAGCCATTTTAAAACAATTCACTTGATTTACTCATTAACAAAATATACCTTGACCTCTACACAATTGATGTTTGTACCGAAATTGGTTACGATGAACGGAATACTAATGTTAAAATTTGGTCAATTTTCTTATTATAATCAACTTGTGTTGATAAAACTTAGTCAACTATGCCAACATAAAGTAAAAATACATCGAATAAAACAAGTATCCTTTATGATTCTCAAGATATTGATTAGCGACAAAAATTCGTCATAGTTTGTCATACGAGCATATAGGCACAGACATTTGGTTGTCAAAAATTGCTCCATCCACCCCCTTTGGGGGCGGTTATTGGAGGGAAGGAGATTTTGGATTTGATTTTCTCAACTCTCCTCTTTCAAATAAAACAAAAATCGTCTAAATCGGAGTACGTTTACTATGAAAAACGGGCGAACAGCCATAAGAAAATATAATAAAGCAAACATACAACCGAATTGTATACCTTCTTCTTTTTTGAAGTCGGTCAAAAACTAAACCCAATGGGGTGCAGTTTCTAGCGCCACCTTTAAAACATTCTGCATGCCTATGTCTTGAACTTGTTTAGTTAAAAATTCATATTGTTTCGCAAATGCATTCTAAATGATTTTGTACACATAAATAGTTTTAAAAAACTGATGACAGACCAAATTAAATAAATAGTACTAGATCAAGTGACTGAAAAAAAGTAATCTACTCCGAACCGCCTTCGCTACAACTTGTCTACATCATGTTCACGGCTGATGGATTTGTGATACGGTTCAAGATCTCTTCGTAGGAGCTGACATATTTGTTGAAGTGAAATTTGAATAAGTTATCGCCGCTAGAGAGGACAGAGTAGACAAAAACTATTTTTTTTTTTTAAGAACGAGAAGAAAGGGAGCTGTTTTACTAGATAACATTGGAAACTATGTGGAGATAATTATCTGAGTTAGTTTTAGGTACCTATTTTAGGAGAGTGAACTTTAGATTTTTTGGACAATAAAATTTACTATAAAATGTTGTATATAAATAAATAAATAAATGTAATATAACTTCATGAAAGTTTAAATTAATACAAAGTTGTTAATGTGCAGCAACCATATGGGACATCATGCAACATACACAATAAGTACCTGCTAACGACATAACAGCGTCATTGAGTATACTACTCCATGAACCGTACATTACGCCATCCGCTTTAGCGCATTTTACGGGAAGGGAAGATTGTATTAGCAAAAGATGGAGGGTAGTATGAACACAGCTGCGCCCCTTCTTTATATCTCGACTCGTTCCACTTCGGTGGACTGCGAACTAGGTGTAAGATATATGATGGTCGATGGTCGGAAGCTTCTATTTTAGATGAATATAATTTAATCCCTCGGGAATATGCTTAGATATCAGTATAAAAATGTATACAAAAGGTATAAGGTACATCCATAGCATGTGTTGTTAGACAGACAGCAAACATCTGAAAATTATTGGGGATATAAATTGATTTCAAAATGCAATTGAACCTTCAAACATTTTATGACTTAAATTAATGTATAAGTACTTGCATGTGCTCTGTTCCGAAATTAAGTGCCTTTGTATTTGTTCAGATAATGGCTGCTCTACTAGCTTTAGAAAAAAATAGTAGAGCAATCCTTAAAAATCAGTCTAATTGAACTGTGTGGGTATGTTAAGTGCTAGTTTTGTACCTACTCTATTCTCCATCAAATGCTAATTTAACGCTCTATTCAGAAATAAATTACTTTTTTATTTTTTAGATAATAGATCCGTTTCTTCGAAAAACAGATTATACCAAACCAAACTTTTTTGTGCTTGAAAAAACAAGGACACAAAACAATTTTTCATTTAAGCTTTCTATAAAGGTTGCTATATCAAAAAGAACATAAGAGCACTTAATTTTTGAGTGGACCAATAATTTATCAATAAATGTGCCATACAAGCACGCAAAGACCAGAACCAGAACTACAAACGCTATAAAACGAGTAAAATGTCTAAGAAACAACAGCATTAGGATCCATCCGCTTCAAATACATTAGCTTTTGTGAATCGGTACTCTTTGATTCGATAAATTAAAAAATACTGCACAACACAATAAATTGTATTATTATTTTATACCCTTATGTGGATGGCCTTTAACTACGTTCTCCACGTCTCAAATAATCTGCAAAATTCGCACTAAAATTCGACTTGGTAATGTGATTAATTTTTCCGAAAGAACATTGTCTCTACCGCCCTAGTTCGGAAAGAAATGTTTAACGCACGCTTTGACTTAGCTTCTGAGTAACTACATATCGAATTCACCATTACCTTGTTTGACTTTGACATATACCTAACACCCCCACAGACATCTATCTTTTTCATCCGTTTTTATCGTCAAGATTCGAACACGACTTATTTCATCGAGAAACTCATTACCCACAAAACTCAGTTTGTGCTTCCACATACTTTGAATGACAATGCGACCCGACGGTTTTTGCCCATATACATGGGTTTCTGCTACTTTTATGATCGTGATCAGGAAACTGCCTCTTCTTCACGTCACGTTCTCCTTCCCTTGCTATACAAATCAACATTCCTAGGCTTTACTGGTGCAGCTTTATACCAAGAATAAAAACCTAAACAGTATCTGGTCCACAGACCAATACCTACCTACCACTTATACGAATGTCCTCGCGGCCTTGTTTTCTAACGCTATGTATTCACGAAACCGCGTATAATGAGCTTTGGTTGGGCAAGGACCCTCAGTTACTTAATCTGAGGATGGAACCAACAGGTTTAATAGGCACCGATAGAAGGCGCAACTAGTGGCCAGTAAGGCAAAAAGGAAACCCTGAAGAAGATTCGGTTCTGTGTGGGAGTATTAAATTTCTGAAACGCAGGTAGAACGCAATAGGCCTATTGACGACCTTGGTGCCGGAGCTATGTCTCTGTATTCAGCGAAAATGAGAACAGGTCCACCATCGAATTAAAAGTCTATCATCAAAACTTATTTCTACTCTCGAGCTGTATAGAGGCACAGACCTTGATACTTATGTTAAAATTAGACTTGGATAATCGGTATCACTCACTGATCTAGAGGCATGGACTGCGCATTCCCTATACCGCTAATAAGTGGAAAATGGTTTAAAACATGTGAGAGAGATTATTTATATTATGGCCAGTTGTCATTTTGTATAATTCTAACTCAAATCAAATGTGGCAACTTTCAACGGATATGTTATGTTTTTTTCATAGACTACCGAAAAGAGACAGGTAGGAATTAGCCGTGAACTCACATTGTCCTTTTAAAAGGTCAGTCAATTTTGTGACGATATTGCGCAGTCTTTGCTCTGTGTTTGTGGTATCACTACACTGTTTACTTCTTATAGGGCAGGTCAATATTGTTCCATTCTAAAGATCCTAACAAATGATATAATCAACTCAAAATAAGTAGTAAGAATATTTACCTAGGTATAGATCGAATTTATTTGTTTACACTTTTCTTCATTTATATAGACCATGAAATCCTTCACGTACTTTCATTTCCCCTAACAACCCAGAAAGCATGCCAAAGTATACGAAGTCGTCATACAAATGAGACAAAATAAAAATCGAATACTGACTAAAAAAGACACGTATTCGGCGTGAGAGTGCGTCGACACATCCTGAAGTGGGGTAAAAAGCTCACGTAACTCCCAAGTATAATAATAGGTAGCTGCATTGATATTCCAGCAACGTCACAAAACAAAATATATACATATATTATGTATGGATGTGCCCTTTTTTTCACTTTCGCATCTCTGCGCAAAACACATTTATGAAGTATACATACACACATATGAACAACACCGGCGGATGTGGAAGCCAGATCCTGTTGGAGCAACTGGATGAGGTGGATATGCCGTTCATTAGACAAGCTAAGCATAAATCCAGTTAGATAATTAACTTGGAAACACACCGGGCTGTGAGAAGTGTTCGTTGTGTATGTAGGTTGCGGCATCAGCGTTTTAATTCAGCCAGGAAAGATGCACAAGTGAGCGAGCGCTTTTCAAACTGATTATCATACGTAAACGCTAACACGGAGTTGTGTAACAGATCCAAAGTTGCCTTGCAGTGCAAGTGTTGGTTTTTAACAAGGCCCTTTTGGACTTGGTGAATCAGAATAGGTATGATTATTGTTAGTCCTGCCTGATTAAAAAATATACAAATTTTTAATTCATAGTGCAGAAACGGTAACATGATACCTATACATTAAAGCGTGCGTGTCGATGACACTCTTAAATAACGTTGTTCGATCTAAAATCTATCGAATCCAAATCTGTCCTTCAAACAAAATTCATGATTCATGTTTCAATCCAAATTTAAACCAACAATAAACAATCAATAAAATTCCAGATGTTACATGGGAGATTAGTTTGTCGAACTCAATTATCTGAACCCTAAATACCTATTAGTAGAATTTTCATGAACATTGGTTGAGAAAGTTCAAAAAGATCAATGTTACTTCAAGACATTTTAACTTGTTCACTGCTGCATACCAAATTATAAGTACTCGGTATAGCTTCTCTTATGTTCTAGGTACTTCAGAGATCTTGAGAAGAGGTTAAGGCCTGTTCCCACGGCAATATTCCATTTTTTGCAGAATCTCGTTTAGTGGCGAGTTTCAATACTAGCTTTCACACTAGCATTTCGTTTGCGGTATCCACCAGAACACCGATCCCATCGAATTGTCCTATTCAGTTTTGTCACTGCAAACTGGATGTCTCTGTGCAGTATCCAGTTTTACGGCACATACATTTCAATGGAAGTGTTCACATCTCGCGTCCTGTATACGATTTTTTCCTGATTCGTCGCACACTCACTGATAACATCTCAATGTTTTCGAACCTCTACAGACTGAACCATAGACAGAACGATCCAACCTCTCAAGTGCATTATTCTTCTGGTCCATAATGGTTCGTGTTCAACTAGCACGTTCACTACATCTGCCAAACTTTCAGAGTTTTATGGTGACTTGCAATTTATTTCAGAAGCATCCAAATAAATAGAATTTATCTCTGAACGGGTCATTACTGATTATTTAGAAACACCAGTAGATAAATATATTAAAGATCTTGTTATTTTTTTCAAATTTACAATTCATTTTACCCAGTGGAATAAGAGTATTCTTAATCGATCGAGTCAGCTAACATAAACAAGACAGAAAATTTACGCGTTCGTACTAAATTCGATACATTTCGTCACTTCTCTGAATAATAATTAGTTTTTGTTCATGGTCGTATTATAATATATCTTCTCCCAACGCCATCGACTCTCAACACTAACACCACATACGGCTATGACTATAATTAATTAACAAACTCCAATATGCAGGATACTTTGGCCTACCCCAACTCCGTGATGTTGCAAAACCTTCTTATACGACCGTGGCTTTTTTACTCCATTCTTCAATTTGACCAACGTAATACGGCTACTAATCTGTCTTAAAAGAGTTTTGCAGTGTTGAAGTTTCAATAGATATTCATAAATATTATCAATCTATTGAGTTTTTTTAGGGATATTGTGTTGAAAACAGAGTTATGGTTCGCCTGTGGTGGGTTTGCAAGAATTGGAGTACTTATCTAAATACTATCTTCTCACAGATAAGTTTACATTTTAAAAGATTATAAAGGGTATCCCAAAATTCACACAAGATTTGAATTAGCCGCCATTTGTGCAAAAGAATGTTGGCAATCAAAAAATTTATATTTTGATGGTTGGCCGTTTAGGGTTTGTAAAAATGGAGCACTATCCGAAAGAACAGCGTGTTTTCATAGTTGAGAAATATTTTAAAAATAAATAAAATTTGGCTCTATTACAGTTTGAAAATTTCTTACGAAATATTCTTGGAAAAAGAGATTAGCTTCAAATGTGAAGAGAATAATTGAAATAAATAAGGGAGACTAGATCAATTGGTGATGTTAAACACACTGGCCGTCCTATTTCTAATATCGAAGCCGTGCGTAAACATCAATTCGGCGTCGTGGACAAGAATTGAAAATTTCAAAAAGCTCTCTATAACGTATAATTTCTAAATATCTCTGTTTCCATGCTTAAGAAATTCAATGAACACAAGAACTGAAGTATATTGACCATATACAACGAAGAGACTTCGTTGAATGGGTTATTGAAAATCAACAAGTGGATGCTGCTTTTTCTAGCAAGATCATCCTAAGCGATGAAGCTCATTTTCATCTTGACGGCTTCGTTAATCCTCAGAATTACTGCATTTGGGGATCAGAGAACTCACATGTGATCGTTGAAAAACAAATGCATCAACAACGTGTCACTGTTTGGTGCGGATTGCTGGAGGAATAATCGGACCATACTTCTTTGAAAATGAGACTGGGCAAGCAGTAACTGGTCGCAGAATCGAAGCATGATAGCTGAGTTTATTTTTGCCTAAATTGGAGGGTATGTTTTCAATAAGACAGGGCCACATGTCATACACCCCGTAATTGAGTTACTTTACCAGACAGTTCCTGGTCGTATACTCTCTTGTTTCGGTGATCAGAATTGGCTTCCTAGTCATGTGATTTAACACTGGATTTATGTTTATGGGGTTATTTAAAATCATAGGTTTATGCCGACAAGCCTACTACGGACGACAGCCACTCGTGTATTGAAGGAAGAGATTCAACGCTGCATCAACGAAATTCAGCTCAATTTATGCAGAACGGCCATGGAAAATTTCGACAATAGAATGCGTATGTGCCAGCAAAGTTCTGGAGGCCAGTTGTCCGATGTGTTATTCAATACATAACTCCTATCTCCTATCCTATGATTTTTTAGAAAAATGTCCATTTCAAACGTAGCGGGATATGGTCTTTTCTCTAATTTTTTCGTCTCAAATTTTCGTTTTCTTGCAAAAAAACCTTCTCCCCCTTTGGTAGAAATTTTTAGGGAGAAAGACATGTTGAATGTCCTTTTTTTCAATGCTACCAACTCTCAATAGTCCTCTTTCAAATGAACAAAGAAATATGAAAGTCGGAGCACGTTTAGTATTTTAAGGCGCGAACAGCCATAAAAAAGCAGCAAATAGTCGATATGTATACATCCTCCGTTTGGTCGGTCAATACACAGATACTTTCTTACCGCTAATGTAGCTAATGTAAGGAAAGTATTATAATCGTGTCTGGATTTTAACAGATATTCAATTTTCAGAGTTTTCTGAAAAACGGATATATTCTAAGCCATTAGCAAAAATTGTTACTCTATAATAGCATCCAAAACAATAAGCCAAAAAAGTTACTCCTATTTGGCACCTAAATTATTCATTCAACTACCACAAAGAATAATCGATGAAACTTCTTTCAAAAGCTTTAAGACCCAGTTGTCAAAATTTGTTAGAGGAGCAACCCAAGCTTTCGGTAAAATTTATTAGATTTTTCAAGGCTGATAAAATTGTGTCATTAATAGTACAGAGTGCCAATTCTACACAAACAATGAAAAAAAGTTGCAGTGCAGTTGAGGATAATAATTTTTAACAAGCACAGACTAACACGGAAAGGAGTATCGCACATAATTACACTTACATAGCTAACTACAAAAACAGATTAAAATTAAATTAAAAACCTTTAAACTTAAAATGGACACGAAAATATATGATGTTACATAGTTGGTGGTAAAATAAGAAGAGATTTGTGGAAATAAATACTCTCTCTGAAGGAGGGTGAAAAAAAGTAATGTATGTGAAAATATTTCAGTTTTTTTTAACATTTACAATTCTGTTGTTCAAAAAAATGGGTGTGAAATTTAAGTCAACTCAAAACTGCTCAAAACATATAGATCGCAAATTGGACAAATGATGCATGACGTTACTTATGTCTAAGATCTCAAAACACAAACCGTATTTGTTACAGACAGTATGCAAGCTTCAATACAATCATAACCTATGATGGATTGTTTATGTGTTTATGTTTATTTGAAATCAAGTATGAATAAATAGAGCTGAGTCCACGAACATCGGTACATGCATTCATTGCTTGAGGATGTTTGGTAATTTCAATCATTTCATGTATTTTTCTTTTAACTGTACTAGATTCATTTATAAGAATTGAAGCACCTTCAAAATTAGGAGTATGCCGTTGTTCATTATAATGTCTTGCTAAGGTACATTTTTTTGTTTGTGCCTTCCTGTAATCACTTTCATGTGCAAATATTCTATTTTTTAGTAGCCTCTTTGTTTCACCACTGCATATAATCAATGAATTTAAACGACGGCAAACAATTAGTTACAAAAAAATCTATTACGATTACTATAACAGAACTAATGATAAACTCAACCGTCTGAAAACAACACAAATACCGAGCATCAATACTCAACCCAATTAGGTGAAAAATTTAACAAATGTAACGATTCTTAGTGATGTGCTCAATCTTTATGCTTTGGGGCCTAAATTTAGTATGCCCCCTAAATTAGACAATAGGCTGGTTCAGATTGTATTGGCAGATATTGAAACCATGTTTGATAAGATAGAAGATATGCGGATTAGGGACATTACCAGAGCAAGAGCCACTAACCTGATCACAAATCATATTAAGTTTTTTCACAGTCATGGCAATCAATTTCAGAGTTTAATATCTAAATCTAAGCATTTTGTTAACAATCATAAGGTTATTTTGGTCTTAAAATCTGATAAAGGTAACGTCACAGTCATTATATACAAACAACAGTATATTGATCTATGTAAGCATCTACTAGATGACACCAAGTACTATAAAAGGTTGACAAGTGATCCAACCATCACGTTACAAAGAAAAGCTAACAATATAATTTTTGACTTCCATAAAAAGAACTTTATCGATATTGCAACTAGGAGAAAAATCACTACTTACGATGCACTTCCTGCAAGGTTTTATGCCTTATCTAAGATCCATAAAGAACCCATATCTCTCAGGCCTATTATATCCTCAATTGGTACCCCGAACTCAGGTTTGTGTAATTACACACTCTAATATTAACCAACTCCTACAATAAAAATAACAACTATTTTATAAAAGATTCTTTTCACTGCGCAAGTTTTATTAACAATTTTCAATTACCACCTGACTTTGTATTAGTGAGCCTAGATGTTTCTTCTTTGTTCACGAACATCTCATATGAACGTGCGGAATTCAGTTTCAGGAAACATTGGCATGAGATCCAGTCACATTGTGAATTGGATATAGTTTCCTTTCTTCAAGCACTAAAATTTATATTTGACAGTACAGTGTTCACCTTTCAAGGAGAGAATTACCTTCAAGTCTTCGGAACGCCAATGGGTTCCACCATTTCACCTATTATCTCGGCTTTTGTAATGGATGATCTATTGGACGATTGTTTACCCAAACTACCATTTCAGTTTCCCTTCGTTAAAAGGTACGTTGATGACATAATTTGTTCTATTCCGACGGATTCTTATGGAACTGTCTTACCAGTTTTCAATTCCTATGATGATATCCTTAAGTTTACTATTGAAAACGAACATAAAAATTCGGTACCCTTTCTGGACACTAGAAGTATTCGTATTTCTAATCAGACCATCCTTCTTGATTGGTATCAGAAACCCACCAACAGTGGACGCTATTTGAATTATCTTTCCCATCATGACGATAAAATTAAGGTTAACTTAGTTCTAGGATTAAAGAACCCACCC
Organism: Crioceris asparagi; assembly: GCA_958507055.1. NCBI lineage: Eukaryota > Metazoa > Arthropoda > Insecta > Coleoptera > Chrysomelidae > Crioceris > Crioceris asparagi. Next base: position 51,647,497 of record OY293829.1, on the reverse strand, counting down.
AACTTTATACAACGATAACATTAACAAATTATATCACATTCTAGTCAACAATTCTTACCCTAGTAAACTTCTATGTAAGTTATCGTATAGCAATCCATCCATTACGGGTCGTCCGGACTCTCCTACTAATCGCCTTCCACTACAACAACAGGGACCTGTAGGCCTCACACCCCAATTGACTAATCTTATCATGGAGGTCCTGAGTAACTGTAAAATAGCTAAAAGAAACGTCAATTTATTAGGCCAACATTTTTCCATTATTAAAGACAAAATACTTACCGAAAAAAGCGTAACGTCGTATATATTATTCCGATGATTGCGATCTTGTGTACATTGGTGAAACACAGAGGCTACTAAAAAATAGAATCATTGCACATAAAAGTGATTACAGGAAGGCACAAACAAAAAAATGTACCTTAGCGAGACATGCTAATGAAAAACGGCATACTCCTAATTTTGAAGGTGCTTCAATTCTTATAAATGAATCTAGTACAGTTAAAAGAAAAATACATGAAATGATTGAAATTACCAAACATCCTCAAGCAATGAATGCATGTACCGATGTTCGTGGATTCAGCTCTATTTATTCATACTTGATTTCAAAATATTGCACTGACAACATAAACAATCCATCATAGGTTATGATTGTATTGAAGCTTGCATACTGTCTGTAACAAATACGGTTTGTGTGTTTTGAGATCTTTGACATAAGTAACGTCATGCATCATTTGTCCAATCTGCGATCTATATGTTTTGAGCAGTTTTGAGTTGACTTGAATTTCCCACCCATTTTTTGAACAACAAAATTGTAAATGTTAAAAAAAAACTGAAATATTGTCTCATACATTACTTTGTTTTTTAGCCTCCTTCAGAGAGAGTATTTATTTCCACAAATCTCTTCTTATTTTACCACCAACCATGTAACATCATATATTTTCGTGTCCATTTTAAGTTTAAAGGTTTTTAATTTAATTTTAATCTGTTTGTGTAGTTAGTTATGTAAGTGTAATTATGTGCGATACTCCTTTCCGTGTTAGTCTGTGCTTGTTAAAAATTATTATCCTCATCTGCACTGTACGTTTTTTTCATTGTTAGTGTAGAATTGGCACTCTGTACTATTAATGACACAATATTTTCAGCCTTGAAAGAGGTAATAAATTTTACCAAAAGCTTGGGTAGCAAAAAGAGTCTACTTATTTAAACCCCAAATCAACTCGGCAGAATTCCCGAATTCTCTTTGAATTACTGTATATATATATATATATATATATATATATATATATATATATATATATATATATATATATATATATATATATATATATATATATATATATATATATATATATATATATATATATATATATATATATATATATATATATATTATAATCTTTACCAGTAATCTGTTTAACTGTTTGTCCTTCTGTACCAATAGTATCTTGTTAACGGATGGATTGATTTTCTTGCATTCTTTTTTGGTACCGGGATCACTCGCCTGTGACACACTATGGGCGTGATGCTTGTAACAATTACTATGCAATAACTGAAAAACGTGTTTTGCTCAAGACTGTAGCTCGAAAACAGTTATAACGATTTTGATTAAACTTGTCTAAAGTATGCTTTTCGAAACCCATGATCATTTTTCACGGGCATCTCTAAAATAGCAGGAAAGAAGGCATGCTCAAATTAATTTTCATATTTTGGATTGTGACCATTGCTGTTTGGCTCTGTACCTTGAAAAAAATGAATAGGACGATTTTCAGAATCCGTGAAATTTATTTATGAGCGGTAGGAAAGTGGTGTGAGTCCTATACCAATTTTTTTATGTGAATAATGACACCAATCTCAAAATTGGTGACCAAAATTATCCACTCTTATCCGGAGTAGTAAGTACCTTCGAGTATTTAATTTCCTGGTGAAATTGGACATCATTACCCAAACGGAAATTATTGCTTTTTATTTCGGATCCTTACTGTAGCTGAAACATACCGATAAATTATTTTCAGGATTTAATGGTATTGAAATATGTACGCGACCCTACACTAGCAATTCAGATACAGGGATTTCAACATTAACCTCATTTTAATGCCTCTCATTCTCGGTAAATTGGGAAAATTCTATACCCCTGCCCTAAAAAAATGGTTTGAATTAGTTTTTACAAACCATTCAAATGGAATGTTGCCAAGATTTTCCGTTTTAATAGAGTTAGTTGATTGCAGATTAATAATATTTATCTTCAAGTATCACAAACATACATCAGTATAGGATCATATGAATCTATTTTAAAATATAATAAATCTATTGGGGTTTTGCTGGTTATTCGGGAACTACGTGCAAAATAATAAATAGATTTTGATGAGAGTTGTAGATATCCTGAGTGACACTTTAGGATAGTTGTTATCCCAGAGAAGATAAGCGTTTCTACAAAATAATAACTCAAAATTAAATTGAAAGAATGCTAGTGACAGCGACGTCTGTTGTTGAATAGTTAACTCACAAGCTGTGCATAAGCACAGATTATTAACTAAGTTCACAATTCAGACGAATGATAGAGGCAAAATGCTAGCGATGACATTAAGGAACGAATCAAAGTCAATATCTACTACAAATTTCAATTTAAGGACGATTTCAGAGTGAATGGAGATCAAGACTCAAATTGAGATTCAGACTCTTAAAATTCTTTGTTCTCTAATCGTATCTCAATTTAAGGTTTGGATCATGTGGCAATCTTATGTTTGCTGAGGGTGTCATGTATGCAACTAATGCGAAACTATAACCGTTAGATCATTCTATCCTCTATTTATCATTTATTGATAATGCCTAAAATTATTAGATTATTATTTAACTCAATTGTAAATTTCATAATCCTAGGAACATGTATTAGTAGTGGTATTACTCTTTACATAAAATTAGTTTCCATAAAATTTCGAAGCTTCCCCAGAATTATTTGTATGTGAGAGTCTTCGCCACTAGTTTAGTTTGTTTAATAATTACTATGCTAACGATAAAGTTGTTATGAATAAGGCTGTCCACATTTAAAAGGGCGCGAAACCAATAGAAATAAATATTTCCCATGTTTAGGTATTATTAGAGAAAATTCCGACGCACAAGCTGACAAAACCAAGTTTGGGTTCACACTTCACATGGTTGATAGTAGCAAAATGATAGCGATAAGATTTGACTGAATAAGCTCGTACACAAACGAGAAGCTCTACAAACAGTATGTGTTGACGAAGTCACGGACATCTTGTACTATTAATAATAAACTGAAATGATTCATTCAGATTTTCTTAATTTTTTTTCTTTTTTCGGATTTTCCAACTCCTATTTTGTTGGCTATTTTGCTATCTATTTCATTGGAAGTATTTTCTGTTTTCCAAATACGATTTCATATGAAAGATAGGTATTGCTGTTTCTATACAATTTATATTCCTTTATTGATCCATTAATCACTACTTTCACATCGACGAATGACGAGAGAAAAAAGAAAAACAAAATGATGGATGTTTTTACTGATTATCACTGTCATTGATCATTGTTTCCGATCCTAGCCGGAAGTTGATAAAGTGCCTGAAGTTCGGCATGAAGTTTCCAGAGTAAGTATCTCTGTTACCACTGTTTTCCGGGTAATCGTTGCCATTGACTTAATGTTCCAATGCTAGTCTCTTCTAATCTATATATACCTTTATAAAAGAGTATTTCAAGATGGCCGATAGGGGCTGTAATCATTATCTTGAATTAAAGAAAATTATTATACTCGAGATTTTACCTTATTGAGATAACAAAAAAATGTATAGGTACTTCTTAACGCTAAGATATATCTCTCAAAAAACAGAAATATTGATTTTAGGTTTTTGTCATAAAATAGAAAAATGATGCCTATGCAAGCCCAAAACCCCGCTTTAATATCTTGTACCTTACCTAAAATATCGGGAAAAATTTAATAAGAAAATTCATTGGATTTTGATAGGTGATTCAAATTATTCTTCTTTTTTTTTGACAAAAATACTATAATTTGAGATTTATGAAAAAATACAACGGTATTAGATATAAGTTAGTAGATATTGAATTATAAAAATAAGAATCAACTATGGTTGTCTTTTGTGTTACTCAAATTTCTATTTTAAAAATTGGAAACAAAAAAATTAAACTGCCTCTATTGTTATCAATGTTTTTAAAAATGGTAAAATACATGCTTAAGCGCACATAAACTTACAGGGTGTTCATTTTAAGATTTCCCAACACGGATTTTTAGAAATGTGATTTTAAAAAACACTGGAATACGGAAAAATCTAATAAACCACTTTGCTAACAAAATTGGTTGGCATTTTCTTACCCCCTGAACCCAGGAGCAGTAATATCTTATTCAGAAGGTCCAATCCATTTCTTTTTCAGATTCACACCGTTTCAAGGTTTCAAGTTTTGGCCCTCAAAAACCACTACAATCAAAAAGTGTTGAATATACCCATTGTTGTGCCTGAAAGTATCTATTGTTAGTAAAAACCCAAAAAAAACAAGTTATTCCCTTCGAGATATTCGCAAAAAACATAACGATAACGATAAATCAAGAACGGAACCGACTGTCGACCAAGGGTTTTTTGCTGTTGGTTGATATCGGCCCAAGGAAGAGCCCTGTTATTTTTGTTGAAGTTAAGGTACTCTGTTGTCGAGTTACGGCCGAAAAATCGTTGAAAATCTTAAATGTCTTCACTTTTTTGGGCTAAACTAAATTCAAAATGGTATTATTTCCCTAAATATATCGAAATAAGAGTAGGTACTGTAGTAATCTGTCCGCCCAGAAATTGTTGGTACAAGGAGTACGCTAATCGGTGTGAATATGTCCATGAAGGCGTACTGCCTTCGTTACTAGTTTGGCGTTTGATTTTTTTAAATGAAGCTTTTCGTGTATGAAAAAAGGGAGTGTTATTTTCCTAGTTTCTGGCTTACCAATTCAGATTTTTATCACGGTACCTTCTGGGTCCATGGGGTAAAAAAAAGGAAGCATATTTTGGTTAAAAAGTCGTAGGTATTTATTATTTTTTTCGTATTTTGTGTCACATTTCGATAAATCAGGGCTGGGGAATTTTAAAATAAACACGCCGTATAGTTAATATTCGCCTTAGCTTGAAGTTGTAGATGTTTTTTATACAATCGACCTCACCCCACCACTTTATTTTTATAGTTAAAGGTAAAGGACACATATTTATCTCAGCTTTAAAAAGCTTACATTTTTTCGTTATCTTAATTGCGTGATATTTCGAGAAACATGTCCTTTTTAAAATTTTAAATTGCGATTACGCCTCCTAGTGGCTATCTTAGTAACCTAAAATAATTTCCAGTAGTTTCACTTGACAATTTTGGTCCTTAAGTTTTCTACCGCAAGTCTCTACAAGGAGTAGTTTCCGAGATAAACTATTATTTAGCTACCCAGTCCTTGCAAAATCTACGAGTACTTAGAAAATATTTATTTGATAAATTTTGTTACACCCTTCTTATATTTGATTGAAGCGGTAAATATTATTTTTAGCGACAACCTTTTTATGGAGTTAGAAGTGGGTTTTTGGCCAAAGCCAAGAATGATTATGCCCTTCTTCAATGCGAAAACAGTGAATTCAAAACCACTACAAATGGTCAAGTTTTCCAACTTTGTCATATTTCTAGGACGAATATGCATAAGCTCCAGTTCAGATTGATCTAATATTATACTTAGTGGCAACAATCTATCAGGTGCTCTATAACCAATGAATTATTTATGGGATACTAATCCAGAAGTGGCAATAGTATCTGTGCAGGATAGCAGAAATAACGTTATACATTCACTATATACATTCGGATTACAATATCGAATTAAACCGATACCAGTTAGTAGGGATGGGTTTGCTTACCAAAATAACACGTAAGCGTGTTAAAGGAAGCCACATTGAAATGAATAGATGAAATCCAATATACTTCACTCCAATTATTTGTGTATATGATGTAGATGAATCAGATTATATTGACAATTTTCTTGTCTATGTAATTTATTCCTCAATTTATATACATGAATAATGTGTCATCATATCAAAATTAATACATATTCTTCTTCTAAATATTATTTTCTCTTTGTTCTAGGTAAGTGTTATCGAACAGTACTGTTTGGATTGTTATGTGAGTATAGAAAATATTTACATGCTGGGAGCTATAAAGAAACAGATAATACAGTTTGTATAAGGACAGAGAAATATTCGTAAATATGGACTAATCACTAATAATATTTAATTAAAAACCTCTTATAGGAATGTTAGCTGTTGAACGAATAATGAAGCTCAATGTCTATCAAGAAGGAACTAAAAAAAACATATTTTATGAAATTCAATAAAGCAAAAATTCAGTACTGCTCTGACGTTATTTTTCTGGCCATCACTGCAGTGGTTTGGTGCAGAGGCAACCCGAAAATGAGAGACTTACCATAATGTAAGTTCCCTCCCATGAAAGCGTCGAGTTATCCGACCCATGATTATGAGTATCACATAGTGCTGCGGCCGGTTTGTTAGCGCTTTTTATTGACCGACGAACCCGGAACGGAGGAGGTATACAATTCGACTGTCTGCTTTATTAGGTAAATTTCTTGTAGAAATATACCTATTGCGATCGTTCACACATTTGAATTTCGAAAAAATTTCAACGGCATGTTGTTATATGTCTATAAGTTAGTCCAAAAAAACATTTGGTTCAAAAGTTTATATATATATATATATAAACTTTTGAACTTTTGAAGGTATCAAGTTCAAATTTGCTACAAAAATCAATCTCTCAAATATCTCGGTCGAGTTCGTTATTGGGCAATATCGGGTAAGTAGTTTCAAAATGGCGACCATTCAAACATTTAAAAAAATTATCAAAAAATAGCAGTAAATATTATATAATAATATAGAATTAATATTATTTTATACTTTTCAGTGCATTGACTAATAATGTCGGTCCAATTTTTTGTAAAAAATATTTATCTTATCGCGCGCAGCCGTCTTCTGTATAAATCATATAATTGACATTGGTCTCCCCATAAATAACCATCGCAATGTATGCATTCATTTTTCGTTGGTTGTCGCGATATGAAGGCTTATAAATATGAATCGCTTAGTTGATAGAGGATCATCCTGAAAAAAACTTATTTGAGAAATTATCACTTCTTGTCTGATTCACCAATATCATTGCTGGACCGAGGGAGTGACTGTATCAAACTCTATTAAAACGCCCCATTTGCTTGGTTTACATATTAATCGTGATGATTGAGATACTTGACCATTCATTAAGTTAGGATCATGCACAACACAACAAAGAAAAGTTAATTTCAATACCTGAGTCATTGCTCTCAAAAGTATTCGTAACGTTAAATGCAAGCGGTCAGAAAATGTCTATTGAAACGTGGAATTATGGGAACAGCGGTTTTCTATTTTTTTTTATTCCACTCTTTCTTAATAATGTGCCGTACTCGTTTTAGATGTAGAAGACTTATCTGCCTTGAAATGTTAGTGGAGAATATAGGGATTCGAAAGCGGGTCCCGCTTTACCGGTCACTCGTCCAAATCTTTCGTAACGCACTACGCTGCTTAACTTCGCTAATAGAAGTCGGCATCGCCCGTAGCCACCTGCTCCTTGTTTATCCCACTAGAACTGGTGAATTGTAGGTACTCGCCCAGACAACTGTTGGTTTTAAGTTCCGGCTATTTCTCGCCAATATTGCATTTGCTTTTGTTTAAATTAATTGTACGTTTCGCTTTCCCAAGAATTAGATACTGTCTTTGCTTAATCATTTGTTTCTTATTTTGTCCTTTCTGAAGCGTTTGCATGTCTTTCTTTAAACTGGAATAACTTCTTCAACCTTGTTGGGACGATAATCTGAAATATAAAAAATCAGAAGATTCAAGAAGATTTCTTCACTATTTTTCTAGTTGCAGAGTCGCACCCCTGCTGCCTAAATAAGCTCTCAGCATTTTCTATAATTATGATATGTTATATGTATGTTCAAGGAAAACAAAGATATTTCGTTAATCATTTTAGGTTTTGAATTCTTCATGATTTCAATACCTATTATATTTGTTGATAATTCAGCTTATAATCTAAATTTCATCAATTACCATCACAATAGATAGTCAAATATGCAATTACGCTACATTGTTTATATTCTTAATGATGCCTTCAATCTCGTATGCCATATGCTTTCCCAAATTAAACTCTCACCAATTATCTAACTGTAACTTAGCAGTAATATTATAGATTGTGCCTCGAACGATGAGAAAGACATATTGCATGTTGGAATAACGAGTTGATTTAGGAAGATTGTTTTATATATTGTACTTGGTGGCATAGTTTTTTTGCTAGACTTGCAATCAATTTTATATATATATATATATATATATATATATATATATATATATATATAGTTTGATTCTGAATTCTTGACTGGTTTATTATTTGATAAAATAGATTTTTGTTGGGGATGCAGTCATTAAATAAATAAAATTCTTTGGATTGTGCCAAGCTTTCGAGAATGTTTATTTTCTTCGTCGGGGCAAAATTTGTGAATTTAGATAAAATTAACCCCAAACAGGAAAGATTTCATAGCCATAAGTAATGACATTTCTGATTGATGGCTATGAAATCTTTCCTGTTTGTGGTTAATTTTATCTAAATTCACGAATTTTGCCCCCACGAAGAAAATAAACATTCTCGAAAGCTTGGCATAATTAATAATTATTTAATGCATGCATATATATATATATATATATATTACTAGTATCACAATTCATAAAGGTTGATTGCCATCAGATTATTTATTTCCGTAGTTTTATGTTACAAGGAAGCCTTATGTTACGCTACTGGGTGCCAGAAGTAAAAGTCGCGCTTGTTTAAAAGGAATTTCAGATATAAATTACTAGGTATTGTCTCGGATAGCATTATCTGTTCGTTTCCCATTGTTACGAGAAAAAGTTAAGAAATTACGGTGGCTTTCTTTTTCTATAAAACATCTTTTTCTGAAACGACAACCGCAGCTCGTAATAATTGTATTGGTATGTCAGCTCGACACAGGTTCTTTTCGCTCTGCGGTAAAATTAAAGCTACTTGAATTTTTTAATATTATTCGCGAACAAGTTTGCTATATGAATTATTTGTAAATATAAAAAAATATACGTTAGATCGTGCGTTTTTTTTTCAAATTCATGTCTAATTCCAAAGTTTGGAACAATAGATGTTTGGAAAAAATGCCCCACTTATATATATTCTATTTTGAAATACTTTTTCCAATATTTTTCAAATCATCGAAAAACTGGCGTTCCATTTCTGACGTTGACACTTGAGATTACCATGCTTTAATTTCAATATCTGAGAGACCCAGCATTGCTCAGGTAACATAGGGTTTAGGGTGGATCTATAAGAATTAAAGATGTTTAACCTTTGTTCAAAAATTTGCATGATTTTACTTAATATGTGTTGTCATCGGTAGATCGGTAAATATCGCCTTTGTTGTTCAAATAGCTGATATGTTATAGATTTTGAAATAGATATTAATTTGTAATTCTAGAACATGTATATCCATTCGATTTCTCAACCCCGAAACCCAGTTCTCAAAAAATAGTGTCGACCTTAAGGATCACACCTATAAAATACGTGAGTATCATCTATCGATTTCTTGACACCGAAAAGCCCTTGCTGTAAGTTTTGCCGGCTTATTCTAGAAAAATCTAGTGTGGCACCCTCGCGTTTTTTTCCGGACGGATCTGATATATATATAGGTACAAGGATTGTTCATTCTTCTTCTTTTTCTGCTTATCATTACCTACGTGCAATAAGATGCTAACCTCATTTTCTGTCATATTTTAATTATCCCTTATAAATAAAATATTTCCAAAAAACAGAACTAAATAAAAAAAAACATTATTTATTAACATGTGGATCTTTACTATAAATAACTGTAGAAGTCAACACAAATAATAAAAATAAAATTGACTTTTATGTGACTTTTCACAAATTATCCATTTTGCTTATTTGCTTATTTTGATTCTTACATAGCTTCAGACTTATTGAAATTCCTCTTCTCGATATTTTATTTATAGGTACCTACCCATTAAACAAATATGCATTTCCCTATAACTTGGAAAACAAATAAAAAAAATCACTGTGCATTTTTCAGAACAGCCAGTTGTTATTTCAGTTTTATAAATGTACCTATTTTGATTAAATTGAAATGTATCCATACATCCCATAAAAGTTTGTGATCATGATTCACTCAAAAAACAAAAATGACTCACGGCTAGATTGTTGTTGTTGAATTATTCACGTTCTCACAGTCGCCGGTTAACATTTAAATTTCAACTTCTTTACGACTTGACCTTTTCCTCGCGGCTCATAAATTATTTTTCCTCACTCCAACCATCGTCGACCCATCCCGACCTTTTAACCTTAGCACCGAAGAGTCGAGACGTCAAGGCTGTGCTTGTGTTTGGTTAGGCTTTTGATAACTCCGTCCGTAGAAGAGCTTGTTGCAGGAGTCGTTGATGTTCTGCCTGGGGTAAGGTATAAGGCTCTTCACAATTTTCGCTTTAGGTATGTTACTGTGTATCAGAACGTTAGAGAATGAATATTTTAAGAGCTATTCTAATAATTATCAAAACTATTGTAAGATAAACTAAAATATATATCTTCTTGAATAACAAAACTGCTTATAGGTAATAATTAAAAGTTGTATATACAGGGTTGATTTCAAATACATACATGCGAATATTATAAAGGTACACGTATATTGATTTACGGTGAATAAAAAGGGATAATGATGATCAAGTGGCCATGGTTCGCTGGAGCTTCAAGCCATAAATAGTGAGATCGAAATCTCCGGATTGATTGTTCCTACATACGATTTTATATGAAACAAAGTTCATAATGTTTTGTATTTGTTATTGTTAGATTAGATTAAACTCAGTAGCAATTGGGCTTTTCTAATATGCTATTTGGTATGTGATTGTATTAATTTACGGTGAAAGCACGGAAAATATGGATACACCGAGATAAATATATTATAACGTGGCATATATCTATAACGTTATCTATAAATCTATTGTAAAACTGAAATGTTGATAAATAATCTCCTTCTACATGTATTGTAATGAATTTTTAGTGGTATGAATGTAAAAGTATTTGATTTATCTTATTTTTATCTCTGAATTCGGGAACTTGATCAATCCATTACTTCGTATTGAACCATGTTTTTTAAAAAAATCTCAAATGGGTTTCGAGTTGAACTAGTTCAAGTGAGCAAATTGCCAAAATTAATACATTATCTGCTATTTAAGGACGCTTAATGCCTTGTAAAATTTAATGTTGTATCTTGAGCGACAAAACTCTCAGTCGCCCGAGTATTTTTTCCGTAAGTGGTCCACATTCCCTGCCCCTTACCAAACCGAATTAAGGCGTACAGTAAGCTTTGAATAAACTTCAGACCTGCTAAAATCGTATGTCTTAATAGAGGTATCGAGGATTCTTAGTCCACCTTAAACTGTTCATCCCTTTGTGATTGGCAACAATGGAAGTTCTGTTCTGCAGTGAACTCATAAAAGGTTAATCATGCTGACAATGATGTCCTTAGCATACTGGCAAAATCAACCCTGCAATTTAGCCCGAAACTATTAAATACAAAGTTGGTTCCTATCTGTAACAATTTCTTTATTTTTTCCTTATTCACATATCAGCAGAACATTCCATTGATTTTTTATATACTAAATCCATATGACATTTGGACTGTGAGAGATTACATTGAAAGTTATAAAGATCCTAGCAAATTTGATAAACGAGATTATAGCATATCAAACGTGGCAATCTGTTAACGTAAGGTATACAATCTGCTCAACGTGCTCAACAGCAACAGGGCCGCCCGCAGAACAGCCGCACTAATCAGAACCTACGCTAATCCCCTCTATTGCCGATAGAATGCGTCTTATAAAAACGGCATGCGAAATATCTCTATTTATGTTAACAACATTGACTTATCGTTTTCCATCTAACGCAAATTATAGTCTTAGCTCAAATTCTGGGCGATTCTAGATTTTTGAATGATTTTCTATGGAAGTATGTAACCACATATTTGTAGATCATTAACATATAGGAACAGTGGGAAAACATGCTAGGTATCGATATTTCTCAGAACTTGATGTTTTTCATTTTTAAATTGCATTCAACTCCAAGCGTTTTGTTTGTTGCTTTGAATACATTTAATGAAAGTACTCCAATATTTCTATGGTAAAACTTGTAGTTGATCAGTGCTTTGCCAGAACATACTCTGCACTTGACGGAATTAAAACAATAGATAGTCGTATTTCTTTCGCTTTACAGAAAATAACTTTCATATATTGAAACATATGGATCGTATAGATTGACTCTGTATTCCCATACCGATTTCAGCATTCGACAAAATCATCTTTCGATTTTACTGAAGAATTGCAGATTTCGGTGAACACGAAACACTTTTTAAATGAACCTAGTCATAAGAGGCAGATATCTAACAGTTTCTATGAAAAAATATAAATCCGATAATGTTCTGGTTACATCTGGCGCGTTCCTCGGGGATCCCATTTGGAACCCCATTTGTTCAACATGTAAGGATAATAATGATATGAATGCGTAAATCCAATCTACCATATTTGTCGCGTACGTAGATGACCTGAAGGTAAATCTTTCCTGGTTACGATTCAGTATACTCAACCTTAGTAGGTAACATGCAGGGGTAAAGATTTACTTTAGCGAAATCGTTTTTTAAATTTTTACATAAATTGATAGTAGCTACTTGAATAACTCAGTTGGCTGGCACCAATTTTATTATGAGTAATAAAAAATATGATTCTTGGAAAACGGTGTAGGTTCAGTTTTTCGTATTATCTTGAGCAATATCTTTTTTAGGAAAATGTATACATAAATCTTAAGTTTTCAGTTGACTAGTTTTTTTTTGCGCAAATTAAAAATAAAATACATTTAGGGTGAGAGGAAATGGTATTCTCCATATACATACTTTAGTGATTAATTTTCGCATAATGGTTTTCCATGCCCTATTACTACATAATTTAGCGGAAACGTCTGCCGAGGTTGCGACACTCCTGCATTTCTTCCCAGAAAATAGTACAACACCAATTATACATGAAAATATGGCAAGAAAATTATTGAAGTGAAAGTATCAAGCAGTTACTAAGAACTATTTTAAATCTAATAATATTCTGGTAACGTCCGGCATTCTGGAGATCCCATTTAGGACCCTTGCTTTCAATATTTATGTACTATAAAACCATTTTTCTAGATTTCTCATGTAAACATTTGACCTGATAGTATTTGTTTTTGTTACTTGACCTAATGATACAATTTTGATCTAGAAAGATTTAGACAGGCTACTGCGAAGACAATAGTCATTGCTTTAAGTGATACAAATGTTACTACATTAGTTTCAACATATGGGTACTCAATTTTGATACGAACCTCGTATAAAAGCTGAAGATTGTGGCGGTATCTTCAATTACTGAGAAATCCGCAAACCCTCAGAACATTATCTTAAGTTAATAGTTTTCTGACAACGATTTGGAATCCTCTATTTAATATCATTTACGTTGAAAAACTTGAGAGTGCCTAAAATGTTCGTAAATCTGAAATGCTTTCCACATGTCAAGTAAAGGTGCAACATTTGGCAAAAATTTAACCTCATCTCGAACCGAACAACGGAAAGTCACAGAGGTTTAACTCATTTACAATATTTTGAATACAGAATAGACATAAACAAAATTGTCTGTCAGATTATGTCTGTTGTAAGTAGTTCAATAGTCGCCAAACTCTCTTACTCTTCACGGTGCAACCAAATACAAACTATTTTCTTAATAGCTTCCACTAATTCCAATTCATAAGAAAAACTTTTAAAATTAAAGTACCACCACTGAATATATTCCAAGTTGAATTCCCAACAGCTATTTTTCTCAATTTTTCTCAGCAAATACATTTTATTATTGTAATTTTATAAACATTTGGCCTTGCCGCATTTGTATTCCTTAAAAAATAAATAAATTATTAAACGGCATCTCATAGTCCCTTTCTCAATTCAATTACACCCTATATAAAATTGATTTCGTGCTTGTTTTTCAAAATCAATGCCCTCCAAATTAATAACGTTTTCACTCTTCGCTGATTACAATATGGTGACGTAATGTGGTTTACAAAACACGAGCAAAATGAATCTTCGGCTTGCGTATGAATTGGATGATGAAAGATCATTGACCCCCATGAAACCTGAATGCGAACTGCGTGACAAGGAAATCGAGCCTATTTCAGATATCGTGTCCGATAGGAATAGATTCTATTATGTTTGTTGCTTTTTCACAATCTAGATAAGGTCGATTTAAATAGGTTCGTTCTTCTTGCTGTAATGTGTATTTGCTTTACGCTCACTCGAGTTAAACTAAAATTGACTATTTGCTATGAAGGTATATTAAATTTTTTATGGGGACTATCAAAATCTTTATTTAAGAATAAAGTAAAAAAGTACTGACTATGCACCTTAATGAAAATTATGTATTTCTTTTTATTGGGATTCCGTACCTGAAAGTTGCCAAAAGAAACCCTTATATTGTCGCTTTGTCCTCCATCCTCCATAACCTCCAAAGATAGCCACTAAAACTTTTTTGAAAAATATGGTGATGTTATTTTATGTATAATGTATGATCATACTGAAAAACAAAAAGAATGGCAATGAAAAAACGAAGACTAGCACAAAAATTGACCAAAGGGGACGACAACTTTGGAATAGTTGATGATTTCATTTATTAAAGAAACAAACTGAATGATGAAAACAACAACGGATAGGAAATCAGACAGAATAACTCAAGGCATTTAATTTTATTTTAATGTACTCCATAAAACACTTAAATCTAAACTTGAAAAAATATCAAAGATCATAATACATAAAACACTGATAAGACCAGTTGTCGCACATGAAATTGAAACATGGACACTAAAAAGCAGAAGACTGAGTCATGCTTGATGATTTTGAAAAACAATCTAAGAAAGATCTATGGATCAATACAAGAGGAAGCAGGATGGCAGCTTTGATATAACCATATTGCCTCACTTTATGCTTTCAATCTTCAATATACTTTCTTTATGAGAAAGTAATTATAAATTGATAATTGATTCTATGTAAAACTAGCAAATGCAAGCGACTTCGCACGCGGATATCCCCTACAAATTACGTCCCAAAACAACTCAATAACGACAGCCATATCGATTTTTAGATTTATAATTTATAGTAAACTAACGAAAATTTGAATTGAAAAGTATATTATTGTTTCACATTATAGACTCTGAAACCTCGATTTCCACTACAGGGTTTTTATTTTTTTTATGGTATGTCCACCATGTAGAACTTGAAAATAAATGCCATTCTCGCCGTCAAAGTCCCAAAAGCCTCAATAAGGACACCCATATCGACTTTTAGATATATTCAGCGCATTCCACCCCCTCAGGGGATGATTATCGGAAAACCACGAAATACAAGTTTGCTTATTTGTTCTTTGGAGTACTCCTACGATGTATCAAATAGAAATGTCTATTTAATATTACTTATTTGTGTATAAAAAAATTACCCCCATCTTAAATATTTCATTTTTGGATTAAGGTAGTCTATGTTGTTTTATGTACCCCGACGTAACAAAGAATCTCACATTCGTATTTATAATATTAGTTAGGATATACCCTAGTAAAAAAGTAATACATTACTCTACAACACCTCAAGTTTATCAAGATTCAAAGATTGATAGATGATTTCAAATCAATTGTCAATATTTTAAATGATTGCCCTAATTCATGTACACTTGACGAAGTGATTTTGATTAACCAAATTAAACAAGTTAAATTAGGCTTACGAGTGGACAACAGGTTAAAATTTTATAAAAGGATTTAAAAATATTATAATTTCTCTTATTACAACTAATTACAAATAAATGAGCAACCATCCTGTTTCCCCCTACATGGTATATTTCAGCATAAGTCAATTGTCAAATATCAAACAGCTTGTCAATAGATTATGTTTTTGACAATTCGTATTAAACTATCTGCGTTGGCTAAGCTCTAACGAATTTCCGTTTTACTTATTAACATAGCAATTGTTATCATTTTCGCTATTAAAACTACCTAATTCATTGGAGTCTGCTCAAATCACTCCCCTGTTGCTCATAGTTTCTAAATTGCACCTGTTTTATGAATCAACTATCCTAACTGGTATTTTCAACATTTGCTGAATGATGATGAATGATGATCATGAAAATGGTCAGTCAAAGACATTAAAACGTTTTATTAAACGTTTTATTAGTTTAGCACAATTTCTCGTTTACAAGAATTACGGAGAACGTCGTGATGGATTTTGAAAACAAAAAACGGGACAATTTCTCTCTCCAGTGAAAAACATAATCATCAAAATCGGTGTTTCTTTACTATGAAAATCGTGCGCACAATCATAAAAAAGCAGACTGTCGAATTGTATGGCTCCTCCATTTGAGAAGTCGGTCAAAAATCATGACAAAGAATTTGTATAGATTTCATTACTTCCTACTATTTATTTATCTATCCTTACTGTAGAATAGTTGTCAAAACAGTATTTTCATTTTCCTACAGGGCATTCATAAAGTAACACAATTAGTTTAGCTAAATGAAAAATTGTCATGCGAATTCTCTAAAAAGGGCGATTTTCCTCATAGTGATGACTTCATCACCAAGTTTTTTTCAATCGAACATTGATGTCACTGGAAGATGGTTTACCCTGTGTAATCAATTATTATGTGAGAAAAATAAGTTTTGAGAATTTCCATGAAAGAATGTAGAATGCTAATCTTGATAAAGTTAATATTGAGCTTGAGCCTCATCTTTTTTCTTGTGTCTGTCGGGTGGATGGAAGTGAATACGACTGGAGAAGCAATAACGCCAGAAAACCTTGCCAGGTTATTTCAGCTCGATAGTTACAATGCGTTCTATTTAATCTAAAGATAAAGTTCTTCAACAGAAAGTTATATATGAGATAAATGTGTTTGCAATTTCTGATGTCCTAATACCCCAGAGAAGAAGATATAATTGAAAATGTCTGGTTCTAATAGACACTCCTGGAGTTGTCTGTCTGGAGAAACTTTACTCCACGAACATCTCACGTTATTTATTTTTATTGACTTAACCTTTCGATGTGTGGCTTAGATGTTAGCTTGGATACAGGTAAGCAGGCAGGTATTCTCTTTCATAAACTAGTGGGCTTGTTTCCGATAACTGTGGCGCCAAGATTTCACGGTGTTTTCTTATAAAACAACCCCAAGTAAGACGAAAATCAAGAATACCCTTTTTCGAGTTTTCGTCTTCTTTTAGTGATATTGGCCCCTTTTTGTTCCAACAAGCTTGCGGGATGCTGGAGCAAAAGGGGTGTTTGCATGCATTGTTCAAATTTTAACTTAATAAATCTTAGATTAGACCTACGAAGAAGTTAGTCGTCTTCTTCTTCTTTAAGTGTTGTACTCGTATTCGAGTATTAACGTTTATCTGCCTTGACAGTGTTGCTTTCGACAAGGAGCCCTACAGTTTTACTTGGATTCCAAACCATAGATGTTCTCAAGATAAACTTCAAGACACATACTTCCATCGAAGATGTACTATCGAAAAATAATACTCTGCCTGGTTTCCTGTTGCCTTGTGAGAGGAGCACAATGCAATGCTACTGCGAAAAATATTCCTTTAGATATATCCTCCCAAATTGTACATATATCTTATTTGCTTTTCTTTCTCTTGCTGGAAAGAAATTAGGGATACATGTTCATAAGCGTAATGGCGAGGACAGCTCTGATGGGGGTTCACAATAGACCTCAAGGTCGCAATGCAATGAGAACCCCTTTAAATCTATAATCTACAATGTTCATTATTCAAATATTGGAAGATTTGTTTAACTTCATTTCAAACAACACTAAGGGTGGAATTCATAGACGTCACTCAAACTCGATATCTAATACACTACTACAATTTCAGGACAATTTGAGTGTGAGTGATGACCTAGCCTCAAATTGGGATTCAGAGATATGAAAGTCGTTCCTCAATCATAACTCAATTTAAGGGTTGGATCATGTGGCAACCCTGTTTTTAATTAGTGCATCCATCACAGAGCATTGAAGTATCTCTCTGTTCTTTGGGATGTGTCGATAACTATGTACTATAATTAACCTGCCTGTCAAATTGAATTTGAATAAAAATAAGAACTTTATATTTGATATGGCGCAAAACCAGAAAAAAGATATGTCAGCAAATGAGAAATGCTTATTTAAAGAAAATATGCGTCAGCTATTTAGCAAATATAGCACAAAGTAAATAACTTTATTCTGTGGTTATAAATTGTAAAAAACAGAGCCACTCTATCAAAAAAGGAATAATATTTCCATCGAATCTTTATCTCATAGAACGTTCAATATTAATAAATTTCTCAAGAGGATTGTTGTAATCTCTCAAAATTGTCTAAAATTCCTTGGAATAGCTAAATAAACATTATCTTCCACATAATCAATGAAATCTATAGATTCGTTGAAATTATTCATTTTTAATGACTGAATATACTATACACATTTATTTATTTTAAATATATAAATTAATATTTAACGCAATGAACAAAACCTGAAAATTTTACGAAATTATGACAAGCTCAAAAAGTGACATTAAATTGAATCGAGTGCCAAAATTCGACACCTTTGATTTATTGTCGATACTTTGGTCCAGTCAAATTTTACCCGTTATTTCTACAAGAAAAGTTCACTTCGGAATTTGGTGTCGACGTCCAGGGCATTGGACTCATTTATCGTTAAGTTTATGACTGCAGATTCTATCAATATTGATGTAATATCCACTACTCCTAGCTTTAAATTACGAATCTTACTAAGCCTGTCAATATTTTCAACAAATTATTTACATGGATGAGATTCTTTGTAATCTATCCGACATTCCTGCATTGGTCCATTAGAATAGGCAATTCGAAAAATATGTTTGTTGATCTTTACTTCAAGCACTGTGTACATAGACTTCCGTATCGGATATGCCTGTTCGCAGATTGTTTTGTTTTATAGTTAGACTATAACTTACTATTTTCTCTATGTTCCAGTTGGCGTACAGCCATACAGAAGATAGTACTGTAGGTATTTGACTGGATTTGTATTAGAAATGATGATGTATATATATATATATATATATATATATATATATATATATATATATATATATATATATATATATATATATATATATATATATATATATATATTATTTCTCTCTTCTCTCTCTTTTTTGTGTCCTCATACTCAACCAACTCATAACTTCTCAGGTAAAGCGCAGTAAAATAGCCAACTTAATGGATGGATGGATGGAAGCTTTTCAGAAGATTCATTTGATCTCCTTTTCATTGCCCCACATGGTCCCAGAAAATGTATTATTCCAGCCAGGTTGTAGTTCAGTGCCTCATTACCAACATTGTGGCGCATACATACTTGGGTATTATATCCAATTTTACCTTTATATTAATTCCTAACATTAAAAGATAAAAAAATAGTTCTGAGCTAGAAGTAATCCTTAGATCTAATAAGAACATTGTGTTTTGAATTATTCCCCAACAATAAAACAAAACAAAAAAGTAAGTTTCTAATTCTATAATTACTAACGGTTTGTACACGACTGCATAAGAACTAAGTTGTCTGGACATTTTTGATGAAGTTATAATCAAAAGTTCCTTTGTAAGGAATAAGAATAGACATTTTTGTTCGTCGAGAGCACCCTTTCACGGAATACCTCTATTAGTGAAAGAGCAAAGTTGAGAAATGTATTTTCTTGTTCTTTAATAATTTCACAAAAACTCATATCTTGTAGCAGCCCTGCTAGCAATACTTGAAGCAAAGCTTAGAAACTAATCTTTGCTTGAAGAATGGAATCAAATGCAAAGCAGCCACATTCTATAAAAAGAGCACTTCGTTTCGCAATACAGCACATATGTGCGTTACAAGCACATAATATGTATTTTGAATTCTGCTCACTTTGTTCTGCTGGCTTTGGGACGTAAATGGATATTTGTTTGTCACTTGGTCTTGGAAGCGTTTCTATAAAATTCACACACAAAGGATTTCATAATAAATTTGTTGCAGGAAAAATAATTGTCTGTCATTAATTACATGTTAATGTATCTGTGGGTATTAAAAGGTATATCGAATATATACCGTTTTCCCAGAATCTTTAGCAAAAACATACATTTTGAAGGAAAGTATGCATCTGCACCAATTTGCGTTCGTATTTAGAGAAAAATGGTTGTTCCAAAGTTAATTTCTAGAATGTTTTTAGATAATGCGCCTATTCCTAAAGTAGCGCCGTTGGTACGAAATAACTCAAATAAAGCAGAAATCTGCTGTGTGAAAATTAAATTTAGTATTAAATGGACTATCTCTACAAAAAAATAAGAAAAAGCACACATCTAGAAAGTTTTCAAAGGCTTCAAATGTCACATATATTTTTAGACTAAGCTGTCATTGTATTTTAATCGCTAATATGTGTCTGCGAAACTTATGATAAGACAGTAATGCTGGATCATTTTTTACTATCAATCTCAATGAGTTAGCATTGCTTCTGTCATATTTCTGTGGGTGTAGAGGCATCTACGTTCTATGTGCTATGTATAGGTGACTAAATAAATCTAGAAAGAATTTTAATCAATTGCTACTTGAAAAATTGAGAAATGTTCGTGCAACATAATTAACATTATTAAACAAGTTGGAATGCTCTTTCAAGGAGTAGGGAGGGCAAAATAGAATTACAGCAAATATTAGTTGAAGGATTCTTGTAATAGAACATAACAATCTGGGGGGTTTTCAATTTAAAATCTGAAAAATTGCATCATCAAAATGAGCGAGAGTGACAAGTACTGTGAGGAAACATCGAAAAACGTCCTTTGTGAATACCCATCTGTATCTGTCACTTGGCAGAAGTGGTACGGAGAAAAGTCAGACAGCTGAGCATCAAATGGATTTTAGAATAGGTACTGCATGGTAATGTAACTCTGAGGCAGGAACCTCGGAGACAATGTAATTTATTTTTATTGAAGAACTATAACATAATTGATATCTTTTTGTGGCATCTATTTTAAATATATATGCAGAACTGAAAAAACATAAAGATCTATTGTAAAATTGGAATGAAATATAATAAGGGCAAGGCCTGGCGATTTAATATAAAAACTACAAAGTCATTTTAAGGGGCAAAATATCCTCAGATAATAACCAAGTTACGAGGTTGATTGTGTCATTCAAAGAGCTCGCAAATCAAAAAAAATCAATCTCACGAAAGCTAGAACAGGAAAGAATGCACAATATCAACATCGGAGCAAATGAGGCAATATTTGCATTATTGCTAAACATATTAATCGTATCAAGAACCGTAAGGGTTACTCTTTACCATTAGTGAGGCTTATACTATTTTTTGTACGCCCAATATATTATGTAGAAAATAATTCTTGAATATAGTTGGAATCAATAACTTTGAATAGATAACTAAGTTGTACCTGACAACTGCATGACAATGTCATTATGATAGATTGAAAAATTATGCTATAGTTTAAATCTTTCAGAATTAACTTACCGTTCTCAATAACCATTGCTATAAGGAAATAGAATCTTAATTATTAAGATGATTCCACAGAAACTATATAGCGTGTACCTGAAGAGCGCCATCTTTTTTTTTCAGTGAAATCTCTAAACGACAATCAACCTGCATTAGAAAAATCGCACTACCAATGAACCCCTCTTTTTTGATACTTCAAAACACGATGCGAATATGATTGCAGACCACGTCACGGCGACCCATGATTGATGATTCTGCATTAGCTGAGTGTTGTATGCTCGGTAAATGGTTGAAAGGCGCTACGGCATTCATGTTATATTTTTTGCTATGTATCGTAATATGTATGTACTGTATGTTCCATATAGAGTGCGAACCTGTCTGGGGGAACGAAAAAAATATGTCTAGATCTTGTTGATACAGCTTTGACATCATACTTTTGATAAATCATAGGATTTTAATAACAATAATTCACACAAATTATAATAAAGTTTTTAAAATAAATTTCATGTTTGAATGTAACAGTAATCAACGAAAATTAGTGAGTAAAAGTGTATAAATATCATTTATCCATACATAGGTGCATAGGTATATAAAATAAAACTGAAGTGATTTCTGAACGGAAATTTTTGTTGAGCTCATAGGGTTATTTGCATGTCAACAAAACCGAAACAAGCAATTTTAACATAATTGTCGGTCTCGATTTTCAATGATATGTAAAAATATTTACAATTGACATTGGTATTCGGGAACAAGTTGAAATTGTCAGCGGTATCTACAGCAGTTTGTCGAGTTTTAAACTTCCAGTTTTAGCATGTGTTGTACCCATAATTTTTGATTTAAGCGGCTTCTGCGCCAATGGCGCCATTCTCCCATACTATATGGGTGTTCAAGCAGTAGTTTGGACCAGTTTCAAACTGTTTCCAACTGTGAAGCATGCGCATTGTAATGTCCATCTTCTTAAAACTGAAATGCGCATGCTTCTGACGGTTTGAGTTTGGTTTGAACTTCTGGAACATTATTCTTCAAATGTTTCCATTTGTGATTTTTTTATATAAAAGACAAAAATTTGTTAATTATTAGCTGATGTCCTCGATATCTAAGTCTAAGAATAAAAACTGGAAACCTGAAACTCCCAATTCTTATTATCCTTCACTTCAATGTGGATAATATTTATATGTATTGTCACCAATACCCTAAAATATGAAAATACCATGGAAAGTGCAGTGTTGCCAGATTAAACTTTATTAAATAAATGAATGTATACATTTACTAGTGAGTGTATACATCCACCGATTTTACAATGTAACATACTTAAATATATTTTCACCCTCAATGATCGTTTATTTCATGAAAAAAATATTAATATCTGCATGGGAAATTTGATAGTAGTTTGCACACAAATATGTTCTTCAAAAGCATAATATTTACATCGCATTTTCGATATAAATATGAGTTGAACTAGTTAACTCTTGTGAATATTTCGCACGATTAGCATGTGATCGTAGGCGAGACGTAACGACAAAAAAAAGTATAGCTTTAACGAATTAAAATATATTTTGATTCAATGCAATCCGAATTCAAAAAGGCGTCTCAATCAATAATTTTGATGTATCAAGGGAGATATGGCGTACCGACGAAAAACACCTTAGAGAAATAATATATATATATATATATATATATATATATATATATATATATATATATATATATATATATTATTTCTCTAAGGTGTTTTTCGTCGGTACGCCATATCTCCCTTGATACATCAAAATTATTGATTGAGACGCCTTTTTGAATTCGGATTGCATTGAATCAAAATATATTTTAATTCGTTAAAGCTATACTTTTTTTTGTCGTTACGTCTCGCCTACGATCACATGCTAATCGTGCGAAATATTCACAAGAGTTAACTAGTTCAACTCATATTTATATCGAAAATGCGATGTAAATATTATGCTTTTGAAGAACATATTTGTGTGCAAACTACTATCAAATTTCCCATGCAGATATTAATATTTTTTTCATGAAATAAACGATCATTGAGGGTGAAAATATATTTAAGTATGTTACATTGTAAAATCGGTGGATGTATACACTCACTAGTAAATGTATACATTCATTTATTTAATAAAGTTTAATCTGGCAACACTGCACTTTCCATGGTATTTTCATATTTTAGGGTATTGGTGACAATACATATAAATATTATCCACATTGAAGTGAAGGATAATAAGAATTGGGAGTTTCAGGTTTCCAGTTTTTATTCTTAGACTTAGATATCGAGGACATCAGCTAATAATTAACAAATTTTTGTCTTTTATATAAAAAAATCACAAATGGAAACATTTGAAGAATAATGTTCCAGAAGTTCAAACCAAACTCAAACCGTCAGAAGCATGCGCATTTCAGTTTTAAGAAGATGGACATTACAATGCGCATGCTTCACAGTTGGAAACAGTTTGAAACTGGTCCAAACTACTGCTTGAACACCCATATAGTATGGGAGAATGGCGCCATTGGCGCAGAAGCCGCTTAAATCAAAAATTATGGGTACAACACATGCTAAAACTGGAAGTTTAAAACTCGACAAACTGCTGTAGATACCGCTGACAATTTCAACTTGTTCCCGAATACCAATGTCAATTGTAAATATTTTTACATATCATTGAAAATCGAGACCGACAATTATGTTAAAATTGCTTGTTTCGGTTTTGTTGACATGCAAATAACCCTATGAGCTCAACAAAAATTTCCGTTCAGAAATCACTTCAGTTTTATTTTATATACCTATGCACCTATGTATGGATAAATGATATTTATACACTTTTACTCACTAATTTTCGTTGATTACTGTTACATTCAAACATGAAATTTATTTTAAAAACTTTATTATAATTTGTGTGAATTATTGTTATTAAAATCCTATGATTTATCAAAAGTATGATGTCAAAGCTGTATCAACAAGATCTAGACATATTTTTTTCGTTCCCCCAGACAGGTTCGCACTCTATATGGAACATACAGTACATACATATTACGATACATAGCAAAAAATATAACATGAATGCCGTAGCGCCTTTCAACCATTTACCGAGCATACAACACTCAGCTAATGCAGAATCATCAATCATGGGTCGCCGTGACGTGGTCTGCAATCATATTCGCATCGTGTTTTGAAGTATCAAAAAAGAGGGGTTCATTGGTAGTGCGATTTTTCTAATGCAGGTTGATTGTCGTTTAGAGATTTCACTGAAAAAAAAAGATGGCGCTCTTCAGGTACACGCTATATAGTTTCTGTGGAATCATCTTAATAATTAAGATTCTATTTCCTTATAGCAATGGTTATTGAGAACGGTAAGTTAATTCTGAAAGATTTAAACTATAGCATAATTTTTCAATCTATCATAATGACATTGTCATGCAGTTGTCAGGTACAACTTAGTTATCTATTCAAAGTTATTGATTCCAACTATATTCAAGAATTATTTTCTACATAATATATTGGGCGTACAAAAAATAGTATAAGCCTCACTAATGGTAAAGAGTAACCCTTACGGTTCTTGATACGATTAATATGTTTAGCAATAATGCAAATATTGCCTCATTTGCTCCGATGTTGATATTGTGCATTCTTTCCTGTTCTAGCTTTCGTGAGATTGATTTTTTTTGATTTGCGAGCTCTTTGAATGACACAATCAACCTCGTAACTTGGTTATTATCTGAGGATATTTTGCCCCTTAAAATGACTTTGTAGTTTTTATATTAAATCGCCAGGCCTTGCCCTTATTATATTTCATTCCAATTTTACAATAGATCTTTATGTTTTTTCAGTTCTGCATATATATTTAAAATAGATGCCACAAAAAGATATCAATTATGTTATAGTTCTTCAATAAAAATAAATTACATTGTCTCCGAGGTTCCTGCCTCAGAGTTACATTACCATGCAGTACCTATTCTAAAATCCATTTGATGCTCAGCTGTCTGACTTTTCTCCGTACCACTTCTGCCAAGTGACAGATACAGATGGGTATTCACAAAGGACGTTTTTCGATGTTTCCTCACAGTACTTGTCACTCTCGCTCATTTTGATGATGCAATTTTTCAGATTTTAAATTGAAAACCCCCCAGATTGTTATGTTCTATTACAAGAATCCTTCAACTAATATTTGCTGTAATTCTATTTTGCCCTCCCTACTCCTTGAAAGAGCATTCCAACTTGTTTAATAATGTTAATTATGTTGCACGAACATTTCTCAATTTTTCAAGTAGCAATTGATTAAAATTCTTTCTAGATTTATTTAGTCACCTATACATAGCACATAGAACGTAGATGCCTCTACACCCACAGAAATATGACAGAAGCAATGCTAACTCATTGAGATTGATAGTAAAAAATGATCCAGCATTACTGTCTTATCATAAGTTTCGCAGACACATATTAGCGATTAAAATACAATGACAGCTTAGTCTAAAAATATATGTGACATTTGAAGCCTTTGAAAACTTTCTAGATGTGTGCTTTTTCTTATTTTTTTGTAGAGATAGTCCATTTAATACTAAATTTAATTTTCACACAGCAGATTTCTGCTTTATTTGAGTTATTTCGTACCAACGGCGCTACTTTAGGAATAGGCGCATTATCTAAAAACATTCTAGAAATTAACTTTGGAACAACCATTTTTCTCTAAATACGAACGCAAATTGGTGCAGATGCATACTTTCCTTCAAAATGTATGTTTTTGCTAAAGATTCTGGGAAAACGGTATATATTCGATATACCTTTTA
This sequence comes from Crioceris asparagi, assembly GCA_958507055.1. Taxonomy (NCBI): domain Eukaryota; kingdom Metazoa; phylum Arthropoda; class Insecta; order Coleoptera; family Chrysomelidae; genus Crioceris; species Crioceris asparagi. The sequence continues at coordinate 51,621,037 of OY293829.1, read as the reverse complement.
ATACCCACAGATACATTAACATGTAATTAATGACAGACAATTATTTTTCCTGCAACAAATTTATTATGAAATCCTTTGTGTGTGAATTTTATAGAAACGCTTCCAAGACCAAGTGACAAACAAATATCCATTTACGTCCCAAAGCCAGCAGAACAAAGTGAGCAGAATTCAAAATACATATTATGTGCTTGTAACGCACATATGTGCTGTATTGCGAAACGAAGTGCTCTTTTTATAGAATGTGGCTGCTTTGCATTTGATTCCATTCTTCAAGCAAAGATTAGTTTCTAAGCTTTGCTTCAAGTATTGCTAGCAGGGCTGCTACAAGATATGAGTTTTTGTGAAATTATTAAAGAACAAGAAAATACATTTCTCAACTTTGCTCTTTCACTAATAGAGGTATTCCGTGAAAGGGTGCTCTCGACGAACAAAAATGTCTATTCTTATTCCTTACAAAGGAACTTTTGATTATAACTTCATCAAAAATGTCCAGACAACTTAGTTCTTATGCAGTCGTGTACAAACCGTTAGTAATTATAGAATTAGAAACTTACTTTTTTGTTTTGTTTTATTGTTGGGGAATAATTCAAAACACAATGTTCTTATTAGATCTAAGGATTACTTCTAGCTCAGAACTATTTTTTTATCTTTTAATGTTAGGAATTAATATAAAGGTAAAATTGGATATAATACCCAAGTATGTATGCGCCACAATGTTGGTAATGAGGCACTGAACTACAACCTGGCTGGAATAATACATTTTCTGGGACCATGTGGGGCAATGAAAAGGAGATCAAATGAATCTTCTGAAAAGCTTCCATCCATCCATCCATTAAGTTGGCTATTTTACTGCGCTTTACCTGAGAAGTTATGAGTTGGTTGAGTATGAGGACACAAAAAAGGGCGGTCAGAAGGAAACATTTTTATGTTCTCCAACGTTATTAATTTACCAATTACAGTATTTAATATAAAAAAATGCGCAAAAATATGTAAATTTTATTGAATCTTTTATACAAATTGCCTCAAATGCATGGCATAAACATCATTAATACCCGAGATGCATATAAACTTTTATGCCATACTAATTCAAGCAGCCATTTCCAAAAAAATATATGAGCTAACAATTTCAGAACAGAGCACTCATTTAGCGCTTAATTTACGTTACAAAAAATGGTAGAAGTGTTTAGAAAAAAGTTGATTTTCAGAGGTCGCTATGCTTATCTAAAGCTAGCAAAGCAACGAATTTCCAAAACAATATAAGAGCAATAAATAAGAGCAGCCATTTTCCTGCAAACTATAAGAACAACTAATTTCAGAATACAGCACTTAATTAGCCCTTAATGGCCAAATAAGTACCAAAAAAAGATTTTCTTAAAAAAATTGTTTTTAACGGTTGCTGTGCTAGCTGTATCTAAAGCTAGCAAAAGATTATAAGAGCAATTAATATCGGAATACGGCACTTAATTAGCACCTAATGTGCGCTACAAGCACCAAATAGGTATGTATTTTGGACTCTGCTCACTTTTCTTTACTACCTTTAGGGACGTTATTCATTTATACATTATTAGATCATGAATTTATTAGAGTTGTCTTTCAAGAGAAGTGACTAACTAGAAACTAAACGATCTAAAATATCTCAGAAATTTTATTCCATATAATTTGACTTAGTCAACTTCGTTTTGAATTTCGAAACATAACACTTTGAACAAAAACATGACAAGTTGCATAAACTTACTTTCAAATGGAATGGAAGAGCCACAAATGTAAACGAAACTAAGTTGATGTTAACATCTGTTGGCAAACAGCAAACCAGCGTTACTAAAATGCATACACAATCAACAACGACAGAGATATTCACCGCCGGATCTTGGCTCTTGCTCATCATTTATTACGCTAGAGGCGGGCCCAATTGATGTTGGACTTATTTTAATTATTTCGCCTTGGTAATCGTCCAAATTGACAGCCGGCAGACCTCTTGCCTCAACCGGGGTCAAGAGTTCGAAGAACTCTTTGCGTGATGTGCATTTCATTTCCTAGTTGTGGTAAAATCGATGCTTTCTATAAATCGCCACTATGCAAACTATGGTGTATTATGGTTAAGTTGCGGATATGCTAACATAGACTGCATTTTCACCCGAATGCAATCGAAGGAAATGATTTTTTGCCGAATTCTTTGGGTATAATCTTCATGAAAGGTAGATAATTAATGGTAATTTCTCTTAAACAATTATATCCGTAGATAAAACTAGTCTGGTTTATTGTTAAATGAATCTTTAAATACAGCTACTATTTATCGTTGACATAGATTTGAAGCAGAAGCTCCTACAAGTTCGGAACACCTCTTAAAATCAAACCATCTAAAGTAAATAAAGACCCCCCAGCAATATCGAAGACATCATTTCAGCATAGCCAAGTGTCCATCTGAGTGTGATATTATCCACTCGCTCTGTTACGTTATTGACAAGTTGTACGGTCCAACAGATTATCGGGACTTTCAACCCACCTTGACTAACGCCCTTGCTGAACCTTTGCGATTAGATACAAGCTAGACACAGATTAGCTTCCGTCGCGTAAACTAATGACGTAATCAGCGTTGTAGGGCCGACTGGGAGATTTCATTAGCGCCGTCCAGCATACATAGTCTGGACGTGACTGGATTGAGATTTTAATCGCCTAATGCGATGCCCCGGGGGTTAACTCGGTGTGTCTAAACAACAGAGTGGCGTCAAAAGTTTCGAAGTTAAATTGCATTCGATTAATTAGCAACGTCAGATTGCGATGCACTTATGTAGAAGCAGTTGATTTGTTTAGTCAATATCATTGTGGAATGGCCGCCAGGAAGGGCGTGAGACTAGCGCTTTTTATGTGCGGTGTGGAAATTACATCGCCTTATCGGGAAGAACTATTGATTAACAGTCGATTTTTGTTTGGATATACCGCCCAATAAGCCTCTTTGATTGATCATTAATTTAACGAAAGTAACTTAAAAAAAGCCTTTACCTATGACTTCCCACGACAAACCACCCCGCTTCGTGATGGAAACAACCTCGTCGCTTCTACCGTTCTTATATTGACACCCAGTATATATGATTAACGAAAACCCTTACGTTGTGTCGCCGGTAGTCCTTCAATATGCATACCAAAATTCGTTGTCCTAGGTTAAGCCGTTATTGAGCTACAACGCCAACAGACTACAGACAGACAGACAGACCGATGGACTTGAGATACCATGATTTTCGTGATCTAGGAACCAAAAAACGTAAATATCAGCAAAAATTTCGAGGTCGATTTTTTACGTGAATACAATACTTCCTTTATTGAGAGAAGTCATTATATTACTTTGTGATTTTATGTATGAGGCTTTCATTTTGACCAAATCAGCTCATCTTTATCTACCTACACAAAAACTAAGGGGAATCTATAAAGTTGCCAGTCAGTAATTGCGAGGGGCAATTTTATAAAAGATATAGTTTGGTGTTTCTCCACTAATTGGAAAATTTTGAGTGAAATTTGTCCTGATAACTTTAAAAAAAACGAAAACAAAAATAATTAAATGAAAGATAAGTACATAAGTTTCATATTATAAAACTCAAAGCTTTAAGACTACTCCAGTATTTTGGATTTTACAGCCGATTTTTGGAAAATTTGGAACAGTGTACTGACGGACCATCCAGGGGACTGTTAACTATGAAAAAAATCCTAAAATTAATAAACTAATAACTATTTCTGATTTTTCTGTTAGTTTTGCTTCTTAGCTACGCACTTCATGAATTAAATTGGCTGATTGTTATCAAACTCTATGTAAAAAGGTATTTTATGTTTACAGCGTCGACACTGATTGGATAAACATTGCTCATCATATCGATCACAACATTTATTTTGGAGGAGCTGCTGATGGCAGTAGTGAGATAACATTTTTTGACCATGTAAAGCTATCATATATCATATCATATATCATTGAATCGAGATTTTCGTGGATTATACAAAGGCATGGTCACGTTCATTATTATTTGGCCTTGCTAGCCAAAGGGGACAGATACGACAAAATGTTTAGTAACTGATTGGGATCTTATTAGGCTTAAATATCTTGTATAGGTTGAAAAAACTACCCAGTAAGTATCTTTTTTGTTTTTTCAATCCCTTTCTAGTTTTGAATTTACATTTTCCTACTTTTAATCTGATATTACTGTCATCATCGAAAAAATATTGCATCATGGTAACGTAACTGTCTGTAACTCTAGTTTAGGATGTATCAAAGTCGACTTAAGCGCTGATCTTTTATAAGATATAACACTTCCATTCTTTCGCCAGAGTTTATATATTTCTACTAGATTACCAGAAACCACTTTTGAGAAAATTAATCTTTTTTTGTCCAATTTGGCGTAATTTTCTTTCAATTGCTCAACCAATACTTCGCCAAAGAAAATGCCTTCTTCACAACCTCTTTTCGTTTCTCTTCTGTATCAAACATTTGAGTCAATGTTGTGTTCGGCGTATCAACTATTGTCTTCTTTTTTTGTTTTTTTCTATCTGTAGTCTCTTATATTTCTCCATTCTCCTTCTGTATTCTTCTTTCTTTTTATACTTTTCTTCAAATAATTTATCTCTTAATTTCTTTGAACGCCTTTTTCTTTTCTCGCTAACAACACTTGTAGAGTTATCTTCGATGTTGCGTGCATTCGAATTATGAATTTGGTTTGTTCTCTCTTCTGAATGAATGAATTTCCCAGAGAGTTCTTTGTTAAGCTCGATAAGTAACACAATCTTTCTTCCATTTCTTCTTTGCAGATTTTTAGAACTGGTCAGAGGACTGTTCACAAATATAAAGGACAAATTTTAAGCGAAGATTTGTGATAATCAGATGTTTTTTTCTCAACTTAATGGCCAATGTACGTATAGTTTTATTTATCTATTTTGATAATTCACCTTAAATATGATTTTAGTTATTAAATTATTAGATACTAGTAAGCTTGATTTTTAGTGATCATTTTTGGGTGGGGACATACCAGGGGACTGTGTATTGAAGGGTTCAGAGGAAAAAGAATGGATTATTTTTTCATATAATTATCATACAGGTAAACAAACAGGAAGACAAATGAAGCTAGCTTAATTCGTGATAATTACAAATAAGAAAAAATGAATACTAGCGAGTACTTCACTTGGGACATTCACTTTCCATTTAGTAGAGATACACCCAGGTATAGAACTGTTTTATACAACCATAGAATCTAATATAATTCAAAATAGAATCCAGTTAATGTGCTAGATCTATAATTGATAATAATCAAGTTATCAAGAATCAAATAAATATAAGAAATATATTTTATGCTGAACTTCAAGAGATTCTTCGAATAAGTTATGTTTCACACGTAGAAAATTGCAACAGTTATAGACAATTCTATTGTTGACAATAGCGAATTCAATCAGTCCAATTTTTCATTACGTTTTCACACATTTGAGCCGGTATCTCATGAACAATATTTCTAATGATTTTTACCTTAGACTTCATATAACCCCACAAGGAGAAGTCACACGGCACCAAATCAAAAGATCATGCTTGATAAGTTACAGAACAGTTTCTGGAAATTTACATCATGATTTTATTGGCAGTATGAGAAGTAGTCTCGTGATGCAATGGTTTTTCTTTAAATGCATGAGGATTCTCCTTGCTGCAAAATTTACAATTTTGATTATTAACGCCGAACATGTCAGATGAAAAAAACGCCATGGATTCATCCCTAAATCCTCCATGTTGATCTATATGTAGGTTCTCGAACACGTTGTCTAGCAGCTTCAACCTCGGCTTCAACATTGTCTGCATTTCTCACATTTTTTACTCGAAGTGTTCTTAGATTATACAACAACTTTATCTCATTTTCAAATGTCTTCACAACATTATACATTGTTTGTTCACTTGGCGCTAACAATAATTATACTATTCCATTAAAAAATGTTGTTTGGAAACACTCTAACTTCAATTATTATTGAGTTATTTGCAGAAAACTACATTCCATTTGGTGGAATATATTGTTGCCTATATATTTTGCAATTATTTGTGTGCGAATTTGAAACATTGGGAATTAAAAGCCATAAAAGATTCATTCAAAATCTTAATCTAGACAGTAATATTGATCACTACTTTTAAATGATTACTATATCTGATTACTTTTCTATCACTGTATTTTCTGAATAAAGTTTTTCTAAGCCTAACCTAATCTGAACCAAACTTCAAATTGATTTTCAAACTTATTTAAGAGCCCTCTGTGCATTCTTGAGGTGAATAAATATTTAAATACGTTGAGTGACTCAATTGAGTAAGCACTTCAGTGCAGAATTCCTTGAGAAAAAAACTCTTTTATAAAAACCTTGTTAATTAAGACGGCACGACATGATTACCTTAATCTTATTATTGTTTGAATGTAAACTTTAAAATAGACTCAAGAGAGTAAACTACTAATTTAAATGGACACGCTGCGATGTAAAATAATAATTCGAACTGCTGTCTCTTTATTTGTTTCAGTAATTAGTTTCTTGATAAAGCTTTACTTAGGGCATACAAATGAGGATAAAATAATGTTAATTTTAATGGTGCTGGTAATTTCAAAAGATTTATGACACTAACTCGTAGGTATATCAGGATCTAGGTGTCCGTTCGTATCAATGTATTAAAGCGTCGATGAAGGAGTTGGAGCAAGTTACTTACGTCCCAATAAAGGGACCTTATATGGAAATATGCAAACCTCCATCTGTTGGGTGATTATAGAATCTTCGTTAGTGGAAGGTTTAACCAGAGTGGCATCTTTCCTTCTATTGGAAATGTGATAATTTTTGTTATTTGAGAAATGTGATAGAAGTTAGTTGCACTTATGTTATTTCAGCTGTGTGAGAAGATTGAGTGCGAATTCTTATCAGCGTTTTGTGTGAGGTTGATTTTGGCATATGTGAGAATAAAGTTTATTTTTTGTTGTATTCGGGTTCTGAGATAAAAGTAAGTTGGATATTCGCTTATACGGCATGTGCGAGAAAGTAAATTGTTTGTAAGGGGTATTTGAAAGAAGTAAATAGAAAATCTTGTTTATCGGATATTATAAGAAAAGTAGGTAGGATTTTGGAATGTACGTGATAAGTGAGAAAAGTAGGCTATGATTTAGGTGTGTACAGGGACTGTAAGAGAGCGACGATTTCTAACCAGTGTTAACAACGTCCCTAAAGCTAGCAAAGCAAAGTGAGCAGAATCCAAAATACATATTTGGTGCTTGTAGAGCGAATTAAGTGCTGTATTCTGAAATTGATTGCTCTTATAGTTTTTCGAAAAATGACTGCTTTGCTTTTAAAAATCAAATTTTTGAGAAAATCTTATTTGGTGCTTGTCGAGCTTATTAAATGCTAATTAATTGCTGTATTCCGAAATTAATTGCTCTTATAGTTTTTCGGAAAATGGCTGCTTTGCTAGCTTTAAACAGCAACCTTTAAAAATCTTATCAGTTCTTCTAGCGATAATTTAGTGTTAATTAAATGCTGCATTCCGAAATTAATTTCTCTTATAGTTTTTAGAAATTGACAGAGATTTTCGTTCTCAGAGCAAAAACATATAATTTATGCCCCCGGTACATAAACTATAATAGTAGCTAACTATTATTTGAGGTAATTTGTTTAAAAAATTCAATAAAATTTACGTACTTATTATTTTAATTAATGAAGTGCTGTATCCACAAATTAATTGCTATAATTTCTATAAGATTTCAGCCAATAGTACGAAAAATACTTACCGACGTGTTTAGTAACGAATTTAGCCACCGGTAAACAGTCCAATATCAGAATTGCACCTTTCTTACTTGGGTGGGATGATAAATTTAAAACCATTAAAATCTCAATGTTAAAATGGAATTTACAAGCACCAAATAAGATTTTTTCAAAAAAGTTGATTTCTAAAAGCGAAACAGTCATTTTCCGAAAAACTAAAAGAGCAATTAATTTCGGAATACAGCACTTAATTAGCCATACAAGCATTAAAAATAAGTTCTCAAAAATGTTGATTTTTAAGGTTTGCTCTGCTAGCTTTAGATCTAAAGCTAGCAAAGCAGCCATTTTTCAAAAACTATAAGAGTAAGAGCAATTAATTTTGAAAAACAGCACTCAATTTTTTTATTAACTGGAATAAATACACAATCCCGAAAGAGGTATAGATATACCTACCTGTGCACGGGTTCAGTTCATACAACAACCTTGGCTCTGGTGGGACTCGAACCCGCGCTCACGATGTGCTCTCGCAGACTACGCACGCATTTCCAGCGCCTTAACCCAATAAGCCAGCGTGACCCCTTTATTAGCATTGAATTAGCCCTACAAGGACTAAAAAAGAAGTTCTTAAAAACGATGATTTTTAAAGTTTGCTCTGCTAGCTTTAGGGATGTGTGTTAACAAGGTATAAGAGCAGTTAATTGGAATTTGTATGTAAGTATTCTCGTGGTCTGAGAAAAAAATTTGGAACTTCAGAATATACACAGTAGAGTAGGTAAATTGTAATTTTGATTATATGGCATATAAGTAAGGGATGTTGGGATAATTGAATATATGGGAGGGAGATTGTAATTTTGGAGAATATAGGGTTTGCAAGAAAATTTGTTGGAATTTTGTTGTATATAGGTACTACGTGTAGAGAAATTAAGTTGAAATGTTTCTGTTTGTGTGCGCGAGGTTTGGCATTACCAAATTAAACAAAATACCAAGAATAATATGATTCACATGTATACACTAGAAGAAAATGAACTACGACTATGTACCATAGTCTTATGCTGGTTATCAAGGTAGCATCTACTATACCAATGCACTCAAACTATTTGGCCATACACGTAGCTTGGGAAGCTTTAAATAAGCTCTATACAACTATCAAAGTGCATTCTAATTTGTTGAAGAATTTCTACCATCTAAAAGAACTTACTATAACACAACTCTCAATTGTATTTGAACCTTGCTGTTTTTACCTAATGAGAGCTTACTTTTATTGACTGACATATCAAACTTTATAATATGTATGTTATACTGTTGTAGAATTTTCAATGATGCATACATTTCTTTCTTCCTTTCTTCAATTCTCTAACCACATTCATTCAATCTATATCCTATCAACTTTGAACAATCTATCTATCTGTCATACTTGACCCATACTTGACAGTAATTGCATGGTTCTGTAAGGACTACCTTTTCATCGAAGAATCTTGAGGCGTCAGACATAACGAAACTTATTTAAATTAATGCTCATCTGTAGGCTTCTTATTAAATTGTCCCCACTGAGAAACCTATTCGGGAATTCTTCTAATTAGGGATGCGCACCGAGTTTTGCTTTCAAGATGAGGAATATAGTCACGACAAATAAGCTTCGAAGCAGCAGACTAACAGGTGGCTTTCCTAATAAGAATAACGAATTAATAATCTAGAACGAGTAGTGAAGTGTTTTCGTTTTGAATACCTTATTAGATTTACTCGTTAGCGATTTATAGAGAACCTCAAATATGCTGTCCTCAAATAAGTAACAATGCTTATTACGATAAGGTTGATCAGACTCGAAGCACTTCAGCGTGGCTGGTCCAGAATAACTGTTATGTAATTTATCTTGTTTATATTCTGATGAAAGAAATATTCAGGTAGAATTAGATAGGACTGATTTAATTAGTTTAAAAAATTCTATAAAGAATATAATTAAATTATGATAGAAACGATTGAGGTCTCCAAAACTGTCAACTATAATAACTATTATTTAATTTAATTCGTATGCCTACCCAGCTTAATCTTTCAAACATTATTTTACCTTATATCTCATACAAATCTTCCAGCGTAAACGAAAATATAATTCTCTCATGAAAATACAATTTGGACGGACTAATATGTATAGGGCCATTGGCAAGGAACGCAGATAACAGTTTAATTTACCTTTTTCAGGGAAAATGGCAATTTCTGAACATTTATATTATATATTACACGACATACATTAGGTAGTACTGGGTAAATTGCATTACTTACGTTGAAAATGACAATAAGTACTAAAAACTTCAAATGAAGTAAATCGTTTTTATAACCTTATTTCTATACTAGTTCTATATTGCATTGTGTCATTTTTGTTATGAATTATTCGAAGAATTATTAGGTATTTTTTCGCTCTTCTTAAGAATACCTAATTATGTGAGTTAAAGAGAGATTAGTGAAAAAAAATATTATTGTCCCGTAGAAGATTTGTTCTGGCAGATTAACATATTCAATTTTTACCTGGGCTCATAACTTTATATACCAATAATAGTTTCCATAAATATTATCGGTGTTTCTTCTGACTCCTATAGGATTACGAATACCTGAACTCCATAATGCTCGCATCGTTTTATAAGCCTTAGTAAAAGAGCCTTTTCCTTAACTTCCTTCATTTTCACATAGTCTCGAGCCGCAAAATTGATAAAACTCTCAAGCACAAAGATACATAGGTCAGTAAATACCAACTATCAAATATATAGTCTAGATCCAATCTTCGAGACACAATCTTCAGGATATGAAATCTCCCCTTTACATGAAAGTAGATGAAATTATTGATGTACGAGCGCATATGGTCAATATATTGATCAATATCCGCTACAGACAACGATACTGATCAATATAAATCTGAATATCTCTCTTCGATCAACAAAAAAATGCATTTTTTATGGTTATGGTTAGTGATATAACACAAAAACATCAAATTAAAACTAGCGTTTGCCACCTTTCTTGGCCATTATCACAAGTGCACCAAACAAATATTATCAAAATTACTATGTACTTCGAACATTCAGTAGTACTTGGTAAATTGCACAAACAGAAGGATTGGGGAATGGTATCTACAGTTTGTTTCACGAATGTTGATTAAATAAGCAAACATAATATGAAAGATTTATTATCAACAATAATGCAGACACACAAAATACAAATTTATTGCTAGAGTTATGAAATATAAATTTATGTTACCTGAATTATCTGAAATGTCACAATGACTTTGTGACGCCTATGAAATAAAGATTGCGTTGCCTTCGGACATACGTGCAGCACCCTATCATTGTATAAAAGGACATAAGCTTGACATATTGATGTCGTAGCTTAGATCGACAAACGTAGTAGAGAATTTCTTGATAATGAGATACGATGAGACGTATAGCGATATGTAAATAGCTACACACAATAGCCATGATTTGTCAAACAAACTGTATGTTTATGTTCAGTATTATTTGTTTAAAAAAATAATAGTGGAACCCGGCCCTGGAAGATGTTGTCCTGCAGCGCCATCTATCAGAAAGTAAAAATAAAATTATATCAAAGTCAATAACATAAAAACCTCCGTCATAAAAAATTACACTGTGTAATGGTGTCGGTGTTTACAGTCGCTTTCACCCCCGTTTACCTCATTAGGTATTGAATTGAATCGTTTCTTGCGTGTACACCAGAAAAATAAACTACTTTCAAAATATCATGTTTCTAGCTTCAGTAAGTCCTGTGAAGTTAGCAACTACATTTGCGAAAATTAAATATTTTATCGGATTTCCTGGTAGATATTAGATAGTTCTAGAGTACTTTCCATGAAATTTAAATAGTTCTATCGAATTACGTGAAAAAAATGAAAAATACCAAAACGGGGGTAGCAACCAATTTTGTAGAAATTTAATATTTTATCGGAGTTCCTGTTAGGTATGGAATAGTTCTAGAGTACTTTGCAAATAATTTAATACTTTTATCGAATTTCGTGAAAAAAATTGGAAATACAAAAATGACGATAACAACCAATTTTACGAAAAACATTGGAAAAATAAAACATCTTACAACAGTTCTGTTCGGAGTTCTATTTAGTATTCCAAGAGTTCTATCGAAATGCTCGATAACATTTTGCTGTAAATTTAATAATTCAAGAGATATTCGAGAAAAATAAATTATTGAAACCACCACCATAGTTCTGTTTGCAGTTCTCGCTAGAACTCTAAGAGCTCTATCAAAAATCCTCATACCATTTTTGTCTAAAATTAGTCATTCATAAGATATTGTCATAAAACGAAAATATTCAATTATTTTTTCCATTATTCAAAAAACCAAGAAAATTAAAACAGTTCTGTTTGAATTACTCGTTAGAACTCTAAGAGCTCTATAGAAATGTTCAATAACATTTTTCTGTAAATTTAATCCCCAAAAAACATTCCCAATGTAAAACTTTTGGAGGTGAGAGCTATATTCAGCAAAATACAACAAAAAAACTCAAAGCTTTCCCATATGCTCAGTTAGAGCTGAACCACACCTATACATTTTTTAGTATGTTGTTTTGTATAAGAATTTTGTTTGAATGGTACATTTTCATCAATTGATTCTATCGCTTCTCACCGCCCCCAAAATTCCTTCCATGAAATTACAACTTGACGTATTATATTCATATTTTTTATTTAATTTCACTTGTTACTATTGACCAGGGGCAAGAGAAGGAAGTTGAAAAGATTCACAATTGACGATGACGAACAAAATGCGTTATTATTGCGAATCATAAATGCAGGCTGGTGAGGAAATGGAAATGCTCGAGTCCAGATTTACTGTAAATGTGGGTTATGAATATAATACGTCAAGTTGTAATTTCATGGAAGGAATTTTGGTAGCGGTAGGAAGCGATAGAATCACTTGATGAAAATGTACCATTTAATCAAAACAACATACTAAAAATTGTATCGGTGTGGTTCAGCTCTAACTGACCATATGCGAAAGATTTGAGTTTTTTTTTGAATTTTGCTGAATATAGCTCTCACCTCCAAAAGTTTTACATTGGAAATGTTTTTTGGGGATATAGATTTATTTTGGAAATCGGTTAGCTGTCACGGACTTTAATTTTCAATAATTATGTTATTTTTAAATACGTGTAGGTATACAAATATCTTAAGAGACAAACGAAAGAAGCTGTTCGGGGCGAACAGCTTTAAGGGAGGGAGCAGTGTAACGTGCAAGGGGAACAGCCGCCGGTATTGGCTACAAAGTGGCGGCATCCGTTTGAAGTAAGCGCGAGATATAAACTGTGGTTGGAAATATCGAAAGCGGCGTTGACAAAGAAAGCGACGGCAGCATGCCGGCATCTACTCTTAAAATGCTGACAAAGGAATTTCGAGCAGCGTCCAGTGGCGGCTTCCGAATCAAAGACCAGAAGGCGCTCGAATGATCTGGAGCCTTTGTCGTATATATATATGGGAGAATTGTCGGCAAGAAGACAGAATGTAAAAGACAGTGTGAACAAATAGAATAGTCCGAGTAAGCTGGTGCGAATATAGTAAAGTCAAGTTGTAATTTATATTATTTCGAGTGTAAATAAAGTTAATTTAATAACTCTAAATTAGTCTCACTTATCTGCGAACCAGCATACGCAACAATATTATAAGAACGAAACATTAGATATTAAAATATTAATCTGTATATAAATAAATTCAACATTTTTATTTGCTGGTAGTTACATCACCTTAATATTATACAACAAATGCCTAAAATAAAAGTATAATTCCTTGAATAATTGAAAATAAAAAATATTCTCCCTTATTACACAGTTCAAAAGCAAGCAAGAATAAAATCGACATATACCAGAAACATTGAAGGAAATTTTGAGTGAATAATGTAACATTAAGACTAATATCTTTTCTTCATACTATAGATATTTATAGTCTTATTTAATATTTTATTTCACTATTGTAATTTTAACTATTGATAAATATACCATTTTCTCTTTGCTAGTGGTTATAACATCACCTTAATATTAAAAAATATCATACTGAAGTACGAGCGTTTCAAATTTATATTGTGAACTATTTCTAAATTATATATATAAAAATAAAACTTGTTTCTTTGTTGATAATTATAACATCACCTCATCACCTAGTATTATTATTCAAGCCACACGTTACTCAAAACTCAAATTCTGATAACAGCTGTTTTGCTCAAGAGAGTTTTCGATGTCTTTGACCGATTTCGCCAGACGGAGGAGGTATACAATTCGGTTGTGTTTGTTTTTTTTTAGTATTAAGATATTTGTATACCTACACGTATTTAAAAATAACATAATTATTGAAAATTAAAGTCCGTGACAGCTAACCGATTTCCAAAATAAATCTATATCCCCAAAAAACATTCCCATTGTAAAACTTTTGGAGGTGAGAGCTATATTCAGCAAAATTCAAAAAAAAAACTCAAATCTTTCGCATATGGTCAGTTAGAGCTGAACCACACCGATACAATTTTTAGTATGTTGTTTTGATTGAATGGTACATTTTCATCAAGTGATTCTATCGCTTCCTACCGCCCCCAAAATTCCTTCCATGAAATTACAACTTGACGTATTATATTCATAACCCACATTTACAGTAAATCTGGACTCGAGCATTTCCATTTCCTCACCAGCCTGCATTTATGATTCGCAATATTAACGCATTTTGATCGTCATCGTCAATTGTGAATCTTTTCAACTTCCTTCTCTTGCCCCTGGTCAATAGTAACAAGTGAAATTTAAAAAAAAATAATTATGAATATAATACGTCAAGTTGTAATTTCATGGAAGGAATTTTGGGCGCGGTGAGAAGCGATAGAATCAATTGACGAAAATGTACCATTCAAACAAAATTCTTATACAAAACAACATACTAAAAATTGTATCGGTGTGGTTCAGCTCTAACTGAGCATATGCGAAAGCTTTGAGTTTTTTGTTGTATTTTGCTGAATATAGCTCTCACATCCAAAAGTTTTACATTGGGAATGTTTTTTGGGGATTAAATTTAGAGAAAAATGTTATTGAACATTTCTATAGAGCTCTTAGAGTTCTAACGAGTAATTCAAACAGAACTGTTTTAATTTTCTTGGTTTTCTTGAATAATGGAAAAAATAATTGAATATTTTCGTTTTATGAGAATATCTTATGAATGACTAATTTTAGACAAAAATGGTATGAGGATTTTTGATAGAGCTCTTAGAGTTCTAGCGAGAACTGCAAACAGAACTATGGTGGTGGTTTCAATAATTTATTTTTCTCGAATATCTCTTGAATTATTAAATTTACAGAAAAATGTTATCGAGCATTTCGATAGAACTCTTGGAATACTAAATAGAACTCCGAACAGAACTGTTGTAAGATGTTTTATTTTTCCAATGTTTTTCGTTTAATTGGTTGTTATCGTCATTTTTGTATTTTCAATTTTTTTCACGAAATTCGATAAAAGTATTAAATTCTTTGCAAAGTACTCTAGAACTATTCCATACCTAACAGGAACTCCGATAAAATATTAAATTTCTACAAAATTGGTTGCTATAGAACTATTTAAATTTCATGGAAAGTACTCTAGAACTATCTAATATCTACCAGGAAATCCGATAAAATATTTAATTTTCGCAAATGTAGTTGCTAACTTCACAGAACTTACTGAAGCTAGAAACATGATATTTTGAAAGTAGTTTATTTTTCTGGTGTACACGCAAGAAACGATTCAATTCAATACCTAATGAGGTAAACGGGGGTGGCAGCGACTGTAAACACCGACATCATTACACAGTGTAATTTTTTATGACGGAGGTTTTTATGTTATTGACTTTGATATAATTTTATTTTTACTTTCTGATAGATGGCGCTGCAGGACAACGTCTTTCAGGGCCGGGTTCCACTATTATTTTTTTAAACAAATAATACTGAACATAAACATACAGTTTGTTTCACGAATCATGGCTATTGTGTGTAGCTATTTATATATCGCTATACGTCTCATCGTATCTCATTATCAAGAAATTCTCTACTACGTTTGTCGATCTAAGCTACGACATCAGTATGTCAAGCTTATGTCCTTTTATACAATGATAGGGCGCTGCACGTATGTCCGAAGGCAACGCAATCTTTATTTCATAGGCGTCACAAAGTCATTGTGACATTTCAGATAATTCAGGTAACATAAATTTATATTTCATAACTCTAGCAATAAATTTGTATTTTGTGTGTCTGCATTATTGTTGATAATAAATCTTTCATATTATGTTTGCTTATTTAATCAATATTATTTTTTCTCTAATTATATGAACTTCCTTAAATACCATATCTTAGTTCGAAATCGTTACGCCACTGATTTACTTCCGTCAGTTGTATTGATCCATTTTTCGTGTTTTCAAGGCAGACGCCAACATTCGTGAAACAAACTGTGGATACCATTCCCCAATCCTTCTGTTTGTGCAATTTACCAAGTACCACTGAATGTTCGAAGTACATAGTAATTTTGATAATATTTGTTTGGTGCACTTGTGATAATGGTCAAGAAAGGTGGAAAACGCTAGTTTTAATTTGATGTTTTTGTGTTATATCACTAACCATAACCATAAAAAATGCATTTCTTTGTTGATCGGAGGGAGATTTCGGTTCTTGTATCAATGGACTCCGCTGCGATTTCTCAGGCCCCATACGGTCTAGAGATTTGAAATTTCGAATTCGTACTTAGATCGCAGACATCTCGCCGCCTGTTAAGCTCCAAGTGTAATAAAATCCAATATTGGTCATTATAATTATCTCATTCAATCTCATTCAACCAAGATCATTATTTTGTAGACATGGAACGACAATGGGATCCGTCACTGGAATTACGCACGAGCATGGAGCGTATATATACGTCTCGTTCTCTGGTATATAGGTACTTTCTGGAAGATCGTCTATGGTTATGTCGCAATTGTCAGACGTCAGACGTTATTGTTAATTTAAAGTTTAATTTTGTGTTGTGGTAGACAAACAGTAATTTGTTATGGAATTGCTGTTGCTGGCCAACACATATACATAAGTATAGTCAAAATCGAGAAAAGGATAGCAATAGTAGGTACTCATTGGTACGGTTTAAATCTTAAATGCCCAATAAAAACTATTTTTTTTTTTTTTTAAATTTCACTTGTTCTTCGTGGGTACCATTGTGTTATTTTTGAGGTCCATCTATTGTCTGTCCTCGCTAAGTATCCTTCCCATTGTTATTTGAGTGCTTTGATTCTATGGATAACGTCTATAACCTGGGTCTTCTGTCTTATCCACTCGATTCCTTTCCAATTAGTTTATTATTATGATATTATCCACGTGCATCTGCCAGCGTATTTCAGGAGTTCAGCTATTATATCATTGCTTACTGCTTTGTCGTTCCTCATAGTTTTTATCACTTTTCCTACTTTTGTTAGACTGGTAACTCTTCTTGTGATGGAAGATTTCTTCTTAGATTGTTTCTGGGGCTTTGTATATGACACAGAAGAATTTTGTTACTAACATTATTATACTAGCTATCCTCTCTGAGATACTTGTTACATTGAGTATCCTGTCTTTCCATGATTTTTTGAGCAGGAATTACGCGCCACTTGATCTACCGTTTGGTGTACCTCGTTAGTAGAGGATGTTGCCTCTACTCTCTCTACTCAAGATCTGATAGCTCTTGCTCTTTACGTCATACTTCGCTGATACCTATGATGTCCCACCTGGCTAGAAATAACGATGTTGATATTATTCTATGAGCCAACAACTTGTTCCATGTTTCCCCAATAAGTAATTTACTCTCTGAGCTTGTGCTACGGTAAAGTAAATAATGGTTTTGAAGAATTTGATACTTACGCTCTGGGTGTGTTAGAATTAGAAGTTATCGTCAAAGTTGTCGGAAGACACCTGGGTCTCGAAAATGGAACTTGCAAGTGTTGCAAAAACATATTATTATATTTACTCATTTGTCAGTAAATCATACATCTATTGAAGATATCCTATTATATAATTTATCGTATAAAATGTAATCTGAGCCTGTTAGACAGTTCAGTCCAACAACAATATAATACCCGTATATCAAGAGAACCATGTATGTATTGAATGACGCCAGAGGTATGGGAACTCAGAACATACACATATTCACATATTATCTTGCGTTAATGAATAATTTTATAAGCTGGTTGCGAAAGCGAACGTTCTTTGTCTGAAAATGAATCTCGCTACATTATGACGGCCTTCCTTTTACAAATATGTATATGATATGATGAATATATGTATATACATATAAAAAGAAAAGAGAGATAAAATTGAATGAAGATTGAATTAAATGGGCTAATGTCGGAAAACAAATTGTAACCAGATAATTAATTATACAAAAGTATTGGCTTGAAATATGATGTATGTGTGGTCTACAATAGTATGTATATCTCAACTATTGCCTGTCTTGAATGGGAGGATAAAAGTTGATAAATTGAACGATCTGTTTGAATACATGGCTGTCGCATTGCGTTCTCCTCTTCTCGCAAGGAAATGAAAACAACCGGGGATATATGTCTCTACTAAAGCTTATCTGGAAGGATGTGTTTTGAGATTTTTATCTTGAGACATATATGTGGTTCGGAATCCACTTTAAACTGTAGGAGTCCTTTTTTGTGGTAACACTTTCAAGGCAGAGAAAACGATTACAGGACTAGAATAGACTAGTAGACATAAAAATTTGAAAATAAAGACTGTGTTATTTAAAATGAATACATTTTTGCTAGAGATAGCAATCTCCTTTTGAAATATTTACATTTACATCAATAACTCACGTGAATATTATATTATGCCTGACAAAATATTGGTTCTCTTTAGTATATTGTAAGTTAGCTTTTTGCAGTACATGAATTTACTAGATTCCAATTGAAAATCGTTCAGTTTAGAGGTGATTCAACTTTTTAGGATTATTAACATGATAAAAAAAACCTTAAATAGCGGAGATTTCAGTTCTAAAGTTTATAATATTTTTTTTTTCAGGTAAGTACCCCTCCCTGTCAGAGTTATTCAATCATTACGAATTACATGTTTTGTATTCTGTTTTCTAATACATCAAAGTTGTTTTTACTTGTCATTGTGTTTAGAAAATTCGAATCAATTAATTTGATCACTTTATAACTGAATTCTATAAACCTATGTTTATTAGTTACCTAGTGCATTCCTCGCTTAATTTTTTTTCTTTGGATTCGGATGGAACATAGAAGAGAAGCAAACATTAGAATATAACTTGATAATTCATCCAACATGAGAATCGGGAGAGTGACAGTCAAAACGTAAAATTTTAAGCTTGTTATTCCTAGTGGTTTTAACCATGATAAAAGAGACATTTGTCTGATAGATACAAATTTATATTAGCTACAACTGGAAAAGTGTCTTCCATGGAAAATTTGGACCAGAAGGATGATTTCTTCTATCAATACTGTAGCGACCGGAAAGGTTATGGTGTACGACTTCCAACAATAATAGAATTCTATTATTTGGAGAATACTTCCATACAAACATTCAACGTTGTTTATTTATTTTTCTTGTAAATTTATGATTTTTTTTATTTCGGAAACCTGAAAACTGATTTTTTTATCATGAACATCTCCCATATATGTTGCTGTCACTAGTTAAGAGCCTCACTTTCTCAGTCCCCAATAGACGAATTATAGTTATGTATTATGTAATCGGTACCACTATCGATGATTGCTTATAAACATTGTGGGGGATGTTTTTCCGCTCAAACTTATGATATGCTATTAAGCCGTTTTGTTCGCTGAACCCTCTCTATATCTCCCCTTACAAACAATCCGCCAAACGCGATGTGAGGTCATGAATGCCGATGGAGAGTGATACTTGCCAATCAATCCCACTCGAATGTCAACAACAACATTGCTGACCCATTTCCAGTAGTAGTAGTTGCAGACCGTTCATTGTCATAACCGAATTATGCCATCTACAACATATTATATAGGTCATAGTATAGTTGGAATATAGAACCTGTATATACCTATAAATTACGAGGGATCTGAGTAATCTTATAATATGGACCAAAATGTGGTATTGAAATCCATGTTTCAATAGATTTGAATAGAGCAACTTTGTATTATCCTGGGATAAATCAGTACAGAGAGACACCGACTTTTAATTAATATGAGCACCGTAGAATATTTCTGAAACTTTGATAGCTGAAAAAATACGAAATACAGAAACGTCACTTCATATTATTTTCTAGAATAAAGTGAAGTGAGAAACGTCCATGAAACTAGTATCAAAAATGTACCAAAAACTAGAAAACTGTCAAGTATTAGAAACTGGAAAATTTCTTTGAGATTCTTGTTAGATATTAAAATTCACTGAATTCGTACATCACAGGACAAAAATAATAAAAAGGCCAAATTGCAACCAAATAAAATATACTTGTAACTAGAATTATATGATGATTTGTAATGCAGAATCCCGTTCAGCTCTCGTCAAATAAAATCTCTTGAGTTTTTTTCTTGACTGTACTATTTTTCTGTAAAAAATTAAACTATTTTTGTTTTCAATGTAATCATGTATTTGCTTATTTTCTTAAGAACAACATATCGAAGGAGAACAATTCTACCTAAATAAAATAATATTTTTATTTGGAAAAAACGATTGACATACCATTTTTGTACTTGAAAATATCGATATTTTGAAATGGCTCCCATAATTATTCGCATATCGTCAAGAAAATAAGATAAAGAGCTGCTGCTGGCAATAGGCAAAGATTAGAAACACCAATTTTGGAGCAGGTATACCGTGCTCATTTAGTTAGGGCCTATCTTTTGCGAATCTGTTAAGGGGGACTATGACCGACTTTATTAGATAGTGCAATTAAAAATACATAAATATTATATATTTTTTTAATTAGACCGAATTTATTATTTGTTACACTGAAAAATTGGTCATCAAAGTCATTCAATATCTACGTTGCTTATACCAAAGATAATGGAACTCCATTATCTTTGCTTATACCTACTTATTCAGAGATTTCAAAACGTCGCAGAAATACACATATTTTAGACTTTACCACTGCTATAACTGAGAAACCAGTCCAATTTAAATGTTGCTACATATAATCTCTTCTTTAATTTGCCATCGTCATGGAAATCGCAGCAGATTTACTTTTTAAATTGTGCGAACATCCATAAAAAAGCGAATTATGTACCTCCTCCGTTTGGTTTGTCGGTCAAAAATAACTGGGTCTTTATTCTTATGGTTTTAAAGGTGTTTTCCATCTACACAACATTAAAGTTATCAAATAGAATTAATATTTTCTTCTACCATCCAGTGCCATATCGTTCTTAGTTTCTGTAAAAAGTTATCGGCATTTGAATTCATCCTATCCTAATAACTCCAGCTCGCAACAGAAGTATTCCGTCGTCTTTATATTTGTTTAAAGAATATTTTATAATGTCTGTATTCAGCTTATTTTTTGATCGACTTCCCAAACTCAGGAGTTATACAGTTCGACGATGTGCTTCTTTCGCTTGCGTGGTTTGTTTGCTCCGATTTTGATGATCTTTTTTCATTTTTAAAGAGGAGTGCTGAGAAATGGTCACATAAAAGAAATTCAACATTTTCTTCCCCCAGAAACTACACCTAAAGTGGGTGGAGAGGGCAGGGGACGGCAAAATTTTAGAAGAGACCATATCCGGCAATGTTTAATTTGGATATTTCTCAAAAAATACGGTTAAAAGCTCTGAATATAAATGAGCGCCCAACGATTTTGATAAACTGGAAAATATTAAAATATTAATATACTCAAACAAGAACCGACTTAAAGTCGGTTCTCGTTTTTGTGTCATTTATTTAAATAACATGTTGGTAAACCGACTATCTAAAAATAAATACATATTATCTAAGACAGAACTTTCTTATTTTTTTATTCGGCAACTAATTTGACATCTTTAAAACATGTTTCATGGAATTTGTCATATGTTATCTATTTGTATTTACATATTAGTTTCGTATTGCTCAAAGTTTCATTGTATTTCTTGGTACCTCCAACAACAAAAGAAGACACCCACTCAGATAAATTCGGGGATACACCTCGTATCTGTATTGATTTGTGTGTTTTAATTAAAGGCCATTGTCGTGAGGGAATGTCATTGTTGCGCTGTTGTATTTCATTGGTATGCCTGTGCCAGCAGCATTCAACGTAGTCATCAGAAAGCGAGCGCCTTTTTGTTAAATTTCAAGGTATTACTCCCCATTTACTCAGTGATGTAACACAACAAACTGCAAGCAATGCAATTACGATGGATGTCATCACATGTAGCACCAGCCATATATTGTATAAAGCTTCGATTAATGGCTTCTAGACGACACAACAGAGCGAAATAATATGTACTTAATTGTTTTTGCTATAATTCTTGTATGAAATTCAACTATGATAAATTCAGGTTATAGTCGAGTTCGGAAATTTTAGGCACTAAATTCCTCAGAATTGAAGTTTCATTGTTCTTGTGGCGCTTTCTCTGTTTATTTAGCTGCATATTAGAGTAGCAAATAATAAAATATCTAGCATCACCATCGTCCTTTTAAGGTATTCATAAGACGAAAAGGGAAATACATTTCAGATTATTCATAAACAGTCCTTATTTATAATGTTATGTGATCCATTTGTCGCTCAAAAAATTAACCCTAAAATCAGAATTCGTTTATTTAATCTATTTGTCTACGATTAAGTCACATCTCTCTGGATAACTACCAAGTTTAAATTATTTTTACTCTGTTGATTTGGAGAACGTAGAATGTGAAAGACGTACAGACAACAGAAATAAAAAATACAAACACACTAGTGTGATCTTAAAAAAGTTGAGTTTTTCACGAATATATAAAAAACTGTTGAATGAGGAAAGTTTTTGATACCTTTGTTGGTAACTCAGCGCTGTTTAGAGAATATTTCGAACTTATTACTTGGGTTTATCGAATAGTTTGAGAAAATCAGATTCGTACATACTTAAAAATGACAGGTAACTCTACTCAGGTGAAATATTTTTAGAGTATCTTTTTACAAGAATATATTTGTATAGGTACATTATTACTTTTAATTTCAAGGATTTAGCTGTCTGGAATCATTATCATTTTTATGATTTCGTACCCAAAGGGGTGAAAACGAGACACTACTACTAAGACTCTGCTTTCCGTCCGTCCATCTGTCAGCGGGCTGATCTTATGGACCGTAGTTGGTAGACAGATGAAATTTTCAAAAAAGGTGTGTTTTAAATCTTCGCTATAACATCAAATATTTGATCAGTCGGTTTTCAAAGAATGTGTGTTTCTATCACCTACCACTCTAACAACAAATAGGCCTTTTTTATCATGTGATGAGCGCAAGCGCAGCAGCCAAATGGAAACGGCGGCAATTCAAAAGTTTTGTACTGTTTTGATAAGTAATTGCTGGAAAAGCAATATTATCTATACAAATAAATGAATCGTTGATAGTACACCACTGGTATATAACTCTGAAGAAGCACTTATGTTGCGAACAGTTAAAAAGATGATAAAGTGATGTGGACGTCCGCAAAAAGAAAGTGAGCTGATAGAGACGTAAGCTCTTGTTTAATATGTGGAAAATAATGAAAACAAATAATAATTATAATCAAGTTTGAGTAAATTATGTCAATCAATTATTAGCTCTTGCAAAAGCATTTTTATTTATGTGGAAACTAATGACGGTTATAATTAATAAAATAAAAAGATAACATTTTGAGGTTAAACATGATGTTTATCATACTGTGTAGTGTGTATAATGAAAATATATTTTAAAAAAAGTATTATATAATGTTGAATAGTATATTTTAAGAAAACTTATTTTGCGAGGTAAGAATTGCAATCAGAAATAAAGTACCAGTCGATCCAGCTGTTGACAAAGGAAAATGGCTGGGCATTCTAAAACAACACGATGAAAATCAAAGCGTTTCATAAACTCCAGTCACAAATTATTCTCAAATTTGGCAACTACTTCCCTCACAGGATGTACTAAAGTATTTCAACCATATAGATCTATGTATCATTCTGTTTCTTGCTATGATCACCTACAAGCAAATTATAGGTTATAACTCCAACATTCTTCCTTATTATATAACTATACGGTACCATTGTTTGATTTATTATTGTGTTGACATTCTTTATAACTCAGAGGGGTATTGGGATTTTCTTCTGTTGAACCACTTTCGCCGTGAAAATGTAGTGAACAAATATATCTACGTATCTTAAGTAAAATCGTCAAACGATCGAAAACATCTATTACTTCGGCCACATTTTTTCACCCATAAATCCGCATTTGCACATTTGAACATGTTTAATATGTATTTTGCCTGATGATGTAATATTTTTATAAAGATATTGTAGGCAAGGTTTTGAAAAATGTATAAAATAATGGATTTGTGTTGCATTTGAATGATTTATACCGTGTATCACTCATACATACTCCATAACACCGTATTGTTGTTCCTTTTCGTACAGATAACATAGTCAAAAACTAAAGAATTAATTTACTTTTTAGTCAAGACTCTTATTTTCTTATATTTTTGTTATTTTTTTATTTGATTATATATAGTTTATTTAACACTTGTTCATTTTATTTATCATTTCACATGCTTGGTTACATAAAACATTACGAAAAATGGCCGACACTGACGCATGCGCACAGAAAAAAAGTCTGATGAAAAAGCCTATAGTTTATTCATCCGCCTGTGCGTCACAATGGTCCGGAACCATTCTTGTGCGATCTCGATTCGCATGGCTGATTTTTTAGTTAAATTTCTTATGGAAATAAATGTACGTAAATATACGTCTAAAAGTAATTCCAAAACAACTTTTGGCTTAATATATAATTACAATGATAGGATATTACGAAATTTGTTAACACGACAGAGGTCGCAGTTTTGGAGGTATCAAGTTCAAATTTGCTACAAAAATCTTTTGAATATCTCGGCCGAGTTATTGGGCATTATCGGGTAAGTAGTTTCAAAATGGCGACTGTTCAAAAATTTAAAAAATATATCAAAAAGGGCCGTAGTGTAAATATCATCAAAAATAATTTTGGGTTTAGATATAATCAGTACCTACAACTTTTGTTCGAAGCAATTTTTCATAAAATGCACAGAAAAAAAATAGTAAAGAAAAGAAATAATAAATATTGCTAAAACATGAAAACTCAATATAAATTTGATGTAATTGTACATTTTCTGGAGATCTTAATATAGACCCTGATCTAAAAAAATATATGTTTAAAAAAGTATATTTATTGATAAGAATTGGGCGAAAAAAAGCAGCCCAGAAGCGGACCGCGAACCCTATCTGCTCTAGCCGCTGGCTACAGGCCGTCGGGATTTTTTTTGATGGATTTTAAAAAGGAATTCGCAGCTCGATCGATCAATCGATTTATTAAAACAATTGGAAAAGTCTAGTTATAGATAGCGTGGATTAACAGAATAAATAAAACGCAAAACTCATCCAACCGAATTTATTTTCTAGACTACTGTATATAGCGAAATATGATTTAATAAATTAACTCTATCATAATGCTTAAATGCCAACTTGGCTCTATATTTTAGACCATCAAAAGTCTTTAATATGTCATAAATATGAATTTTTGTTATTGATATACGTTTTTCGTTTCAACTCGTTTGTTGATGCTATAGAGCAAATTTTTTGAAAAAGGATGCAGATATCCTTACAGTAGTATCATTCAATAAAATCTCACAAATCGGACACAGATAATCATAAAAAACCTTACTCACATAAGCAAACTCATCATTCGGTCTTCTATACCTTGCAGCCTTGCATCATATTTCTTTGTAGTCCTATTCCTAGAATCTTGAATGGGCAATGTGGCATGAAGATGATTGAATGACTGAAAGATGTTCAACAACTATGTTTCTAAGTTTGAATGCTGTGTTATGTGCACTCAGACGGTAGTATTGTTTAGGGGTTGGATAATGTGGTGATTGTTAATTGAATAGATATATACATACATATGGTAGAAAGGCTATATAGACTATATAGATAAATGAATAGATACTGCTACAGGGTTATATGAAATGAAACAAATACCTACAGGCCATCATTCATTGAAAGCGCCTTTTGTTTCCAAAGTATGACGCATTTCTTCGTAGAGCACTTCATTTGCGTTACCTTTGCCTGTGGGATATCAACTATACCTATACAGCGCCTCATGCTATTCCAGAGACAAATATAAGATCCTCAATATTACCCAATTACAATACACAGATTTTGAGAGGGTATGATGTGTAATCGGTCATTGCTCAATTTTTTTTTTCATACCGAAAGTTTGTTGAGGATAGATAATACATGAACTTTACTTTTTGATATATTTTTTTAAGTTTGGTCGGCCCCCAGTTTGAAATTACGAGTACGATCATGCCTATTTGCGAACTTGACCAAGAGATTTGTACCTACAGCTGACTTTTGTAGCAAATTTAAACATGATATCTTGAAAAATGCTACCTCTATCGTGTCAACAAATTTCCAATATCCCATAACTTGAGAAAGAAATATGTGATTTTTACAACCATCAAATCACCTTTTAACGGCACATTATACAGTTTAAATTAGATTTAATGTATATCAAAATCGATTGCATGGCTGACAGCATTGAAGCTCAACCTTTCACGCAAAAATGGAGGATTGGCTTTATTATCGGCTGGGCTTTATTACTCGCACTTACCTTATTCGATGATGACGTTATACAGAAATTCTACTCCTTTCCATAGCACGACTCACTTGACTTTTAATACATATTTAGATACTTTGATCTATTTCTCTAAATCTATGTCTAGTTACTATTATATAATCAACAACGTGGAATTTACACAAGATACAATCCCTCAGCAAAAAATCATAACTACATATTTGGGGTTTCCGTCGGTACATATATTCAAACATTTAAAGCAATTTGTTCACACCACTAGTGGAAAGGATAATTCGGTGACTGGAATATTAAACAAAATACATAACTACTAGAACATCAAAGAGCTTAATACTACTGTGTCATACTTTGTGATCAATCGAATGATAAAGTGTTATAATGCAGAGGAACATTGGTGCGCGTCAACGTTAATTAATGTGTTACGAAAGCTCATTGTTGAAGTCTACTTTGATTGATGGATGTGACCTGATGAAGCTTGTATCACCACAGGCCGCCATTGTTTGTAGTTGGACCTCGGGTACAGCATAAAGGTTACGACTTTGATATGTATCATCTATTTATATTATTAGTGTAGAATAGTAAAAGGTAATGATAGTTGAAAGATGTATCAATGAACAACTCTATTACTGTTGATTAATGTCTGGGTAGCAGAAAATACCTACTCCATTATAGAACATAGATAAGATAATCATAAAATAAATAATCATCTTTGCTTTAGATCTTAATTTAATTATTATATATCTTTCAAATTTGACCTACGATTTAAACTATAGTAGAAGTAAATACTGCATTCAGAAAATACACATTACACTCATGTTGTGCAAATCCGTCGTTTTGATGTAAATTTATTTATGCATCTCATAACATAAACCGGTAGCGACTTCACCTTTTTTCATGCGGTCAAAATTGACCAAGGTAGTTGCCTCTACAAGTGTAAAGTTATCTGTGGAAGGAATGCGACAGGAGCGTTCGCTGGCTTGTGGTAGCTGCGGAAAACGTCTATAATATAAAATTCATTCACCCTCACCGATAAGTCGTATACCACTTTACTTTTTTGTAGAACTGTGCATCTAGTATTTATTTATTATTCAAAAAGACATCCAACCGATATCTCTGATTATTCACAAACACAAAGTCGATCATGTATCTTCTTCAGAGGATTTTCAAACCGCTGCCTCTTGGAATATTAAATTAAGAACTATTTACTATTGGGTATCGATTTCAAAATTCACAAGTATGTAATAGTAATCTGAAATAGTAGTCAGTTCAAGCCAAGAATGTTACCCCTCTTAATCATGTTACTCAATCGTAAAAAAATCAAGCTTGAAAAATCTGCCATCTCATTTTTGACCGACGACCCAAACGGAGGAGGTATACAATTCGACTGAATGCTTTTTTATGACTGTTAACGCGTTTTAAATAGTAAACGTCCTCCCATTTTCATGATTTTTTTTTTCATCTGAAAGAAGACCATTGAGAGTTGGTGCCTTAAAAAATTGACATTCAACATCTCCTTCCCCACAAATATTTCTTTTAAAGAAAGTGGAGGGGCCAATTTTATAAAAAATCGAATTTAAAAAGGTTTTCGAGTTACAGCAGTGGTAAAGCCTGAAATATGTGTGCTTCCGCCATGTGGTG
The DNA here is from genome assembly GCA_958507055.1 of Crioceris asparagi. Lineage (NCBI taxonomy): Eukaryota > Metazoa > Arthropoda > Insecta > Coleoptera > Chrysomelidae > Crioceris > Crioceris asparagi. The sequence continues at coordinate 51,592,895 of OY293829.1, read as the reverse complement.
GAGGCAATTTTTTTTTCGAAAATGAAAATATGGGACGGCCGAATTAAATAACGTTTTCCCAGTTACAGCAGTGGTAAAGTTTGAAATATGTATCTGTATTTTCGCAATATTTCGACATCTCTGAATAAATATAAGCACCGTATTATGTTCCTTGGTGAACGTCGAACGATTTTGATGACTAATTTTACACTCAAGTGTATTTTTATATAAATTTATTTCGATCGACTCAGTAGAATGATGGCTATAATTGAATTACATCCGCTAAGTTTTACATGAAGAAGCCTTATCACTGAAATCTGTAGATCTCTCATCATTCCAGAAAAATACGTAGTAGGGTGATATATCACTAAAGAGAAATAATTGGTATAAATCTTCATTCTGAGAGAACTTGAAGTTTTCAAGAAGTTACTTTCGACTTACTGTCATTTATCATATTTCTTTTACACGGGTGCTCGACAGTTTTGATTGATGCTAACAAGTTATCTTTGTCTTCTTTCACCAATTACGTGCAGCTCTTTCAAATCTACAAAAGAAAAAAACTCTTCCTTATCGCATCAAACATCAACTGAGTAAATAAGCTGATATAGCTGTTTTTCCGTACACACAGCGAATTCGGAAAGACAAGAAATTGAATCAAAAATTAATAATCCCAAGACAAGGAGAAATTATAAGGAAGTGTATATTGAACTCGAACTCGACTTGGTATGTATTTTTTTAATATTATCAGAAGCTTGCTATTACTCTGCTAATCTGTCTATCAGCGCTTGTATCTCTTCCAGACTCTTCGTAATTATCGCGATTATGTCAACATATCTAAAGATGTATATTCATTTACGGTTAATTATAATACCTTCACTCCAATTTTCGAACTCTTCTACGAAGACCTATGCGTTCCCAGTAAAGTTGAAGAGCATGAGCATATACTCTTTTCGAACGCCAGATACCTACAGGTATTATGTAATTATAGGAATGTTTCTAAAACACATCGGTAACTTATCTGTCCATGGAAAACTTTGGTTAAGCTTCTATTACCTTACGAAATTAATTTTCTTCATAGAAATATAATCGCTTCTACTGATATTCTTCAGTATGCAAGGAGGGAGATTAGTGTCTATTCCGACGATTACGGGGTTATTGTAAAGATTACGAGAAAATGTTTATAACTAACCCTATCTTATTTTAAACATTCTACAATATAAATATAAAAAATATTTTCACTTATACCGGGTGTTTCTAAATAGTTGGAACTGTAGTCAACTTTGTTTTTTCTTATGGAATGTGTATAATTTTAGTTTATTTTTCCGATCAAAATGGAAAAATAATGTCACTTCATTGATATGACTTTATGTTTATAGCTAATATTTTATGAGATACTAATTATTTTCTGAACATTTTGACAGATAAATAGCATAATTTGAACATTCATATTTCTGAGACTAATTAAGATTAAAAGTTGAAATTTTTAGGGAGACTACTCACTATCGAGTAATGTTATTTATATGTCCCTGATATTATACCGGGTGTGCTCAAAACATATTTGTATAAACTGTATAAAGTTTTGATAGAATCAGCTATAACTCATTTTTTAGGACGGTATATTTTTAACACTGCCGATGGAAAGATCGGATTATTTTACATGGGAATAACTGATCATTTAACTAGGCCTCATAAAGATTTTCCAGAAATATTTACGATTTTGTAATTATTTAATAGAATTTCATAAATTAATCAGATAGGCCTTGGATTCATGATTTATCATTTAATAAATCAAACGACTGGACTCAAGCAATGGTAGATTAATTAAATAAAAACAGAAACTAATTGCATATATTTAACTATCTTAAGTTAGCCTTATAAATGTTCAAAGTGGTTGCCATTTACATTTATAAATAATTTGACACGTCTACTAAACGATGATTTCGTATTTTGCAGCATCTCAGGTTGTGTAATTGACCTGAATACATTGGTAATACGAATTTTCATATTGTCTCGGTCAGTGGGGGGCTGCTGGTATACAAGATCTTTAACATAGCCCCACAAGAACTAGAAGGAAATGGAACTGGTCCTCTTAAACCAATCCACCGTGCTCGGTAGACTCTTGTCGGTAGAACAGCGTTTTGGTTAGTCTCGCCCAAAAAATAAATGTCTTTCAATTCTTCTTGAGTAAAATTCATGTTTTAACAATTTTTTATGCTGTTGTGGTATTTGCCGATAAGAAATGTAAATAAATTATTACAAAATCGTAAATATTTCTGGAAAATTATTATGAGGCCTAATGTAGAGTTATCCGATCTTTCCGTCGGCAGTGTCAAAATTATACTGTAATAGTAATATTGGAACAAAATAGTTATAGCTGATTTTATCAAAACTTTATAAAAATATGTTTTGAGCACACTCGGTATAATATCAAGGACATATAAATTAACCGTAACATATTACTCGATAGTGTTTAAATTATGCTATTAATCCGTCAAAATATTCCGAAAATAATTAATATCTCATAAAATATTAGCTGTGAAAATAAAGTCATATTAATAAACTGACATTATTTTTCCATTTTGATCTAAAAAATAAACTAAAATTATATCCATAAGAAAAAACAAGGTTGTCTACTGTTCCAAGTATTTAGAAACACTCGGTGTAATTGAAAATATTTTTATATTGTAGAATGTTTAAAATAAGATAGGGTTAGCTATAAACATTTTCTCCTAATCTTTACAATAAACCCGTAATCGTTCAAATACGCACTAATCTGCCACCTTGTATATAAGTTAAAGTGATCAATTAACATGGTTCTAAAGATAGAGAAAAAACTTTCGTTCAATTTCCGCAGCACATAAAAAAATAGGAAGTGGGTGGTGATGGAAAATGTAAAAATATACCTACTAACTAGATCCATTATTTGTATCCGACTGACGTTGTATTGAAAACTTTGTCATTATTTGCATCAAAACAACAATTTATCGATTGAATTTTGGTGTGTGACGAGGTGAAATGGTCGACATTCAAATATTCATCATAATCATGCACTTCCTCAACTAATTACTTTAACATTTATAGTTTCATTCACAGTCTCTGTGATCCTCGGGGACGATCAAAACATTGATCATATATAAAGTTGAGTGAACCGAGGTAAAATAATAAATCTCTGTTAATTTTAAACCTGACCTGCTAAACGGGTAAATTATTTCAAATGGCAGCATTCAATATTCTGCTATTGCTGTATTCATAAAGTTAAATTAAAAATCGTATATTTTGAGGATAAAGAAAACCAAAAGCATTAAAAATAATTAAATATTTTTAACTAGCAGACGACTGCAAATCGTCTTTCTGAGAGCTTTAGTCTGTTTGTTTGTACGGGCTAATCTCCAAAACGGCTGAACAGATTTTAACGACAGTTCATTAACATGTGAAAGGCACTTCCGAGAACAATATAGGCTTCTTTTTTATCTGATGTAGATATGTTTCGCCAACCAGATCGTCAGTTGTGACCTGCTGACAAATTTCTAAGCAAAGCACATGTCGGCTTATAAAACTCCATTGTTGACATGTGGAGCTAGAAAGTATTCGACGAGGTCAGTATGCTTCTTAGTTCTTAGTAATTTACAAGGAAAATCAAAAGCCTGTTGTAGTGACTAAGAATGGACAAAAATAGTTATATCCCAGTTATTCAAATCAACCGTATCAAAGTCAATATCGTTTTAATCAGAAAAAAATAATCTACAGCCGCATAATATGATTTGCATAAAAAATATAAGTTTTTGTGTTTCTCTGTATGTATATATGACAAGCAATTTGGTCCAGCCTGTACGTACAGGGTGGAAAATTTCGATGGTTTTATTGGGTAACTATGTCATAACTTGAAAATTAAGAAGCAAACTTAAAATCCAGCTTAGCCACTGGATTTTACTCTAAAGTGTCTGAAGAATGTCAAAATAAATTTTCGATAACTTTACAAATGAATAAGATATAGGCATGCAACAAGTACGCACACGATTGAGTTTTAGGTTACAACTCGAAAACAACAGACTATAGCTAATTTTTGTTTCCACCATTCCGTTTCCGTTTGTCTCAAAAAATGAAATCGAGACCGCTGCATTGATTTTTTTCTATTTCTAATAATTACCAAATTACCCTATAAAAGCATCGAAATTTGACCACCCTGTACAGATGTATACCTACCTATATAGTTTAAATCGGTAATAATATTGAATAATAAAGTAAGACCAGCAATATACTTTCGACTTTCGATGCCCACACCATGGTTTTCCTAGGAAACCTTCACTTTAATAATTTAGATGGAGACAATCAATCAACCATTAGAAAAAATACGGCATGTACAGGTATACGGCATTTCTACTCGTAAGGTTCCGTGCTACGGTAGCATTGCGGAAAGTTAAGATCATAAATTATATTGAAATTATAGTTTTAATTTACTATAAGCGGTTAACCTATGAATTCCCGGGTTCCGCCATATCGAGAAGGCTAATGCCCGATTCCACCATTTTTAGGGTTTACTTAAGGCTAGGTAGAGAATAACTTTAGGTTAAGGGTCGATTTCGCCCTATATTTAGGGGTCCGATTTTTTCAAGTTTGTGTATTTCTCTGTAATCTCTGTGTTGTATTTATGTATTTATCACAGATAAGATAATTTTGATTTTTGTACTCGTGCCACAAAAACCCGTACCGTTTTTTCTATTAAAATGGAAATGTTTAACGATGACTTTTAAATACAACAACGGAATTACATAGAAATATGAGAAGTTAACTAGTCTCGGGAGTTTTTTTCTTCTATTTTTGTGGTTGTTTGTTTATGGAAATATATGACGATTATTATAAGATAATTTGTTTCAAAATGGTTTTCCTAGGCGAATCTATAACAGAAATAATCATTTTGACGATATGGATAATCTAAATTTTTCCGACGCTTCAGATTGACAAAACCAACAGTTTTCAATATTTTGGAGCATACAGAAGTGCGGCTGGAATATCCAGATGACAGGTAGACCTGTAACAGTTTTGCTTTTCTTTATCACTAATGTTGATCATAATATGTGAGGTATTTTGTATGACTTGATTCTATACTTTTAGGAACAATGCTGTATCATCACCTGTTAATCAAATATTAATATGTTTACGGTGTTTTACCACGGTTGGGTATTTGAGTTTGTGTGCAGGTTTCATGGCTATTTCTTTGAGTAGTGCTTCAGGCACTGTGAAGAAAGTGTCCGAAACAATAGCTGGTCAACAACTCATCATGTCGGATAAGCAGGATAAGGTCCAGGCGCTCCACCTGTTTTATATAATTCTTTTTTTATTTCAGCAGTCTTCTTAATCAAATCTTCGCTCATTTTTTCAGAGAATTTTTTGAGTGATTCCATTGGCCTGAAATGTGAATTTGGTGAGGCACTATTAAATTCTTGACAAACTTTTCCCGTGTTCCTTTTTCTCTTTTTCTGACACGCCCTCGGTTCTTTTATTCTCAATTATGTTTTTATACTTTTCAATTATGTTAAGCAAGTACTCCTTTTCATTGTTTTGTATAGTTTTGTTCTTTCTTTTTGGATACATTTGTATCTTGACAAGAATTTTCTTGTTGCTGCATTAATATATTATTTTTGTACTTAATTGCCATGCAACAGAACACAAATAAACAATAAATTTACTGTAACATCAGTTCCTTATTTATTATTTACTTTTTCAAAAAGTAGCAGGTTAGAGAAAACGACATAACAAAACAGAAAAATACTTATAATACGCAGCCGCGGACCCTTAAAATAAAGTCACTAAACTTCTGCGGTGTTGTTGGTTCTTTTCACCACTTAATTGTGACTGGTGGAACGCATTACACAACTTAAGAGGGTTCCTGAATTAAGGAAGCCCTACCTATTCTGTTCCTATAGAAAAGTTGGTGGAAACGGGCATTAGCGTTCTAATAATATAATATAGGACATAGATGCGTTGTCTTTGCTGAACGCATCGAATATTTATATAAGAAGTCAACTGTATGAAATATGATATTTAACTTGTGCTGTCAGCTGCCATCCATTGAGAGCTCGGTCTCATAGAAATAAAACTAATTATTTCGGTTTTGAACATGATTAATGAAGATTTAGGTAATTTAGATAACTTTAATTTGTAAATATTATATGTGTAGGTTTTCTTCTGAGACAGTGACCACAGTTTTAATAACATAATATATTAAAAAAGCTCGTAAGTCCATAGAGTCGTATACAATAGTTCTGAGGAGGATGATAAATCAGACTGGTATTATATTATAAGCCAGTTGAGAAATATTGATATATATTGAATATCTATAAGAAATTTAAATCAAAATCAATCTGAAAAGATTATAATGAACTTTGATATGACATGTTTCTACATCAACTTGCTTTCTCAATTCGTAGAATTAACAGTAGTTAATTAAATATCAATAATACATGAGTAACTATCCAGGAAGCGAAATACATCTACATCACTGAGAAACTATGGACTTCTGAGGCTTAATTTTGGGCCGTGTACTGTACAATGACTGCACCCGTTGGGAATTTCAGCGAATTTAAACGGATTGTTTCGATGTTCCAGAGCGATATGTCATAATAAATTCGGTTGTTGTTGTAATTAGTACCATGGGAACCTATATAACTATCACTTTACTGAGTTGTATCTAAATTGAAGTCGGCAGTTTGGTTATATTCACCACCTCTTGGCGTGGCAAATTTGGCAGGCAGACAAACAAAGTATTGAATAATTAGCCGCAAATTAACCGTGAAAGAAAAAAATTAACCGCAAGCATAGAAACCCGAAAACTGGTTTCCATGCTAGCTTCAAGTGAAGTTGGCATGCAAATACCGTGAAATCGGTTAGGATCGTTCCAGCCAATACCACCATGGCTCATAATTTGCCACTAATTAACCGCTGACGATACAGCCACATACTTAAGGCCAATGAATTTTTTTTTCAAAACATCACATGTTTTTCATACGTACTATAAAACGAACGTTCTAAAATCTAACGGGATCGTTTTTGCTACCTGTAAATGGGACGAAATGTTACTCCAACTATCGCACTAATTAACCGTGAACCGGATTTTACATGCCAACTTCACTTGAAGCCATTTGAACCAATTTTCGGGTTTCTATGCTTGCGGTTAATTTTTTTCTTTCACGGTTAATTTGCGGCTAATTATTCAATACTTTGTTTGTTTGCCTGCCAAATTTGCCATGCCAACTTCAAAGAGGTATATTCACCAGTTAGCCAGTGTTTATACTGAAGCTCTATAAAAGCGAGTCATTGGAAGAGATGGGATGAAGATAATTTGTAAAACTTGAAATCAATAACAGGTTTTCTATGGGCTCTAATAGTAAAACCAAAAGCGAAATCAGAAATACTGAAAATTATTTTCGATATTACGATAAATGAGATTGCAGCAATCGCATCGATCGATTTTGGATGGGCAAATACAATTTTGTTGTCGCAATATGAGCATAACAAATACACATAACAATTTTCGACAGAAGTACCAAACATCAATTTCGCATCCTGTCGGCATATTTCCAGGCATCATAAAAACAGATGACTAAATTATCTCATTTTACGTAACTCATACTCTAGTTCGATTCGATGCGCTCGATTCGTGAGCGACATTTATAGGCATTTCGATATTGATATTCCAATGAGAAACTCCAACAGAAGTCCACCATTATGCTTTCTATTGTTCAAAATTCATAGAAACTAATCTTGTAGAACAAAAATGTGATGTAATATATTTTTCTCTGTTGGTGGTTTAAAGATAAAATCAAAATTAAAACTTAATTAAAACATTTTCCAAAGGCGTACAAATAAGAAAGAAGCGTTCATTAGGCAGGTAACTAACTTGAACAAATGTATGCACACGTACAATTTGCGCGTAAAAAAGATCAGATAAATAAGGTACCTACGAACTGCCACCTACCACGCATGTCGTTGTCAGTCCTATTTTGTCCACTACTGACTGCTGAACAGGCAGATAAGTCATGTTTCGAAAAGAAATATATGGATTAGTTGGCTAACTTCATAAAAGTAGGAGATATATAATTCGCTTGTATAGTTTGAATACCCATCGAATGGGGTTTCGTCCTTGTCTATCTCTTTTTTTTTGTTTGTAAATTAGGTGAAATAAAATTTTTGCGTCATAAACATATGTATTCGATCAGATCGGCTGACGTTTGTTATTGTTCTCTTTGAGGTTTAATGTCAAACATTTCTTTTCGAAAGTGATTTAGCCCCTTAACAAATATGTCAGAATTGTCAGTGTTTTGGGGTTAAGTATTTAAATTTAATTCAAACTATTTACGACGTGCGTAAAATGGCAGATGACGTCAGGGATTGTGACGAAACCCCATTCGATGGTTATCCAAACTGTAGCTATTTTTTGCGTATTTTGTACAGTAAACGTTATCCCATTTTGATGATTCTTCTTTTATTTGAAGAACTTTAAGATAAATAGTGTCACAGAAAAAGTCAGACTTTTTTAAAGAATTGTCCAAATGGGGTAATCAGGTTTTTTCTCTTGAAAAGCGAAAATATAACACATTTCCAAAAATCTCTGAACTTCAAAAACAATTATTTCTGAGTTATATTTTCTTTTTAATAATGATACATTTTGTTTTATTTGTATTTTATCTGATGAAAACAAACGTATTCATGAAAATGAATGAGTGTTATCGAATGCACGATAGAAGTGAAAGTTCTTAAACAAATTCGCTCTGAAATTAAAAAAAGGAGCAAATAAGAAATATTATTATTACTTTAGTGATAAAAATAATAACTAATCACATGTACCGGGTGGCCAAAATAAGTGTGCAAGGTACTATATCTTGGAAAATACTTATCGTTGAGACTTGCGGTAAAAAAATTGAAGACTAGCCAAGAGAAAATGCTGGAAATTATTTGCAAGTTTCTAGAACGGCCGCCAGTGGAAGGTACAGCTTTCTTGAATTAGAATTTTTTTCTCGCAATTTAACTATATTAAGATAAAAAAACAAATTATGCTTTTTAAAGGAGAGACAAACTGGAGTCTGTTTTGTTCAACACTTTTCCCCTATCTATAAAAATAAAGTGGTGGGGAGTGTTCAAATGTTTTTCTAAATAAAAAATCTGTAACTTAAAACGGCTAGACGGATTTTAACAAACTTGATGAATTTAGAAAGAGCTACTCTTAGATAAACCATTATTCGACATTATCACAGAAACTAGGAAATTTCTTAAAAAAATTAATACATTGTATATGTTGTTGCTGAAAAATAGCTAAATGATACCCAAATAAGCTAGTGAAAACCGCATCTCGATATCTTCTTCCCAACATGATGGAAAGGAATTTGAGCACTTACGAATGCATTAAACGCAGTCATTTTCCAAATCAGTACTTTTTAGTACCTCAATTCACATAAGAAAAGAGAATTCGTAAAGATATAGGCAAGGATTTTTTTTAAACTTGTTGTTCACCTATATTTTAGGTTGGAAAGAAGATATCGAGATGCGGTTTTCACTAGCATACTTGGGTATCATTTAGCTATTCTTTGATGAAAAAAAGCAGATACAATGTGTTGAATTTTTTAGAGAAATTTCTGTGATAAGGTCGAATAATGCCTCTGGTGGAGACATACTACATTAAAATCACAATACGTTAGAAGAAATTGTTTGTCTAGCTCTTTCTAAATTCACCAAGTTTGTTAAAATCCGTGTAGCCGTATTGAAGTTACAGATTTTTATTTAGAAAAACATTTGAACACTCTCAACCACTTTATTTTTATTGATAGGGTAAAAAGTGTTAAAAATACTCCAATTTGTCTCTTCTTTAAAAAGCATAAATTTGTTTTGAAATTTCGAGAAAAATCGCTTTTTCTAAAAAAAAAAGTGAAAATAAATTTGAATATTTCCTCTTGGCTGCTTTTGACATCAATTTTTTTACCAAAAGTGTCTAGGATGAGTAGTTTTTGAGATACAGTACCTTGCACGCTTAATTGGCCACCCGGTACATATAATTAATTATTCAGAATCTTTAGGTTTGTGGTAACTAAACAAATATTTTTCTATAAAAAATTGGATCAATGTTATTAGTTTGTGCAGTGAAAACAAGTTTTGTAATTTCAGTTAGATTGAAAACTTTCGGCACTAACATCACAAGCACCAATAAAATTAATATTATTTTGTATTTTTCAGTGCACCAACTAATAACATCGATCCATTTTTTTGAATATTTATTTCACACTTTTGAGTGTAAGATTAGTCACAAAAATCGCTAAACGTTCACTTATACCATTACCGATGTATATAATCTTTGCTTGTACTTGTTCTTTTATTCAGGAATCTAAAAACATCTTCGCGGAAACACGCAAATTTTAGACTTTACCACCGCTGTCACTCGAAAACTGTAATTGTATGGAAAAAATGTTTAATATAAATGATGCTACAAATAATCTGGTCTTTAGTTTGGTTGCCTCAGATTTTCAATTTTCGAAAGAAATTTCCCCCTCCACATAGCAAGTATACACATATTTGAGATTTTAAGAACGCTGTAACTCGAAAACTGTAACTCTTTTGAAAAGCTGTTCAGTTTAAATGTCTCCGGATATTGTCCTATCTTTAATTCTGCCGTCACAGATTTTCACCCCTCTTCAGGGGTGTTTTTTGGAGGGAATGCGATTCCGAATTCGAGTTTTTAGGAAAATGGGACCATTTCTCAAGTATCCGCATTCAAATGAGTCAAAATTCATCAAAATCGGAGTACGTTTACTTCTAGACTTCATTTTATCGGTAAATCTTGAGAATACTGTATTTTGAATTACAAATACTTCTTGGTCGATTCTTTAGGATGGCTATTTATCTATTATCGAAATTTATCCATAGGTATCTGTGAATAAATTCTTAAATATCCCCCATATTTCGTTTTCGCGAGATATACACCACTACCTAAATTAAAATTTGGTCAACTTCCACTGGGCATGAAGTTCACCAACACTCGATGCATCAAAATCTAATCCAAGTAATCATCGAATTTGCAGTCAGGTGTGGCGTGATGACATTGGTGATATCGTTATGACATGGACATTATGATAGATAGCCACATCACCTGCTCGTGTATGGGTGCGTTTAAAGTGCGTTACATAACTGAAAAATCGAGCTTCAGAGAAGTTCTAACGCGCGAGTGCAGTTTTAATCATAGTATCTACTGGAGACTATACCTATATAATCCCAAAAACTTTTTATGTCTACCTGGCAATATTTTGGAATATTTTTCATATGTCTTTACAGTTAACTGTATCAATACCCTTAATATAATAGATTATGGTATTAAAAAAAATAAATTAAAAAAACTTATTTTCACATGATAAGTTTGTATGAAAAAGTCAAATATACATAAAAAAATTAATAAAGTTAAGCAGATAATAAATAACTTTAATAGAATGTCATCACGACATTGACTGCGATCGTACATGATCGGGAAGGGAATTCAAGTGCTAGTGCCCACTTGAATTCCCTGTAAAGGTGTCTTGACATCACAGAAATATAAGTCTTTATTATATTTCTATGCTCGACATCCAAATATGTCGTTTACATCAATTCACCCGCCAGAAAGATTTGCATGAAGTTCACTTCAAAAATATTTTCTGGAAACTCGTCTAATTCTTTGAACTGAGGCAAAAAAACTTTCGGACTCTTTTTCACTACAAAGAATTGTTCAAATTGGCGAAAAAATCCAATCCAATCTCTCACCACATAATTGTCACATACATGGCTAAAAACGAGGATTCATCATAGTCTTCACGTTTGACTTGTTACAATTCTATTGTCCATTGCTCTCGTTCAATTAGTGTCATTAAACAGTGAATATCAATCTGTTGTGCATTTTCATTATTAATATGCTTACTGCTTCTGGTGATGACATAACAAGCGATGTTAAGTTTGTAGAGCCAAAACAATAGGCTGTGACACCAAACACAATGCTAAGTCATTGTTGTTCCTGATTAATGTTCGATATAAAAAGATATGTTGGTAAAAATTGAAGTGCCTAAGACTTTTGCATAGGTATGTCTATCTTATGAAATTTTTCTAGTCTCCACTAATGCACATAAAAAAGATATTGGAAATAAAATACATGCTTCTATGAAAAAGTAAAGTAAAAATAATAATTATTGGACAAATCAAAATGAAATATATTTCTTTAATGAAATTTCCTTTGAATTAAAATATGAATCTTAAAGTTTCTATTTTTTTATAACAATGAACTATCCACAGAATTAGGTGAAAACGTTATTATATAATTATTTATCAAGTTAGACCATAGATTGGTTACTAACACCCGTAAATAGGATACTTAAGACACAAACATCTAACTAAAGAAGTTTGAACGTAACGTATCTCTAAGGATCTAAGTAATATCAAAATACTACGAATTGCCTTTTATTGATTCAGACCCATTACAATCACAAAGACTTCCAACTGGGAAGCCAATAATTGGGAATCGATATAGACAAATAAAAAAATCCCATTTCCTGAAAAGGTGGCATTATGAGTTGAATTTGTTTAGATAATGTAATCGTTAGACATACAAACGAACATAATAATTATATACTTTTGATGTCATAATTTAATTTATAGAGTCATGATAAAGGTTAGAGATAACATCTAGTCTAAATTTAGGGAAATATAGATTTTTATCTCGAAATACTAAGAAAGTGCGGATTTTATCGAATGTTTGCAGTTTTGTCGTTCCAAGGATTAGCCAAGACAAACAAAAATGAATATTTTTGAATTAAAATTCCGAAAATGAGTATGAATTTAAACTTTAACCATAGATCTTACATATTCTAACTCCATCACTACATCTACCTACACAGCTAAGAATACTTCTATCAAATTTGCCGCTTCGTTCTCTTGAAGCAATTTAAACTTTCTGTTTATTTATGTATTTTCGCATTGCAATTTTAGCCTGAAAATCTAATAGAAATTGTTTGTTGATTCCACCATTTCGACGCTCCGTTTGCGATGCTTTTTTTCTTCTTTTGTTTCATATACGTGTAGTGTGAAGATAATTCAAAAATTTACCATGCGATGGCTCATGTAGTTTAAGGCTTCCTCGATATAAGATGATAGATATGTACAATAAAATTATGATTATAAAATATCACGTTTAGTGTGAACGGTAGTTTCCGTTTATGTAGTCATTTTAATCTTAGAGATTCATTGATTTTACTCTCTATAAATTATGGGTCCGTCAAGCCACACCCCCGAAAGACCGAATATAAAAAATTGTTATTGCAAAATTATGTGCAAATTTCGACCACAAAAAATATTTTCTGCAAAATTCCTTATCCATTTTTTTGTTATTTGAAAAAAGGGGGTTTTGCTTGACGTCAACAATCACCCTAAATATTTGTTTAAAAATTTCATCAAATTACCCAATACAATGGAAATATCTCGTTAATTTTTTTTCTATTTCGCAAATCAAAAAGTATCATTTTTCACATTACTGCTATCGCTTTCAAAATTATATAAAATTAAAAAATCTTGTGACTTACATGAGCTATAATATAAGTAAGAATAAATCAGTACAAACTATACTTCAAGAATGTAAGTAAATATCAAAAAAGTTTCTTTCAAATATTGCAGAAATAAGTAGAAAAAAAATTTCAATACCGTCCATAAAACGTTATTTGCAAATCATAAAGTAATCGATTTTCTAGTGCTGCAAATAGGAATCGAGTTCGGTTCTGGTTATTAACGGAGTGATACTTTATCTTATCAGTGCATCGAATATTTATAAATGGTAGTGGAAATATCTTTCCAGAAATTGTGAGATTTTACATACCTTTCCTGCATCTAACAGTTAACTTGTATGGTTAACATCATTTGAATAATCAAGATCTGAAGACAATCAAGGTAAATGTAAATATAAACAATAACATCGAACGTGAATTCGCGCGAAACACCGTGTCCGCTTGATAAAATGGACAGGATCGAAGCGAGAGATTTTAATACTGCTACACAAATAAACTCAACCACTCTCGAGACTGCTGACTACAGCAGTTCTCAAAATAACAATTTACTTGAGAAACCAATGTTACCCAAGAGCTAATCCTCAGTTGCCGCTAAGCAAAATACCCGTCTCCAAAATTATCTCATACCACTAGGAACTATTATACTACCCAAAAATATAATATTCACTTCAAGACTATCCAACAAAAGAATTTGTATGTACTTGGCAAGCAAAGAAATTGTTGATGAATTCATTAAGAAAAATGGAACTATTGAAGTCAACGGACAACTACTCAAACTAGGCGTCTTATCGCACCAACCGAACGAGTTGTTCTGTCAAATGTATGTCCAACAATTCCACATGATATCTTGATAACAGAGCTTGAAAAACTCGGTCTTAAGCTTGTATCTCCAATAACTTTCCTGAAGATAAATGCTACATCTCCGGAATATAGCCATATTCTCAGTTTCAGGAGACAGGTATACATCAGTTCACTAAACAGCATTACTCTTCCTGAATCTATCGTGCTTGAATTCGAGGATACGTCCTACAGAATCTTTATTTCACAAGATAATCTATCATGTTATAAATGTAAAAAACGTGGTCATAAAGCAGCGCAATATTCTGAGTACAATTCAAATATCGATGATTCCATGGAAGTTACGAGGCCTGAAACAACCGATGAGCCATTATTTCAAACACCTGAGAGGCAACATCTAATAACTCAAAGGTCTCCTACATGTTCTCAAGTCAAACGGGGTGCTAAAGAAACTTTGACGCCCGAAGAAGAAATTCCAACTGAAAATAGTACTTTCATCAAGCCGGCGACTACTGAAATAGTTAAAAAATTCAAAGCAATTGCAAAATCCAATAAAGACTTATTAGAACCGGCAAAATCTTTCATCGACAACATGACTCCTGCACCAATTTTAAACTATGATCAAATCATAAGCATTTTTGAAAATATTTAAGGTTCTTCTGATCCCATTAGTGTGGTAAAGGATTATACAACTGACTTCTCTTCACTTAAAGATCTATTAACTATCATCTACCCTAAACTTCCTGATCGTGCAATAAAGACAAGACTGACAAAACTTAAATGAAAACTTCTTAATGAAATGGGCTGTGAAAGCACGGGAGGAGAGAGTGATTCGTCGACCGATCAACATTTAAAAAAAAAAATAATAATTAACATTCAACTTCAAATCTATAATTCAATGGAATATCAACGGATATTTCCGCCATCTACCTATGCTTCAAATTCTCAACTCGGAGCTAAGCCCATATATTCTTTGCTTACAAGAAACACACTTCAATGTAAATAGCATTTGTTCATTAAACAGCTTCAACTACTTTCGAAAGGATCGTCTGAATATAACCAAATCATCTGGAGGTGTTGCAATACTCGTCAAAAAACACATTGAAGCAGAAGAGATACCTATTACCACACATCTGGAGGCTATTGCTATAAAAATCATTCATAATAAAGCTTTTAATATTTGTAATATTTACCTACTACCCGATAAACAAATAGATGGAAACCAACTAAAAAGCCTAATAGATCAAATACCAACACCACGACTTATCTTAGGAGATTTCAACGGCCACAACGCAATCTGGGAATCGAATCACACTAACGTTAGAGGAAAAATCATCGCTAATTTCATTCAAGACTATCAGCTATGTGTTATGAATGATGGAAATAACACCAGATTTAATTCAGCTACAGGTGACTCATCGGCCATTGACCTAACACTATGTGATCCCTCTATGACTACTTCCCTTTCATGGCAGGTACTCCCTTATTTATATGGTAGTGATCATCACCCCATCGAGATCACAAACATAAATCTCCAAGGACCTTTGTATCCTATTCCTTCGAAATGGAAAGTGAAATCTGCCAATTGGGAGCGATACATGAAAGAAGTAGATAATAGAATAGAAATTGCTGTTCGTGATGGAACAGAAATCATATTTAAAGATCTCTCAAACATAATCACAGAAAGTGCACAAATATCGATCGGAAAGACTAAGCTGATAAAGAACCACAAACCTGTACCGTGGTGGAATGACGCATGTAATGAGGCTATCCATGCTAGCAAATCAGCACTTGTAAAATACAAAAGGCAAAAAACAACAGAAAATCTCATTGAATTCAAAAGGCTGAAAGCTAAAGCAAGTGTTATAATACATGAAGCCAAGAAAAACTCATGGAAACATTACATTGCTAGCATTAACTCCTCCACTCCCATGACGGAAGTTTGGAACAGAGTCAAAAAATATCAGGCACCCAGACATCCTCTCATATTTCAACTCTTAGAGACGGAAATCAATTGATTTCCTCAAGCTATGATATAGCTCAATTGATGGCCCAAACCTATAAAAAACATTCAGACGATTCAAGTCTTGATACAAAATTTCTGGAACATAATACAACATCCGAATTTAACATGATCGACACGGCTACCCAATTAACCTCCCAATAACGATAGACGAACTTGATGAGGGCCTCCTCGATCTGAGAAACACAACATCAGGTCCCGATGACATTCCAGTTGATTTTATTAAGAACCTACCTGAAACAGCAAGAATCCATCTCCTGAAAATATTCAATAGTTTATGGTCGACTCCAACATTCCCGGAAGAATAGAACGAATCAATAATTATTCCTGTCCTCAAACCTAATAAGTCGCGTCTAGATCCTGAATCCTACAGACCGATATCACTGACATGCGCGTTCAGCAAATTGTTCGAAAAAATTGTCAACAAACGATTACAATGGACATTAGATAGCAGAAACTTGATAATTCCAGAACAAAATGGATTTAGACCTCACAGATCAGTTTTGGACAACTTAGTAGATCATGTTCATGAGGCGTTATCTACAAAGCAGAAATGCTATGCCATATTCTTTGACCTTAAAAGAGCCTTCGATTCAACCAGTAGAAACCATATACTAGGACAATTGGAAAAAATTAATATAAGAGGCAACTGTTTATCATTTATACGGAATTTTCTGAACAATAGAACATTCCAGGTCAGAGTCAATGGTATCTTATCAAGCAAACACCCTCAAAAAAACGGTACACCACAAGGATCTGTGCTTAGTCCAACCTTATTTCTAATTGCCATCAATTCTATCCTAAAAGGCTTGAAGAAACCACTGAAAGCAAGATTGTATGCTGACGACCTCGTAGTTTTCGTAAAAGGAAAAAATCTAGACACTATGGAAGTAATGCTTCAAAAGTTTCTCGACACTCTGGAACATTGGTCACACGAAACAGGTTTCATTTTTTCTGTGACAAAAACTCACAGTATTATATTTAGTTCAAATGACATGAATACTCAAATGAAGTTGCAGTTATACTAACAAGACATTGAACTTAGATTTTCTATTAGATTTCTGGGAATGACTCTCGATAGAAGAAGGAACACATTTCCGGTCTGCTGCTGGCATGTAATAAGAGATTGAATCTGCTTAAAACTCTTGTGGTCAAAAAATGGGGAGCTGATCAGCGGACGCTTCTTCTTCTCTATAGGACATTAATCCGATCGAAAATAGATTTTGGATGTACTATTTACGCTTCGGTTAGTAAATCGACGCTAAGACCTATCAATACAGTTCAAAACAATGCTCTCAGAATAATATTAGGAGCCTATAGAACAACCCCAATTCAGCGTTTACATAGCGAAGCTGGCGAACCACCTCTTAACCTAAGAAGACAATTTCTTAGTCTTTCTAACGCTGCTTCAACCGCTGCAAATAGGATGAAATCATCATTCGATTCTACATTCACCTCTAGATATACTAGCCACTTCAATAATAAACCGCTATCCAAGGTACCATTTTATGCACAGATTCGAAAGTTCACAACAGATTTGAATATTACATTCCCAAACGTCCTTTCCGATGACATCAAGCACCCACCACCATGGACTATTAGCATTCTAAAATGCAATGACACCCTCACTCAGTATAACAAATCCAACACCAATATAGAAATCATCAAAAACTCACTACTGGAAATTCTTTCCAACGATTATTCAGACTTTCAAACAATTTTCACTGATGCCTCCAAATCCTCAGAAGGAACGGGATATGCAGTAGTTATAGGTCACCCCTCAGTAGCATACACACAGCTGAACTATATGCAATATACCGAGCATTAGTAAACTTGAACAACTACAACTATGAGAAATCAGTCATTCTAACGGATTCATTAAGTTCTATTTTATAACTGCAGAGCCTATATCCAAAACATCCTATTGAAAAATTAATTAAAGCCGAACTCATCCGCCTCGAAAATTTTTCTAAGATTGTCCACTTCATCTGGATACCATCACACATTGGAATACATGGTAATGAAGAAGCTGATCGAAATGCGAGAAATGCCGTGACTTGTGGTAGAATTAGTGAATTTTCGGAGTGCGTAGCCTCGGATTTGAAAGCCTGGTTTAAGAACAAATTATCGACAAAATGGCATACTGAATGGTGCAACTCAAGATCCAAACTGCGTGAAGTGAAAGTTGACATCCATCATTGGAGATCATTAACAAGACCGCCATTCTCAAGTAATTCTGACAAGACTTCGACTTGGCCACACCAGAATAACCCATGAATATCTGCTGAAACGAACCGAAGCTCCCAGATGTGATGTCTGTGATGTGACTCTAACAGTGAAACATTGTAAAAAATATACATTATCTAGAAATAAGTATAACTTGCCACAAGACCTTAAGACATTATTAGGAGAAACATGTAATCTACTTAATCTTAAAAATTACTTGAAGGATATAGTCTTATATCATGAGATATAAAATTGTTAAATTTTGTTGTACTTTGTATTTTTTTTGTGAATCTAAGTTAAATATTGTAATGTCGCTATTAACCGGAAGGTGGATGCGACTTTTTTCTTAAATAAAAAAAAATAGGAATCGATGCAAATGTTTCAGCTTGACTTCGAACTAGACTCTATTTATATTTCTATTTACGAAAAAATGGTGAAGGAATTGTGCACATTTCTTTTGTAGCCGTAATTTGCACATAATTTTTTTTAATTCGTTTTACACACCACTTCATAATTCGAAAAAAAGTTAAGGGGTGGCGTACAAAATTTCCTTTTTGTGGCCGTAATTTGCACATAAATTACACATAATTATACTGTGATCGATTTTTAAATTTTGGCAACAGGAATGGGTGCGGGGGTGTAGCTTGACGTCAAGCCACACCCCCTTTAATAAATAAAAAAAGAAGGTGTATGTTCTGTAGGTCATTGGAGAACACTAAGTAATTTGCACATAATTATAGTGTGATCGATTTTTAAATTTTGGCACATAATTTTGAATTAAAAAAAATATTCCTTTTATCGGGGGTGTAGCTTGACAGACCCAAAAATTATTTGTTTCCACATTTTCCAACCAAAAAAAATAGGTAGGTATACATATTTTTCTGAAAAAGTTTATTTGATTTCCAAACAAGCATTTTTTTCTGGTAAGTGAAGTCATTCTGATTGCTCAATACAGGTTCTTATTCAATATTTTTTATCTCTCTGCTGAATTTCGAATAATTATAAATATAAGAAAATTTGCGATTGCTGGGCATCATTATTGCATTTATATTCTTATTTTAATTTCGTAGTTTTCAAAAACTTTGAACATTAACTAATGTGGAACAATTCAGATGATTCCAAGAAAATTTTCTGTTATTTACCAAGCTCATGTATGAAACTGTTAACTGTTGTTTAGTAGTTAAGAATCTTCTGCCAGCACATGTCGATCCTTCAATCCCATTGTCAATATTGCTGAAACTAAACTTAAAGTATCTACTTTTAACAAACGAAATGCAAAACTGAGTTTGTCTATTGCTTCTTCACGCAAAACGAATCAATGAACATACGTAGGCAAATGCGAGAAAATTTTTCACATGAAGATCATCTGCTCAAGCCCTGGGATTTTTCTAGTTTAGATTTCTTCCACTACTTGCTTTGAAAAATCTCTCTTAAAACTTGATACACTTATTTGTTATCTTTAGATTTTAATTTTCATACATACTTCTTCTTGTCAAGTCCTTTTTCATCTTCTAGCTGCTTTCCGTACTAAAATATATCCTTTAAAAATATCTTTCGCATATGCTCAGTTAGAGCTGAACCACACAATACACACGATACAATTTTTGGTATGTTGTTTTGTATAAGAATTTTGTTTGAATGGTACATTTTCTCACCGCCCCCAAAATTCCTTCCATGAAATTACAACTTGACGTATTATATTCATAATTATTTTTTTTTAAATTTCACTTGTTACTATTGACCAGGGCCAAGAGAAGGAAGTTGAAAAGATTTACAATTGACGATGACGATCAAAATGCGTTAATATTGCGATTCATAAATGCAGGCTGGTAAGGAAATGGAAATGCTCGAGTCCAGATTTACTATAAATGTGGGTTATGAATATAATACGTCAAGTTGTAATTTCATGGAAACAAAACAACATAACAAAAATTGTATCGGTGTGGTTCAGCTCTAACTGAGCATGCATATGCGAAAGATTTGAGTTTTTTTTGTTGAATTTTGCTGAATATAGCTCTCACCTCCAAAAGTTTTACATTGGGAATGTTTTTTGGGGATATGGATTTATTTTGGAAATCGGTTAGCTGTCATGGACTTTAATTTTCAATGATCATGTTATTTTTAAATACATTATAGGTATACAAATATCTTAATACTAAAAAAACAAACACAACCGACTTGTATATACCTCCTCCGTCTGGCGAAATCGGTCAAAGACATCGAGAACTCTCTTGAGCAAAACAGCTGTTATCAGAATTTGAGTTTTGAGTAAGATGTGGCTTGAATAATAATACTAAGGTGATGTTATAATTATCAACAAAGAAACAAGTTTTATTTTTATATATATATAATTTAGAAATAGTTCACAATATAAATTTGAAACGCTCGTACTTCAGTATCATATTTTTTTAATATTAAGGTGATGTTATAACCACTAGTAAAGAGAAAATGGTATATTTATCAATAGTTAAAATTATAGTAGTGAAATAGAATATTAAATATGACTATAAATACCTATAGTATGAAGAAAAGATATTAATGTTAATGTTACAATATCTGGGCGACCGATACAGATAATTCAGAATTTAGAGTGAGTCTATAAGGAAATTTAATTAAAAATGCAAGTAACGCCAATCAATTTCTCGGGTCTTAGAACCCCTTTTTGTAATTTTGTATCCAAATCTGCCGAACCATTCAAGAAAAAGTTTATGAACCTCGAAGGTGACACCCTCGCGTTTTGTCAGGGAAACCACTTATTTAAATAATCTTAGAAATCAGAACCTTATCTATATACCAAATTTCATTAAAATCGTTAGAGCCATTTTCAAGATAAAATTATATATATATATATATATATATATATATATATATATATATATATATATATATATATATACATACATATAAGAATTGCTTGTATTAATAATTTCCTTCAATGTTTCTGGTATATATCGATTTTATTTTTGCTTGCTTTTGAACTGGACAATCACGGAGAATATTTTCTATTTTCAACTATTCAAAGAATTATACTTTTATTTTAGGCACCTGTTGTATAATATTAAGGTGATGTAACTACCAGCAAATAAAAAGTTGAATTTATTTATATACATATTAATATTTTAATATCTAATGTTTCGTTCTCATAATATGTATATTGTATTGAAATACTCGTAGTTTATTATGATAATTTTTCTATTATGAACGGTATTTTAAACGCTTCAAGAAATTAATGAATGATTTCAGTATGATAGGTCTTCAAGATTCAAAATTAGTTTTTTCATTTATTCAATATGCGCAAGCTCTTATCTATAATATAATATTAACTCAAATAAATGGTCTCCATCCTGATCTTTCTGTGGTAAACTTATATTGATGTCAACCCAACCTGGCGGTACATCCAACCATAACTGCATAGGGCAATTCACCGATTCCTATTATTTTTCTCATAAATATTTCTAAGACCCACTTAGTTGTACTCACCACTACATATAAATCACAATCTAAAGTCTTGTTTTTCAGCCAGCTAAGCGGTAAGAATTATGTAGTTTGGCTAATAATGAAC
This sequence comes from Crioceris asparagi, assembly GCA_958507055.1. NCBI lineage: Eukaryota > Metazoa > Arthropoda > Insecta > Coleoptera > Chrysomelidae > Crioceris > Crioceris asparagi. The sequence continues at coordinate 51,570,745 of OY293829.1, read as the reverse complement.
TCCCTCTCTTGTCCAGATGAAGTTTTACCTACTTGATGTTATACAAATCTGCAGGTGCCTTAACTTCAAAACATCCCGACACGAAAGCTTGTATACGATCCTTTGGCTAACTTCAGTCAATGGCGATCTTGCAATTTAGTCCACCTAAATATTATCCATGCTATAAATTGACACACACACACAAATAAAAGTTGATTTACCTATCTGAGGGTAAGGGAAAGTTAATGGTTCTTGCTATATTTTGGTCCATTTGGACCAATTCTCTTAATCGAATTATTAAAATCACTGAATTAGAATGAATATTGATTAAATAATATAATTATCGATTGGTATCAAAAGTTTTTCAATATACGAGAGTTCATCGTCTGGCGCAGTGCTGGTGTGAATGGAGAGTGTGCGGTGTGCGTTTGCAAGCCACAATGACAGGAATACTGTATATCTGACATAGACTTCATACAGCCACAGCCAGTTCTAATCATTGTTACAACATGTCCCAACAATCAAAAATAACATGTTATCATGTGCAAATAACTTTTGAGTGTCACTTGACTAGTTCCGAGTGCTCCGAAAAGGCACGATGCATGAAAACAGTCACCGAAAATAGCACCGGTTCTATCATCAACTCATGCACGAGTTCAAGCAAGCAACCGTGCACGCGATGTCATTTTCTTACACGGATGCATGCACAGCACCATGCCTAGCTCCCGCCAAGGAAAAATACTCCGTCTTCAGCGGGCTTTATTCTAATTATTCAATCCTCATTATTATTCGAATTATTTTCAATTTAGTTTTTGAGATAAAACCGAAAAACTAACGCTTCGTAAAGTTTACCAAAAATTAAAGAAATTAATGACAAATATTATTTATTTAACCCAAAATTTATTACACACACATTTTAAGTGGTAATTTTTACTTATCACAATGATATTAGAATGACCATTCTGTGAAAAAACTAACAAGATGCTCACCAATATTGAGGGTTGCACAAACGTGCGGAAAATTATAAGCATAAACCAAATATTCAGGCAGAGATCTTTGCGCAAGTTTGAATTTAGTCATGGTATGGCAAAGAGATATGCTAGTCAGTACTTAAGTTACTGCTAAGTAGTTTCAATATGTACATGTTCCAGCTTTAGTGAGAATACGAATAAAATATCCATCTTCGCTATTATGTCCCAAATTTATCCCATGTATTGACGCTGGTTCATTTCCAGCATTTTCAATCAGTAATGTTTCTCAGGCGAGTCTCTCCATAGACAAAAAATAAGTCAATTTTCTTATCTCAATTTGTGCCTTAACTCCTTAACCTCATTGTGACAGCAAATGACAGAATGTGAACGCAATTCTATTCTATTCTATCATAGAGATAACATATTTATAACATATAGCAGGCAAGTCGATCAAAAATGGGTACCCTCAATAGAAAGAAACAGAAAATAAGGCAGGATTATCTATCTCTTTTATTCAGAACACTCGTGATTGGTGAATTACTGTACCTATCTGTCATCCGCATCCGACTCAGCCGTCATCCAAACTCAAATAGAAATCCGAAGCAGTTACGTTTTTATAATTTGTAAATAGGGAAATAGTTGATAATTAAACGGTAAACAATATACTAATAATGAAAAAAAGAAAGATTGTCTCTCAGCGCAAGTTTTAAGTTCAAATACTTGAGCTGCAGTAAACTAACTTAAATTCGAAATAAAGGATAGTGAACTTGAAAATGCTTCAACGTAGGTACATATACCTAAATTCTTGAAAAACTTCAATGACATTTTTTATTTGTTAAATACCAAGAATCTGTTTTGTAAAACAGTTGGAAAGATAACTGAAAAATCATTACCTGAATTGGAAACAATAATATATTAATTACATACAACAATTAGAAATTGATGTAGGTACAAGTTAAAGTTAATGTTAGTAAATTTAAACAATCCAATGTGAAGCATTTGAATCAACCTGCCTATACCTATGTCCAAATAATTCCATGCTAATGGTTCTCTCTGAGCGCTTCTATCAATTTCCTTATGTTCTATGACATGTGACAGAGAACAATGCTTCTAGATAAGCTTGAAAGAGGTATTCTATGACCGATAACTCGCGCAGGCGGAGAATTAAATCCATTGATGCAATTGGTCTATTACGCACTTCAAGATCACAGACTTCTGGTAACGACTTCTGCCGAAAATAACAAAATAAAACATATATTATTTGTTATTCGATGACATACTTCATAGTAGTTTTAACATACTGGAACAGTCAGAATATCTTGACGGCATCATAAAACATATCGCTGAATTTATAGTTTATACATTAAGGAAAAGAATTCACTGTGAGCAGTGTTTAACTTTGTTGGTTTTAGAAAATTTCGATAAATTAGAATTGACAAATTGGTTAGATTTGTTAAACTTTGCATCAAATGATGTCAATCTAATTTGTCATCATACAGAAAGAATACTGCGTTTATATAAAGATTCCTTATTAATGAAAAATATATATTTCAAAATTGTAAGTGAAACCTTAAAAGTGACAAATATTTTCGAGCAAGAACCTTTTTACGATCATAAACAGCAGCTTATATACCTTATACCTAGTACAAAACTACATAGATATTCGCCTATAGGCCTAAAACATGAAAGTGACAAATTAAATGACCTAAAATTTAGAATTAGAATGTACTATAATAAATGACCTATTTTTAGAGGACAATAAGAATTGTAATAAATTTCAATTTGAATTATGCGCAAATATAAACTCTTCCATCTGTATGCGTCATGAAACAAAGACAGACACGGGCACGATATTCTCTATCTCTTTTTATCTATGGACCACATCCACTAGCAGTGCTGCATAAGACTTGCCTACTCTATATATAGCGGCTCCCTGAACACAACCATCGTCACTTGCATTGTTATTCTGACTGACATTTGTTAGTTGGGAGAGAAATACTGCTACCGTGTTGCCGTTTAGTTAGGGATACGTTAGTTATACGTTTGACGAATATTATTAATACCTTAACAATGTACCATTTTTGAATAAAAGAGAAGTCGATTGCATGCTTTTTAAGTAAAAAATGATTTTACTCTCACGTTCATTATTACATTATTGGTTTCACTTAAGTATTTATCCGACATTTATATATGACTTAGGTCTTTATAAACAGGTAAAATTTTAGCACCGGCAACACCGTAGAGTCTTGAAAATAATAAATTGTGAAATCCGTCTACTTGGTTATATATATATTGATAATATAAATATTACAGCATTTTACGAGTTGAAAACATTCTCAAATGATTACTTATCATTGAAAGATTGTATTATATATAATATCTCATTAATTTCAAGCCATATTTTTAAATTAATCGGGAAAATTATTAATAATAATGATAATGCTTCTGTAGGCAGAAGTGAGAGATAATGCTCTCACCTCTGCAAACTACAGTTTGCATTGATGTTGCGTAATATTTATAAATATTTATTTTTAAACTGCTTAAATCTCTGAGCCGCCAAATAGGCTGAATTGCTCTCATATTTTCTTGGCTTAATGAATCCTGCGAATCTCTACTAATAAGATTCCTCACCTGCTGTACATCCCCTCTACGAACATCCCTTTGGAATTTCAGTCCCCCCTGACGTGATATAGATCTCAAATGAAGAAAAAAAACTCCACCCGTGTATGGGGAAGGAGACAAAATAATTAATTAATATTCCAACCACGAGATTTGACATCCGTTCGTACGAGGATCCCCAGCATTGATGATCCTGGGGCGAGAAAACTGGAATATGTCTTCTTTAATGAAGGTAATGCTAGTCCAAGAGCTGGACATCCTTTTTTGCAACACCCACCTAAATAATAGATGTTGAGTTGGAATCGGTAAAATGAACAGTTCTATCTTTCTCGTAAATTGAATATCCTAAGCAGTTGTTACAAACTATAAAGTGTCCTACGCTTGAGCAGAGGGGCGAAACTTAGAATCGTGTTACAATATTTACTTCTAGGCAGTTGTCATAGCACTCAGATTCACCTTGGTATATGTGTGCTCATGTTGCATTATCACGATTGTTAGATATTCGTCCCTTTACTACAATTATCAACTATATCTTCTACCTAAAGTGACCGGGCTTGTGCAGCTTAGGCCGGTATACAGTGGCGAAACCCGCTGACGGAAAACTGAAATAATCTTAGTCGCGGTTTTCATTTTGTCCCGACTACTGCCATCACGTTACGGAATAGATATGGAGCACGCGAGAATTCATCAATAATTGTCTCCTCATATATCAGCATTCAAAGAAGTCAAAAAAGAGGAAGAGAACATAATATCAAGGAATAATGCACGTTTTGAATTTAATGAAGAAACATTATTTTCAAACAGGGCAGAACAATATTTAAAATTCATTGATTTATTCATTCAGCTACCTATGTATTTGAAAATTATTGTATTTATATATCATAATTAGTTTCATCAGAAGAGAAAAGCCTAGAGAGATGGAGATCAACTGTAGAAGAAGAATTTTGTTCTAAATGTCGCGCCTTAAAAGTTACAGACTATCAGTTATATGCTTGTTTCTTGAATGGTTATTCATAATCCAGATGGTTGACTAGTTGGAGTTATAGATCAGAACTGAAAAAAAGTGGGCTGATGTTAAGTCAGCGCCGTGAGGAAATGTAGATAGTTCATTTCTTTGTATATTCAAATTTTCTAAGTACACCACCTAAATGACTATTCCATCATTATTTGCAATAAAATATTCACTTGGCCACGTGATACAGAACACGGAATATATTGCACTCGAAGCACGTCGACGAGTCTTGCCGACCCCTACGTGTTCGGCTGGCTAGGAAAATAGTTGTGTAACGTGTCGACTAGAAAATTCAACGATCAGCTACCGAACTAGCTTCTCTGCAGAACCCTCTATCACTGCTGGGGCGGTTAAACTAGAATGGATCCTGTTTGATGGGCCAGTTTTCAGTAATATTGTAATCATTTATCATCGTTTTGTTACGAGGCCACGTAACTTTGGAAGGATAGAGATTAGTAATAGGCAACGGGACGTCCTGGAAGCGCATCAAATTTCATATTTTGTTCGAGGTTAATGACCAGTTTACAATCGATCATAAGTATGTATAATAAGTATATAAGGATTTTATGGTGTTGTATATGATCTATTCGAGCTTATCGTAAGGCCACTACAATTTTGCAGTATTGAATACGAATTGAATGGGAACTCAATAATGTGGAAATAGATAGCAAATGCAAGTATTCGTCCATGAAAGGTATTTTATTTTGAAGAGAAGTCTTTTTGTAAGAAGTCATTCTTACATTATACAATGTTCAATGAAATTGTCAAACATTTAATTGATACCAGATAAATGCGGGTCGCTTTGCTTGATTTTCTTAGAAATATACCTTATTGTAGAGGCTTCGACTTTCTTAATATTTGGAATTTCGACGAAGTACACTGAAACCTCTGTTAGATTTTTTATTCCCTGTGTTTACTGCCATTATTTAATTCCTCTTTGAAGCAAAAAACTTATGTATCGACCATGGGCACTCAGAATGAGAATTTTAAGTCCTTGAAAAACCCTTTCTAAAACGGGCAGTGAGTAAGATCCAATAACTTTTAAGACATTTTTGGATAATTTTTGTTCTTGTATGCATGGACTCCTTGCAAAATATATGTACCAGGCATTTATGAATAACTTCAAAAGTTGAGGCTATGAGAGAGAGAGAGAGAGAGAGAGAAATGCTTTATTGTCGAAAAAATATAAATTTTGTAGACAAAGCAAAATAAAAATATCAAAATCAAATAATACAAAAACAAAACAAAGTCAAAACTAAAAATTAAATTAAAATTAAATAAATTTATATAATATAAAACAAAAATATAAAAATATAAAGATATAAAAATATAAGATAATAAGTATCAGAATGTACCTACAGCTGTATATTCGGTTAGAAAGTAAGTTAATATACAGCTGTATGTTTGCTTAACAGGAATTTCTGTACAAATTGGAGTCTACTCCAACTGAAAGTAATTAATGTTGATTCGATTGTTGATTTGACAGAATGAATAGAAAGCGTACATGCATTCAACAACACAAATATGACTAATAACTACATCTAGTACCTAAGTGTTTTTAAAGATCATCTAATAAAGCTTGCAATTTCAAATGAAAAACCCTAGACAGGTCTATGTTCAAACCTTTCATATGGTTTCAATTGAGTGGTAATTTTAGTCCACTTGGGGTTGCATGTCACTGTGAGAAACAAGCAACTATGGTCATCAGCCATCGTATCTCGAATGTGAATGAACACTAAGCGAAGCCTCTAAGAATGACTACCAGTGTCAATTTCATCTGAGATTCGCTATATCCGAATCCGAAAACCAACAGCATGTTAGTGATAAAGATTCTCAATAGGTGGAGTCTTCCACATTCCTTAAGTGCTTAAAAACAAAAGTTGAAATGTATTTGTTTACTTTGCGGCATTATTGGGACACATGATCAGCAAAATAATATTTCAATCTTTAATTTTGATAAGGTGTTAAAGTAGATATGGGGTACCGAAAATATATGATTTTTGAGAAATAATATAATATACATGATGTTCCTGAATATTTTGTACATACATAAAGAGCTAATTCTCTGGCTTATTTCATGACTAAAAACAAATTCGGTACGCGAACGCGCGTGTTTAGGTACTAAGCTACAGGGTGGATATTTGACTCAAATCTGGAATAGAGGTTACGCTGTAGGGCCTTCATCATTGGGCATGCCAAATGGTTGTGAGAATCTACAGGTAGATTTTTGTTCAGGGGCCATGCCCCTATTTCTCCCCCTGAACGTTTTTGTGATTCGCCGTACGTTGAATCTAAAAACAATCTGAATTTTCAATGTTTTTCGAAACTTTTTGATCACATGTAGATTTTTTGTATCTGTGAACGTTATCGAAAAAAGTATTATCTGTAATTTTCTAGATGAAATCGATTTTTTTCAAATGGTCTAGTAGGCGCCAGTTTTATTTGAATAGTCTTCTGTTTTTAATAATTTTGATTTGAAATTTTAACTTGAGTCTTGAGTCTGCATATGTTTTTAAATAAAAATGGAGCATTTGCGGACCTATGTTTATGTAGTCTTATAGTCATAAAGAAGAATTACCCCTTTGTGCATGTATATGATATGTAGGCACCCACTGAGTATTATTATTATTTGATTTATAATTCAGTTTATTTGCGTGATAAATTACACTTACAAAGAATGTTATTAACTAGGTAATCAAATAATATTTAAATTTGTGTTGAAATCGGGCATCAAGTAAATCAGCGGCCCTCTACCTTATCTACAATAATTGGGCCTGTCAAATTAAAAGTATCGACATGTTTAAGAGTAAGGAAATCTTATACTGGCTAAACGCTCCATAGTTGACCTAACGTTTACGTATGCCTTCAATATGAAGCAACAAACCACTGTAGAGAACGTCGGGTTAACGACTGGTTCTAGGCCTTTTTACTGATTTTAGTCTGAAATAAAAAGAATTTGAATTCCGAATATAAGTTTTCATTCCTGGAGCGTTCAAACCAACATAATCCTCATATAAAATTTAGTCTCCCCTTCATCAGGATTTTTGATTGATTCTATGAAAACGCTGAGAAACGTATTTCTATTTTGTTCATCTCAGTCTAATTTTCTATAAGGAGCAAATCTGCTAATGCTCATTACAACGAAGAAAAAAGAGGCATATCTTTCGGAAAATAACATATTAAGCAGACAGATTATTGTCAGCAGTGAAGGCATCTTCTTGGACTAACTCTGTAGCATATGTATCGTTCTCCCTAGTTTTCTGGCCTTTTGAAATTACCATATAATTTTGTATTTTTTATTAGAGTTGGTAAGAAAGGGGTATTTAATTTTATTGGTATCTCTCCCAACGAAAGTAGCAAAGGCACGAGCATCATCCAAGATTAATTTTGCCTTTCCCTTTTCGGTGTCAATTTATTATAGACAATTTACACCATTTTCTATATATTTCTTGGTTATTAAAAAAACATTTTTTAGATCTGCTATCCGAGAAAATATTTTTAAGCAGGAACAAAATCAAAATATGTATGTCACAAAATAGTGGTTTAAATATCATTCTCTAGAAATTGATAATGGGTGCATATCAGAATTCGTACTGGAGATTTTGGAGATAAAAACTTTTCATATACCTAATATTTTTCATTCAATAAATTTCCATTTTTCAAATTCACAACAAAGCAGACAGTAACAGAGTTTGGTAGACGAAAGTAGTAAACCAATAGAACTTGAAGAGAAGTTAAAAATTAGTTAAAAATTAGTGAAAACTGAACTGTAAAAAACAGTATTTATCTACTTCTAATTGAATAACCTCAATACTATAACCAAATCATAACATATATTATGAAGACTGTATAATCAAAATTTTAAAACTATTTGTCAGGAAACAGGAAGTGGAGGTGAAATACATCAAGCAATATTTTAAAGAAATGTAAAGAAAATACAATACCTTTCTATATAAATAACCTACCTATTCTACTTAAAGAAGTGTTCTTTATTTTTGGGATGTTAGAGTAGACCATCCTTACTGAGCCATATTATTTTGAGGTGATTTGGGTTAAATCTTATTTTAAGTCCAAAATTTACCAGTTAAAATATGTCCAAGGTATTATTAAATCAGCCTGTATATTATGAATTATGTTGAACGTTGACATTTCTTGTCATAAAATAATTCTCTGACATCCTTTGTTTTGGCAGCAATTATTATCCTTTCTATCAATAATTTTTCTATTGGTCTCTCATTTTTCCATAGTGCTATATAAACGTAAAAAAACATCCATACTTTTGAAATCATATTTTTTTAAAATATACCCTTTGCTAATGTACTGGTCTATATAATAATATAAAGCTATTGAATATATTAGTTATATCAGTCAAAAAACATCACAATAAGAATTTTATTCAAAATTTTTTCTTCTATTTTGTATTTCCTAAAATGTCATACTTGGACGTACTGCCTCCTGAGTCTCCATCAATTCTTCGGAGCTCTTTGGAGACCCTGCAAATCCATTCCCACACATTCGTCTTCAGATAGGTACACGTGAAAGATTAATGAATAAACGTCAATACGCTTCGTGGTTGTCACTGCACGCGCAAACTTTCTCGAAGGAAATCCGTGTGACATTTGTTTCGACAAGGAATCTCCGGAGAATTTTTCCAGTTTTCCACCTTAAGAGGATTACGAACGGTATTTGTTCCGCTTCTGGGCGTTTTTGGAAGCATTACTGTGTGTTTCGACGATGCCTTTAAAATCGAGATTACGATTGCGTTTAGATAATTTGAATCCGGGGTAGTCCACAAATGGTTGCTAACGACTGATGAGAATACTCTTCGGATAGAATGCATCAGAAAGAGGAGAAAAAGAATTTGTCGTTTGGAGGGTTGTTGGCTAATTTGTTCCATTCGAGAATGATTCTGATTGAGCTTTGGAGGAAACCCTTGAAATGGGATTATTTGCTGCTATTGATTTTGTAGGATTTGTTAATATCTGACGATGACTCATTATTAAGATGATGTCGACAACGGTACTTGTACAGTGAACATACCCCTGTTTATTGTCAGATAATCGTGTAAAATAGTTTAACGAAAAAGAAAAGATGAGAACTTAGCCATATGACAATATCATAAGAATTTTGCAATATTTGTGATATAAATTGGCGGATATGAATTTTGAATCGCAGTTCGCAGTCGTCAAATGATAATACTCTTTCTAGTCAATTTGAGTAACCAGTTGCATTACTTCTTAGGTAGGTTAGTTTGCCAGAATTTTCAAAAGTTATCAAATCGTGAAATCGCGATAAGAATTAGCTGATTACCTATCGCATTTAGTTAGTACCTACCTATATCTATAGTCTTTAGTTATTTGACATAATAATATTATAAACTATTCATGGTACTATAATTTGAGTAACTAGTTGTAGTTGTGTATTACTGTTGGTACGCCTGAAATTTCCAACATTGTAAAATCGTAAAATTGATCCTGATTAGATTCAGGTTATTATCCATTTTATAAGTTATGTTAATCATTTTTCACATTCAACTTTTAAAATATTTGACATAAATAAACGACCTTGTATTGTGATTGGTTTGGTATTGACAACGTCATAATTAAATTCGAATTATAACCCCTTGTGATGTTTATATACTTCAACAATAAAGTCACTAAAAAGTTCCCAGCTGATAACGTGATTGCATTGGTCATTTAATTAAACTTTAGTTCATTAGAGCGCTGTATAGATGAGTATTATCGCCGCACTCCTGTGTCCTAGTCCTGTGTCCTGACTGTCACGTCAGTGATATATGATACAGCGCTCTAGTATAGGCAGAGCGCTGCTTGTTTACGTATATTTACGTGTATAACCTATTCCACTGACGTGACAGTCAAGACACACAATGGCGAGCAGCGATAATACTCATCTATACAGCGCTCTAGTATCATTTATTGTGATTGGGTTGGTAATGGCACGTGATATCAAAATCAAATACATGTAAAATACTAAACATAACTAAATACTATTAATAGTATTTGACATAACTTACAAACATGACAAGTGTCATAGATTTAAATCATAAACAGAGAGAATAGTAAACTTGGATCCCCTGAAAAAACGTTGTGTGACAGTAAGTGACCATCTGAAAGCTTAAAAGCAGTTATTAGAGGGAGAAAAATTATAAGCTTGCATTAGATGGAGAAAAAATCAAATTTGCCGACAAAAACCATAGTATCTCATGTCCATCTTTTTTTTGTATGTCTATGATTTCAATGATCCATAGAAAACTCAAAGTTAATGTTGTTGGAAGGCAAAAAGTATTGTAACGTGGATAGGTAGTCAAGTACTTACGGTTGTTATTCGTTTATTAGCTATTTATTTCTACTACCTTGTTTGCTATAGTTGTTGCTTGTATATTTCATTATGTAGTTCTAGGATTATAGTAGATTTATTCTCGATCCTTCCAGAAACTATATGTGAGGTACAATTTTTCATACTATTGTCAGTTTGACAAGGATCTAGAACATTATTATGTGCGTCTAGATAATCATAGAACATTCTCGATGAGTGTCATATCATGATTCGGATATATAAAGCCGTGATGATCAAGGAACAGAGTCAGTCAGTCTTGGAAAGTTAGTTCATCATAGCAGTCAATTGGAGAAATAAGTCGAAAGTAGTTGAAACGCGATAGTCAAAGTGACAAGTTGTGAAAGTTGTACTGCAACAGAAGGCCGTGTACAGAGTGTTTGAAAATAAACCTTTGGAAGCAATCTGCGAACTTTTGAGTGTTACGCAAGTGAACTCACCCCACAACGTTTAGCATAGGGTCTAACGTTACATACAGTATGTAGCTTTGGAATAGGCACTGTCTTTCCAAGCCCATGCTTGGAAAACGAGCTAGAAACAGAGAGAGAATAATTTCTTAGGTATGTTGCATTTTTGGTTATTTGAACCAAGGGTACTTTATTTATGTTGTCCTTTACCTTGAGTTTTGCTGAGTTAGTGCCTTCTTAGCTATTTGTTTATTGTTGTCCACCTAATATTATCTACTAGGTATACCGAAACAGGTTTACGGTTAACTTTTTCCCAGTCGATTTTGAAATAGGTTGTTGAACTTCAGCTTGCTTTTCTTCGCTAGTGGCTAAAACAAAGTCATTTTTGACCGACTTCAAAAAAAGCAGAAGGTATACAATTCGGTAGTATGTTTGCTTTTTTCATGACTGTTCGCGCGTTTTGCATAGTTAACGTACTCCGGTTTAGATGATTTTTGTTCCATTTGAAAGAGGAGAGTTGAGAAATGGTCCCGTATTTAGAAAACTCAAATAAAAATGTTCAAAAGAGTTACGGTTTTCCTGTTTCAAGTAAAGTCTGAAATAGTGATATGCGTATTTCCGCTATGTAAAACGGTAATTTTTTTCAAAGACTGAAAATATAAGACGGTCAAATTAAAGAAGAAGTTGAGTCGGAAATATGTATATCTGTGCCGCGATATTTAGAGATTTCTGAATAATAAATAACAACTACAAGCTAAGCCTATTCATGGGTTAAAGAATAAGTACTATCTTCTTTGGTTTTAGTGAACGTTCAACAATTTTCATGACTAATGTGTTACACTCAAAAATGTGAAATAAATATTTAAAAAAATGGACCGCCTTTATTAGTTGTTGCACTGAAAAATAAAAAATAATATTTATTCTATTGGTGCTGTTACTTTTGAAGTTGTGCCGTTGTAGTTTTTTTGTTGTATCCACCAACTCCAAAAGTACCACCAGCAATACAATTAACATTAGGTATTGTAACGGGGATTTATATTAAAACTGGGTTCGATTTATTTTCACTTATTTATTTACACTAATAATTACACGACTATTTACACATTTATATTCACACTTATTTCTCTGACTATATACAACTTTCTATGATCTATGACCGATTGTGATCTATAACTGACTACCTATCACTAACTAACTGTCTCCGTGGTCCGTGTCTTTTTATATCCACTTAACCTGCAGAAGAGAAACTTCAGCACTATTGGATCATGCGTAAAGTCACGGAAGACTGGAGTGTCGAAATAGCGATGGAAGGAATGTTAATCTCGAATCTAAGATACGCTTATGACACGACCATAGTGGCGAGTTCAGAGGAAGAAATGCTGGAGCTTTTGCAACGCATTGAAATGATCAGCTGTGACCTTGGTTGGAAACAGAACAGAAGAAAATGCGCTCTGAGGATAATCGATAGAGCCGAGTCGCTACCACCATTGGGTATCATAAATGACATACTGATCAAAGGACAAGTAACATACCTAGGGGCCTTAATTTCTAATAAAAGAGGAAGTGAAGATGAAATAAAAAGAAGAATTGGAATGGCAAAATTAGCTCTGGGAAGACTTACCGAAATCTGGAACTTTCTCGATTTCGAAATTTGTAAAGCTGAAATTAGTTATTCCGTATTGCAACATTCGAGTCGGAAACATGGACGCTAAACGCTGCTTTTGCAGAAGAATAAAGACCTTCGAGATGAATTGCTTCATAAAAATGGTATGGAATACCATACACCTCACACAGAACAAATAAAGCCATTCCAAAAGAACATCTTTGATTGAAAATACTTTTATCAACAATTCAACAATTTGGCCACGTAATTAGATGAGGATGAATGGAGAAGTTAATGATACAGGGCAAAGTCGAAGGCAAAAGAAGGCGAGAAAGAGCCGCAAACCAATTTAGCGACCTAATAAAATCAATAACAGGTCTCACAACAGCTAAAATCAGACAAGTACAGAGTATCATCAGCTCTGGCGAACCATCTGTGAATGAAGGTCACGACGCTTGGATACGAGCTACGACGTCTAATATGCCTGGTCTTCACCTGCTCTTATCGCTACGAAGCTTCTGCTAAAAATAGATGTTAGTACAGCTTCTACATATTTAGGACAAGCGTTGTAACATGTAATTTACAAAATGTGATTCGCCAGGTTTCCTTCCCTTGGGCCCTGGAATCTACTCGAGAAAAGCAGACTATTTCCTTAGCCCTCTTTCGTTTTTCTTTATATTTTTTTAGTTGTTCTTGACTGAATCTTCATCGTTGTATCCATCCTATTTCGATTCGAAGCAGTTCCAGACTTCTGTCAGCGCATTTATTGTTTTGCGGAGCCGCTTACTTGACCAACTCACTCACAAACCCTCGTATATGCGGGCGCATCACTCCTCGATCGTTACAGGCGAGGTTCCTTGTAATGGAAACTGTATTAAAAAATCATTATTTTGAGTTGCAAATTCAAAACATTATTTTTAATCTTCGATTTCACTGTAGACCGCTATACACTTGTTCATTTATCAAGTTGCATGTTTTGTCCTTGTGAGTTTTGACGTGACAACATCCTAAACTACGGTCGAATGTGGGAAAAGATGAGGTATCATGCCTTTTCTTGGAAACTAACCGATAAATACAATATCTCTAGGCATATATTGTGTAGAATGACACCATAGCTAAAAGGTATATTCAATAAAAAATACCTAATATAGGTGTTGAGGAGAAAGGAATTTTATGATAAGAAATGTCGACGTTCAACATAAATTTATTATAGAAGTATATATTTTAACTGGGAAATCTTGGACTCAAAATATGATGATTTTCAATTTACCTAGAGATACTCAGAATTGTTTGTTGTTGTAATGCAGTGCTGCAGGCTGCAGGGTGTGACGAATAATGATTATACCGTTATGTAGAATGAAAATTGCGCCAGTGGCAAAGAGTTTCTAATATTTACGAGTGGCATAGAGTTTAGAGAGGGTCATGGGAAGGATAAAGTTTTAGCATAATTTGAAATCTCACTACTTATTTACTTCAGCGTTATTGTTTGATATAAGAACATACCTTGATACTTTGTGTATAACTTTGTAGGAAATGCTAGTTGCGATAAATAAAACGAATAATATGAAGATACTAATTATTTTGAAAGAAAATACTTTGTCATTAATTATGGTAAACAGCTCGTAGACCTTATCACGGGGAGGCGGTGAAGCCGCCATCGCTCGAATACGAGTTCGGCACTCACAGAGGAAGACGTTGTCACGCTCAACACTCCCCGGCCGTGTTGATGGTAAAGCCAACCACTTTTCGTTTTTAGTATAATTATAAAAATTTTTAAAATGCAGCTGCTGTAATATTGAATGAAAACTTTGAAATATCTACTAAATTATCATAAAAGTAAAGTGTAAAGTGGCAAATATATGAGAGTGAATGATAACGCAACAGAAGCCTCTGGCGAGTAATGACCAGCACACGAGTTTAAGAGCGAATTTGATATGTAGAAGTGATAGAAGGAAATTTTGTATCACCATTGTAACTTTCGCCTCTTTGCTCACGTATAAATAAATTATTCTCCACTACTCCAGATTTAGAAGTTCAATTTGAGGCAAGAGAGGGATCAGGACTGATCATTTTACCTGTTTCAAGTGAATATGAAATTTATTTTTCTATACAACTGCATTTGTTGTTTTCAATTCAATTCAGAATTCAAAGGTAAAGTAACTGTATTGGTTCTATGCCTGACTTTCACCTAATTCAGTGCGTGCGTAAAGACCCGCATGTAAAATGACAAATTTATCTTCAAGAATCCATCCATCCAATTAATCCATTCGGAGAATGCCAGCGCATGGGAATTAACAAACCGTGTAGGTGATATTTTACATATCCTAATCTGGTGAAAGTAGCCTTGGACGTGTGCATCTCCAGAGTACAATGAAGACAGAAGAATAGTTCTGTCTAGAGATAAATTAAACTCTTGACACATAACCATAGAGTTGAGGGCATAATTGCGGCACCATGTAGGCGAGGGAAACAAACCCATAATTCCCGTATCAATCTGATAAATTTTACTTCGCTCACTTTTCTTGACTTTATTGTGGAAATAAAAAATAAAAAAATATTATACTATAATTTGTTTATGTTATTTCTCTCTAAGAGAAACATAACTCACATCAATTACTCAAGATTGATACTTTGTTTTGACTCAAATCTTCTTCATTCAATCAAATGAGAGCACAACTGCAAGATAATCTTAAAAGGCAGCAAGCCATTTATATTTAAATCAGCCTAACTAAAGCATTCAAGCTTCATGCGGTGCCGCCTATGCCAGATTATTCTTTTATGGCAAAATCAATTTCGTCTGAAAGATGTACAAAACGTCAAATTCAAGTTTATCTTCAAGAATTTGGATATTAAGCATTTTCCTCACCACAGTTAGTGCTTAAAAAATGATCTTTGAAGGTAGGTGTCGAAAAACTATTTTTAGGTAGCAAAAATAAAGAGGCGGTTCTATCACCCTTATAGTTACTTCTCTTTCTTGGTATAAATCTCATAAATTCAAGCAAATTTGAGATATTTTCTGGAATTGCTATAAAACATATCCAAAGATTCTACCTCTACAGCTAAACAGAATGATGTCTTCTGTCTGGTGTGACGTCCGATTTATTCGGGAATAATTTATTCGCATCGACTGATGGGCAAATATAGCTGGAGGAACAGAACTCAGACCTTCCCAATCGGAAATGGACTGATTACGCTTCGCGCGTAAATCAAATTGACGGTGGCGGTGGTGGTGAAATTTTCGATTAGCACCTCTCGTCTGCCGCTCCCACGGTCCTGTTATCACCGAATGATTGGGTGACGGTCCAACCGCTGCCACAAATTCCATGGTCGTGGACCAAAAACATAACAAGTGGGGAAAAAGGTTTTGTATGCATCTTCTTCTTCCAGCCATGTAGATATCTATGAATTTACCGACTAATTTTCAAATAAATAAAACTCAGAACTTCAAATTGGTGTACTTTATTTCCACCAGAACCGATATTTGTCAGCAACTTAAAGCCGAGTGATCATTTCAAGTAAGTAACTAAAAATAAAAACAAATAGCCGTATTCATAATCAAATCTTAGTGCAATACTAGTTTAGTCTGATACCAAAACTGCCATGTTTGATAATATCTTTACCATAGCAGTGGCGAAGTAAGATTTGATCATGAATACGGCTTGAAATAAAATAATACCTATGTTATTTATAGAATTATGTGGGTATTTTTATTTTCGATTAGCTTTTTCCCGCGTGGAAAATTGCATCAATCCATAAAATACTAAATAATCATAAAATGGAACCTATATTTTAAGTTAGACCTATAGCAATACATCGGTGATAATTGCATTGGATTCGAAATAAGTAGTAGTTTTTGCGTGGTGCGTGTACAAACGTACAGAAAGAGAGACAGCCGCGGTAGAATAGAGTTAGACCTCTAGTAATATATCGGTGAAAATTGCAGTCAATTCCATGCAGTTAGTTTTTGCGTGATGCGTGTACAAACATAAAAAAAATCTAGAAAAGGTTGTTTTGGCTTATGTTGCTCCAATAAAGACCCTCCATATTAGTTTTCCTTAAATATCTATAATGTACAGACATCGGCTTGTTACAATTTAATTATATGTATAAATTAAGAATATCAAATCTAGAACCAATTCCAATTTATCTAACTAATAGTCTTCTGCAGAAACCTTGAATTATAAATATGTATTAAAACAGTTGGATGCTATATGTATATTTCACCCAACTGATATTTCACGTATATTATATAATTATTTGAAAAGTTGTAATGTCTTGTGCTTGTGAAGCTAAGAAGCTGACACAGCTATTCTGCTTACCAGTTACTTTTGTAGGCTTATTAACACTAAACTAATTTTTAAGTCTGGTACCTAAACAGTCCTTTATTCTGGTAGGTTTGAAAATCGAATTACTCAATTGGTGGTGCTAGCTCCACAGAGGAGATAAATATAAGATAGAATGCTTACAAATTGTTACCTGTGAAAAACAATTTAAATTCATTAGATGTTTAGATAAAGTAAGTGGATGTGGCTGTAAAAAATATTACAAGTGGGTGAATAGTTGTGATAGTTGCAGTATGATTCTTTAAATTGAAATTTTGACAAAGCTTTATTGTTGTATTATAACCATCTTCATTTATTGTAATATTAGACAAACTTAGAGGAATCGATGGAATTTATATCTTCAATTTTCACAAACAATAAACTTTAACCGCATCCCCAACTTTTTTTCCATATTTCAAACGGTATATATATCATATTTACATATTCATAGCTTCTGTATGATTTTACACACCATTTTGCGATTATTGAATCGAAATGAGCTCATTTCTTATTTTTTCGTAGCCATATCATGTTAGGCGTAGCCTTATAAAGCTTGAAGATCAACAAATTTGAAAAGTAAATATTTATTTTAAATGTAATATCTGAAGATTTAATAAGGTAGGTACTTGTGTTGTTAAATATCGCTTTAATACCTCATCTCTAAATCACCCTTTCTAACGATCTAAAAATTAGACTGAACAAACGTCTGATGTAATTTATAGATTGATTCCGCGTTATTAGATATATTTCTTTGTATCTGGTAATGTATCGTAATTTTAAGGCAAATTCTGGTCTCGAAACAAAGAACATATTATGTTGCTGTTGTCCGCGACTTCGTCCGCGTGGAATTTTGTTTCATTCTAATATATTATTAAGTAAGGATAAGCCTTTTCGAATAAATTGAAGCCTATGTTCAGCTCCAAGCAAGCTCTATCTACCGCAATAAAGTATTTCCAACAATATTTCTTTATGTTCTACTACCTTTCTCTTATCGTCCCCTCTCCCCCTTTTTATACATACCTTCAATGTACAGATACACCGGGTTCCACTGTTTTATTCAATCTCTCTCTCTCTCTTTAATATTCCGATTCGCAAACAGTCAACAAGAAGATGATGGGAGCTTTTTCATTTTCATATGCGATACAGCTTTTGTTTTTCTCATGGGTGCCATAAAATTAAACTAAAAATTTTCTCTACAACTAAATATAACATTTGAACTCAGAATGACACAAAATGGATAATGTATTTTCAAATGTCTATGGTAATTTTTTGACATTTATATCATACTTAATTTTGGATTTTCAGGGATAGTTTGTGTGTCATCATCACTATCTCACTAGCTGAGTCGCCAGCTTCCTAATATATTCAACAAGCGGCTAGTAACTCGCTAAATGTCATTATGTCCGGACACATCAGTATGCAAAATTGAAACATTCCAAGAAATTATTTTTTCCGGATAAATGCTTTGTTATACTGATATAAGCATTTTACTGTTACTCAACAATATAAAAATATTCCTATTGAAGTCTCCAAATTTAATCCAAATTCTCATAGTAAAATATATACAGTGCGTTCATAAAGTATGGAAACGCTTCAATAACTTCTAGAATATTAACATATAGAGAAAAAGCTCTGATTTTTTTTTGATTTTGATTTTCTACTTTTCTATGCAAACAGCATCATTTTATCCCTTCCACCTTCTAAATTATGACGTCATCATTAATTTTTTTAAATGGGAAGGCCATAATTTCATATTATAAACGGCAAACTGACAATTTTCTGAGCTCAAAAATACCATTAACATAAAAATATATGAAATACAGAGTAATAAAAAAATAATATATTTTCATTTGCTGCTTTCAATTTTCAATAATAACAATAATATGTTATGTTATGTTAATACCCGTGTATTTGAATTATTGAACACGTTTATAATATACAATTATGGCATTCCCATTTAAAAAAATTAATGATGACGTCATAACTTGGAAAGTGGAGGGGATAAAATTATGCTGTTTGCATATAAAATAAGAAAATCAAAATCAAAAATCGACCAGTTATAGCTTTTTCTCTATATGATAATATAATAGTAGTTATTGAAGCGTTTCCATACTTTATGAACGCACTGTATATTACAAGTGTGCAATAGATTTGTATGCACCTATATCATAGATATCAAAAGATGTGAAGTTCAAAGACATCCTATTCCTATTAGGTATTATTGCATCAATATATTCACCTACATATTTTGTAGTTTTTTAAATGATAACATAAGCAGGGGCGTACTAAATTGGATTCACGTAAAGCTAACGCAATTTTGATTTTGTATAATTATTGCTAATTAGATGCATTGCAACTGTATAATAGTACCAAGTAGGATTTGTCAGGAGTTAAGAGCTCTGGGATTCAGGCACCCCATCTATGAAATAAAACCAATTATACCATCTGAAAGGCCAGAGAATGGCCATTAAAAGTCAGCTAATCCCGTCAGTTGGTCAGCAGAGTGATTTTTTTTATTGATATTTTAAGTTCTTAAGCTTATTGAAAGATTTTAGCATTTTTTAATATTATAAAACGTATTATACCATGAAAGGTCAGAGAATAGTCATAAAAGGTCAATCAGTCCTATCATTTGGTCAGCGTTACGTAATGTTTAAAAATTAAAGTTACAATAGTTTGGTCAATTTTTCATTATTAGATATATATATATATATATATATATATATATATATATATATATATATATATATATATATATATATATATACATATGTTAGAAGTATTTCAATGTCAAATTGAGGATGTTAACACCTCATGTAAAAAAATCTGAAAAACCAATTATACCATCTGAAAGATAAGAAAATTGAAATGAAAGGTCAGTTAATCCCTTCAATTGGTCAGCGTTATATATATAAAAGTTTTTTCAAGGTCACCTTGATATTTCTCTGCTTCCCAATTTTCAGTGTTCTATGTTTTCATTGTGGTAGGTACGTATTGAAAGATGTTAGTACATAGAAAATGTAAGAGTCAAATTTATATTTGAGCTAAAGCAAAAAACAAGAGAACTCTTATTTTTTAATGAAAAAACAGCAACTTTCGACTCTATTTAGCAAAATTCAAAACATAATTTGCATAAGGACAACAAAACTGTCCATTGTAAATGGAAGAATTTCTTCTCATGTTAATTACATAAATCAAAATACAATGAATAATTCGTCATTATTAACTATAATGAAGATTACAAAATAATAGATATTATTTTGTATTTTTCAGTGCACCTTTTAATATGGTTCTAGTTTTTCTAAAAAGGTTTTATATAAAACACAGAGATGTTGCGACTACTATTAAAGTCTTAATCCATTCGGAGGATGCCAGCGCATGGGAATTAACAAACCGTGTAGGTGATACTTTACATATCCTAATCTAGTGAAAGTAGCCTTGGACATGTGCATCTCCAGAGTACAATGAAGACAGAAGAATAGTTCTGTCTAGAGATAAATTATACTCTTGACACATAACCATAGAGTTGAGGGCATAATTGCGGCACCATGTAGGCGAGGGAAACAAACCCATAATTCCCGTATCAATCTGATCAATTTTACTTCGCTCACTTTTCTTGACTTTATTGTGGAAATAAAAAAAAAAATTGTACTATAATTTGTTTATGTTATTTCTCTCTGAGAGAAACATAACTCACATCAATTACTCAAGATTGATACGTTGTTTTGACTCAAATCTTCTTCATTCAATCAAATGAGAGCACAACTGCAAGATAATCTTGAAAGGCAGCAAGCCATTTATCTTTAAATCAGCCTAACTAAAGCATTCAAGCATCATGCGGTGACGCCTATGCCAGATTATTCCTTTATGGCAAAATCAATTTCGTCTGAAAGATGTACAAAACGTCAAATATGGAATTGCGTGGTAGTATTCAAACATTTTATTGCCTCGATCCGAATTTCTCGGGAATCTATGCCGGAAACGTTGCACTTCTCACAGAGAAATTCTAAGCGAGATTGACTTGTTTGGCTATTTGTCATCGTCATTACAACATTTCATATTCAACTGTCATGTCGTCGTTCTAATTATATCTGCATTCGAAGTTTCAGTTACGACTTATTCTAATTGAATGACAAATATTTGGAGCATTTGAATAGCTTTTGTGAGAATTTGTCAATATCAGATTACCACGAATTTATACTTCACAATTCTAGATAGCATGGTCTAGTCAAATACGCAATGCCTGTACATCATAATCTAAGGACTTTATGTCACTGACTCAGGACTCCTACAAATAATGTACTGTGAAATTTATAAGTTTAAATAGTTTAGTTTCATAGGTCGTGTCGTTTTTTCCATGATATTTCTAGGATCTGTTTGGTATTTGATAACTATATTTTCGTATTGTTACCAAACCATTCACATTACAAGCTCCAATGTTTTCATTTGTGCAACATATTGTAACTTGACTTGGTTCGACTATTGGAAACAAAGAATCGCTGGAGCTGATAACAATTTATTTAGTCAATCAAATAAATATTAGACATCGATAACAGACTAAAATCTAGGAATTGTTTGCGATGTTGGGCTCTTCGCTCTCTCACTCGCTGCTTTCGGACCACGTATATGATGTCATCCTCTTCTTTTATATAAAACGTGATCAAATCGCGACTGTTCGATGGCTTGTGCATGTCTTTGAAGTTGTTGGTTTTCATTCTAGAAGGCTGTGGAGACTTTTAGGTAGCAGGTGTGCATGTGGAGATCAAACAGAAGAATCGTTACGTCAAAGGGTACGAGCGGTGGCTTGCGGATGCATTTCGACTGGCTCACAACACCTAGTTGCCTTGCCGGGTCAGGCTGTCCCATAAATGTGGCGGGCCCTAAATATCAAAACGAAATGCTCACATTTAGCCATGTTCTTATGGACGCATATTCGAATTGCCCAAATAGTATGAATTTTCGAATACCGCGGCTTAAAAAGTGACCACTGTGTCTACGAAATAAGGTGAGTAAAAAAGTAAACATCTCTCTTAATAAGTTTGTTATTCTTTATAATTTTCATATTCAGGGATTCACATATAAATATGCCACTGGGGGTTAATGTATTGTGACAGATTTGGTTAATTTTCAATATATTATTTGTTTGAATATGAAAACTCACTCGAATTCGATCTCCATGCTAATCTGTCCTCCCATTCCAGTCAGCATTACAATAATCGACCCGATTCCCCTCTTAATGGCAGTAGCAGACGTGCCAATCTCAGCAGATTCTCGCATTGCTGCAATCTAACTTTTCCTATATACCACCTCCATTCGCCGCGACCAACTCAAACATTGAGACCGTTTGTTCAATCTTTGGCAATTTCGTTTTAGACTATATAATTAGCCAAGTGACGAACTCCCACCACCCCAGTCAACTTTATAGTCATTTTCCTAAGTCTTCTTTTTGCCTTGAAGAAGCGATTGAGTAATGCCTTTGGTAAGAAATCAATCGAAGTGACTATTTATAGTACTATTCGTCTTTCAAAATGTTCACCGTTTGCATTGCTCCAATCAGGATGAGTATTTGCAGTAGTGAAAAATTCTTAATTAAAATCTGGTACGAAATAACAGGACATAAATTGAAACTGCAGAATTAAAATGATTCAATCGTCCTGGAAAAAAAACTTTTAGAAGAAAGGAATACTGCTTGTTATAGGTATACAAATTTTAAAATGCTATAATTTTATAAATTTATTATTAAATTGCATAGTTTAATAGATTCTAATCTTTTCGTGATAAAAATATTTTTCTTAATAAAAAAATATATGTAGTATGCCCCAACGAGAAAAGTTTATAGAATAGTCCGTAATGTTCCAAATTCCGAAGAATACATTATAACCCATTAAGCAGGCTTCTAAAATATCATGATATTTATATAAATATCATATAACATGATGTTTAGCAGATATATATCATTTTCATTTTATTATTTAATAAAAAAGCAACTGCTTGCAGGAACCGATTTTCACCACGTTATTGGTGGAGGAAAGATAAAATGATCCCCAAAAAAGTGGTTTGGAATACTTTTGTTATAAGATGCATAACAAATGGAATAATAGAAATGTTAATATTGTTTAAATTAATTACTTAAAAGCATCCCCTTTTGAGTAGTTCTTGAATTTTGTTTCAAAGATCGATAATCCATAATGTTTGCTAAATAATATTAGTCCAAGTGCCATATTTTTTCGTCTAAAGTGTTTTTTTTTAATTGGAAGTTTGTGCCCTGACAAATCCAATTCTAACTATGCCACACCTCTACACACAAGCAGACGTAGTTAGAGAACTGAACCAATGCTTCCCTATTTATTGCACATAGGCGTAATGAGGAATTGTCTGATGTTTAGAATGGTGGAGAACATGTTTAATTTAATAAATACATTTATGGACATATATCAAGCCTATATAATTTTTAAATTGATATATATTTATATATAATCTTCTGTAAATATTTAACCCAAATCATATAGATAGAATATGTCTACGGTATCGGAAAGTTTCATTAAATTAAATTAAATTTAAGTAATTTTAAATTCATAGTTTCTTTTTGATTATCTAAAATAAGTGAACAAAATTTCAGGTGGTATCTAATTATATGAAATTATGACAAATATTTTCGATGTCATTTATATATAAACTATTTATGAAATATATAATATTATCTAAAATTTAATCAAAATCATCCATTTTCTATTTTACATGAAACTGCTTCGCAGAATTTGATGAAAATTTAATCAGTACGTTTCTACAATAATTGCAGACTAGTATAATTGTTATACATAGAATAAAACCAGTCTGACGTCGATATCATTTTTAGTTCTCAAGATAGCTGAGACGAGAATTAATTATCACAAACACCTGCACATGCGTAATTGCACACACTGACATCTTCGTAGAAAACATTTTATCCGTCGCTAGGAATTTTTAAATATGACGAAATGTGTCAAAATTAGAATTTTCTGAAATAGAAAAAGGGTTGCTGCTAGATATATGTGACAATTTGTAACCCAGGCGCTAGTAAAGTAAAAAAATGTGTAAACGGTAGAAAATTATGGGAATATGAAACATATATTACGGCCATTTTTTGGGGTATGCTATGTAGGGTCTATGAATTTTCATTGTGGTCAGTTCAGCGTGGCATGTTGACCGGTTCATCGTAACTAGTATTCTCTATACTATTGAAAACATGCAATTTTGTTCAAATATTCTATACCAAAAAATCCAATCAAATAATATCAATTAAAAAACAATCACTGATTTTTAGAAAAGAAGCCCTGAGAAATTTAATACGTGTAAAAACTCAGAAAACTAAGAATAATTATCGGTCCATTTCGAGATTTATTAGAAAAAATGCAGTAGGTATGCTGATAAACGGATCCTGTGAATAGTCAATGACTAGAACAATCGAGATAAAATATTTACGAGACTTAGCCCACATTCTCATGTTTGATTGTAATTTTACTTTTGTTAACAATAATTTATTAAACTATTTTTTGTACTAATAATAATAATTATAATAATTTATTCACTGAGAAATTTATAAAAGTTGCATATGCATTATTATATTATATATTATAATATCCAATATTTCGGTGTGAACAGATAAATAGTTTTAGATACTACTAGGACAGGATAACCTTGAAAGTCGAAATTTGAATGACATAATCAGAATACTAGTTAGCTACTTTCTACAATACACTGTATTCAAGTTAGGTTATTATGAATACAATTAGATGAATCTGCCATGATGAAAAGTCCCTTCTCCTGCTGTGTATTATTGAATCTATTTTTCTTTGTAAAGTGTTTTTACTTTTCGCCAGTGATCGATCTATCGTCTGTTTATTGTTGTGTGCCAAGGCTATCTCAGGAAAGGATAGACCGATATTATTACTTTCTTTTTTGTTTTGTTGGGTATCGATATCGCTTGCCAGTTTGACAGAATGAGCATCCTGCCCGCACTAGTTGCTAGGTAATAGCCAAAAAACTTGTTTTGCATAAAACTCAGGTAGGAACGAAAACGGCTCGAACGATTTTATTAAACTGAAGCATTGTTCTTAAAACCGTTTACCACCATACCATGACACATCTATGTCATTAAGCAGGTAAAAAATATGATCAAAAGAACTTTCCAAATTTTATTATTGTTTATTCATATCGTGGCTAAATGGTTCTTCCTACGTCAGAATTGGAAATGACCATTTTTCGACGAATGATCGCATGACTTGATCTGACTATTTTTATTTTCGATGGAATTTGCTTTACAACGGTAGAGAAGTTGTGTCAGGGGACACACCAGATTTTTTACTCTATATGTCTAAATGTCTTTGTACAAGAAATATGTTATGCTAAGGGCTTGAGCAATTTTTTTTATGAAAATGCCTTTTTTATAAATAACGGTTCACCTATAGTCTATAGAGGCGAACTACTGGTTATAAAAAACATATTATCATTGGCAGCAACGCTGATTCGTAAATAAAAGGCGTACCCAAATTTGTGAACTTGCATGTTTCAAGAATAAACAAAGACACAACTACAGATGACCTTAAAAGTCATCTGTGTGTATCGTTTTCGGCAGTGCAGTGTGAATCTATTACACCTAAATATCCAAATTTCTACTCATCATTTAAAGTGTCAATATACGAGAATCAATTAAGGAAAGCCATGGATCCTAATTTATGGCCTCAGGGCGTCTGCATTAGCAAATTTTTTCAAAAGGAATGACTAGGGTCTCAAAGAAAATGATGTTCAACCCGGACATTCTTCTACTGAATGTGCGAAGCCTAAATGAAACGACAGTGAATTCACTGGAAACCAACATTAGTAAGTCTGAAATAAACTTTATTTGTTTGACAGAAACACACCTGAAAAAAGAATCAATTTCTACTATAAAAGTATGCGGATTTAATTTGGGTAGCTTTTCTTGTCGTAATTTGCATGACAAAGGCGGCGTGGCTATTTTTATAATAAATAATATAGAACATGATGTAATCAATTTAGATAAATACTGTATTGATAAACATGTTGAATTATGTGGAATCTCTTGTAAACATTGCTTGGACAAAGGAGTGGTCATCATAGCTTGTAATAGATCACCAAACGGTGATGTTCAGATATTCTTTGAAAACATAACAAAGGTACTGGAAAATATTTTCAAACCTAATACTTGGCGGAGTGGCTATTTTTATAAGAAATAATATAGAACATGATGTAATCAATTTAGATAAATACTGTATTGATAAACATG
Organism: Crioceris asparagi; assembly: GCA_958507055.1. NCBI lineage: Eukaryota > Metazoa > Arthropoda > Insecta > Coleoptera > Chrysomelidae > Crioceris > Crioceris asparagi. The sequence continues at coordinate 51,544,195 of OY293829.1, read as the reverse complement.
TTGAATTATGTGCAATCTCTTCTAAAAACTACTTGGACAAAGGAGTGGTCATCATAGCTTGTTATAGATCAATCACCAAACGGTGACGTTCTGATATTCTTTGAAAACTTAACAAAGGTACTGGAAAATATTTTCAAACCTAATACTTATATAATTTTTACTGGTGATTTTAATCTGGATGCATCGGCTCACTCCTTTAACATAATGAACTATAAGAAATTAATTAGTATATTTACCACTTTTAATTTGTGTTGTTGACAATTATTATTCCAATCATCGCACAATATTATTCGAAACCGGCCAGCTCACTGAATATAAAGCTACTTTATCTATATAGATAGATAATTTCAGTAATGCTTTGCAGCAGGAAAATTGGCATAAAGTATATCAGACTGATAACTTGGATACAACAATTTTATAAATGTCTTCCTTTCTTATTTTGATTTCTTCTTTCCGCTTAAAAAACATTATCATAATAACAGTCGTGAGAAATCATGGGAAACCAGTGAAATAAAATCTTCCAGTGCAAAACTGAAAGAACTTTTTCGATTAAAACATCTATACCCCGAGTTATCTGATAAATGCAAACGCTACAGAACCCCAGAAAACATAATTGAATTCAAAAGATTAAGGGCAATATCAAGAGTCACAATCAAGAATGCCAAGCGTACCTCATGGAGTCACTATATTTCGAGTATCAACAGTTCAACACCCATGACTGAAGTATGGAAAAAAGTGAGGAGTATTTTGGGAGCCTATACGAACCATGAAATCAATAACCTGGAAGTGGATAATAGAATTGTGACAGATAAACAAGAAATTGCTGAAGCTTTGGCGGAAATGTATAAGCAAAATTCATGTTCGTCCAACTGTGAAGAATCATTCCTGTCAAAAAAAAGTGAAGAAGAAGCTATCGAAATCCCCACCGTCATTGACCACGAGGACCCGTTGAATATGCCTATAAGTAGAGAAGAATACGAAGACGCCCTCTCAAGCTTCAAAAATACAAGTCACGGCCCCGATGAGATCCCATTAATTTTCATCAAAAATCTCCCAGCTAATGCACACCAGCTCCTTCTGCGCATATACAACCTAATATGGATAGAACACAAATTCCCATCAGCATGGTCAGGGGCAATAATTGTCCCAATTCTCAAAGCACATAAACCTAAAACTAACGCTTGCTCTTATAGACCAATTTCGCTCACATGTGTTATGTGTAAAATCTTAGAAAAGATCATCAACAGAAGACTGCTCTGGACCCTTGAACATCGAAAGCTACTGGTTCCCGAGCAAAGCGGCTTTAGACAACACAGATCCGCCAATGATAATATTCTGGATTTAGAAAGCGATATCCATGAAGCCCTAGCAGTAAAACAAAAATGCTTGGCTATCTTCTTTGATATAAGAAGGGCATTCGATACTGCATGGAGATACCGTATTATGAAAATACTAAACTTATGGAAAATTCATGGCCACTGCTTTGCCTTTATCCAGAACTTCCTGAAAACAAGATCTTTTCGCGTCAGAACAAATGAAACGTTCTTAAGTCTTTACACACTTGAGAATGGTACTCCACAAGGCTCTGTCATCAGTCCAACTCTGTTCCTTATTGCCATAAACGACATTCTGAAAGAAAATAAATTACCAATGAAAGCACGTCTGTACGCGGATGATCTGGTACTGTTCTGCAAAAACAAAAATATGGACACTTTAATATCGCTGTCACAGGAAGCACTCTCGAACCTAGAGCAATGGTCCAAAGAATGCGGATTCGTTTTTTCAACAGAAAAAATAAAATGTGTACTCTTTTCCAAAAAAGAAATGAACAATATACCACCCCTCTACCTATATGGACAAAATCTCAAATATGTTAAAACTATAAAGTTCTTGGGTATGATATTTGATGATAAATTAAACTGGAATGTACACATTAAAAATCTAGCCAAACTGTGTAATAGAAGACTCAATTTGTTGAAAACACTAGCATATAAGGAGTGGGGATCTGACTGTCAAACACTACTGCACGTTTATAGAACACTCATTAGATCTAAAATGGATTTTGGGTGTATTGCATACGATTCAGCAAACAAGAAAACAGTCAAGTTACTCGACTCAATCCACAACAAAGCCTTACGAATATCATTAGGTGCCTTCTGTACAACTCCAGTCGAAAGTATCTACTGTGCATCTGGAGAGCCATCTCTTCATAACAGGCGTACCTACCTCAGTTTGACCTATGCAGCAACAGTAAGTGCAACACCAACAAATCCCACTCACAGTAACACATTCTGTGATAAATATCAGAATCTCTTCACAAATCGAACGAGAACTTATAAACCTTTCTAGGAAAGAATCCGCAATCATTTGTCTAACCTCGATTTATCCCTACCCAAAAACATTTCCTACTACATTTAACCCTCCTTTCCCTTGGACCATCAAATCGCCGAACTGTAACACGAGTCTATCACATTTCGACAAAGTTAACACCAATAGCCAATCCATCAAAAATGAACTCAATCAAATCATCTCTGACTACTCTAATTACTCAGAAAGTTACACTGACGCTTCAAAAACCAATGAAGGAGTAGGAGCTGCAATCGTTACAACTTCCGAATTCTTCTCCTATAAGCTACCCTCAACGACCAGTATATTCAATGCAGAACTTTATGCCATTCACCGTGCATTAGTCTATATCAATAGGAGAGGTGAAGACAAATTTGTTATTTTAAGCAATTCACTTAGCGCAATATGCAAACTGAAGTGTCTATACCCCAGAAATCCAATTGCTCAAAAAATAAAAACTGAACTCCAAGTGATCAAGCAACGGAAAAAAGAAGTGTTTTTCATTTGGATACCATCACATATCGGAATTCCGGGCAATGAAAAAGCCGACGAATGCGCTCGTGGTGCAATTAAATCTGCTGAAGCCGAAATGGTGTTGAGAGTAGTATCTACAGATATAAAATCGAAGGCTAAAGCATCGATAATCCAAAAATGGCAAAATCAGTGGCAAGTGTCCAGTTCAAAATTACGGAAAATAAAATATGATGTCAAACCCTGGCCTGACGAAACAAATAACCGTAAACATCAAGTGCTCATCAATCGACTACGCCTAGGCCACACCAATCCGACTCACAGCTATCTGCTGAATCACAGCGAAGACCCAATGTGTGACACATGTGAAATAAAACTGAGTGTTGAGCATATTTTTACCGAATGTTCAAAATACTCTGTGCAGCGAAACACATGTAACTTGGATCCAAATATCAACAACATTATTGGGAGAAATTGTGATATTTCGAATATTATTAAAGTTCATAAAGTGTATAGATATTATTGAAAAAATATAAAATTGTACAACTCGCTAATAACCATTCGGTTGATGCGAATATGTTTGAATAAAAAAATCTTAGTAAAAACTACCAAAAAGTAGTTCTTCCAAGAAAGAATCCTTACATCTACAAACCCAGCAAAAACAGCCTGGGACATAATTTCTAGTTTTTGCAATGCTAACCAACCACATAAAAATATATCTCCATTAAATGAAAAAACATTGGTAAATGATCCGCACTTGATAGCTGAACAAATGAATGCCTTTTTCGTAAATACATCTAAGGATATTATTGACCAAATATCAGCGAAAATTAACGAACATCTCTTCTCGCTAAACTTCAATGAAAACTCTATCTTTATTGAGCCCTTTATCTGTGATGAGCTGTTGTCCTTATTAAAAAATAAATTAAAAAATAAATCATCTGCAGGTTATGATGAGGTACCCTTGTTTCTGATTAAAAAATGTTTAAGCTATATCATAGAGCCTTTAACTTACATTGTGAACTTGTCTTTTGTTACTGGCTGTTTTCCTGATATCTTAAAAAAGGGTAAAATCGTACCTATCCACAAAAATAACGATCTACAATTAATTATCGACCAATAACGGTAAAATCTGTATTCTCCAAAGTGTTTGAATATGCATTCATGGACAGGTTAAATACATTTCTAATTAAATCGAATATTCTTTCATCAAGTCAACACGGTTTTCATTCAAAAAAATCCACAAGTACGGCACTTTTATCATTCTATGAACGATTAATATATTGTATTGAACTTGGTGAGCGCCCCGCTGGAGTTTTCTGCGATCTCAGTAGGGCATTTGATTGCGTTCACCATGAAAAATTATTGAATAAATTATATACATATGGTATTCGAGGAGTAGCCTTAGAATGGATTTGTGCTTTTTTGTACAAAAGAAAACAGTACGTTTCTATAAACCATCATGATAACGGAGTGATCTCCAAATTTAATTCTGAGAACCTCATAGTGGAAAATAGAGTTCCGCAAGGCTCTATATTGGGTCCAGTTCTATACATTTTATATACAAATGATGTTGGTAGTATAAGCGATGATATTTTTTATGTTAAATATGCGGATGACACATCTATCCTAATTTCAGATGTATCTGATTATTCTCTAAGTGAAAAATGTGATTCTGCTCTGGATAACTTCGCTTCGTGGTGTGCTAAAAACCATCTGTTTCTCAACCCTGACAAAACTAATATGATACAATTTCATACAAAGAACAAAAAATGTGGTTCTTTAAACGTGTCTATTTTCTATGAACCTATCAGTAAAGTTGAAAAAACAAAATTTTTAGGAATAACTTTTGATGAGTGTTTGAATTGGAGTGATCATTGTCATCATTTACTGAAGAAACTGAATTCTCTATGTTACATGTTCAGAAATTTGAAAAGCATTCTCAGTGAGGATCAGTTGTTAATGTTTTATCACGCTCATGTTGCTAGTCGAGTGAGGTATGGCATATGTCTTTGGGGTAATTCTTCTCGAGCCACTGATGTCTTTATTTCACAGAAAAGGATAGAACGAGTAATAGCAGGTATATCCAGAACACACTCATGTAGAGATACTTTAAAAAATTTGGTATATTAACAATAACTGGTAAGCTTATTCTTGAAATGTGTGTGTATATATACCAAAATCAAACCAAATTTAGAACCTTTCAAGATATCCACAACTACAGTACTCGAAACAACAAATATTATAACATTCCTTATTGTAAATACATAACATCAGATAAATCACCTAACTATCTGGGATTAAGAATATTCAAAAACATCCCTTGTACTATAAGAAATTTATCTAACCTTAAGCATTTCAAAAAAGCACTGTATGATATACTTGATATACACTGTCTGAATTATTCAGTTAATGCTATCTAGTTTTTATTTATTATGTCTTTATGTACATATCTGTTTAATGTTGTTGTAAATATTTATGTGTATTATATTATAATATTTATTTAATTTTAATTTTGACTATTCCTATACATTTATAAATGTCTTAAAGGAAAATAAAGCTATTATTATTATTATTATTATTATTATTATTATTATTATTATTATATCTGTGCTGCTCATATTCGCACTATCTATGGGCAGACATCGTACACTAGGTCAACCGAACGCACTTTGTAGAACTGTAGAGGATGCTTGGTTCTTGGACCCTTAAGCAGAATTTGTGTCAAGTGAAGCCCTCTAAGTGAGCCTGTGGATGAGTTTGATCCTCTCAGATGTCAAGCTGAATGAGCGAATAATTGTATGTTTCCGGATCCCGCTTCAGAAGGAATCCGGGGAGGAATGTTGTCAGTTGGTATTGTTCTTAGGCCTGACAATGGAAGCAACCCCATTTCAATTATCTCTGGAAATAATTGGTTTGCTGGATTACAGGCGGGGTATCTCCTTGAATATAGCAATTTCTTTCGATATTGGATGGGTAATTATGTAGAATTTACATTAATAATAAGAAGTTCATTGAAAAATATAAAATGTGGCATTTTACTCGGACTTTATTATAATGTACGAAAATTTCAATTAATCACCATAAAAGATATATCTAACATTTACCTGGCAATTAAAATTTTATATTTTAAATAATTTGATGGTATCCAATCTCAGATTAAATATACCTGCTTCTTTCAATCCTGTACTCCGAGATTCAGCGGTATGAATAAGATATATGTATATGATGATACATGGATGATACATGCATAATAGAGTATGACGTCACTTCCGGTTATGTCAAATCGTCAATAAAATATTGGTAGCCCAATTTGCTTGTTGGTAAAATCAATCAATAATTTCTTTCTAAGAAAATAGTGTTTGTAGCACAGACTTAATTAAATTTTTACTTTAATAATAATAATTTTTTATTTTAAATGCTTATACCTTATTGATGAGGAAAAAAGTATTTCTTGTGAAAACGAAAAATCAAAATTAAAAAGACTAATGTAGACATTTCAGAAAACATAACATTTGCTTGTTGCTGGTGCCTTCCGGCTGTGAATATTAACTAATACATAGAGTATCGTTTTTTGACCGACTTCCATTGTTTGTCTACTCTTTTTTAAATATATTAACGTTCAATAAATTTTAATTTTGAAACTTGTGAAAATACTTATTTTATATATAAAAAATATTGACTTTCATGTCTGGAATAATATTAACGGTGCTAGTACTTTTGGAATCGGTGCCATAAGTCTGTTAGCTACGTATAATTGAACAATTTTAAAAATACAAGTAGTATTATAACTCATATTATTGAGGGTACAAACTAATTAAGTCGGTTCTATCTTTTGTAAAACATATTTATTTCTTTCCTTCTTATGCCATTCTATTTTACCGGTCCAGAATTGAATTAGGAACAGCAGCATTTGATAATAACTTCTGTGAGTTTTTAACCATGCCTCACCTGTAGATATATTTATATCTACTTAATATTATAGTATCTCGTACAAACTAAAAAAATACTATCAATGACGAAGAAATTCCTCGTCTCAAATTTCTGAGTGGAGTTTTTCACACATTTGTGTGTCAATATTCACCAGTTTTGTAAAAGGTAAAACGGCACAACCGATTTGTTGGGTAACTGATGCTAAAACATTAGCCGACCATTTCTGTTGTAACTATCGTGCTATATTTTTTGTGTTGATACACTGTTTGCTGTTCGTACCGGAAAATGGTTCTTTTCATTTCTCTCTCTAAATAAATGTTCGATGGGAAAAAAGTAATGCAGAACTTCATACAAACAGATGTACAGAAGAAAAACGCCGGCGAGTTTATTTGATTTTCGCCTTTTTTCTATCAAATTGAATGTAATTTTGTTATGGATTTAAGGTATATCACTCTAAGGCTGTAAGTCTATATTATAAATATCTTTATTATAAATATCTAAGGTTAACAACAAATTTTTATATTATATTTTTCATTGTGTTAACACCAAAGGTTGCATAAATCATACAGCAAACGTAGCCAAAAAAAATGCTACATAATTTAGGTATTGTAACATATTATAAGAGCCAGCTATTTGAAAAAGTTTAAAATTTGCATAGCAATGAAGACCTTCTAATAAGTGTGCACCTTACCATCAAAATCACAAAATTCGAGAGCTTGACAATTTAGTGGTGGGGTGAGCGTGGTAAAGCAGCAAAGAGGCTGTAAAATGAGTTGAAAGTGTTATATGTTATGCCATTTCTTCTGAAACTAAAAATAACAAATAATAAATGTACATAAATAAATATAACAAAAGAACGACTATGTCAAATAATATAATCAAAAATAATTGTAGCATCTGATTTTATATCGGGCGCGAATTCCTCGCTCTTCGACGGGGAGTGGCGGGCTGTTCAGATAAACGTTTTTGCCTGGCTTGTTACACATATTATTTCGAAGGTTCAATAAAATGGAACCTAATCACTGTAGCCCTCTACAGATGAGATGATTTCGGTACATTTTTATGCCCCTTGCCTGATGATACTTTTTCAACAATCGAAACGCCTGGCAATTTTGTAGCCGATTTAAAAACATAATTAGCTATACCAATGACCAAAACCCAGGACTCTATGAATTGAACAATTTCAACGTATTTTTCAGCCTCTTTGCTGCTTTACCACGCCCACCCCCTTAGACTAATATAAGTGTTCCTCTTTTTGACAGGCTTGAAAAAATAATCAAAAAATTGAAGAGGTTACAATTGAACTTTATGTTTTCTTTTTCGTGCATGTCAGTTCGCGCATTTTGTATTGATATTTTACAAATTTACCATTTATTTCTCCCCAAAGAATACCTGTGAAGAGTGATATTTGTTTTTTATAAAATCAAAAATTTTATATGCAAAATTCAAAATTGATAACTGATCATTTCTAGAAACGTAAATTGAATATTTTCAATAACTTCAGCGGTTTCCTGGTTCAAGCCTTTGAAAGGGATAGTTTTTGAAAGGTTTGTACCTATTTATCGTAGGTACTAGGTACAACTTGAGGAAAAAAATATATAACAAATGTGTATAAGACAAAGAGTGGTAATTATTTTTAAGCTTTCTACTTCACCACAAGAGAGCCTTATTAATGGTGGTTACACAAAAAAACATTTTCTATGACAATTACCCTTTAAGAATACCATAAAATTAAAATATTCGGAATTCTCATAAGTTCTACGATAAATAAAGGGACACCCAATACATATTTATTGAAAATTTTAGAACCATCGATTGTTTTTTATGAAATTGGAAGTTTTAGATCTAAAATTGAACTGAAAAGAATATTTTCACTTTTTAGGTACCTACATCACAAATATTAGTCAGGTCCAATATGAAATCACCTTTGATTAAGTGAAATGCGAGTATGATAAACCTATATAGGAATTGTTGTCACGCAGTCGACTGTGCATAAAAAGGCATATAATATTTGCAAACACATAACTAAAATCCAAAGCACTGCATCGAAAAATGAAAAAAATATCTAGCCTTTAGCGCCCCATTAAATGGATGTCACGATGAAAAATGACTCGATCCTGGCATCCTTTATGACCGTCCTTTCCTACCACCACAGCACGATCTATTCTGTCTACCAAAATAAATAACAATTTGCTGTGGACGGAATCTAATTTTCGGCTATTTTATATTTTGTGAAAATTGATTGAAAAATGGCCATGGCTAAAGGCTATCCTGGTATCCACCCTTGGATATATTATGTGATATTTATGAAGGCCGTGTGTCATTTCTCACAATAAATCGAACTTAGTTAATGAAATGAAATCACCTCTAGTCAAGTTATGAATCGTTATTCACGTATAAAAATAATACCTACATAAATAATAATGTATCCCTAACTACAAAAACACGTGTGTTGCCTAGCGCCCTATCTGTTGATACAAATAATAGGATCGATAACATTTTAAGGTAGGTAGGTAGCTTGTGAATAAATAAATTCCATCATTAATACTGCATCTATTTCATTCACAATAACAGCTTAAAATAAACAAATGCTATATAATGAATCATATGTTATAGGTTTAGGGGGAAAAGGTGCTGAAAGTTTTTTTCGCCTGTTTGTCTTTTATACCTTGTCGATTGATTTCAAAACATCACAATTTTTAAACGTATTATTGGTTCAAAGATAGAACTTATACACAGAATATATTGTTATTTATTCTATGCCCTCCAAAAATGAATTACGTTGTTGCAACAGGTAGGGAATTATTACTAGCACCAATAGAATTAATATATAAATACTAATAAAGCCGGTTTTATTTTTTTAAGTTATTTATTTCATATTTTTGAGTATCAACAGAAAATAAATTAAACATAAATTAAATTAAAAATAAATCAATAAAAAGTATATGAAAACGTCCCTGTAACTCTGAAACCGTTGAAGTTTTTGAGAAATTTTCTATTTGAACGTTTCCGGAAATGATCTTTGATTTAAAAGTATCAGATTTTCGATTTTCCAAAAAATGTCCACTATACCTTCTTTCGAGAGGAATTTTGAGAGAAAAACATGTTGATATTTTTCTATGGACCATTTCTTATCACTCCTCTTTCCAATTTGAAAAAATAATAATCCAAAGTACATTTAGTACGCGAAGCGCGCGTTTATCTGAATCTAAACATTCATTAGTTGGTACACCGGAGAATACAAAATAATATGAATTCTATTGGTACTGGTAATTTTAAAGTTGTGTAGTTATTGTTAAATTGAAAACTTCTGGCACCAACTTCAAAAAAGTACCAGAACCAATAGAATTAATATTATTTTGTATTTGTCAGTGCACGTGATAATAAAGTCGGTCCAATTTTTTTGTAGAAAAATATTTATTTCACACTTTTGAGAGCGACATTAGTCATCAACATTCACGTTCACCAAAATAGATAAATACTTTACTTTTAGGTACTTATTCGGTGATTTAAAAAAATCGCGAACATACAGAATTGCCCAGTGCAGTTACTCAGAAACCGTATTTTTTTTAAATGTCCAATTTAAACATTGCTACATATAATCTCTTCTTTAACTTGACAGTCTCATATTTTCAATTTTCGAAAAAAAAAATGCCCCCACCACATAGCGGAGACATACATATTTCAGACTTTACCACTGCTTAGGTCGAAAACCTATGGTGTTTTTGAAAAAGTGCAATCTTCTTTAATTTTTAGTCACAAATTTTGGGAGAATTTTTTGGAGGGGGGCATATTAAATGTCGATTTTTTTTCAATGAAAAAAGAATTATGAAAATCAGAGCACGTTTACTATTTACAAGGCGCGACTACCCAGAAATAACAAAACAGTCGAATTGTTCACCTCCTCCGTATGATTCGTCGGTCAAAAAGCCTACATACACACAGTCGAATTGTATACCTCCGTCGTCTTGTCTAATGTCCTATGTTTGCCGATGCCGACTGCAATTGATAGTGATATTGGGTATTGGCAACATGCAACAGGGCACTTGAATATATATGTTTGAGCAACATAGCATAATGTGATTGTCATTCTGTCATCAAGTTCAGTAAAAGAAACAAATTTCAATTCAATTTCATTCAATAATGAGCAGTAGTGTTTATTTATCTATTTATCTTTATTACCTCTATTGTTATCTTTGTTTTTATTAGACGGTTAGGACTGTTTGAGAATTTGGCATTCCCTGTGGTTCCTGTTCTAATCCATTGCCGAAATTTGTTAATAATTTAGCGCTGAAAAGCATATCATCCAGTGATATTGAAGAGCTAGATTTATGTGGGAAGGAGATCGTTCATTGTTGGGTAACCCCTACATTTCCAAAAATGCTATATTTTTATTATTTTTTGATAATCCAATTGTTTCCCTTTTTCGTTTTATTTCAATTTATTCGCTATGTGCAAAGGGTAGGTACCGCCAGAGTGTAAAATTACTAGAGTGTATTTATAGTCAAGCACCAGTACTGACTCCTATTTTATGTCTTGTGTACCAGATTATGTATTATTATACAAATATTTTGTGATTTACAGTAAGGTTTCTTCGAATAGCACTTCATCTTTCAGGCAGTATGATTTCAGAATGATTTATTCTAATACTGACATCATATCTTCTGTTGAGCCCACGCTTTCTACACACACCAATCTGGTTGCTATACAATAGAAATCTTGTCTCTCCTTTTTTGTCTTAACAGGTTACGGTCACATCAGATCATATTGCTTTTCTCTCTCTATATTTTAACGCCAATAGTCCTATCTACCAACCATGTCACAGAAAGTTTAGTATCGAATTGAAACCATAGAATTAATACGTTTTCCTTTACTAGTACATAGTGTACCGGTAACGTGCTCTATAAATGGACATAACTTTTCAAACTTACTCGTGACTTCCATATATGTCTCGTAGATAAGGGGTCATAAGAAATTGTCGGTATGAAATAATATTTCATAATAACGTTCGATTTAGACCGCTGTCTCATTTAACTCTATATTTATGTAATATCTATAATAATTATAGTCTGTCTATAAAATTATATAGGTATCAATGTACTATTCTGAGAAAAGATTACTAGAATTTATTATTCGAAATTATATTGTACAGTCTTAACAAAACTACAAATCTGATCTTACCATTATAATTTTGACGAGTCACCACTGGATTCTATCAAGATTCAAATTAGGGAATTTTAGTCTTCCTACCTGCAATCGAAATTCTTATTGACGTGTGGAACTTTGTTTATCCGGACAATTTAACAATATTGATTCTTTGTCGTTGTAGGCACAGATTTAAATGTTTCGCGATGTATTTGATTTTATCAACATAGCATGTATATTTCACATTATTTATTGTGTTTGAACTACTAACTTCTGATATATTAAATAATTTATTAACTACAATTGAATAGTTAGATTTAGGTATACCCTCTACCAAGGGTATACCTACCTATCCAAGTTTTCTTGAAGCGTGTCAACCTGCTTTTCAACTATCTGAGTACCGTCTGATAAATATGCTTGGCAAAGTTCACTGGAAATGTAGAACCTGCAAAATTATCCAAATAATGTCCATGTTTACTTGGCAAAGTTTATGTGACTGTGACATCAAAGATGGGTTGAAAATTCTTTTGAAAATTTCTCATGTAGTTCTACTGGCTAATTTTGTGTGATTCTAAAAAACTCATTTCTATTTAGTAATATCTCTAGGCTATGGATTCCAAGGGCTATTTTATGAAGCAAATGTATCGATCACTGTACTAATCAACCTGATAAGTTCAAAAATATTAGAGAGAACTTATTAAATTTGTTGATAAATAATATTGTAACGGGCATATAAAATAGACTGGGTTCGATTTATTTTCACTTATTTATTTATACCAATAACTACACGACTATATACACATTTATATTCACACTTATTTTCGGATTATATACTTCTTACCAATTTCTATGATCTATGACCGACTATCTATCACTAACTATATACAATTTATATTCTCTGCCCCAGACTTACTCGTCTGCACCGGGCGATTGCCCCTGACTGACTAACTGACTCCGCAGCACGCAGCACTTTCCAATATATAGGCAAGCAGAATGGCTGTCGTATTTTCTACACCCATCTTCCGATGCCAAGCGAGCTCTCCCGAACTTGCGCGAAGTTACAAGAAGCTTCGGGAATATGTCTTGACCCAGGCATGCATTGCTGACCAATATCAATAGCGGTATGCAACACACCACCCGGGTCCCACCAACGTCCGCACTCGCTAAGGTGCTCCGCCTTCCGACGAATCGCACACGCCCACCATTATGGCACCGATCACCGAAGCCAAGTTCGTTACAATATTAATCATGGATTTTTTTTTGTCCCTCTTGTTGAAAAGAGTTTCGAAAGCTTTCCTGTTTTTCTTGTCACTATATATCTCTTCCATATAGATATTTATAGAATAAGTCATTATAGCGAATCATCAAAGGTTGAGCTCCCATATGGCCGCTTGATTGACGATATTTTTTTTAATTCTAAAAATAAATTCATCACTCCTAATCACATTTTGATAAAGCTATAAAAATTTATATTTTGAATACTGATTATTATTATTGTAAAATATTATTGGAACAAATAAATGTGACAATTGAATGAATTAAATTAGATTAAAAAATCTTTCATTTACATACTATGAAAAGTAGGTAGGTATGTAATAGTAATGAGTTTGGATATCAACCTGAAACCTAACACTCTGTCATAGAAACATATTACCTATGAGGTAAGCAATCGAAAATAGTATGGAGCTACAAAAAGCTACGTGTTATTTCGCATTCTTCTATGACCATAAGTAGTGTTTACATGATCTATTATTATTATTATCTTCGAGTATTCTGGAATAAAAAAGTTTTTCCAAATAAACTTGCTTGGGTGCTAAGGAATCAATAATACTAGTTTTTCTATTAAATGATACAATAAGGTATATTTAGCTAGTTGTTCTATTTCTAAGTTTCTAAGTCAACTACCTAGTTATTGTTATATCTAAATATTTATAATCAAAAATGTGACATCTTTTTGCGATTTACATCTTAACGTTCGAAGGATTTTAGAGTTCATCATTTTGACAGTCTTTTTTGCTCATAGAGACTTTTTTATAAAAGTAAATGCAACATCATTCCGTGAAAACGATTGTGTCAAAATTTCCATCTTCTGATAAAGTCGAATAAATATACTTTTCCGGCTGTCTAAGAAATGATTTACGATATCAGGAGGCATAAAAGAAAAATGGCAACGATACCCAACGACTACACACTACACGAACGACTGATGATTGCATGAGAAAAGGTATTTTTCTGGGTTGTTGCGTATAGGCAGCAATGTCATCAAAAAGTTTCCCGTCCAATTTCCAAGAGCTGTTTATTTTTTGCGAAGTTAGTCCCAACAAGCTAGAAAAACAAAGCGAATAATTCCAACCTAAATTGACAAAATGCATACTTACAGAAAAAAAAATATATATTTCAACATTGTCGTTTTATTACGACATTTTATTTATAAATTGCAGTAATGTGTCAGTGTTTTTTTTCATTCTTTAAAAAATTCGGACCGATAATACTGTTATTATTTTACTGAGTCTACAATAGAACAGGATCCTATTAGATAGAAAGGATCATATGGAATGAACCAAATCAATAAAACTGATCTTTAATGTTCGATTATTTTTTGACCACTATAAAAATATGTAGGTATATGTTTTTATATGCTTTAAGTTTTTGCTCTGGGAATAAATCGGTTATTTTTTTAAGTTTTCTAAAAAATAAGTATTCATTATTTATTATAACTTTTTTTTTGTATTTTATTTGTATTTTATTTATTGTCTATTGTATTTTAAAAGATTGAGACTGAGACTCTTTTTCAAATAATGTGGTCAGTCTATGAAAGTCTATTAGTAATGATTAAACATCAGTGAGAATAGTACTAAGTATTACATTTCGATTTCTCACATCGTATACAATAGTTATTTGTGTACCAAGGCCTTAAAGTTGATCTTTTTTGGCTGAATCAGAAATTTGTAGCCGAGGCGCAGCCGAGTCCAAGAAAATCTTTGTTGAGGCCAAAAAAAAATATTCGGCCGAGGCACACACAAATTGGAAACCAAAATGTTTACATTTTTGTTCAAGAAATGCAAGAGTACAAGAGTAGTTTCAAATCTTTATTAATCAAATGAAAAGAATGATAAAAAATAAACTGCTTATAAATAATTTTATAACAAATTTACTTATTTACTATTAATTGTTATGTTAAATGTACATTTATTAGATTTTAAAAATTTAATACCACTTTTAGACAAAATTATTGACAGCTAGTTCATTTTCAGTGATCATATTTTTTTCTGAAAAACTGGTTACTAAGGTACTATCTAATGCAATTTCATTGGAATTATTTTGGGCAGGAAAAAGCAACCCTGAATTACCTTCCCCTCCTGAAAGTATTCTATTTGATATTTCTTTTTTCTAGAAATTGAGTTTTCGGTGTAGCCTTCCTCTACAGAGTTAGATTTCCAACCTCCGTGGCTTTTTTACATTAAAATACCTGCCCCTGTTTCAACCTAAAGAGAGGCTGAACTTTTTCTAAAAGAATGACCTGTATACCTTTTAGCAATTGGTAATTTTAGATACTCTGCAATAAGTGATGGTATTTTACCAAAAGCATGAATACCAACAACTTGTGATGAACATTTTCCATGACGATAATTGATAATGATGATGATGCACACTGAAAAATTTAAGTATTTTCGAATGAGCTGTAAGACACTTATATTTTCTGTTATTTCATCAGTTATCATACTCGTTTTATGCCAGTTTTCGTCTCCGGAATTGTGATTACTAACACGTCTCCTTTCAAAGGAGTCTTTTGTCTTGAATATCATTGATAGACATTTGGTCTTAGTTCATTTCGCCTACAACTTCCAGTCAATCCAATTTTATTATCAAACAAACTTAAAAATACCCCATTAAAGTTATAAAAATAATGAATCTTAAAAATGTTGCGATGTATTTACCTTCCACATTAAATAGTTGTTATCTGGAGCATCTGCTAAGAATTTGTTTACATCATTTCTTGTAAAAACTGCTGACTTTTTTGCGTGATAACCCACATTTTGCTTTTTTTAAAAAAAAGCATTCAGTTTTGAAAACTTATATCAATGTTCTGTTTGACCATAACTGTAGATTTTAACATCGAGTATAAGGACCAAAACGTTGATGATTTTAAATCTTTGGCTTTTTCCAGAAAGAATGCTAGAAATACTTGTTCTCTTAAATTTTTAGTATCATGTACCACCATTCCATGAAAATATCATATTATTCTAAGTAAATCTGCCGGGATTTTTCAGGCAATAAATTTAAAATTGCTGCATTGGCAGCTTCATAAATCTCAGGGGGATTTTCTGTATCAATATTACTCATTTTGCTTTCTTCTTTGATATAATTATTAATTATTCTAATTATTACCGACAGAAACGATTAGCTTGTAAATAAACTGCCTAGCAACACCAGCTCTCTACATGTTGACGACAGAAGAGGCCGTAAAGTAAAAGCGGCCACAAAGTAAACGCGGCCAAAAAAGTGGCACTTTAGGGACGCTAATGAATCCCTAAAACGTCATATTTTGTGTCACTCGCCTAAAAAATTATTATTTTTTATAAGACAATTGAATATAAGTATTTTCAGTTTTACCCATCAGTAAGCCTTTTTCATTTTATTATTCCTCCATCTGTTAGATGACGTTCAACAATACCGATCTCATATCATATATTGGTAAATTAGTTTACAGAATAATACAAAAAAGATTCTTTGAAATCATTTGTTTTGTGGAAAAAATGCTAGGAAGCAAATATCAGATTTAATATGAAAGAACTCAGCTGGTGAAGCTCATAAATAAAATGTTTCTTGTTCAACTTTATCAAAATCACTTGGTCAGACTTCCAATAAATAAGTAATTTAGCTTTTTTCATTATATGGAAGCTATAATTAAAAATACACGCATCAATTACTCTGGGTATTGCGGTTTTTTGTCTGTGGAAGCTATTTCATGATCAAATATTCGAAATTATCTACTCGTATATGTCTATGTATTTTTATATCGTCACATATCATACAAATTACTTTAAACAGAAAATTGAGTAGTTAATTAATAAGTTTAATTCTTTTTTATGATGATAAATAATATGAATTATTTAAAATATTTTAAGATCCGATTTTATTGTTTTACAGCAAAAAAGCATGTATTTTAAGTATAAAAAATCGCTTTTGTCAACAACACGAACTTCTTCCTGCGTATTGATATTGTGACTATTTTTTAGTTTGCCAGTGGTTCCGTAAAGTTTACAAATCCCAACTTCCTGCACTTGGACACAAACGACTGGAAACGATGGCCTCTTGAATCTAATAACACAGCTTTATCGTAGAAACTTTTGAGAAAAATGCTCAGCGCAAAAAGTTTGCAATAGGTACTTTGGTTAAAATATAAATAAGGTTTCCTAGTCCAATCAGTATGGGTTTTGTTTGATGCTTTTTCCTTATTGAAACATTACCTTCGACTTATTTCTAAAACATACCTAATTTAGTTTCTAGATGTGTCTAATACTAATACACATACATTCATAACACAGGAACGTTGAAAATAATTACATATCCTGTTAAATTCGATAAAAAAACAGTTAAAATAAAAATTTCACATATGACAGTGTAAACCTCAAATAAAATTTGAACAATATTAATATAACCACCTTATAAAATATTAATTAATTGAACAATACCCGACAGCTGACAAGAATGGAAAAATAGTCGGAGAATTTACACTCAAGCAAGTTAATTATTAATAAATAACTAAACCGAAAACAGGTAGAAAGTTAGTGTTCGAAAAAATTGTAAGCACGAAAAGATTCTGCATGAAGTGGGTTCCGATAGAAATGGCGTGAAGATCATTTTTAGCTCATAACTTGGTCTAAAATGTCTGTTTTCAGCATTTTATCTATCAATCTTTATTGGTAATAGAAAGAAAAAATAAAGCTGTAGAACAGAGTGTCAGATGCCTTGAAGATCAAATGAGGGGTCAGGCAAGGCTGTATTTTATCGCCACTGCCACTAGCCTTCATCGTCTACTTGGAGAGTGTGTAGAAAACAAGAGGATGGAATTTTGGTAAATGTTGAAGTTAATAGACATTAGATAACCCAACGACAGTTTCACGAGATGAAACCTTAAAAGGACTTCAATGATTCTTCGACAGGCTTTATATTTTTGTGAAACATACAAAAGTTACTTGAAGATGATGATGTTGAAGACAAAAGACAATATAGAACGAATCACAGTTTTCGGACTGTCCATTTGTAGAGGAATCCTGTGAATTTCCTCCATCGAATGAGTCTCATATCATGAGAAACTCTATCAAATACCCGCTGCTTCAATTGTTCCTGCAAAGTAAAGTGAAGGGGAGGAGAGAACTAGGTCTTTAAAATTGTTTGATGTTAATTTCTGTGTTGCTATTAGCAGAACTTTTTCCAAAACAAAAGGAATGCTCATTCCTTTCATTAGATCCAATTAATTCCAAAAAAACTTGTCTTTGTATAGTCATCTATATACATACATAAAATAGGTAAATACATAATGAATCAGAATGTAGAAGTCGCAATCTATTGGAATTCTGTTCATAATAAATAATCTAGTTTAAGTAAGTATATAATATATTGTTTCCAAAAGATGTTTTTTGTGATTACAAACGCAACGTCTCTTATCTATTGTCAGTACGTCAGGCCCAAGATCTCGATAAATAAATAAAATAAAATAATAGCATGAATATCAAGATACCCATTGAATCCAAATACATTGAACGTTTTGGGTAGAATTCAAAAAGAATAATGATTTTGACTTTTAATTATTTTGGAACCAATGATTATTAAGATTTATCGTCGCATAGGTACCCCTACTGATCCCTGTATTTCAATGGAGGTTAAAATATGCACATTTGTTAAAACGCAGCAGCATTAGCCTCGATGTTGACCTGCACCAAACCCAGATTATCTGAAGGGCGCTATACTAAAAACATCAAGATGCGCAAACAATAATTTCCAGCTGACGTGGTCTTTGTAAAATTAAGGCGATTACCAAAGTGAGCGTGAAACGTGACTGACCATAAACCCCTCCTCGTTTTTGTTAATTTTAAAAGTCAAATTCGACCTATATCGAATGCCGACTTTTCTTTCGTAGAAAAAACAAACATAGAATCACATAGTCTTTTATCACTTATGACTGGTATAATTTGTATGAATGTAGATGTGTCTTAATCATTTATCAGCAGTAGGATGGCTATAAATGAGAAATAACTTTAATGTTCCATGGAAATAGATAAATACTTCCAAATCTCGCAATAATATATTTGAAACTAAAAAGTTAGTCATACCTAATTAGATTATACTTTTTTGCTAAGCATCAATTATAAATAGTTTATTTTTGTTTCAGTAGCAGCGGTGACGACGTCCAGCGTTCCATCGAGCTCTTAGATCAAGTGCTCTCTGAATTCGATGACGTGGAAAATGCGAATCAAGTACAGAACGTGAGTATATATATTTTATGTCTATTATTCGACCGTTGCCATTACGTGGTGCTATCGTCGAAGTGCCATGCCATGGTGGTGACGCTACTTATCGATGCGTTTTTTGTCCCTTGAGTGAATTGCACTCTGTGCCTGGAGAGAATACTTTCCTTCTCGCCCTGAAGCCAATGTTTTTATGGCCTAATATCTACCCCATAAATGGTAGAGCAATATTTTTGACATGAAAACGTCAATTTTCTTATTGCATTTTTAGTCGGTTACAGGTTTGTACAGGTTCTTGAATGAAAAATTAGTATCCCCTGATTTCTGTAGCTAATAGCAACCGATCGTACCTTAACACTTATTTGCAGATTGTACGTAGCATATACCAAATGGATTTGTCGATATTATGCATTATAAAGGGTATCTCAACAAAAGCGCAAGATTTAATGTTTAAAAAAATATATTTCAACGTAATGAAGAATAATAAACATGAAATGCGACACCCAGCAAATGGCCTCAACGAAACTCTGGCACACGGTTATTCTTTCTATATAATTCTGGATAACGTATTCAAACAACTATGGCTCTATTTCCACAATAACGCGCTTTACCTATTCCTTAAGTCATTTTTCTTCACTTATCCCCAAAGAAAATAGTCCACTGGTAATCTTATTATATGATTGTAGAAAAATGAAACTCGCAGTCTTCTCCACAATACAGTGGAGAAGACTGCGAGTTTCATTTTTCTACAATTTACTTCAATCCACTTTGAGACAATGGACTTTTACCTACAATTCTTATTATATGAATTTTGGTGTCCAAATCAATGTTTTAATCAGTGAAGATAGCACCGCCAATAATAAAATGTAATTTTCGAATATATCAGAATTAGGAGCTGTTTAGGTGTTAATAGGGTGCTAAAATGAAAACATCAGATGCTAATAAATCCGCAAAGATAGAAATTCTTTGCATGACACTACCACACCATCAAGGAATAAAAAGTTGTGCGGTCGGGGGACACTCGTCAGGAACGAAGTTCCTTACGCCCTTTCTTCATATATTAATTTAGAGATCTAGTATTAAGGTTATACAACCAGCTACAAACGACGGTTACTTGTCTGTTATTTTTTCTTATTTCTTCTACTTAACTGCTACCGCAAGTCACGTAGAGGAACTTTCTTCCAATAAAGAAAACATTGTTTTATGATATAATTCAAATTGGAACTTCGAGAGCTGCTTAGTTGCTAATTATGTGCCAGAGTTAAAAATCTCGTGTGTCCACCCTCACGAATTTCCTACTGATATCAAACGGATACCTTATATAGAAATCGTCCGATTGACTCGTGCGACGAGAATGTAAGTTCCTAATTAGCTTCTAATTATAATTAGGTTTAGTTTGATATCGAATTAGCATCCAAATAGCCCTTATTTCTGGTATATTCAAAAATAAAATTCCCTACATGGTGGTGCTAGCCTCAAATAATGTCAAAATGAAATTACCTAAATATATATGTTTATGTTTAGATCCAACAAATCACCAGTTCGACTTCGACACCACAGTTGCGTCAGACCACCGCCGGCGCCACCCCCAGTGCTACATCCACTGTTACGGCAGAGAGTCCTTCAGGGTTGGGGGGACACCAGTCTGAAGACGACGGCTACATGAGCATGAACGGCAGGCGGCAGAAGCTTGGGCTCACATTCAAGCCGCTGGCTGAACAGATTGAACACCAACCTCTGTGTTCACCAGTTATGAGACCTGGGGATCCTGAAGATTTTCCCCCACCCCCTGAAGAAGCTCAAAGATTGATTGCTACATTGTTACCAAAGTAAGCCATATGCTAGATATTGTGAATAGCATTTCGCCCTTAAAACAAAATTTCAAGAGTTAAAATACCATAAATGAATCTTTAAAGTGTATAGGTACATTAATACAATTTTGTTTTGGGAATAAACCTAAAAAAAAACATAGTGCTGATACTCTCATTTCTTCAATTAGGTACTTACTACAGGTGATAGCTGAATGGCGGACATTGTTTTTAAGTACCTAGAATAGATTTATGAGCTTTTTATTTTAAACATAATCACACTATAAAACTTTTAACACTTGAAATAGTACAACCTGTCTAATCAGAATAATTAATTATATTTTAAAAATTCTCGATATTGGTATTTGTCAGGTGATGGACTTAAGGGAAATATAGGTCTGATCATTTGATGTCTATTTAAATATCAAACGTTGCCAAATTATAGAGTTGGATTGAAATCAGGTTATCATTGGTCATATATATATATATATATATATATATATATATATATATATATATATATATATATGTATATATGTATATATATATATATATGTATATATATATATATATATATATATATATATATATATACATATATATATATATATATATATATATATATATATATTTGGCGTTATTTGTCAATGCCAAACCAATCACTATATTTTACAATTTGTCATTTCAGGCATACCTTCTCATCTGTGACATAATGCATCTGGTCACTTGACATTAACAGCTAACATCAAAATCAAATATGAACCATAACCTAGAAACATGACACGAAAACGAAAAATTATTTAATCGTATTAATTTCGCCCATATCATAATGACATGTTTTTCTACTAGGTAGAGTACCCATTTGACAGAACCCAATTCTTACTTAATTTTCAAATAGGTTTTATGATTTAGAACTTGAAACTATTATCTATATTAGAAATTATTTTACAGAACCCGATTCATTACTTAATTTTTAAATAGGTTTCATGATTTAAAATCTATTCTGAAAATGAAACGGCAATATTTTCATTGTATACTTCATATCTAGATGTTATTATTTCAACCATCAATCGCTTTTACAGAGTTTCTCCTTCACACCGACCAAAATCACATAGCGCTATAAGTGGAGGAAGGAGCAACCATCGTTCCTTCCCACTGACACAATTATCACCTCGTTCTGAATTTATCCCACCACCGTACAATTTCCAAAACAAGGAATACAATGTTGCGATTGCCAATGGGCTCCCAACTCCTGACCATTCGATACACACTGCCACGCAAACAACTTTGGTAAGTACACTATAAACTATAATACCTTACGTGGCATTTCTGTTGCGTTGCGTACCGCCTCTAATATACCTCACTGAAATGAACCAACTCTTAAGACTAAAGCTACATCTTATTTTCTATAGTATATTTTAGAGTTGTAAGGAAATTCTCTCAAAAGTATACAAATAATTAAAAGTGCTATTTTTGTAGATTTCAGGTTCCGTTATAATATGGTGGTCCATAACTCCTGTAGTGACTACTTATTATTAAGAAAAAAACATATTAGATAAAGAAGGAAACATTAAGAGCGCTTATTAGATAGAGAGAGCTCTGTCCATTACTTTTGGCTGACTTCCCTAAATAATGAGATATAAAAGTCATTTACTTATATATTTATTTTTAGGGTTACCTACATCCATTCAAAACCAGAACCTTTATAAGATCTCCGTGGTGTCTGCATGTTCATATGTCTGTCGTTCTCTATTTTTTCCGAATCTACTGGTCTGATAAAGTTTGTATTTGGTACTTAGCTGACCGAATCGCGGACGTACCTATCAGCGTAAATAAAATGATTCTGATTCAAAGGGTTCATTATGTGTACCTACTCAATAAGAAAATTTAAAAAAATATTTTGATAGTGCTTGTTATGAGTAATTCAAATTATTTTTTTTACATAAATAAACAGCATGGAATATCTTAAGGAAAATATAAGAAAATTGACCTTCCTCATTATCCCCAAAACTACTAACCGTGAAACATAAGAAAAAAATATAGGCCCATACTCAAAGTTTCCATGCAAGCTTTGGGAAAATCCTAAGGTCGGAACACATTCCACGCGAGCACAATTTTTCTATGTCTATGCTAGATATTAGGTAGATATTGACTTTTGTCTTTGTTTCCAATTTAGGGTTAGAATATCTCAAGAACCAAACGTGATACTGATTAATCAAATAATAGCTGTAAAAAGTTGCTGTAGGTATGAGTAATACTCCCTGATGTTTCCGAACATTTTTATTACAGTAAAGCATAAATAGTAAATTCAATGACTTTATAGATTAAATCATTGGTTATATACAAATATAGACTTGAAATAAATATTCTTTTCTTAAAACAAGAACGTGAGTCATTCTTGCGTCTTTTTAAAATTTCATTTAGGTTTTTCTGTGATTTGGCTTAATATTCCGTATTTTTACAGGTGGAGGAAATGTTAAATTTTTGTGCACTTCCGTCAGTGCCACCAGCATCAGAATTTGTTTATTCACGCTATTTGTCTGTGATTGTGTCATCTGAATTTATAAAACTAAAGAATTTCAACTATTTAGTTTTTTCATCAGATGGACGAAATCCTGTGTACGCCTAAATTTCAATATCGATATGATCCAGATCTAGTTCGTTAATAAGAATGATCTGCCAAGTAGTTTTGAAATGGCGATCATCGAAGCTTTTATAAAAGCATTTAAAAAATAATAAGAAAAATGTTAAGTTTTTTCCGAAAAAAAATAAAAACTAAATTTCATGTATTTAAAGTAATCAAACTTTGCCTTGGCTATAGATCATAAGATCAGTTTTAACTATGTATACGATACCGTAGTACGTAGTTCTCATGTTAGAAATCTCACTCATACTTATTCTTCTCATATATGATTAAATTTCTTAATCTAATTTGAATCGTAGTCTCATCCAAACTGATGGTATTATTATTTGGATAAATACAATTGTACAAGAGATCATCCCTAAACAAACTTATCTTTTTAGCCAAAAACAAAACATCAACGTCCATTCGGTTGGGAAAACAATGACTTTACGTTGAACCCACCTCCACCACCACCTGGCTACCGTTTCGGAAGCCTGCCTTACCAACATGCCCTTTATTCTGTTACATCGCCTACAAGGATGCCACCCAGAACTGTCCCGACAGCTCTGGAACGACATCGTGAAGTCAAGAGGTACGTTGATGTTATTTGTTCATAAATTCACAAGTTCAAAACTTTGTTAGTTTTTGCTCCTGTGAACGAAAATTTGTTCGATAGCACATTTGATTCGCAATAAAAAAATGTGCGAAAATTGTATATTCAAGATTCAAAAAAGTGTGTGATTTTTTGCAATTTACTCAAAAATCATTTTAGTTGAGGAAATTGGAAAAGCTCACAAAAAGAAGGAATTTACGAAACAAAAATGTCGGCACCCAGAACTGCACCTGTATTATTAATAGTTCTCATTTACATATCTCATTTAAGTCTCTGCGCGGTGAGCGTTGTACAGATACATTACCTTGAAACCGACCGTTGAATTGAAAATGTATAATTCTAAGTATTAATTCAACATTTTTACAAAATTAAAAGTATTATCAAAGTTTACAGAATACTATATTCTGTAAACTTTATTATCTGGTCTATACACATTCGAAAGAAAAAAATCGCCATAAAATTTGTTTGCTAATTTTCCTAAGTTATTGTTAGGTAACTTGTTTTAAGAATGTTCGCTTACATTCTAAGTCAGATTTATTAGACAAAAACTCATAACATATTTTACTTCGTGGAGACCTCTTGACAGCAATATTTGGTGGGGTTATCAACATGCACTATTTCAAACCATTAATTATGAATTGTTTAACCATTTAACAAAATTCTATTTTACCTTTGCAATTTAAATAGAATAATTTAAAAAACCTCATGTTGATAACCGCATCAAGCATTACCAAGATTTAACATTTTACTGAACTTGTCAACAAGACATGGACATCACTAATCCTTTATTCTTCAATTTTTTCGTTTTATAGGCATGGAAGCGAAGACAATCTTTCTAGTGATCTGGATGATGCACCAGTCTTGAGAACTCTTAGCGAGTTAGCAGACGATGAACACTTTTCAGATGATTCCTTGGAGGAGGCCCTTCCACCTCCTCCACCGCTTGTTCCTAACAAAAGAGCAAGCATAGCTTGGGAGGTGCCTTTAGATGACGATGCTTTACTTACACCAGGTACCTAGTTATAATATTAACCTATTCATGCAAAAAAATAGTGACCATCAATCCAACCTCATGTTCCTCCCTCCTCATTGCTTCTCGTTCGCACCACATTCATTCAAACTGCACCTTCACGGCACTAACCAATCTCTTATTCTAACTCATGTTCTCATTTCCCTTCAACTGTCAAATTTGGAGCAAACTCAATTCTATATTACGCACTAGTGATGTTACACTCCCTTATTTAGCTGGCAGTTGCATTATTTTTATAATCATCTCACATTCCACAAACAGGCCATAACGTGAGGATTATTCCTATTCTAGGTAGTACCAAAGTAATTGGTAGGCGAAGAAGAAAATCAGGGTCCTATTCTAGCACAAGCTCCATTCCCAATAGATTGAAAGAATTGGAGGATTGGCCTGATCCTCCACCTTGTACAACAGAAGACGAAGTCACTTCACCTTTCTCTGATTCCGATGATCACATTATTTTACCGCCTGAACTTAACTCCTCAAATATATCTGGAAATAGTACCTATATCATTAGAAGAGGTAATCTAATCTACCATGTATTACCCTTCTATGCACCTAAAAAATTATATAAAAGTTATTATAGAAAAATCAATGTCACTCTCAGCAAATACATGATTTGATTTTCAGGAAAAAGAGACCGAAAATCGTTGGGTAACATCGGAAGTTCTGTAACTTCAAATTCATCATTGAACTCTCGTTTGAGTTCAGAATTGAGTATCCCCAACAGTCGTTTCAGCATCGATTTGAATTCCAGACTGAGCAGAGAACTCCAAACCCCAAATTCAAGATATAGCGTAGATTTGAGTACTCCACATTCCAGACTGAGCCAAGAACTCAACTCTCCGAAGTCTAGATACAGTTTAGATTTGAATAATACGAGAGTTGTGAGTCAAGACTTGAGTAGTTCACCATCAAGGTGAGTAATTTTTAGCAAATATGAGAATTCTTACTTCTTTCGTGATGTTAAGACATACACCAATTGACTCAACTCAGCGCAATTTAGAAATAGAAAATTATTCTGTCCATATTGTTTCATATTCATTGAACTTGTAATGTAGAATAATCAGAGTATGTTTTTCAGATTGAGTATAGACCTCTCCAGCAGTAGATCTAGTACCCCCAGCAAGCATCACAATGATTTAAAAAAGCACAGCACCACATTTGATAACATCAAATCTCTAGTTAGAGAAGGGGTGATAGAAGACTTTGAATCACCCATGGTGGAGTCTGCCACCGATATGAATTGCTCTGCATCCCCCATAGTCAGAGTGGTTTCGTTGCCAAGCCTTAATGGTGATGACCTCACTCCCAGAAGAGAATTAGATGTGACTGTAGAAGAAGAAGAGGAAGTAGAGAGCTCTCAACCTAGTATGGAAATATCGCCTTTAAGAAAGATAGAGCAGAACATTAGTGAACTATTGGAAAGGAGAGATATAGAAGTAGTACAAGATGATAAATTTGTGTTGAATGGAATGGAGAGCTTGAATAGAGATAAGCAGAGCAAAAAGAAAGCTCCGTCCAAGCCATCTAGGGAATTGAAAGAAATTAACGATGTACGGAAATCAAATAGTCAAAATGAGATTCAAAAATCAGAAGAATATTATAGACAGCTGTTGATTGAAGGTAATATTTATTTATATAAAATGCAAATGTATTTTTATGAAAATACACAAATATCAAAGAGATTATTCTTTTTTGATATATCGATATTTTTCTAAATACCATATGGAGTAAAAGAATATAGGTACACAGTGATTCACAGAAGATGCAAAATTAGACGTTTAACATTTTAAAAATGTTACTCAAATGATTCCTGCTAGTCAATCGGCTGAAAATATTTCCAGCTTTACAATGTTACCGCTTACCTATAACCCAAAATATTAGCAAGCTTAATTTTTCCAATGAAGCGCAATATATATTAGGTTCTGTAAATGGCTCGTGTCCTATTTTTGAGAAATGTATCAATTTTCTTAGTTTTTACAAAACGTAGTTCTAATAAACTGTATTACTCCATGTTATCGGTCCGTAATAACAAGATGCTATTTTGATTATACGTTTAAAAAGCTCTGTTATGTTACTACTTATATTTCATACATTTCAGAGGTCGCGGAGCCGAGCCCAAAAATAGTATTTTTTACCCTACGTGCAAAAGAGGATCTTTTCCGGAAAGCCGCATTCGCATCGAACAACACTTTTTATTCTTCAATTTCACTATCATATCAGAGTAATTTGTCGCGCTTTTCCAATACCGGCTAAAAAACCTCCTCTATCTCTGGCCTCTGCTTTCCCCACGGAACTGCCGTCAGGCATTACTTCGCGGGGGAGGATTTAGCTAAAAAGCTCCTTCTTCAATTGCTTCCTCGATGTTGTTCGTTTCTTCTCCTTTTCTCTGTAGAGCGAAGTGCTTTCAGCACCTCAGCCGCGAACTTGCTTGTTGCTGCCCAGGCCGTCTCTGATAAGACCATGGCCTTCACCATGCTTTCAGGCGTGATCCTTCCTAGAAGTGAAGCTTCCCATGAACGACGAAGGATGTTAAAGTGCGGGCATATGAAAAATACGTGCTCCGCACTTTCATTGACTCCTCCACATGTTGGGCACTCCGGGGAATCTTCATGTTTATATTTATGAAGGTATTTCCTGAAGCAGCCATGTCCAGAGAGCATCTGAGTCAAATAGTAATCGACTTCTCCGTGGGAGCGGCTAAGCCAGGTATCCACCTGTGGGATAAGATGATGAGTCCATCTTCCTTTAACCTAACCTATTTACTCCATGTATCCGACATCCGAATGTCTTTTCTAGACTCGAGGATGGGTGTGTGGCCTAACTTCCCGCTCTCTCTCAAGTACCTCATTCTTACTCTGTCATACTGCACCGCACTGCATTACCCTGGTAGTACAAAAATCTTTTGAGTTCTATGGACCAGAGTTACTAGTATATAGATATACCTACCTACAAACAAACTTAATAAGTCATTTGTGTGATCCATGATCTTAATTTTTTGAAAATTTACTTCTAATTTACTAATTCTATTAAACAATAAATAATGTATCTTTATGAAGTCGTGGCTTACGGTCCGGTTTCATTGATAAATTATTGGCCGGAAGTAAAGAAATCTCAAAATGAATCTGAACTTGTGCGATGGTGAATACCAACTTAGCTGAATGCTCAACATTTAGGAAGGTATGTGGAGCCCCAATAATCTTTAATTTTTCACAGTTAATGTGATGAACGATATGTCAGTCGAGGTATTTTCATTTGATTATAATCTAATATATGGCCTCTTCCCATTTCAGTGAAAAACGGAATCCTTGTAAGTGCTTAGTGACTCCTTTGTAATGAAATAAAACTATTTTTTATATTTTGTACAATAGTTATTTTTGTACCAAAGGCGGCCCACGTGTTTGTAAGATTGTCGCCATCAGGGCACAAAACCTAAGAATAAATAAAATTTTATCGCATTCAAACTTTTTGGTCATGCTTGTTTGTTGTATTTCTATTGGTTAATTACCCTCATAGTAGTGGACTTTATTCCCGTGTGGGCACCAATTAGGCAATAAAACACAATAATGAACTGGTATAACAAAGTCAATTTATAAACCAAGTGTTGAAAATAATAAACACAGTGTTGTTATGTACTTGAGACGAATACATGATTTTTGAATACAAGTCTTGGAGCTTGAAATATTCTTGGATGAAAAAAATATTTTTTTCGAAATACAAATTTCAAATATAAAAATGAGTTTTATTGATCCATGATAATTTATTTCTAGTTGCGGGACGCAGGTTGCTTTGCATCTTACCCCTGAACGTTTTGTGTTTCTTTTGGAATTTTTGTATTGAAAGTTAGTCCTCTAGATAAAAAACATTACAGTATATAAGAACTCTTGAATAAACTTTTACTAATATAACTTACTTAAACAATAGTGTAAGTATGTTATATTTTTGTCGGTCTATCGTGATTTTGTCATATTTTCTAAAACCTTTTCTAATTTTCCGAAATATTTTAAAGATAAATGAATTAATCCAAATACATACGTATTTGAAATGAGGAAAGAGAAGTCTCGCGGTTTCGCCTTCATCCTCTCCTGAATGGAAGCTTAAAATAATACACTGTAGGTATATGGATTACGTGAATTATCACAAAAGAAATTGAGAATAAAAGTCTTGTTATGCATTTTAAAAAAATCAACGAATCTGCAAGTTGTTGTTATTTACATAAAATTATATTTTATTTGTATTGTAATTAATATTTGCACAAATATGATGCTATTATTAGCTATTTAAAACCAGCAATAACCCTTGGTAAAATTAAATCACTGGCGAGAATAAATCACATCAATCATTCACGAGATCAATGAGAATATGATAAGAGAGGGAGTTCGTTCCTTGTTCAAAAACTACTTTGATAATCTTCTGTTTATTTTCGAAGATTTTCTATTGGCATTCCTACTCTACTGTACTAACTATTATATACTCGAATGTGGAGTAAATGTAAATAGGTTAGATTACACCACGGCAGAGCTGACCACGGTCGTATCATATAAGGTCTTGCATCTCCGGTAATAAAATTGTCACACTTTTGAAAGCGATTTTCGTAACGCAGAGTCTGGCTACACAGGGCGCTGTAATCGAGTATCCTTGGCACACGTAAATCATGTCTTTATTCTTGTTTTACCATTAACGGTTGTTGTCTTGTTTGTCTATGGGTTATTGTCAAGAAGACTATTCATTTTTCATTTGTTGTTTCCGTTGTGGTCGTCAATACTTGAAAACGTGATGGTTTTGTGTAATAAAATAAAGTATAGGCTACATTTTATCGCGTCTATCTGTCTTTCTGTATATTTGTACGCGCATCACGCAAAAATTACTACTTAGAATTGAATGCAAATTTCACCGATTTATTACTAGAGGTCTAACTTAAAATATAGGCAACATTTTATCGCGTTTGTCTGTCTTTCTGTATGCTTGTACACGCATTAATAACTATTGCATGTAATTGCGAATGCCGTTTTTTTTCCATGCTCACGAAGTCGCAGGCAAAAGCTAATATAAAATAATATGTAATAATTGTAGTAAATGATTATTGAGAGGCTCTTGAGATAAAATATGCGCACTAAGCCCTTAAAAGTAGATTCTAATAACATCTCCCGTAAAAACTACAACATATTTAACGTATTGCTTAGTAAACAAACTCTTCCATGTCAGGTTCATCACTGAGGTCGTTAATAATTAGAGCGTCTACATTAAGTGTTTTTTGTATTAGTTACTGTTTACTGTTAAAATTCCAGTTAGATCTTGGGCCACACGATTCGCATTTCCTGAAGATCCAATTTCAGACATAGTCTTAAGTCCCCTAATAATAATATAGTCCATCCTTCCAATAACTAGTGACAATCTGAGCACGCAATAGAGAAAAAAAAATTAAATGGATTCATTTGGAGTCAAAAGATGAAATTATCGCACCATTGCAGTCTACTAACTACCATGTCTATGGTATAGACTCGGTCATAGATTAAAGCTATGTTTAGAACAAATTATAAGAAAATGAATTATGTGTCGAATCCGCTTTAGAAATAATTAAAGAAATTTATGGTGCAAAAATAATCAGGAGACATTAGACATTAATAATATATAGGGTGTCTCATTTGAAAAATCAAAGTTGCTAATACTAATTATCGTTGGATCAGCAAGTATCATTTGAGTAACACTGTGAATCAAGTGTATATTACGAGACAAAATTGTGAGTATGGAAATTTTGCCATACATTCGACATATTTTCAGGTAGTACGCCATTTCCCAAACGTAATGGAATTCAAAAATCGGAAAGCGCCAAGGAAATGCTCATTGCTCACCGAGACTCCAAGCCTATGCCAACATCGAATTCTGCTGATTTCCCTGTACGAGTGGAGGTCTTACAACATCATCATCACCATCACGACTTTCCTCCATTGCCTCCTTCGCCTGTTCAAGAGGACGACGATGAATATCAAGAAGTCGTTATTCAAGAGAGCAGGAGAGGTCGGCCTCCACCACCACCACCAGGAGCCGAAGGCAAAATTGGGCCGCCAAGCGTTCCACCTCACAGAGATCAGACTTCAAATAGCCTTAAAACAAGGTCTATGGATGCTAACTACAACAGAGGTGGGTTTTTAAAATCACATAAGTGTTACCTGAGATTGTTCCTCAATTTATAAATTACTTTAATTTGCATTTCATAGGTCGTAGAAACAACTTCTTCACGTCCTCTACATCATCTGGATCTGCATCTCGAGAACGACGAACATTGCCTGCAGAATTGAGGGAATCATCCAATGGTAAGAGAAGGCCTTTCCAGAAGCAACGGGGAAGCCCCCAAGATGAGAGTATGCCAACAGGTCACCATTTACAAACATCGTGTAGCTTGCCTGAGACACCTATATTTGCTAGGGGTTGCGATGTACCTAGAACACCGCATAGAAGAGCACCAGATGCTCCTGGGGGTAATCAAACTACTCCCAGACAAAGTAATACAATAGGTAGGTGAGATACTCGTGTTATTGATTCGAAAACTGCACTAATAATTCTTGGGTTTAATTATGAATTTAATAATATGTATTGTTATTATACGCTTAAATATAGCTTTGATCAGTGGTTGTACATTTTAATTAGTGTAACATACTTGCAGACTCTCAATAACGCAATATCTATGTTTGTACTTCTACCTGGTATTCTAATGCCTGATAAGGGGGACAGCCCCCTAACAGGCGGGAAGAACAGCAAATATAAATAAAAATAATATACATTGTAGGGATGTTTGAGCAGTATCAATCTGGGCCAGTTTTAAACTGTTCAACTATGTTCTGTGGCTGTAGGGCATTTCAGTCTTAAAATTGAAATGCACATGCTTCTAACGGTTTGAGTTTGGTTTGAACTGCTGTTCGAACAACCTTTAGAAGTAATAACTAATCGAGGCATTATTCATTTTTTTAGTGTAGCAATGTAAGATCGTCTGTCCTTTTTCATAATTTTTGGTACTTAAAAATGGAGTTTTTTTACCCTAATCTTTACCTACTTCCAATCTTGATAATGTAATAACTAGTACGTACATAGACTTATATAAGTTATATGAGAAGGTATTTTTTTGAATATTCGTCTGAAGTCAACATCAATGCTGAGGCAACACTGCATGCTAGTACATACGTGGTTGTTGTTATATGGTGTTTTCGAGATGGAAACACACGACGCGTTTTGATGACCGAATGTCAAAGTTCTGATACCCGACTGGTGCGTTTGAAAGTTCAGCAGGTTTCGATTGATATCGCTAAACACAACTAGTTGCGTTTTATATCTCGAAATCACCATTAGTTGCCTTCCACTTAACGACGCGGAAAATCATTTTATCTACGACAAACTAATCTGGGCTATGTTACTCGGATCCTGGAAAAAATAACGTTATAAAGACAACCGTATTTTAAAAACGATAGAACATCCGTGTTTCTTGAAGAAGAGAGACAAACACAAAAATTCTAGAGGCTACAAAAATGTGCTGGTTGTCAAAAAATGAGTTTTTTAACATGTCACTGTCACCTTGAAATTACTTCATACATATTTTTGACAGATCTGTCAGTTACTGTTAAAAATATGGTTATTGGTTGCCAATCTGTCGTTAGGTGCTTGTCAGTTTGAAGTAATCTTTAACCTATTTTATTAAACCTTACAGAAAATCAGATGTTCCCAATGCGCCATACTGGTTATTACATTACATAATTGCTTGGAACCTCTGATGCTAATGATTCGGGAATTATCAACTGCCTCGTTAAGTGGATATCTCATTCGAGTAAACCAAACGACCATTTTATATGAAATGAGATATTTTGACTAATAACCTTTACGAAAGTCTAGACCTACAAAATATTTTCCATCATGCATTTATGTATTTAAACAATCAAACACATATTGCTCACTCCTTCAGGAAGAAATTTTGTATATTTAATGATCTGAGAACACCAGTTTTAAATTAGCAATGTTGCAAAATTTAATTCCTATCCGTGTAAAAAATATTTTACTGGCTCTTATTGCTCGGTACATCGGTTTTGCCCGAGTCTCCCCTACTAGTTTATGCTGATACCTACTAAAGTATCTTAACGACACAAAATCGAAACTCCGCCTTTTCTCAAAATTTTTTTAATGATGATTTCGAGATCCATTAAAACAACATGCGTTGTGTTGACCAAATATCAAATTTCTGATACAAAATTCGTGCGTTTGAAAGTTCGACTAGTTTCGATTGGTATGCTCAGAGACAACCATGGTTTTCTCTGGTATGGTTAAACAAAACGCTTGCTTTGTATTTTGTAATTATCATATGTTCACATGTGCTATGCTAAGTGTTACAACTAGTCAACGTCAAATTCAAAATACCTGCTGATTTTATTAGTTTTTTATTTTGATCGAATAAATCTAGTCAATTGTGTAGTTTGCTTGTTTGAACATAGAAGATTTTTTATAGAAAATGAAGTTGGTAAAAAATATACTTGATGCATCTTTTTTGTAGAACATACAAATTTAAAAGGCTAACTAGATGAAAAAACATACAAATTTAAAAGGCTAACTAGATGAAAACCGGGGTTATATTTTCCAATAGAAACGATGATCAAAAAGCATGTTAAAGCTAGGTGCGCCATTAAAATTATTGAAATGATATTTAATTCAAAATTGCCGCTCAAAACTGACAAATATATTTGTACGAGAGAGAGAGAGAGAGAGAGAGTCTCGAAGCTATTGACTTTTGAATAATTAAGAGTTCATTAGTAAATAATGAACTGTTAATTTGGCATTTTGTGTCTTGTGTTTGAAAGCATGCCACAAAGAATGAATTTTAATCGCTTACGCGAATGTTAAAAGTCTCTCTCAATTTTAAATTTTGAAGCAAAGGAATTATTTTTAGCCATTCCTTATACTATATTTGTACATAAATAGAAATGATACATGCGCAGTAGCAGTAGCGTTCGCGGTGGCGGATGGGTCGAACATGGTGTGGTAGAGTCCAGAGTAGATGACATCTGACAATCAGTAGCGTAATGTTTACTTAGGGTGCTAGTTAAATAGCAGATTACATTTTATTTATTTGATGCTTCTATCGCCACTGACATTTTTACAGCCGCGCATTTACAGAGCAAAATTAACATAACTATTAGAAAAATATAATATAATAATGTGTTCTAACAAAGATAAACGAAATGTAATATAAGATAGGTAATTATCATTACAAATACCTAGTTCCTAAAGCAAGAAAAAAAAAAGAAAAATAGAAAAGAAGTGAATGTATATTTTTCATAAGGCAACTAAAGATGTGCTCGAGATTTGCTTTTAATTTCACTGGTACTGCAGCAAAAAATTTCACAAACATCTCTTAAATTATTAGCATTTCTACACACTATTGGGGACTTTAAAATTAGTTTGAGCCTTTTTACCTTAGAGTATGAAATTACCAAAGAGACATCGCAGTCGGGGAGCAATTGAAGCCTAGTGAAGCGTAATCAATGGCCGCCAATGGACGTAACACCATATTCTTTTTTTCGACAGCGACTCTTGTATCGAAGAGCCTAGCATTTAAATACACATTATTGAATCCCCATATTGTTAGTTTAAACATTAGTATCTCATGATTTATTTTGTCAAAAGCTATGGGAAAATCGTTATACACAATATCAACTTGGCGTCTATGCGATCAAGTGACTCGTATAGATATTGAATCGAGTTGTACAATCTATGGGTTGCAATTTAAAAAACATATCGATGACGTCATATCATTTTCTTGACTCACTCTCTATATTTCATTTTTACGTATAAAACCTTTAAAACAATAATCGACGGGTCCGAGTGTTTTTCGTTAAAACTCAGTTTAATTTTTTACAGAATACCCATAGCTATCGACACTCTGCACTAGCACCACATAGGTACTAATATGGCTATAATATGAATTTAAAAAAACTTCAATATTCAGGACACTTAGGCCTATCCCAATTCCGTAATTTCGTAGTTTTGCAAGAACTTTTTTTATACAAACGTGCATTAAATCAGTTAACATCTCCCTGTATATATTCCTGGTAATAGTAGAGCGCTGTATACATGAGTATTATCGCCATTGTGTGTCCTTATTGTCTTGTCATGTATGTGGTATACGTAGAGCGCTTGTTTACGCATCTTTACGTATATAACCTATACCATTGACGTGACTACGTGACAGTCAGGACACACAATGGCGGGCGGCGATAATACTCATTTATACGTAATAGTCTTCATAGTGAACAACAAATATTTTATGTTCATGTCACAAACGTCATCGAAACGATAAAACGGAAGATTCAAATCGCTGTAAACTGTAAATAATCGCTTTGAAAACGTAACGTATACGTCTCAATATTCACGAGTCAAGAATACCAAAAATATTATGCTCTGTCAAATACAATTAAACATCAGTCTGCAGATCAGATAAAGTTTGCGTGTAACTTGACACGAACCAAGCTACAGTCTATCAGCCGTATTCATAATCAATCTTAGTTTGATAATAATTATTGTTGGTTATTATGGAAACGATTATATCAAACGTGATAGGTTTAGTATCCAATTAAACTAGTATCGAATTAAGATTGATTATGAATATGGCTATATAAGTCTCTACCTACTTTAAAAATTTACAAATTACCAGCTTATCATATAATGGCTGTGTCCATAGAAGTGACTCATTACTAATCGCTTAGTAACCAGAACATTACTTCATACTCTTGTGGACATGGCTGATGCATCGTCTAGCTCATTTGTCATAAGAATTTAAATACTTTAATTCGAAAGTTACATAGTAGTATACATTTATAGTGAAAAATATTATGTAGAAAACAAAACGATAAATGTCCATAATAGAATTGGGTAATAGCAGAAACAAAAGATCACTGATTACTTGTCCACTTTCTGATTACTAAGCGATTACTAATTGGTTACTTCTATGGGCACGGCCATAGATGTGATAGAAAAGCCACCTCATCACTTAAAGAACGTTATTTTTTATTTATACTGTAGTATTCATCTTTTTAAATACATTTCAGAGAAAGAAATCATAAAATTAACATTAACATAAAATAGTGCCACAAACATATAAAGTCAAATTGACGATCGTTCAGGTCTCTGAAATGTTCTCAATGAATCTGTATTGTCCTAGGGAGTCTCAATACGGTAGGCAATCTATCAACGTCTGGATACAGAAGGGGTTTGTCGCAAACCGGCCTCGAACAAGCAATCGTTGGTGCTGAACTCCTTAGACTTGCTGGTGGGCCCGGAAGGGGCTGGTATCCGAAACAACGACATAGAAGGTGAATTTCAGTAAAATTACTTAAATTGAACTTTATTGAGACATGCATTTTTTCAGGCCTGCTTCTATCGAACATTTAGATAGAACAACTTCGGGTCACAATCCATGGGAATCGAGTAGAAAACCTCTCACTCTGCCTCCCAATCTGACACCTAAGTTCTTCCAAAGATCCCCCAGGGATGCACTTAGACGTGTAACCAGTTTGCTTATAAAAAAAGGTAAGCTAACATTTGTATTTAAATATTTTAATTATTTCTAGCAAACATTATAATATGTGAAGAGAATTCTTTGGATCCCATTTTAAGAATAATGTGATCACAGTATCACAGAGGGATAAAGATTTAGCATAGTTGAAGCTTATATGGCGAAGGGGTACACCAAACTAAAATTAATTGATATGTGTTAAAAATACATTAAATTAAATAAAGTAAATTAATCTTGATCAGCTGTTTCTGAGTATCGATATATAGGACGATGAAAATAAATAAATGCTCTGGTGGACGTGAGGTAATGTACTTGTCCTTCGTACAGCTGATCCGGGTTTGACTGGCCACCCACCACGTTTTATTTTGATAAACAATAAACAAAACTCAATAAATGTAAATTTTATATCTGGTGGTTATGGTGGATGCATATCAAACAATGAAATTTGCAAAGCAAGTGACTATTATAAAGTGTTGCGCTCCTGAACAAAGTACTTGTTCAGGACGTGACGTTTAAGCGGGTATTTGATCTCGTTTTTAAAAACGTTGACAAACTGAAATTAACATTTCAATAATTAAAATATGTCTGAATATAATTTTATTGGTAAATTGCTTGTTTTTGGTATAAACTGTATTGTTTAAAACTAATAAAACATAAAAAAATCCAATGCATGCAACGACCCTATTATAGAGGAATAACCTTCGACAGAAAAACCTCGATATTGTTTAAACTTAAATTTAAAGAATTACGGTCGAATTTCGACCATTGGGAAATCTCGACTACATAACAAATCTGAAATATTTGGCGCCATCTATTGGGTGTTAATTAGATGAACGGTACAGTATACAGTTGGCTGCTATGTGTGTTATTGTGTTATTCCGCGTTAATCCACCAGCTGGAGATAGATTTTTTACAAAAAATTGGACCGACTTTATTTCTTGGTACACTGAAAAATACAAAATAATATTAATTCTATTGGTACTGGTAATTTTAAAGTTGTGTAATTGTAGTTAAATAGAAGACTCTTGGCACCAATTACACAAGTACCAGCACCAATAGAATTAATATTATGTTGTATTTTCAGTGCACCAACAAATAAAGACGGTCCAATTTTTTGTAAGAAATATTTATTTCACGTTTTTGATTGTAAAATTAGTCACGAAAATCGTTAAACCAAAGAAGATAGTACTTACTTCCCATGTACATTCTTTGCTTGTACTTGTTATTATTCAGAGATCTAATAAAAACATCGTCGCAGGAATACGCATATTTTAGACTTTACCACTGCTGTAACTCGAAAACCGTAGGTAACTCTATGGAAAAAATGTTCAATTTAAACGTTGCTAGAAATAATCTCGTCTTTAATTTGAACGTTTCCGGATATTGTCTTATCTTTAATTCCGCCGTCTCAGATTTTCTAGATAAATTGTCCCCTCCACCCCCTTCTGGAGATTTTGGATTGGAGTTTTTACGAATATGGAAAAGTCTACTCTTTCAAAAATTATCAAAATTGGAGTACGTTTACTATATAGGTAAAGCGCGCGCAAAAACCAAAAAAAAACAGTCGAATTGTATTCCTCCTCCGTTTCGGTTCTTTATTTTTAGTTTTAAGTATGTAGATATATCAGCTCAAAAGAAAGTATACAATTTCAAAATATACGTGTCCAATTAAGTTGGTACCATATGGAAAACTTTTTTATTATTCGTCTTATAAAAACGATTATTTTTTCATATAAAGGTCTGCATAACCTTTAACACGCTACTATAGTAGCTGTATAAGGAAAGTATTGTAATCGTGTGAAATTTTCGGCATAGAGATTTTTACATATTATGTTGACGTTTCAGAGTTTTCTACGTCTAATAAAAATATTTTCAGCCATTGGTCTGTCTGTCTGTCTGCCCGTCTGTCTGTGACAGCATTATCTCAGAAACGATTCGATATATTTTGTTGCTTTCTTTTTTACTTTGTTTGGTACCAATACCACTCGCCGGTGGCACTGAATAAGAATAATCCTGTATACAGTGGGTGCTGAGCTATAGCCAAAAAACGTGATTTGCTCAAGAATGTAGCGCGAAAACGGCTTTAAGGATTTTGATTAAACTTGCCTACAGTATTCTTCTGAGAGTCCTTTACCACCCACATATAGCGCCATCTCTGAGAAAAAGCACAAAAAAGTTATGTATGAAAAAATTCCATGTCTTCAGATTCTGGTTAAGGGGTTCATCTTGCAAAAAATGTAATATAACCATTGTTGTTCGTTTTGATCCGACGATTTTTTATTCACTGGAATTTGCCTGCGAACGGTAGGAAAATCGTGTGAGTGGACACTTCAGATTTTTCTGCATATGTATACGAGAACAAGCATTGAGAAATGTTGGTCCTGTTTGAAAACTACGATCAGATATCCATTATTATCCATATATTATGAAAAACAGAACAAAAACATTTCTCAAAAAAGATTAAAAATTAACTTTTTCTGAAAAATCTTGTATAAGAATGCAATAAAATGATAAACGTTTATTTAATTTATAATTTTAGGACATGTCGAACTTCTTATCCAGAATAACTGTTTTTCATAACACGAATAATAAAAAAGTTCACCATGTGGTCATGTGGTGTTGACTTAATTGGACACTCTGTATGAAGGAAAGGGAGATACCATTCTTTTTATTTCAATGTCAAAAATTATACAATGTTGAGTTGGAAAATTTCAAGTTAAAAAGCTGAAAACGTTTTTATTTTAAATAGCACACCCTGTTTATTGTTACATATTCTCACTTATAATTCTCTTTTCTTTTGAGATTCTAAACACAATAGAGTTTTGAAATTCTGCTATTTTTTTCAAAATTTTCAGATTGTATGATTTGGTAGGTACCTATATCTGGTTTTTACCTCTTAACAAGTAATGATAAATATTAATTACATATTCATTATTATTTATTCCCGTGGTAGATAATTGAAGTATACAAATCATTATATACGAATATTGAAACAACTGAATTGACGGTTGGTTGTTTTTTTAAGGCTGTAACTATTCGCACGTACCCCTGCTACCGGTACACGGGTGATGTACCCCAGCCAAGGGTTCACGGGTGCACAGATGAAACACCTTCATTTATCTTTCTGACCTATTTTTACTGTCATCAAAAGTAAAACAGTAGAAACACATTACAAACAAATGTGTGCCCTAGTAAACTGCTAAGTCTGAAGCAAATGGTAGTGCTGGGTGGATAAAATGCCTCTGGAGTATGAAGGCAGTGAATCCACTTTGAATTTCAGTCATGAACATGTATTAGGGGCCAAGAGTAACCATAAAGCAAAGAAACGAAATATGTTCATGTACGTGCAAATAGAGCCTTTTTAAGAATATCGTGTAGGTACTTGCTAGAACAACAAACACTAGATAGAAATCATATATTTAAATATATGACAGAAAGTCTTTCTATGTTTCACGGATTATAAAACTTTGTCATTAAAATAGCAAAACAAGATAGAGAAATGCTTTTCAAGATTTGGTGCATATAGGTATATGTTCCAAGGAAAAGAATTAGATAAGTTGGTACCTTATACAACTGTCTTCGATTCTATGGTTTGTTCTCTTAATAGAATTTCGACTAATTATTGTCTCCGCGCTTCATGTGACCACATGTCCTTTACTGCTGGAACTTAAGTCTACCACTACAACAATAACAATAATTTAAGGACCATCATTCAAAATTCAATGATACTGAAATCGATAAAATTATTTCAATTCAATTATAACTCTATATATAAGTGAAGAGTGTAAATTGGCTTTTATTTTGAACATGTATTTGAAATAAACATTATAACTGAAGGGAACAAAAACTTGAAAGCTTCATTAATTGAATGACGTTCATTTTCTTCTATACACAATCGTAGTCTAGTCTAGAGAACTATCTTTTGAATCGGTGAAATCTTACGCTTTGAAAACTAAAGAGCATCACGTATTAGCTCCTTCATGTTCTGAACTATTATTGGCTTGGTGTCATCAAAATTTTTATGTATCCTTGTAAAAAAATCTAGGAATCAGTTCTACAAAGTGTTTCTCCCTGTCCCTGACATTCTTTTGAAAATTAACGTCATCCAACTGCAGGCACTTCTACTGTAGAACAGATAGGTTATGGCCTAAAACTTCAAGTATTTTTTGGCCGTTCAAAATCCCATAAAATAGTAAGAACCTTTTAGTTGATAGCTAGATCATTCTGATGGCTTGTAGTTTCATCAAAAAATAAAAATGAATCGCGAAAATTGATAATTCGAGATGGCAGAATCAAAGATAAGATAATATCGGGAAACGTTTAAATTGAACATTTTTTTCAAAAGATTTACGGTTTTCGAGTTACATTCATGTTAAAATCTCACATATGTGTATTTTCGCTATGTGGAGGGGGCGATTTCTTTCGAAAGCGGTGGTAAAATGGTTAAATCTACAATACTTATGCGTATTTCCGGATATTCTAAGATCTCTACATAATAACAAGTACAACCAAAGGGTAATAGGATAAGTACTATCTCCTTTGGTATTAGTGAACGTTCAACGATTTTTGTCACTAATGTTACATTCGAGTGTGAAATAAATATTTTTTACAAAAAATGGACCGACGTTATTCGATCGTGCACTGAAAAATACGAAATAATATTAATTCTATTGGTGGTGGTACTTGTGAAGTTGGTACCAAAAGTTTTCAATCAAGCTGCAACTGCATTACTTCAAAGTACATACCAGAACCAATAGAATTAATATTATTTCGTACTTTCAGTGCACCACCTAATAACGTCAGCCCAATTTTTTGTAAAAAATGTTTATCTCAATTATCTGTAACAGGCTTTATAGTATTTCTCTTTGCATTGAATATAGTTACAGATATCCGAAGTTCTTGTCATGTCAGTCAGCAGTTATCAAAAGCAGAAAGAAATATCTCACCAACGTCGAGAAAGGGAAGTTGATTCATGTTCCTGTTATGAATAAAATATATCAAAAATGTATAACTTTGACATAATGTATTAGGTAAATTTCTTATAGAAATTTACCTATTGCGATCGTTCACACTTTTGAATTTCGAAAAAATTTCAACGGCATGTTGTTATATGTCTATAAATTAGTCCAAAAAACATTTGGTTCAAAAGTTATATATATATATATATATATATATATATATATATATATATATATATATATATATATATGGGATATTAAGAAATTTGTTAACACGATAGAGGTCGCAGTTTTGAAGGTATCAAGTTCAAATTTGCTACAAAAATCAATCTCTCAAATATCTCGGTCGAGTTTGTTATTGGGCAATATCGGGTAAATAGTTTCAAAATGGCGACCATTCAAACATTTAAAAAAATATCAAATATCATCAAAAATAATTTTAGGTTATAGATATAATCAGTACCTACAACTTTTGTTCCAAGCAATTTTTCATAAAATACACAGGTAAAAAAATTAAAATTAATAAAGAAAAATAACAAATATTGATAAAACATGAACACTCAATATAAATTTGATGTAATTGTACATTTTCTGGAGATCTTAATATAGACCCTGATTAAAAAAACATAGTATATTTATTGAAAAGAAATAGGCGAAAAAAAATTCTGCCTTGAAGTGGAACTCGAACCCTGTCTGCTGTATATTCAACAGCCAAAACAAAAACCTCTAACCGTAAGGCTATGACACATATGAAAATTTTATGTAATAACATGTAGGTATACCAATGAAAAGGTTGTTCAAATTTCAATTCAATGGGATTTTCTTTCTTGGAATGATCTCTATAACCTAAATTTATTTTCAATTGCGCATATTGAAATTATATATTCAGAAATTTAAAAATAATTACATAACATTACATGGTTTTCTATATAGAGACCGTGTCGTATACGGTGCTACACCCTGTTTATTTACAATTCTGTGTCAATGAATCTTATTACCATTGTATTTTTTTTTTCTCTCTAATTTTTATTAAATGCTTGTTACATATCAATTTCAAATAAGCAAAATCCAGGGACAAAATTATCTACTCTCAAACCTCATATGCACATTTATATCTCATTCTGCCTCTATTATATCAGAATTGGTTGGCTAAACCAATTGTAGTTTCCTGTTTTATTCCAGGAAACAATGGCAAGGAATCTAAGAAGGAGAAGGAAATTGTGTCGCCTACCATCCAAGAGAATGCCAACGGTAAGTTATCGATAATAAATGGTACATGACCTAATGTTTTTTCATGATAAGATAAATTATTTCATGTGTTTGAGGACATATATATAAAATAAATACTAGACATTACTGAGCATTCGAAATAAATTTATCAAATGAAACTTACTTTACATTAAATCGTCTAGGTAATTTTGTTTTTCAAAAATGCCCAAGAAACAGTAGTCGTCATGTTTAATATAGCACCATAATAAGCAGAAAGGTTTTATAGAATTATTGTTTTAATAAGAATCGAGAAATGTTATGGCCAATGAATTTTCTATTCTCAAATACTGAATTTAATGAAGCTTGCCTTCTATTTTAAGAATACTAACCCACTTTAAAAATATCTGGAAATCTACGTGGGAGAGACCAGTCCAAACATTTGCTCATAGGTACATAATCTTTTGCTTATGCATTTTTCCATCTTTATTCATAAGTAGATCATAGGGAATTTCTTATATCACTCATCAAAATGGATCATAAATTTAAGGGAAATAGAAGTATGCTGTTTGTAAATATTGTATATTGCTATTCAAGATATTTGAGACATGTCTTTACCTAACACTAATCTATAATCCGTGGTAGTATTTTACATAATGAATTATTATTGGGGTGGCTTATTTTGGAGTACATCTAGCGAGAGATCATCATCTATTCACAGTTGATTATTTTATGTATAAAACCTTCAAATTTTGTTTCAACGGTAGGTATGGTCATGTTTCATATACTTCAAAAACTGACCATAATATTCTTGTTTACTACACTAGATTAACTAACCCATTTCCGACTTCTCGTATCATACTCCGACCATAGTGATGGCCCAAAGAGTGTTGGTACCAGCAAAGTTTACTGAAATATATAGTATTATGTCAACTTCATAATATGAAATTTGATAATGGTATTAAAATAAATCAATAATACATAATAATTGATCAATATTTTTTTAACAAAAAACAGTATCAACGTTATAAGTTAGATTAGATTTTTTTTATAGGGGGCTAATGGCACTTAGACATTAGCCTTTGTGCTGCTGCTTTGCAGTATCCACTTGATGCTGTGCTCTCTGACTTCCCTCAGTGTTGTTATCGTTTGTCCATACCAGTTCTGTCTTTTGACCGATAGGGCAGTCCTTGTCACATCTCGACATCTTGATGATCAATTTTTCCCGATTTTAAATTCAAAACCCCTCCTGTTACCAGTTCTACTACAGTCCAGAACTGCCATATGCTTAGGCTTAGTGGATCTTTACTCCACTCTGCAGTCCTCTCCACAAAGCCTTTGCCTGCCTTCATCCTTCGCTTTTTTGCCATTCTGCATCCTTGAAATTCTACATCATTCGCTTTCTTGCCATTCTGCAGTGATTCTTCCGCTAATGCTGCTGCATTGTGTTCAGTCCATCCTGAAGAGACATTCCTACTGGTTTTTCAATCGGGTCCTTCCATCCAGTGTAACCTGCTATTCAGGTGAGATTGAGCTTATTGTCCCACATCCTTTAGTGCAGCTAATATGCCTTCAAGAATTAGAGTCCGCAAGGCTGTCTGTGCAGATCCAAATGGTCTTGTCTTTCTTGCCAACGCTCTTGATCTCCCCTGGGCATGTCTTG
Source organism: Crioceris asparagi (assembly GCA_958507055.1). Lineage (NCBI taxonomy): Eukaryota > Metazoa > Arthropoda > Insecta > Coleoptera > Chrysomelidae > Crioceris > Crioceris asparagi. The sequence continues at coordinate 51,499,376 of OY293829.1, read as the reverse complement.
ATGACAGCATTATGTTCTTCAAGTCTAAGGCAGAATTGACCCTGGTATCACCTGGTATACCAGATTTCTTCATTTCAAGGCCTTGTTTTCTCTCTCTAGGATGTGAATCTTACTTTTCCTCTAGAAATTTCAACAGGCCAGATATTGTCCTGGGATTCCTTCCAAGCGTTATGCCATTTTCATAGTTTCGGATTTAATTTGTAATGCCAATGTGGGCAGTCCAAACATAGCCTCAATCACGGTATATGGTGTGTTTTTTCCCCGTGTCCGTTATGCCCCTGAGAAAGAGTCCATGCACGCTGTCCATTCGATGATTTGCATTGACCTTTAGCGCCATACTCCACCACCAGGTGACCTGGGCAGCAATGCAAATGTGTAAATCCACATGTGAACCGTAGTATTCTTCTACACTGCCAGAAAGTGCTGGCATTTAGCCTTCACATGCTCTCGCCAGAGCAGCTTCTTATCTTGGTATTCCCTGTTTCTAACTCCTTTAGTGGTTTTACCTTTATTTCCTGTAAAGATAATCGCTACTGATTTTTCTCCTTGGATTCTCAGCTATCGACTACAAAGTTGCACAAGAGGCGTGAAACGACCCCTATCTGAGGGCAGCCTTCAAAGACCAGTCCGTTGATGGATTTCCGCATCCATGTCTTCAGAGGGTGCTAATAATTCAGTACACACCTGAACTCTGTTTCAGGTCGCACCTTCCCTAATAGCCTCTCTTAAATGCCCCTTCAATATCTAGGAAAGCACCTAGGTATACTCTGGTAGGCATGTATCCTGATTTTAATTACCCATCTACCACCCGTTACAAGGTCTTGAGCAGGGACGTGGTAAGGCTAATATGTTTAAAATCCTTCTTCCCCATGTAGCTTAGCAGTTGTTAAAGGTCATATTATTATCTTCAAAGCCTGCTGAAGCAAGATTGGGATGATCGTATCTGGTTCAGGTGCTTTGTGAGGTTATCTTACCTTATGCGCCGTTACCACCTGTGCAGCTATGTCCCAGCTTGCCCTTCTGTCGATCCGATGGGGAGTTTGGTTGCCCACACTCTCCATTTGGAAGTCTTTGAAACTCGCTATCATCAGTTGTATGGTTTCCTCCGGAGATTCGTGAAGCTTCCGTCTTCTTTCCTGATGAATCTTCATTCACCTTGGTTCACCCCTTCTAATACTTTGAAGTGTTTTACGGTGTCGCTCATCTCGCTTATCTCAGAGCACTATTTTCTCCAGCACTCACGCCCTTAGTTTTGTTCCTGGCTCTGTTAGAAACTCGCCTGGTCTCTTTTTTATTCTTCTCCAGTCCATTGAGCCTGCCGCAGCCTATTGAATTGAAAACTCTTGAATGAGTGTTGCCTCCAACCCCCTAACTAGGATGCACCCTTTTTGCCTCTAGGGATCCCCACTCAAGTAGATTTCCCCCTCCTGTGTCAGTCCTCGTATTCGATTTTTGACCAGCCATGGTTCTTGCACTAGATATGACCGCCTTCACTCTGTTCCTTATCATTCCCGCCTTCCGGGGCAGTAAGGCCTCTAAACTGGACGTCATGCGTCCGCAGGAAGGCTTTTTCGTCATTCGTCGGCAAGTACCACTGCCGTCTTAGGTCCAGTGGTCGTGGTGTCTGGGCGAGTTCCATCCTCCCTCGGTTCTGTTCTTTAACCTCTTGGACCCAGCTTTACTTGATGGTGGGGGAAGCAGGGGGCTTCTCCAATCTTCCTCTCCTTACTTGGCCTCTTTGTAGGCGCGCCAGGGCTCGCTCCACTTTTGCGTCCCGGTCATTATCATAATTTTCCATAGGAGAGACCTGTTTGTCCGTTGGAGGACTGCTTCCAACAGGTTCACAGCTTTTCTTCTCTTCCTCTACATATGTAATTTTGGCCCACTGCCATAGAGCTTCGCATGAGGCAGTAAGGCGTTTATAGTACCAAAGGATAGCGCCCGGTGCTCCTCTAGGGTGACCTCAAGAAACGCCGAGTCTTGAATTCCTCCAGACTTCGATAGATAGCTCCCTCCGCGGAGGAACTGCTTCCATCGTGAGGTAGCACGCCCCTGCTATTCCTCACCCCGAGAGCCTTTATCAAGGATCAGGTTAGAACCGCCTCAGTCATGACTCCTTGTCAGCGCGGAGCTGTCCGTAACTTTTAAAGTTGGTGCACTGAGAAATACGAAATAATATTAATTCCAATGGTGCTGGTAGTTTTGAAGTTGTGCATTTATTGGTGATAGACTTCTGGCACCAACTTCCCCCTTAGAGTATTATATTATTTTAAATTATTGGTGCAGCAACTAATAAAGGCGATCTTATTTTTGGCAAAAATATTTATTTCACATTTTTGACAATATGAGTTTCAGCACATTCCTAGTGCTCTAACTCGGAAATCTTGAATTTTTCGAAAAATGTTTCAAGTGTTTTAGATTTAGAAATAATAGCTAATAAACTAATTTATTTTTTGAATTATACGAAACAAGAATGAGTTGTTTGAACCACTTTCAACGTCGCCACCCGCTTTCGTAACTATTCCTAGCTGCACGCTATTTTTGACAGGGATTATAGATACATATTTTCAAGTAAACTGTAGTACTCAAAAATATTTTTCGACGTCCCATTTGTAACTTGCAAAATATAGTATTTTCTTATACCCTGTATTTTGTATCCAATTAAATTCTACCGTTAGTCCCCAAAGCCTCCTTTGAAATATATTTTTCCTGTTCAGATTTAAGAATCAAATATGCTCTATTAGCGATTATTATTTATATAAAAGAGACTTATCAATCAAGTCACCTTTTAAACAAAAAAATCTAAATCTAAATCTAAAAAAAATTGGTTCATCCGTTTGAGAGCTACGATGCTACATACAGATAGACAGATACCCACAATAAACTAGTTAGAGAAAACTTTCGATCAAGTCACCTTTCAAACAGAATAAACTAAATCAAAATTGATCCATTTGTTTGGGAGCTACGTTGCTCATAGATACACAATTTAAACTTATAACACTCCTCCTTTTCCATCGGGGCTTAAAAAGTAAATAGGTATACATCCTCTTTTTTATGAATTCAGTAAAAAAGGTAACTAATGAGGTTTAAGTACTCTCATGCATCATCATTCAGCCTCACGGGTCTACAGCAGGACGTAGGCCTCGCTCACACGTCTCTATTCATTTCCATCTTTTGCCACTTGTATCCAATTATTGGTTGTAATCGTTTTTATGTCATCTGACCATCTAGTAGACCGTTTTCCTTTATTCCTGAAATCTTAATATCTCGAACGACATTCTATAATGAGCTTAGTCCATCTTGCATTCCAGCTACGTGTCCTGCCCAATTCCACTTAAGTTATCTTTTGGACGTACCCAGTACCCCCGTTGTTGGGGATTTTGTCTCTGCGGGTTATTCCCAACATAAAGTATTCAATTTTTTGTTGGGCCACATGGATATTAGATATTACTTACGGTGTTCCTGGTAAGTGTTACATTTCTGTACCATAGGGGAGAACAGGTAAAACACACACTGGTTATATACTTTTCTATGCTGCTATTAGGACAAAATCGCTCGCAAAACGCAAATGATGCAATTTATTTCCATCTATGTTACTTTCTTAAAAATAAACTCTTAACACGATTGTAGTTTTGTAGAGATGTTATCCCCTGTCTTTATTTATTATGTCGAAAGCCTTCACATAGTCGACAAAAATTCTGGTTAATGTCTTATTGTACTCAACACATTTCTCTATTAAGATTTTCAAGACCTGTAAGTGATCATTTGTGCTCTGAACCCTGCCTGTTCTCTAGGCTGGAAAAAGTCTAACTTGGGAGTCTGGGAGTCAATCGTTTTGTGAGTGTCTTCATGAACATTTTGTATACTACTCTCTACTCCCCCAATATATAGGCTATCTAAAGGCTCCTCTTATCATTTGATGGTAAATTAATATCATATTACATATATATCGGATAATAGTTAGGTATATTAGCACCGCTACCGCCTGCATAAATATATCTAAAACCTACTCATTGTAAAATTAGTAAGTGCCAGTTTGATTATTCTCAAGGATTCACACCCTTAAGTGTCGGCATTCAATTAATAAACACCCTGCATACCTATTTGTTGCAACCTGTGCAAAGACGCATTTTTGAAAGATGTGCGTACGGAATTTGACATGATTATGGCGAGTTTCATTTCCTTTTTCAGCATACTATCCTTAGAATATGAAGTTGTCAGGTCAAATAGCATTAATTATATAATGACTAAGCTTTCTCAAAGACATGTTGACTTCCGTCTTCAGGACAAACTGCAAGAAACTTTAGAAATGTATTTAAACATTCACAAAAGCTTGCTAGAAGGTTCTATCACGAAATGTAGCTGCGCGTCGAATTCCGAGTAGGTCGAAACCCTTGGGCATCAAAATCGGAGGACACCGAATTCCGAGCTGACCAAAACTTATCCCCACTCAAACCGACTACGCTGACATACGAGTACCTTGCGTAGAGAGTAGAAATATCAGAGAACACTAGCGATTAGCCAACACGTCTTACATTCTCTATTTTCTGCTCAATTTATCAGAAATCGTTTGCAAATCACAAACATAGGTCGTGTCCACAGCAGTGTCTGATTACCAATCGATTAGTAATCAGTAATCAAAAAGTTGACGTCTTCAATGTGACAGCTATCAGAAAACCATATTACCATAAGCTATATTTTGTTTCAGATATTTCTCAATTCTATTATGGACCTCTATCGTTCCGTTTACCACATAATCTTTTTCATTATAAACATATTGAATAGAAAATACGTTTTCTTCTCCCATTTTCAATTCCTGTAATATGTGTAATTGTCGAATTAAATTATTTCAAATCATTTGACAAGTGTCAGTTTGACAAATCGTGTCCACAAGATACCGATTTTTGATTACTGATTACTAATCGATTAGTAATCAGGCACTGCTGTGGACACGACCATTATAAACAAAATCTTTTGTAACTCTCTATTGTTTTAGAAAAAAACTAAATTGATTTCAAAATTTGTCAATTCAGGCAACTAACAATACATTATTAATCGCCAAGGAATATAATTATTGGTGTATGGAACATCACAATACAAAATATCAATTTTGTAGATAGGTGCTGCTACTACTTACTTCTTTCCTTGTCTAAGACTTACTTCTTATGTTTCACGATTCCACAGAAAATCTATGTGAGCATACCAAGTTTATATATTTAATACCAAGCCTTTTTAGACAGATGCGTATTAGGTTTTTGGCTCTACCTTATTGCTATATTAAATTGATTTCTCAGTCTGATTTCAAGCACTACTTTTATCTAAAAAAATCTTTTGGTACATTCGTAGGTATTTTATTCAATATAATTTCAACGGAATTTATAACAGCTAGTTTCACATGAACTTTTCCATCATTTTATCATACTGCATGCATATTAATTTATTATGCACAATTATTGTAAATGAAGTGGTTATTTATTATAACAACAAGCTCTTACAAAATATTCTATTGCCAATCCAAATTTTTCTATTTGGCAGTTTGCGTTATGAAGCCCTATCAATGGCCTTTCGTGATTGGAAACAACTTCATGTTGGTGGATATGGTTTCCTCTCTAGCCCATGATTTAAACTGTGTATCGTGCTCTAGCCTCTAAGAGGCATATGTAAAATCGCCCGATTGGAGTGGGGATAAGTTTCGGTCAGCTCAGAATTCGGTATCCTCGGATTTCGATGTGCAAGTCTTTCGACCTCCTCGGAATTCGACCCGCAGCTACGTACTCTTCTATCATCAATAAGCAAGATACTTTAAAGGAAATATGGAACACATCTAAATTAGAAATGCATCAACAAAATCATTAGATTCTTTAATCAGTCAAATATCTGAGAAAGTACTGATTATCTGAATCTATCTTCGTTACATTGCCGACTATATCACTATCAAGTATCAATAATAATCTTGCCCTTCATTGTCGGTTACGCTTCCGTATTTTCCCTATCCTCTCCCCGAAAGTTGTCTGTTTCATTCACCTGCTATTTCGCAAATAACTCGTACACATAGCAACGAGGCAGAGTCGCTCAGACCAGACCAGATCAATAGAAAGGGAGAGTTAGCAACAGGGCGGCGGTTCATCTTTTGACTACAGCGGCCATTGATCGGTACTCAGGGTGTTTCTGGGAATCTCAAAAAGGACATATTGGAATAGAGTCAAAGAAACATGCAGTTTTGGTTTAAAAAAAGTTTTTTTTTAAATAATCTGATTATAAAATATAAATAGATAATCAAAATGACGATTCAGGTATAGTTCGGATTTTGCAAAATTCGATTTTGATGTGATTATAATCTTTGAGGTTTCTAGACTAAGATAATGGTGTTTTGAAGGGAATGTCTATCTATACGTAAATATATTCGAAATACTTATTTATTCTTCTCGCATGTCTCCCACTCAAATTTAAATTCATTATGTTTGTATACTAAATTTGTAGGTTAAGATGATTGCCCAGAATAAATATACTAGTAAAAATATAATTTTGAATATTCTACATACGCATGCATATGTATAAGTACATACATATTTCCTTGACCTCTAAAACTCTCCAAATAAATATTGAGATAGAATTTCGAAAATATTTTCAATTTCCGACGAAAACAGAAGGATATTTTATAAGTGTAGCGTGTGTGTCTTTGTGGCTGTTTGAGGCAAAGTAGTTCCCAAACGGATGAACCCATTTTGATGTAATTTTTTAGATAAATTTCATATAGAAATGTACCCATTGCGATCGTTCGCACTTTTGAATTTCGAGAAAATGTCATGATGTTATATTATGCCAATAAGGAAGACCAAAATATTTTTTTTTCCCATGGTGTATTCAATCGGCACATATGTATATGTGCTCAACGACTAAAAACATCACCATTTTATTCCAATCAAATAACTACAAAACACTAATTCCACCGACATATCACTGAGCTCAAAAACTCTATATAAACTATCTAAATAAATAAGAAAAACACAGAAAATCTGTATACCCTATAATCATAAAAAATAAACACCTATGAACACATCCTGTCGAAATTATTGTATGAAGAAGTCAGCTTCATTGGATGATTCGCTTAAAAATACAATCATTGAATGTATTTAATCAGTTAGTATAAAACCTGCAAAAATAGTTATTCGCGGGAATTGTAATTCAACATTCATGATATCCATTTCTGACACAACAAAATATAAACATTTTTTACGGAAGTTTTCTAACTTTGCTTGTTTGTACTTTCTAGTGCATCTTATGAAGTTGGTCCTATTTTTTAAATAAAAATATATACCTATTGCGTATAAAGGTCATATAAAGTTTCTGACCCGAGTCAATAGTAACCTACTAACAAGACCAACAAAGAAATTGACGAGACTTCAAGTGACACTTTCGATGGCCTATGATAACAGCATAGGGCTGAAACAGAGAGACCCCCTCTCGACAAATACGTCACATAACAATGTCAAAAGTAGAAATGATAGCAGTTTTCAACCAATTTTAGGATAACAAAGAGAAATGGATCAGTTAAAATTAATGATAAAACATAAATATTTTTTACAAAAAATTGGACCGACTTCATTAGTTGGACACTGAAAAATACAAATATTTGTTCTATTGGTGCTAGTACCTTCGAAGTTGGTGCATATCCACCTCCTCATCTACTAAATCAAATGAAATAGAAATTGTAACACTCAGGTGCTATAAGAACGCATCACGCAAATTTAGGACGATTTTCAATGGACAGTATCTTTTGAAGCTGTTTATCGATTTTCACAATTCTTTTTCTAAAATGGAGATGAAACTTTCTAGTTTTAAATGCTGTAAGCTGGGCTCTTATGAAAACAGATAAGGTACGGAGAAGGTATACAATTCTACTGTCTGTTTTTTTGTTCGCCCGTTTTATATAGTAAACGAACTCCGATTTCAATAATTTTTGATTCATTTCAAAGAGGAGACTTGAGAAATGGTCCCATATTCGTAAAAACTCAAATCCGCTATCTCCTTCCTTGCGAAAACCGCCCACGAAGGGAGTGGGGAAGGAAATTTTCTCGAAAACCGAAAATTCGAGATGCCAGAATTAAAGATAGGAGAAATATCCGAAAACGTTTAAATTGAAAATTTTTTCAAAAGAGTTACGGTTTTCGATTCAAATTCATGTTAAAATCTCACATATGTGTATTTTCGCTACGTGGAAGGGGCGATTTCTGAAAATCCACATGAAAGACAACAATATTTGTAGCAACATTTATAATGAAAATTTTTTCCTTACAGTTGCGGTTTTCCAGTTAAGCGGTGGTAATTATGCTGAGATCTCTACATAATAACAAGTACAAGCAAAGAATATACTTGGGTATCTTTGGTGTTAATGAACATTCAACGATTTTCGTGATTAATGTTACACTCAAAATACGAAATAACGAAATAATATTAATTCTATTGGCCCTGGTACTTGTGAAGTTGGTGCTAAAATTTATCAATCTAACTGCAACTGCAAAGTAACAGCATCAATAGAATTAATATTATTTCGTATTTTTCCGTGCAGCAGCTAATAACGTCGGTCCAACTTTTTGTAAAAAAATAATTATTTAACACTAAAATGAAACGGCGGTATGGCGCAATTTTGTTAAAAACTTTTCTTCCTGGGAAGAAAGAATGAGTTTTTCCAAACATGTTCTTTTTTGTTTCAACCTTTTATCAATGTTACCAAGAAGATACAGCCTCTTAAATGCAACACTGAGTTTTCGATGATCGCGTCTTATAAACCTCGTTACTACGGTTCTCAAAAGTTTCTCGAAATCACGTATTGCAGAATACACTGTCATTTCAGTAACACTTCAGTATACTTTTTTGATTTTGGTTCTAAGTTCTGAGGATTGTACCAAAGCCTTTGCCCGCATTGAAGATGGACGAAGACGAGAGTGCCGAGGGTAAAGCCCGCTCCAGACGGAGTATGTTTTTCTGCATGCTTCCTTTACGGGAGCTAGGCATGGTGCTGTGCATGCTTCCGTGTAAGAAAATGACATCGCGTGCACGGTTGGTTGCTTGAACTCGTGCATGATTTGATGATAGAACCGGTGCTATTTTCGGTGATTGTTTTCATGCATCCTGCCTTGTCGGAGCACTCGGAACTAGTCGAGTCGTACTCAAAAGTTATTTTGCACATGATAACATGTTATTTTTGAATGTTGGGACATTTTCTCTGTTGTAACAATGATTAAAAATAGAGGTTGATTAGAATGTTCAATATTTTGTATCATTTGTAACAGTCATATTTCTCTGTACATCGTGTGAAACTAACACAACCGAGGGATCCATCAACACACCATGCGCGGCAACATTTATTGGACCGTGCAGCAAAACAAGCAAGCAATCGTGCAGCAAAACATACTCCGTCTACAACGGGCTTTAGTCAGTCCACAATCAACAGAGTACTCGAGGTGCGTTACGCAGTGTGTGGAGGAAGTGAGAATTCGAAAGATGAACTGGCCTGCGTGCTCCCCAGACGCAAACCCTATAGAGTGCATAAAGGATCAGTTAGGAAGGCGAGTGAGAAATCGGGAGGTGGCTTCCAGAACTATTAGCGAGCTTCGTATAGCGCTACAAGAGGAATGGCTCAATATGGATCATGAAATGATTCGTAATCAGATTGTCAGTATATGAACAGGCGTATGCATGCCATAATAAGAGCAAGAGGAGGAAATACGAAATATGGAACTGTTCCCCCTTTATTTTTATCTGTTGTCAATGTGTTCATTTTTGTTTTCGTTGTTTATCGTTTATTAAAACCGTTTAAATCGACTGTTATTTTTTTGTCTGTACCGATAGAAATTTAGTTAGGTTGTAGGTTTATTTGGAGCTACAGAAACCACAGTTAGACACCTTACATAACGTTGGTGTTGTCCATCTTCAAAGGAGGCACTTAACGATTTGGCAATAATCAGAATGTACACTGAAGAGTCACTGAAATGACAGTTTTCTGAAGTACGTGATTTCGAGAAACTTTTGAAAACTTGTTTGTCTTTTTCAAAATCATAGTAACGAGGGCTATAAGACGCAACCAACATATTTGGAAAAAGTCATTCTTTCTTCACAGCAAGACAAGTGTTGAATTCCTTAACAATATCGCGCCATACCGCAGTTTTTTTGATAAAAACCAAAAATACCGAGTATACATTTTCGTCATAAATTGAAAAAAAGAATTATTTGAATCGATAGACGACTTCAGAAGTTATTGTTTATTGAAAATTATTGTGAGAGAGAGAGAGAGAGAGAGAGAGAGAGAGAGAGAGAGAGAAAGAGAGAGAGAGAAAGAGAGAGAGAGAGAGAGAGAGAGAGAGAGAGAGAGAGAGAGTCTCGAAGCTATTGACTTTTGAATAATTAAGAGTTCATTAGTAAATAATGAACTGTTCATTTGGCATTTTGTGTCTTGTGTTTGAAAGCATGCCACAAAGAATAAATTTTAATCGCTTACGCGAATGTTAAAAGTCTCTCTCAATTTTAAATTTTGAAGCAAAGGAATTAGTTTTAGCCATTCCTTATACCTTGTCTGTAGAACCAAGTTTCTACTTTCTCCGTTTTGTAGATTTTGAGAAAATAGGACGGTACAAATGGACACAGACAGGCAGAGTAATCTTGTAATTGGTTCCTTTTCTACTTCAGATGTACATAACCCTAAGACTGAGGAAAACAGAGGAGATAATAGAACTATAAACCTCAAGCCTCAAAGCAAATAAGAAGACTTACACGTTAAAAAAAATGGGGTCAAAATAATGATAAAATAGAAGTAGGACTGGTTGGGTTTTCAGATTATTTTAACGACAAAAGATATCATAGAATGCAAGAATAACGCTATATAGAGCAACGTCAGACTGGAACTAATTAAGAGAGAAATATTCAGAAGTATAATTGGAGGTTTTGATAATGATTTCTATATGATCATTTCTACTGTCCGTTTAAAAAAAAATCGGCTAAAATTGAAGTTCTTGTTTATTTCATTAGGAACTGACAATGCATAGATAGTCAAAACCATACACCCTATTAGTATAGTATAGACTACACCTTTTCCAACTGTTATTCAGAAAGCATCAATTTAACTTCAGAAGATATTAAATGTAATTCAGAATAATCAATTAAATTTTAGAAAGCGTCAAATGCATTTCATTATAGTCAATTGTAATTCAGAATTCGTCAAATGTTTTTTTCATATCAGTGCATTGTAATTCAGAACTCGTCAAATTTAATTCAGAAGTTATCAAATGTAAATTAGAACGTATTAAATGTATTTCAGAACATATGAGTATCTAATATAAATCAGAAAGCATCAGATGGGTAATTTGGAACATTTGTGTCAAATCACAGATAACCGTCGAGATTATTGTTGTCAATCACATTTGTGCAATGTTTAAAAAGCAGCTATACACTTACCAATTTACCAAACTGAACTTCAAAGTTAATTGTGGAGTTTGCAGACCTACAATGATAAGAAATACATCTGATTCATTCTGTTTTACATTTGATATGTTCTGAAGTAAATTTGACGAGTTCTGAATTACAATTCACCAATATGAAATACATTTGACGAATTCTGAATTTCAATTGACCCATCTAAAATTCATCTGTATAGTTCTGGATTTCAATTAACTAATCCGAAATACATGTGATGCTTTCTAAAATACAATTAACTATTCTGAATCACAGTTGACGACTTCTGAAATACAGTTGGAAAAGGTGTAGTACCTCTCAGATATGATCCGAACAAAAGAATTTTGTATAAGAATATGTGTCGTTGTCGCTTACCAATCCCACAACTATAGATTCTCTGGCTTAATGCATTTGCTTCTCCCTTTACCGTCCACATCATATTGGAGTATATATATAGTATACTATGCACATTTTGAAATGTTAGGACAAAATGAAAAACAAAAGACCGCAATTGGCATACCGGATGGATGATATGCCTCTCGACAGGCATTCAGAACATATCCGGCTTCTGTGAAGCTGTCATCGCGAATAGAAAATGGAGTTGGGTATGAAGCTGAAAACATGGCATGTTGCATGTACCAACACAAACCAAGTCTATAAATGAATATACATAATATGTATCTAAAGAAGTCAATGTGACATGAGCTCAGGGCGGAAGGCAGGTAAACGTAAAGTTAGATTTTGTTTTTAAACCAAGAACGATAAATATTAATTTGCTGTGAATAAGTTGCAGATGAAAACTTCAACAGCGATTCGATTATTAGATAAATATTTTTAAATTTTTGTTCAAGAAAAGAGATATTTAACATAAAACTACATAATGTCGCAACTAGGTAGAAAATTAATTTAATTATAGTCTTACGTTTTTTCAAGATCTTCTCTGATTTAAATGTTACGCTACTAATTACGCATCATCAAAGGTTATAACAATCGTTTTTCTGAATGTACCAAAAATAGTATTAATCTCTGTACAAAACGTAGTTTTATATTCCTGCTAAACGAGGCGCGCAGATATTTTTTTCAACTAGTAAAACAAATTTTAAAAAAATCATGGTCGTATATATAGGTTTTCCTACTCGCCGAATCTTCATTGGAAGGGAAGGTTCCCTTATTAAAGACAAAAAATGGTTTCCACGTAGAAATTCTCTTGAATGGCAAAATTGGCAATGTCATGTAATATCGAGCGATCCAAAAAACTCATAGGACTAACAAGATATACTTACCTACTTGGTTGGTGGAAGCGTATTAGACATTAGATCGCTGCAAGCATATCGTCAGTCCATGGCAAAATAGGAGTAAGTATCGACTTACTCTGGAAAATTAAATTTATATTTTACTAGATATTGGTTTATTATTACCGTATGATTCCCAATGTATGGCATTGTATTGCAGAAGCCACAAATATCAGAAGCTTACTATGAATTAGGAATAGAAAAAATCAAGTTACTGCAACCGAAACTGCAAGCGGGTAAAAACTATTGAAAATATCTTTTCGAACTGATGTCATCGGAAATTTGCCTGAAAATATTTTCTTTTCCTAGTATCATGTATCAAATTAATGTATGAAGGAAATTACCGCCCCACGATTTCAAGGTTTGGCTAAACTCATCATCGAAACCTGATCACAGCGTAGAATAGCGATTGCGCGATAAACCATGTTTTATGACATCAGTAAGGCAATTATCCCCACCCCCGAAGTCTGTAGACCTAGTGTATATGACTGTGCTTAGAAACTTAGAACATATTGAATTCAAAATTATCACTTATAATCTTCTTATTCCCGAAACATTTTTCGAGGGTCAATTTTTGGAAATTTTCTTTAAAAAATTCGCATCTAAGAACAAATTTACGGGAAATAATTCAAGCTCGCGAGAGATTCGGTACGAAAATTTTATACCAAAAATTTTTAAAAGTAAACACAATTTTTGACAATTTATAAGTAAATCTCAACAATAATCTACGCTTGTTATTCTGGCATCTGCACGTGACGCTGTCAAGCCAGGGAAATTATCACTTATTAATATCGCGACCAAAAAAATTTCGGAAAATTCAGGTTGTCGTCCTAACAACCCGTCCAAATCAAGGCATCTAATTGGCTTATAACAACAGGTATAAAATTTTAAAAAATATATTAATGAAGGTTGTAGCTTCTGGTAATATCTGTCATTTAATATATTCTTAAGGTCATTTACAAAATGATCATTTTTTCGCTTTTCATGTTTGTTTCAAATGTATCTAAATTGATATTTAGATCTCATGTTCGTACCATAAGTGTGAAAAATCAAATTTTCAATAAACACTTTACTTGTTATGAGAATAGATATATTTATTAAACTAGTAATTAGATGTGAATTTATAATTTATCGGTAGCCTAGTTGGGTGTATAGACTATGTGAGTCATGTTCTGGACAGACTGCACATGATAATTTAATCAATGTTTACAAATACTTTTATATTCTAAAACATTATTATCTTGGAATTGTTTACAAAAGTTAGTTACTCTGGTACAGAGTACAGGGTGTTCAATTTAAAACTCCCAACCATGTATTTCTCTAAATATGAAGATTTGAAAAATCCCTAAAATACTTTAAAATTTATATGGAGGGGAATAGATGCGCGGGGTTAACATGTAACTAGTAATCGTATCGTAACGCGACTGCGACTATCGCCACTGTCAAAACTTCAATTTGGTTCAGTGTTGCCGCACAGTCATTCTTGAAAACCGATACTCAAATTAAAAGTATCGAATCGAAGATGATTACATGTAGTTATGAATAGTTCATGATTTTTAATCATGTTTATTATGAAGGGATCCCTGCTGCCAAACAATCTGACGTCTATATTTGGCTTGTTGTGCAAGGCGACCTGCGCAAAGATGCATTTATTCAAAAGATACGTTCTCACGGAATTTAACTTGATTGCCTTTTCTTGTTTCGTGGTATAGACACAGAGATCTTTGGAATTTTCATTGAATTTGACACTAGGGATCTTAAAACGTGGAGCTATGTTGAAAACAGAAAATTATTTCTACCGCAATGAATTCCTACTGAGAATCAAAAATATAGGTCAAGATGAGTGGAATTTTTGCAAAAAGGGTACCGTTCTTAGATGCATATGTTACAATAAACCTTAGAAAACTTATATTAGGTTAGATTGTTAGATTGATTTAAGCTGAATGTTTTGGAAGGTTTCATCCAAATCGTAGAGCCGTTTTTAGCGGCAGAGACTTGGGTGAAAAAAAAAATTCAGCTATTGCATAACAATCAGTGCGAGCAGAATGCCCAATCTGTGTCACTGGAGAGCGGTATATATTATATCCTATAAAACAAAAAGAAAGCATCAAAATCAATTTATCCGTCTCCGAAATAATTTGGGCACAGACAGACCAATGGCTGATAATATTTTTTTTTAATTCCGAAGTACACGATTACAATAAGTACGTTCCTCACATATGTAGCTCAGTAGCTACTTAGGGTAGCAGTAGGAAATTAAAAATAGCATTATAGTGAATTCCCACTGGGAAAACCAAAATACGTCAAGTACGAGTGGAATTTCTAATCGTACTAAAATACCAATTGAGAAGTTAACCACAATAGAAACCATTACAAAATTATTGTTTCTATTCTTGACTTTTTTACTACTTACTACTAGTAATTTTGAATTTGTGCAGTTGTAGTCAAATAGAAGACTTTTGGCACCAACGTGAAAAGTACCAGCACCATATTTTGTATGTTTCACTGCAGCAGCCGGTCCTATACTATATCATACGTTGTTTATACTTATTTAGAGATTACATCGCGGAAATTCAGATATTTCAGACCACCACCACTGCTGTAAGTCGGAAACCGAACATTTTACCTACGTTTTTTTTAAATGTCCTATTAAACGTTGCTGGATATGGTCTCTTCTTAAATCTTGTCTCAAATTTCGAAAAAAAATGCCCCCTCCGCCCGTTTGGGAGAATTTTTTGCAGTGAAAGACATGTTGAATGTCGAATTTTTCAAAGAAAAAAGAATCATGAAATTATTAAAATGCGCGAACAAACATAAAAAGCAGAAGTCGGTAAAAATAAGAATCTACATTAGGAACGACTTAAATAGAAGTGTCTTGGAAAAAAGTCTTATTTTGAATTCTGTTCTGTTCTGAAGTATCTGAGTTAAAAAAAACATATGTGAAGATCACACCCGGTAGAAGTGAAACCTTCAGAAAAACTAAGCTGCGAGAGAATGAGACGAATGTAGAATCACGAGTGGGATAATTGAAGGGTCTATTTATTTATTGGTACTAGGTTTAGAAGTTATTTTACATTTTATTTTTCAGACTCCATGTTTTCAATTTCAACAAATGAAACGACATTCTATATTCACAGAGCAGTAGTTTGGGACCGTTTGATAACTGCTTATACATTATCGATGTGGTTTGGGACATTATTCTACTCTAGCGCCAAATTTCAGTTTGCAAACTACCCCTTCCCATTTCCTTTAATTTCTTCGTCTTATTCCGGATCTTTTGCGCTTGCCATCAAAATATGTTGTGGTTCTAAGTTCTGAGATCCAACCAAGTCCAATTGCGCATGTCTCAAACTAATTTTGGACTAGTTTGGGAATCATCACTCTACTGCTCGAACATCTTGCTAAAAGTTGGAATACATTATTTTATTGTAAATTGAAAGGCACAGGCACTGACGGTTTGGGATTCGTTTGAACTGCTGCTTGAACACACCTATAATGTACAACGCTTGGCAGAGGGAGAGGCTACGAAGCACGAACACTGTATCTGTATTCTGTCTCATTTTGCGTAGGCTAATAAATCCTATATACATATTTTTTTTGTCTCTTTTCAGTGTCGCTTTTTTGTTCCATCGAGTTTCAAATCACCCTTGAAATGCTAAAAGAATTTTTACTTAAAAAATCAAGCGCCAAAATGAAACAATTAAAACAACCTCTCAAATAAAGTATCATTCAATACTTCTTACCATTTAAGATTTTTAGAACCTTAACGATTAGGTACGGGGAAAAGTGGCGAACCAATTTATTGGTTGAAAAGTTGATTTTCTAAATATCAGCAATTTTTGGACACCCTGTATGTTAAGATAAAGTTGCCGATATTGGAATGAAACAGAAAATTTCTATATAGTCTATTATCAATATATCAAGACTCGAGACCATAAACATTCGACGGACAAATAAGATGACGTCATTGAAAAATTTTGCTGTATGATTTCATCGTTGGTTTTAAAACGGTTGCTTATATTTATAATAATGATAAATATATCGACTATATCTCTGGCAAGAACACACAATCGTTGTGAAAACATTGTTATGTACCCATAATTCATAAGAAGTGGTGAAGCGTGCCACTCGTTATAGATAAAATATGTATCGATAACAAAAATGAAAAACAGTAAATTTGCATGACAACTATATAATTTTTCTCTAGATAAATTGGCAATCCTCGAATTTTGAAAGAAAACTTACTCTAGAATGATTTTTTATACATCTGAGTCCGAAATCTGTTTAAAAACGTCTGGTATCTTGAAAAATATTCGATCTACAGAGAACTGACATAACAACTACACCACTGTGGACTGCTACAACTACGAAAATAATGATTTTCATTGATAGAAGTGTTTGTTTGTTATATCAAAATAACAAGTTTTAAATTATTATATATATGTCACTAATAACAAAACAACAATTTCCATAAATTTTGTCTGTCTGTCTGTTTGTTCCGGCTAATCTCCGTAATGGCTGAAGCGATTCCGATAGGATTTTGGATGGAAGGTACCTAATGTTATAAGGAATAAATTAGGCTGTTTTTATTCTAGAAAAAAATCTATACACTAATAACAAAAAAGCAATTTTTATAATTTTTGTCTGTCTGTTTGTTCCGGCGGATCTCCGTAACGGCTAAACCGATTCCCACAGAATGTTCAATGGCAGGTAGCTTGGACGAAGCCGCGAGTAACAGCTAGTAGTGTACATATTTTGTTGCTTAAAATAATTAATGTTATAATGCCTAAAAGGCAAGAATGAAAGATCTTCAAATTTTCATGAAAAAACGTATATTTCAGCCTTCATCACCGAAACTAAAAAATATTACATAACAGTTGGACAGTTGCATTGCAACATGGAAATTTTTACTCAAATTCAAATCTTGATATTTTCGGAACGGAAAGAGATATCGAATTGCGGTACTTGGGAGGTTCTTGGGTGGATGTAAATGTGCCACCAAACGTGCCTGGTCATAAAAAGGTATAGGTAAACGTGCCACCATTCTGAAGGGTGCATTGAAAAGGTCACATGTAAATGTGCCACTGGTTTAAATAATTATATTTCAAGAATTATGTGGTTGTAATGAATTGAAAGATACATAGATATAGTGGAGTTTTATTTTTTATGATATCTACAACCTATTTAATATCCTAGCTATGATTATTGGAAGTGAATTAACATAAACATGTACAAAATAAAAAAAGAAACAATATCATCATATTGTTGCGTATGCGGGTTCGCAGATAAGTGAGACTAATTTAGAGTTATTAAATTAACTTTATTTACACTCAAAATAATATAAATTACAACTTAACTTTACCATATTCTCTCTAACTTACTCGGACTATTCTATTTATTCACACTGCCTTTTTCATTCTGTCTTCTTGCCGAAAATTCTCCCATATATATACCCGATAAAGGATCCAGAGCATTCGGGCGGCTTCTGGTCTTTGACACGAAAGCCGCCACTGTACGCTTCTCGAAATTCGTTTTGTCGGCATTTTAACACAAGACGCCGACTGCTGCCGTCGCTCTCTTTGTTAACGCCGCTTTTGGTATTTCCAACCACAGCATATATCGCGCGCTTACTTCAAACGGATGCTGCTACTTTGTAGCCAATACCGGCGGCTGTTCCCCTTTTCACGTTACAATATTTTAAACATTATTATTTTTTTAAACTATTGATCTGATATTCTACATACAATTTAAAAATGAAATAAAAATAATGAAAATGAACTTCAAATTATTACTTAGGCAAAGATACATGTGACACACATTTAATAAAGTAAAAATTTGAGATTTCATTTTTTTTCAATTTGTCACAAAATGTTGTTACAGTTTTTTCTGTTGTACATATTTGTTCTCATATATTTCAGATTCTGTATAGTGAATGTATCTGGAAGACTTTTTTCCAACTCACGTCGAATTGTTTTGGAGGGCTTTTCCGTTATATCTTCGACAGTTTTTCTCTTGCAGGAATGCGAAACAATTTGCCGATTTATTTTTTGTACTTCAGAATCTTGGTTGTGGTCATTTTTAACTCTACTGATATCACAGTCAGGTCTGAGCGTAAAAATATTAGCGGCGCACTTTCTTCTTCTTTTTATGCATCGCCAAAACATTTCACCACTTTTTAGCATTTTTGTCTTTCTTGAACTTGAAATTGTTGAAGAGCAGAACGTCGTTGCTTGTCACAGTGTTAAGCTCCATGATAAATGAATAAACAGAGAAGACCACAGAATAGGCTTCCCAATAAGCTTTTATATAAGTATTCAGTTCTGGGATTATCTAGGCAAATTAAAAAAATATGATATAGGTCAAAGAATTATAATTTATAGCCTGGTGGCACATTTACAGGCACATATTTAAAATGATAATTAAGGGAGAGGTACAAAACCCTTTTTCGGTTTACCTCCGCCGCGGTTCTTGACCAATTCTTTGAGAATACGTGATGTGTTCCAACGGACATTTTTTTAATTATCCACTTATACAGGGTGAGCAAAGGAAGTCATGTTTTTTTATCAAAGTTTGTGGCTATGTCAATTTTTGATCCTGGAAATTTTTCTATATATCCTTTTGATGTTTGGACCAACCTAAAACAGATTATGGAATTTTTAAAAAAGGTTACATTTATCCCTAAAATAGGGATTTTTTCGGGGTTTCTCTTGAGAATGGATATTTTTTCTCATATTGTTGCATAAAGTTGAATTTTTGCGCCCAAGAATAGATTTAAGCACTCATTGAACTTTATTGCCTCCAGTGGCGTTCAGTAATTTTTTTCTACTTTGACATTACGTAATTTAAGCCGAATTTATAAAATATACTAACCAATTAAACAGCTTAATGAATAAATCCAAGTTACTACTCTTAATATAGGGGTGTATTTAAGTGGCGTAACACGCATAAAATAATGTTACATTATTGCCTCTGCCCTCAAAGTTTCCAGACCTAAACATAATTGAGCATGTGTGGTCTCGGTTAAAATTTGTAGTGCGGTCAAGACAAAATACGCCTCAGATAACGGAAGATGTGCTGAGGCCATTCAGGAATAGTGGGAATAATTTATTAATAACCTTCTGCAAAGTATGCCACGAAGATGCCAGGCTGTAATCGATGTGCGGGTTGCCCCTACAAGGTACTAACAATGTTGATTAATATAACTGTTGCTGTTTTGTGAATAAGTTCGTTTTTGTCAATGTTATTCAGGTATTTAACTGGTTTTCAAATTTTTGTTTTCTAAAATGGTATACATATTATTATTGTTATATACATAGTGTTAATCAATGAATTCTTTGATGTTGTTTACAAATTTAATAGAGTCTATTATCTATTGGAAAACATCTTCTCCAATGGAGACGCGTATGCCAATGAATGAGAAAGATAAAAAAATCCAGATAAAAGATGAATAGCACTGTTGACCAGCATCATAGTATTTCGAAAAATAACAATTTTTATATTATTAGCACTTCTTACCGAATCAAAAAATGCTTTTATTGTTACGCCACTGGAATACATACCTATATTAAGAGTGGTAACTTAGATTTGTTTATTAAGCTTTTCAATTTCATAGTATTATTTATAAATTCGGTTTACATTACATGATGTCAAAGTTGGAGGCAATAACGTAGGAGTACTTCAATCTTTTTTTTTTCTCAAGAGAAACCCCGAAAAAGTCCCTTTTTAGGGATAAATGTAATACTTTTTTAAAAATTTCATAATTTGAGTTATAGGCAACTTTAGAAAAATTTAAGAAATTAATTTTTTTTAGGATAGTTCAAAGATCAAAAAGATGCATAGAAAAAAAAATTCAAGATCTAAAATTGAAAATCTGACTTAGCCCTTAACTTTGATAAAAAACATGACTTCCTTTGCTTACCCTGTATAAGTGGATAAATACAAAAAATACTGGTGGAATAGTGCACGTTTTCTCAAAGACTTGGTCAAGAACCACCCGAATACCGCAACTCGATATCTCTTTCCGTTCAGAAAATATCGAGATTTGAATTTGGGTAAAAATTTCCATGTTGCAAAGCAACTGTCCACCAGATTATACAGGGAACCTACGACGCGCGTGCGGTAGCCGTATATGGGAAACTATACAAGATAGAAGTATAAAAATTTGTGTACGAATATTTTTGATGAGGGCGAATTGAATCAAAATATTTATACATTCGAGGAGCTTTCGGTTATACCGGAAGTGGTCATCATTTTTGTTATTTCAAATGGAAAGTGCCATTTTTTGTTCCATCATTAGATTTTGAATAAAATTTGAAATGAACTTTTACTAATAAACTCTATTCCAAAAAAATTGCAAAAAATTATATCATTTTTTTTTCAATGTAGTTCGTTATTTAGCAGTAAGATCAAAAATGTTCTAAAGTTTACAGGGTGTTGTAAATTGAGCTACAATTATGAACATTTTGTAAGCCTCAAATTTCGATAAATTCAAATGAAACATTTCATTGACGTATTGTATTCATACTTTTATTATCTTTCGTTTCATATTAGCATTCCCTATACCTAAACCTAACAATATCTGAAATATTTCAATCAACTCTGAAATTCAACAAGAGTGGATTTTGTTCACTAGATATCCATGAATTTGAAATCTATTGTTGAAAATTCTGTTAGTTCAGTTGAAATGTCAGTTTCTGTCAGTGTCAGTTAATACGTTAACAATTTTTCAAAGAATAAATATTGTAATGCACTATGTCACGTTCAGGATTACGAACGAAGACAATTTAAATGTATTAATCAATTTTGGAGAATGTCAACATATGCTGAATAGTTGGCCATATGTTGTTGATAAACGACTTTTATTTTAGAGCTTATATCAAAAGAAACAACTCTTCACAAAAGAATGTCAAGTATTAAATTTGAGCGCCATTAGCCCATTAGTTTTAAAGGGTAGGCAGCAGGCAAACAGGCATAATTTGTTCTAGAACAATTTTTCTAGATCCAGTATTAAGTAGATGTTCTGACGAAATCAATACTTTCTTCAATACTCCGATTAAAATACAGTTAAGAAATAACAGGAAAACTTAATTGTAATACTGTTTTAATAATGTTTCAATGCAACAAATGTTCAAAAACGCTCCCATTTTGTTGAAGACAAGCCAAAACTCTTTTCTGCACAGAACGATTTGTTGCTTCCTGGATAATATTTGGGTCCATTTCACGCTTCTATTACTCTATTGCGCATATTTTTCTTAGGTGTAAATGGGTTTGCGTAGACCCGATCTTTAATGTGACCCCATATAGAATATCCATAGGAGTAAGATCTGGCGAACGCGGAGGATATGTGTAGGATTCGTTGATGGCAATCCACTGATTTCCAAATATTTCATCTACTACGAAGCGTGAATTGTGTGCTGGCGCTCCGTCTATTTGATAAAATAATGGAGTATCCTCGGGAAAACAACGTATAGCTTCAGCAACCACATTTTGAAGAATCCATAAATAACGTTCTCCATTTAAATTATCATCATAAAAATATAGCCATAAAATGGAGTTATTTCTCATTGCACAAAAAAAGTTAAAACTTCAAGACTGTTGAAATTTTCTTTCACGTGTTTTCCGAGGATATATCTGGATACCTTTCATAATAAATTCGATATACGATGACATTCTTCAAAAACAATTAATAGATTTAAATAGTCTTTGTTCGTACAGCTTGAAGGTGATAGGTATAGTGTTTTACAATACATATTCTTTCAAAAATTGTTAACATATAAGCTGAGATACACTGATTTATCCACTAAATTGGCAGACCTGTCAACAATAGATTTCTAATTCATGGATATGTAGTGAACAAAATCCACTCTTGTTGAATTTCAGAGTTGATTAAAATATTTTCTTCTATCTTCTTCACTAATCATTGAACTACATTGAAAAAAATATATATATAAATATTTTCATTCAATTCGTACACGAATTTTCATACTTCTATCTTGTATAGTTTCCCATATACGGCTAACGCACGCTCGTCCTAGGATTCCCTGTATTGTAATGTTCAAAACATATTGCCATATTCACAGGAATATAATATTAAAATCTAATATTATGTAGATTATAATACGATCTCAAACATTTATATTTTTGAGAGAATTTAAATTTGACTTATGAAACGAAGCAAATAGACAATTCCAATTGTTTTTTTATTATAGAAACCAAAATTGTCAAGTAATTTGAAAAATTTGATATGTTTAGTCATTGAGTTGTTTTCTCTTATAACGCCAATATAAGGGGATTGCCGGCCGATAATACTCAAACGTGAGTCGATTTCACGTCGATGTATGTTAAGATTCGACTTATATGAAGCTTAGATTTTAAATCTAGTACGAATCAGAAATAAAGTTAGAATCAGTGTTGGGAGTTTCATTCATTGTTGATGCTTTGCGCAAAGCTAGCCAAATAATTATTCGTATTCAATTTCTTGGTCAATTATGAGCATCTAGTTTTTAATTTAAGCACCTAGTTAATCTCTCCTTACTACTTCTAGTATTTTCGAAATTTGCCATCATTTATACCTTCTCAAAACTGTCAAATTCTATTCAATACTAGCGTTTGCCTGCGACTCCGTGCGCTTGAAAAACTGCATTCAATTTCATGCGGTAGTTTTTGCGTAATATGCGTACAACATAAAGACAGCCAGACGCAGTAAAATGGAACCTATATTTTAAGTTAGACCTCTAGCAATACAACGGTGAAAATTTCATTGTATTCCATGTTGTACTTTTTGCGAGATGCGTGTACAAACACACAGAAAGATAGACAAACGCGGTAAGATGGTGCCTGTATTTGACCGACTTCCCAAAAGGAGGAGGTATACAATTCGATTGTGTGCTTTTTTTTTTTTGGTTTGTGCGCGCCTTTCATATAGTAAACGTACTCCGATTTTGATGATTTTTGATTCATTTGAAAGAGGAGGCTTGAGAAATGGTCCCATATTCATAAAAACGGGAATCCGACATCTCGTTCCCTCCGAAAACCGCCCCCGAAGGGGGTGGAGGGGGCACATTTTGTCGAAAATTGAAAATCTGCGTTGATATAATTACAGATAGGACAATATCCGGAAACGTTTAAATGGAACATTTTTTCAAAAGAGTAACGGTTTTCGACATAGAGACATTTTAAACTCTCAAATATACCTATTTTCGCTATGTGGAGAGGGCGATTTCTGTCGAAAATTGAAAATCTGTTTGCAGTACATGAAAGACATAATTATTTGTAGCAACATTTATACTGAACATTTTCCCCTTAGAGTTACGGTTTTCGAGTAAAATCGGTGTTAAAATGGTAACAACTAAAATATTCAAGCGTATTTCCGCAGCGATGTTCTGAGATCTCAATAATAACAACTACAAGCAAGGAATATACGTGGGTAATAGAATAAGTACTATCTTCATTGGTATTAGTGAACGTTCAACGATTTTCGTGACTAATGTTACACTCAAAAGTGTGAAATAAATATTTTTTACAAAAAATTGGACCGACTTTATTAGTTGGTGCACTGAAAAGTATAAAATAATATTAATTCTATTGGAGCTGGTACTAGTGAAGTTGGTGCCAAAAGTTACCAATCTACCTGCAACTGCACAACTTCAAAAGTAACAGCACCAATAGAATTAATATTATTTTATACTTTTTAGTGCACCAACTAATAAAGTCGGTCCAATTTTTTGTAAAAAATATTTTTTAAGTTAGACTTCTAGCAATACATCGGTGAAAATTGCACTCAATTCCATGTAGTAGTTTTTGCGTGATGCGTGGACAAACATACAGAAAGACAGACAAACGCGTTAAGATGAAGCCTGTATTTTAAGTTAGACCTTTCGTAATAATATATCGGTGAAAACGGCATTCAATTCCATGCAGTAGTTTTTGCGTGATGCGCTTACATACATACAGACAGACTGACAAAAATTATGTTGTTTTGGCTTCTTGCTCTAATAAAGACCTCCCATATTAGTTTTTCTTAAATATTTATAATGTACAGACATCGACCTGTTACAATTTTTTTATATGAATAGAAGATGCAACAAATAATATTGGAGATGATAAAGAAGTCATATTAGGATCTGTCAAATGGGAGGAGCCTAAAAAACAGAATAAATAAAGTTGCTATTTATGTGTTGAAATTAAACTATATGTTGTCGTTTCAAGTCTATTTAAATCTCAAACTTTAGCAAATCATATGTACATTCAGAATTGATTTGAATCACCTGATTCCCTGTCATAGTTGGTTATAATATATTCTGTGACATAAATAGAAATATCACGAACTTATTGTGATCAAAATCAAAAACAGACAATAACCTATAAACATGACAAGAAGCATAGATTTTCATGGTAAATTTATCAGGCAACTCTATTAAACAAAATTAATTTAATCATATAATTTTTTTCCGTATCATAGTATGTAATATGTTTTGCCACCCATTTATCAGGGTTAGAAATTTAGAATCCAAATAAATAATTTACCTAGGTACATATTAAAATTCAATTGTCAATCTGTCCTAATTTATACATTGCATTTGGTGTTATGATTGTCTTATAATATTGATGATTTTTTTCTTATAGTCAATATTTTTTACAGGTGAAGAAGTTCAGAAGAAAAAAGGTTTCTTCAAGAACTTCTGGAAAAGGTCCCGTCACTACTCCTTAGAGCAACAATAGTAAGTCCCGCGCATATAGGACATTATTTGTGTACATTTGATAATGATTACAATAACATTAATATAATATTGATATATAATTTCATAAATCTAACGATTTGTATTGCTAATTCGGATGCAGAATTTTGGAGAAAAAAAGCACCTAAAAACCTAATTATGTACAGGGTGATTCGTTAATACACATACACATGTTAGGCGATCTTTTTTCTTTTTTTGGTATGTATTCTATATTATCGCCGACTGGGATAATATAAAAGGCGAAACCCTGTAGCTGTAGATATTACTAATTTATTACATGTATTACCAGTTTATAGCATCACCACCTGTTTTTATAATTTTTTCGCGATATGCTGGCTCTACGTGAACGTTGAGAAATTCTGTAGGTATTCTCATAAACTTTTCTATAAAAATAAGAATTTAATTCTTCTCATTAATTTATTTGTCCTCATTTCAATAGAATAATCAATCATTTCTGTCACTCCAAACTCATCAAGTTCAAGTTGAGATGAAGTCATTGTACTGTCAACAGCTTCTGTTTCTAGTGGTACCTAATACTTCAATTTTAAAAAACATACCCATATCTTAGTTCTCAATTTTACCAAAATTTTTGCAATACTCACGTAATAAGGAGTGATATAATTTTTATTTTGCTTGAAATCAACCTACTTGTATAATTATTGTATATTAGTTTATATTTATATGGAACATATTTTTGTCTGTGTGTTTTATGGTTTAATAAATTTATTTAATGATTTGTTTGTGTTATCATTACCTTATCATTTTGAGTGATAATCCGTTAATTAATATAAGTAGGTAGGTAATAAAAATGGGGAATTGGATTTGGCTCTAACTACCTATTCACTTAGACGCTTTTATAGTTGAACATGTTAAATGGGAAATCTAAGTCGTAGATATAAACTATCAGTGGCACATTTAACTTAAGGCCTAGGGCGACTAAACGTGACACAAAATTATCTGATGATAACAAAAAATAACTCAAAGTACCTAAATATTCTAGGCACGCGTACATGGTGGGTCGCACTACACCCTGCATCGTATACCAATAATAAGAGCAAAGTTATAAAGATCCAGCTGCAGGATTAGTGCGCTCATCTGTTTTTTGCTGGATGCCAGGATGCCCATCAAAATTTGGCAAAATACTAGCTATGTTTTTTAATTAAATTATTTTTAATTTATTTTTGGGAAGAAATTTCGTTCACTTGTTTTTTAAATAAAATCTCGTCTACATCACGGCAATTTATATAAAGATTCTAAAAAATCACGATTGCCGTTGCTCACCTAGCCGCACCTCTTCGCAGTCAGGTGTAAACAGTTATGATTTTGATACATTTATACGTTCATAACGTACATTTATTAATTATATATCAAATTAAAGCTATTTTTGTCTATTTATTATCATATGTGGTTGCTTAATTGCATCCGGCCGCAAATAAGGGTTGCTGGCTGTTAAAGATGATAAATATTTAAGGTAGAAAGAAAGAGAGTTAGCACGTAATATCGTTTGTCAGACGAGGATAGCGATGGCCAGATGTGCGACGCTTTTAAGCCATTGCGCATGAGTCGAATGCAAAGAAATGTCTGCCGTTTCAAAATGGCAAATTTAAAAATTACAACAAAAAATGAATATTGAACATGAACTTGAATATATTTAATATCGATTTAAAAAAAAAAGAAAAAAGATCCGACTATGAGATAAATTTTAACTTAATGTAATATATTAGGAATTAGCAGATGGTACTGCGTTACCACGTTTTTCCATAAAAATAAACATTAATATTTTTTTTCATTTATAATTTTTATTTTGAACAGTTGTGGAACGTTTATTCTAACAAAAAAACCTAACCAAGCCTTTAACAGCCAGCAACCCTTATTAGCGGCCGGATTTGATTAAGCAACCATATATAAATGGACGTTATGAACGTATAAATGGATCGAAATCATACCTGTTTACACCTGGCTGCGAAGAGGTGTGGCCAGGTGCGCAACGACAACCGTGATTTCTTAGAATTTTTATATAAATTACCGTGATGTAGACGAGATTTTACTTAAAAAACAAGGGAACGAAATTTTTTCCCAAAAAAAAATTTAAAATAAAAAAAATAAAATACTAGCGGCCAAATTTGGATAGGCAACCTGGTAAATATATATTCTCCTTATTATAAATATGCATAAAAATCAGGGTTTTAGCAAAAAACGATGAGCGCACTAATCCTGCAGTCGGATCTCGTATTGTTACTTGCTTTTCTTAACATAGAAACCTATTTTGTAAGGAAATTGAATTGCGAAGATTCAATTAATGATTTTGCTGCGCTGAAGTGCAGACGGGTGTAACACATTTAACACATTATAAAATATTTATTAGGTATATCTTATATGAGAACAAACCTGTAGTTAAATAAATAAAACCTAATCCGTTTTAAATGGTTTATTTAAAAGTGCAATTATGCCTGAAGCCTCGGAAAATATTAAAAGCTGGCAATAAAGTAAGTCATTATGTAATCTATTTGATGAGCGTTGAGAGAGGAGCAGCTGGTATATAAATGTAATATAATATAAATTTATCTTACAGTTTTTATTTTAAGCATTTTCATAGTGATACGTACATTTTTCAATGTTTAACTTAATCTCACTTTCGTAAGTACCATATTTTTCATGTTTATACTATAATTTCATAATTTGTAAACTTTTAGTAATCCTGATGAAGAATCAATAAAGATTCGAAAGGTCGAATAGAAAAAAGAGTTACTCTTATTTCCACACCCAAGACTGCAGAAGCCGGTTTTATACCTTTTCCAATCTATATATATATTCTATTCGAGCTTTCGAATCTTGATTGTTTCTTCATCAGGATTACTAAAAGTTTACAAATTATGAAATTATAGTATAAACATGTTAATTTTGGTACTTACGAAAGTGAGATTTAGTTAAACATTGAAAAATTTAGAATAGAAGGTATCATTAGAAGCAACATTAACCATACGTATCACTATGAAAATGCTTAAAATAAAAATTGTAAGATAAATTTAGAGATTAGAAAGTTTCTGAAAATATTTATTTATATTATAACCTTTTTCAAGGAGTGCAATTGCGGATCATATTTTTTAACAAGTATAGACTAACCCGGAAAGGCCTATCGCACATAATTACACTAACATAACTTCCTACACAAATTTAAGTTTAAACGTTTTTAATTTAATTTTAATCTCTTTGTGTAGTAAGTTATGTTGGAGTAATTATTTGCGATACTCCTTTCCGTGTTATTCTATGGTTATTAAAAATTATGATCGTCAATAGCACTCCTCGAAAAAGGTAATAAAGTTTACCGAAAGCTTGGGTAACAAAAAGAGTCTACTTATTGAAGCCCCAAATGAACTCGGCAGAATTGCCAAATTAATTTGGAAATACTTTGTTATATATACAGGGAATCCTACGACGAGCACTTTTACTTATAAACTCTATTCAAAAAATGTACGGTTATCGAGATATTTAGATTTTTTGAAATTTCAAAAAAAATTATATCAATTTTTTTTTCAATGTAGTTCAATGATCAGTGAAGAAAAGTGAACAAGATTTGGCTGTCACATTAAAAATAGTATACATTATTTAGCAGCAAGATCAAGATCAAAAATGTTCTAAAGTTTACAGGATGTTGTAAATTGAGCTACAATTATGAACATTTCGATAAATTCAAATGGTACACCCTGTGTTATGTTATTCACACGTTTATTATCTTTCGTTTCATATTAGCATTCCCTAAACCTAACAGTTTCTGAAATATTTCAATCAACTCTGAAATTCAACAAGAGTGGATTTTGTTCACTAGATATCCATGAATTTGAAATCTATTGTTGACAGTTCTGTCAATTTAGTTGATAAATCAGTGTATCTCAGAAACAATTTTTCAAAGAATAAGTATTGTAAAAACTATATCACGTTCAAGCTTTACGAACAAATACTATTTAAATCTATTAATTGTTTTTGAAGAATGTCATCGTATAATGGATAAAACATGTTGAATTTATTCTAAAAGGTATCCAGATCGACCTAGGCCAACTAGATATATTATTAATCGGCTACTTCAACATTGTAGAAAGTTTAGATCTTTTACACCTAATATTACCAAGGATTGTCCAGTGGTTAACAATGAAAATCTGGAATTTACAGTTCACAACCATCCTTACACTCATTTCTGGGCCTTAGAAAATTCTCGGAAAACACGTGAATGAAATTTTCAACAGTCTTGAAGTTTTAACGTTTTCTGTGCACTAAGAAATAACTCCATTTTATGTCTATAATTTATGATGTTAATTTAAATGGAGAACTTTGTTTATGAATTCTCCAAAATGTGGTTGCTGAAGCTATACGTCGTTTTCCCGAGGATACTCCATTATTTTATCAAATAGACGGAGCGCCAGTACAGAATTCACGCTTCGTAGTTGATAAAATATTTGGAAATCAGTGGATTGCCATCAATGGATCCTGCACATATCCTCCGCGTTCGCCATATATAGCTCCTATGGATTTTTTTATATGGGATCACATTAAAGATCGGGTCTACGCACACCCAATTACATCTAAGGAAGACATGCGCAATAGAGTTATAGAAGCGTTCAATGAAATGGATCCAAATATAATCTAGGAAGCAACAAATCATTCTGTGCAGACAAGAGTTTTGGCTTGTTTTGAACAAAATGGGAGCGTTTTTGAACATTTGTTGCAATGATACATTATTGGAGCAATATTACAAATAATGTTTCCTGGTATTTCTTAACTTTATTTTAATCGCAGTAATGAAGAAAGTATTGATTTCCTCAGAACGTCTACTTAATAATGGATCTAGAAAAATTCTTCCAGAACAAATTATGCCTTTTTCAAACTTTCAAACTAATGGGCTAATGGCGCACAAATTTAATACTTGACATTTCTTTGTGAAGAGCTGTTTCTTTTGACATAAGGTCTAAAATAAAAGTCATATATCGTTCTGAACGTTGAAAACGTGCACAAAGAGGATTATAAAAATGTTCAAAAAACAAAATTAATCACATATAAATGGTCAAGAAAAACAATATAAAAAGTTAACATCACAATCAAGAAGAAAAAGAAAAAACCCATGGAACAATTAAGTGAAAATATGGGGAGTTAGAGAATTATATTTTATTTAATTGAACGAAATAGTTGAGTTGTTTTTAGGTTATCTATTAATATTACGCATAAAAGGATGAGAAAGAAGAATTATTTTGATTTCTTCTTTTGATTTCATTCTTGAGTAATAAAAAAATACTGGTTTTCGAATGCATGTCGTAGTTCATCATTATATATTTTTTTGTTTTTTTCTGTATTTTGTCTAAGCTCATAATTGAAAAAGACCAAAAAGTGAATCGAAACGTCTGTTCACATTATTAAATTTTTTAAATTTCTTTTATATTTTTATAATTACTAATGACATGAAATAAATGTACTATTATTTAAACACATTTCTTAAAAATTATCAATACAAGAAGCCCAAATCCCAAGAATCATAGCAAGAATAAATATATATATATATATATATATATATATATATATATATATATATATATATATATATATATATATATATATATATATATAATAAAATAGATTTGGGGATGCACTCATTTATTAAATAAAATGTTTATTCTCTTCCTCAGGGCAAAATTCATGAATTTAGATAAAATATTGGAACAATTCTTTCTTTAGACTAAGCTGATAAAGAACCACAAACCTGTACCGTGGTGGAATGACGCATGTAATGAGGCTATCCATGCTAGCAAATCAGCACTTGTAAAATACAAAAGGCACAAAACAACAGAAAATCTCATTGAATTCGAAAGGCTGAAAGCTAAAGCAAGTGTTATAATACATGAAGCTAAGAAAAACTCATGGAAACATTACATTGCTAGCATTAACTCCTCCACTCCCATGACGGAAGTTTGGAACAGAGTCAAAAAAATATCAGGCACCCACACATCCTCTCATATTTCAACTCTTAAAGACGGAAATCAATTGATTTCCTCTGATGGCCCAAACCTATGAAAAACATTCAGACGATTCAAATCTTGATGCAAAATTTCTGGAACATAATACAACATCCGAATCTAACATCATCGACACTGCTACAGCGAACAATGACCCAATTAACCTCCCAATAACGAGAGACGAACTTGATGAGGCCCTCCTCGATCTGAGAAACACAGCATCAGGTCCCGATGACATTCCAGTTGATTTTATTAAGAACCTACCTGAAACAGCAAGAATCCATCTCCTGAAAATATTCAATAGTATATGGTTGACTCAAACATTCCCGGAAGAATGGAACGGATCAATAATTATTCCTGTCCTCAAACCTAATAAGTCGCGTCTAGATCTTGAATCCTACAGACCGATATCACTGACATGCACGTTCAGCAAATTGTTCGAAAAAATTGTCAACAAACGATTACAATGGACATTAGAAAACAGAAACTTGATAATTCCAGAACAAAATGGATTTAGACCTCACAGATCAGTTTTGGACAACTTTCTTTGACCTTAAAAGAGCCTTCGATTCAGCCAGTAGAAACCATATACTAGGACAACTGGAAAAAAATAATATGAGGCAACTGTTTATCATTTATACGGAATTTTCTGAACAATAGAACATTCCAGGTCAGAGTCAATGGTATCTTATCAAGCAAACACCCTCAAAAAAACGGTACACCACAAGGATCTGTGCTTAGTCCAACCCTATTTCTAATTGCCATCAATTCTATCCTAAAAGGCTTGAAGAAACCACTGAAAGCAAGATTGTATGCTGACGACCTCGTAGTTTTCGTAAAAGGAAAAAATCTAGACACTATGGAAGTAATGCTTCAAAAGTTTCTCGACACTCTGGAACATTGGTCACACGAAACAGGTTTCATTTATTCTGTGACAAAAACGCACAGTATTATATTTAGTTCAAATGACATCAATACACAAACAAAGTTGCAGTTATACCAACAAGACATTGAACTTAGATCTTCTGTTAGATTTCTGGGAATGACTCTCGATAGAAGACTGAACTGGAAGGAACATATTTTCGGTCTGCTGCTGGCATGTAATAAGAGATTGAATCTGCTTAAAACTCTTGTGGTCAAAAAATGGGGAGCTGATCAGCGGACGCTTCTTCTTCTCTATAGGACATTAATCCGATCGAAAATAGATTTTGGATGTACTATTTACGCTTCGGCTAGTAAATCGACGCTAAGACCTATCAATACAGTTCAAAACAATGCTCTCAGAATAATATTAGGAGCCTATAGAACAACCCCAATTCAGAGTTTACATAGCGAAGCTGGCGAACCACCTCTTAACCTAAGAAGGCAGTTTCTTAGTCTTTCTAACGCTGCTTCAACCGCTGCAAATAGGACGAAATCATCATTTGATTCTACATTCACCTCTAGATATACTAGCCACTTCAATAATAAACCGCAATCTAAGGTACCATTTTATGCACGGATTCGAATGTTCACAACAGATTTGAATATTACATTCCCAAACGTCCTTTCCGATGACATCAAGCACCCACCACCATGGACTATTAGCATTCCAAAATGCAATTACACCCTCACTCAGTATATCAAACCCAACACCAATATAGAAATCATCAAAAACTCACTACTGGAAATTCTTTCCAACGATTATTCAGACTTTCAAACAATTTTCACTGATGCCTCCAAATCCTCAGAAGGAACGGGATGTGCAGTAGTTATAGGTCAAACTGTTGAAAAACTCACCCCTCAGTAGCATCCACACAGCTGAACTATATGCAATATACCGAGCATTAGTATACTTGAACAACTACAACTATGAGAAATCAGTCATTCCAACGGATTCATTAAGTTCTATTTTATCACTGCGGAGACTATATCCAAAACTTCCTATTGAAAAATTAATTAAAGCAGAACTCATCCGCCTCGAAAATTTTTCTAAGATTGTTCACTTCATCTGGATACCATCACACATTGGAATTCATGGTAATGAAGAAGCTGATCGAAACGCGAGAAATGCCGTGACTTGTGGTAGAATTAGTGAGTTTTCGGAGTGCGTAGCCTCGGATTTGAAAGCCTGGTTTAAGAACAAATTATCGACAAAATGGCATACTGAATGGTGCAACTCAAGATCCAAACTGCGTGAAGTGAAAGGTGACATCCATCCTTGGAGATCATTACCAAAAGACCGCCATTCTCAAGTAATTCTGACTAGACTTCGACTTGGCCACACCAGAATAACCCATGAATATCTGCTGAAACGAACCGAAGCTCCCAGATGTGATGTCTGTGATGTGACTCTAACAGTGAAACATTTTCTGATTGATTGTAAAAAATATACATTATCTAGAAATAAGTATAACTTGCCACAAGACCTTAAGACATTATTAGGAGAAACATGTAATCTACTTAATCTTAAAAATAAAATTACATGAAGGATATAGACTTATATCATGAGATATAAAATTGTTAAATTTTGATGTACTTTGTATTTTTTTGTGAATCTAAGTTAAATATTGTAATGTCGCTAATAACCGGAAGGTGGATGCGACTTTTTTTTCTTAAATAAAAAAAAATCTTTCTTTAGTTCCAACAGTACAGTTTATTGTTATTTTTTTTAATGCTTTATCTAATGACGTCGGCCCTACTTTTTTTAAGCTTTTTATTTCACAATTTTGAGTGATCATGGCAAAGAACACCCATGGGCCGTGTAGAAACTTCCACACGACTACACATTTTTGTGAATATTCCTATTGTTCATCTTTCATGAATAATTTTATCAAGAAAATAATAAATAATTTGTTCTTAGAATTGTCTATTTCCT
Source organism: Crioceris asparagi (assembly GCA_958507055.1). Lineage (NCBI taxonomy): Eukaryota > Metazoa > Arthropoda > Insecta > Coleoptera > Chrysomelidae > Crioceris > Crioceris asparagi. The sequence goes on along the minus strand of OY293829.1, from coordinate 51,465,043 downwards.
ATAAGAAGTCATTTTTTATGTATTGTTGCTATAAATTACGAAAGAAGATCATTAGACTAGGCCAGTAGGACTAGTATCATGTGTCAAACTAATGTAGTATTGTAACGACAGCTCAAAAGCAAATGTTACAATTGTACATACATTACAAGCACATGATCCCGGTGAGTAGCTACCTACCCTAGGAATTCAGAAACATCCATTATAAAAATGAACTGGTTATTTGGTGGCCTCTCATTAAGTCTCCGCGTATAAAGTCCAGCTACTATAATTATTCTAAAATCTCGATGTAATATTTGTTAACACCATTTTCAGTGGTGATTATATTTATTGAAGCAGTAGATACTGAATATATAATCGATCAAGAAATCAGCTTTTCAATGTCCTATATCTCTGTCACAAGCACCGTACACCGCTTACGCCATTTGTGTTGAATATTATGCATAGGCAGGTAGGTATCATTAGAAAGCACCGATTGAACTAAAAAAACATACAAAGGATTGAAGCTATTCTCATTTCACGTTTGGCATGAGAACGGCGGATTTGTTGATCGTTTAGTTGGGATCAGGTTTTTAACTGAGCAGAAGCGGATCTAGGTAATTAGTACACAAGTGTACAACCTCAATAATAGTAAACTGTTTATAGACTGGTGAAATTTAAATATGTTATATTTTAAGAAGCTTCTCAATGTTTGTCGGAATATTAGATTTAGAATTTTATTTGAATATACATATATAACATTTCGTCTGGTGCCGCAATAAGAACAATTGTTTGTCGTCAACCGTCTCCACCTCAGTTTTATGCTGATTATGAGTTCCAAATTAGGATTTCTTATCAAATATCCTGCGACATACTGATAAGAAGCAACAACCTCGAAATTAGGATATATGTCAGGGAGACTGATGCGATATTTGGTTATCAGCAGCAGTAAAGTGGAAAAAACGCAAGTTAAGCCGAGCTTTCGAGAATGTTTATTCTCTTCTTTAAGGCAAAAGTTGTGTATTTAGAATAAATTAGCTAAAAACAGGAAAGATTTAATAGCTACCAATTACAAATGTCATAATTTATTTTCGCCTAATAATCTGCCGTTATTCTGGTAAATAATTAGATAATGCTAGGATGTTCAACTATGCCGACAACTACTGCGAGGGCAAACACCTCCACCGCCAATGAATAACGTATTGTCCTAGCAATAGAACTTCAAAAGTGCTGACCCAATAAAGTCGGATCTAGTTTTTGTCATAATATTTAAATCATCCAAATACTCTTAAGAGTGTATGCGCAATCCGGGTGCACTCGATAGAACATCAAAATGCTGTCATTCGGCGTCATCACGAAGATAATCCCTTCCGTCGTCTCTATTTTTCAAGTCCCATAATAGGTATAACATACACTATGGGTACCCCAGAAGCCTATACTTTACAACATATAACACGGGCTCGGTATAGAACGCTATTTATCAAAGAAGACAACTTATACTTGTCTGTAAACTTTGCTTGAAGTCCTAAATTTGCGTAACTGTGACACTTGACATGTTCTACTCAACAATTAGTTCTAGTTAATTAACTTTGTTTTGTATCTTTGGCTTAATTTAGATAAATTTAGGTTAATTTGGGTTAAATGTAACAATAGCACTGTGCTAAATTTCACCCATTAATAAAGAAATTATTATTATTAATTGGTAAGGATCAGAAAATAAATATTTCACGAAATGTAAGTATTAAGTAACTATATCAAAATATTCAGAAACATAACAAATAACTCCAGGTCAATTGCACGATTTATTATTAATGTTTATTTGTTGATAGAAAAGTAGAACTATTGCATATGTTATAATAAATATTTTTTACAAAAAAATGGACCGAGGTTAGTTGGTGCACTGAAAAATAGAAAATATAAGTATTTTAGATCTAACCATTTTACCACCGTTGTAACTCGTAACTATAAGGAAAAAAATGTTCATTATAAATGTTGCTACTAATAATTAAGTCTTTTATGTAGTCCACCAGTTTATTAATTTTCGATAGAAATCGCCCTGTCCACATAGCAAAAATACATATATTTGAGAATTTAATATGCCTCTATCTCAAAACCGTAACTCTTTTACAGAAATTTTCAATTCAAACGTTTCCGGATATTGTCCTATCTTTAATTTTGACACCTCAGATTTTTGATTTTAGAGAAAATTTGCCACGTCCACCCCTTTTGGGGCGGTTTTCGGAGGGAAGGGGATTTCATATATAAGCCTCCTCTTTCAAATGAATCAAAAATCATCAAAATCGGAGTACGATTACTATATAAAAGACGCGCACAAACCCAAAAAAAGCATACAGTCGAATTGTATACCTCCTCCGTTCGGGATTCGTCGGTCAATAAAAAGATATCCTACCGTCTTCTGACGATTCTTTGAAGGGCTCTTCTCTCTATAAACATGTGTTGTTTTGTAAATAAATCGTTGAGCACATATTGTATACAGTTATAATTAAGTATTTTGTCTCACGAATACATTTTGTCACTTTCTGGGCACGTCTCTGCATTTCTCAAGGTCTTTGGCCTTCTCTGGTCCCTGGTCTATCTAATTATTGTCAGTTCAGTCGGGATGGCACTGTATGTGTGTTGTGTGTAAAATCACTATGTGTAGCAGTAATAGGTAATGAATCTCTTTTGAACAGTCGATTTTAAAAGGGAATGTAAATAAAGAGATAACTGATGCAAATTAAATTTCAATCATTTATTATGGATTCCATTTCATTCCATATTATGCTAGATTTTCAAGATTTATAGTGTTTTGTCAGAAGTACATAAGTTATTTATAATTTTCAATGGATGCTAAGCGAAAACCAGCCAAATAACACATGACTAATCTAAATGATAACTGTTCAGATATCAAAATACTACAAAGTGAGTTATCAGAATGACACAGAATATCAAAAAAAAATGTATCTCCGGACTTTCATGAAGGGCGAACGTATTTAGATCCTTGATCAGTAAATTTGTGTCATCCGCATAAGAGGTCACCTGGACAGATGAGAGAGTATGAAAGTAATTGATTAAGTCATTAGCATATATTAGAAAAAATAAGGGTCCGAGTATGGAGTCTTGTGGAACACCTTGTTCCAGAGTAGCTGCCTGACTTTTGCCGCTAACTACAAGCATACTTATGTTTGGGAAAGCTTTTCCAGATCGAGTTACTTGACTCTCATTGCGTTCCCTGATTCAAGGTTCTCCCGAACTCCCGAGGCAAGCATCCCAAAGATCTCTCATTTTATTCTTCTGAGTATATGGTATGTGCAGATAATATAAAATTGCCTTAAAGTCCTATATTGAGTCTGTGTATCTGTTAATTTTCTACGGCCATTTTAAACCTGGCCAGGCTAACGGTTTGTATTTAGGAACAGAACCAGTCAGCGAGAGTCCTGTGAAGTAAGCAGCCAAATTTGCGAAAATTAAGGTTTTTATCGGAGTTCCTGGTATATATTAGATAGTTCTAGAGTACTTTCCATGAAATTTAAATAGTTCTATTGAATTATGTGAAAAAATGAAAAATACCAAAATAGGGGTAGGAACAATTTTGGCGAAAATTAAATATTTTATCGGAGTTCTTGGTAGATATGGAATAGTTCAAGAGTACTTTGCAAAGAAATTGAATAGTTTCGTGAAAAAAATGGGAAATACCAAAATGAGGATAAAACCACTTTTGCAAATATCACTGGAAAAAATAAAAAATCTCGCAACAGTCCTGTTCGGAGTTCTTTTTGGTGTTTTAATAGTTCTATCGAAAATACTAATAACTTTTTTCTATAGATTTAGTAATTCATAAAAAAAATTATTGAAAAACGAGTTTTTATTAAAGTGGCATAATTAATGCTAAACCGTAAACAAACTACCGGATGAGAATGTGAAGGTTTAAGAATATTTGTGAAAAAATTATACAATCAAAATTTGCTTCGCCCTTCTTTATTGCATGCCCCAGAAGCTACCCTCTTAAAAATCTGGGGTAGTTTTTGGGTTATATGAAAACCTAAATAATGAATGATGTCTTTTCTAAGTAAAAGTAAAAGTTGGATGGAGCGGATATTTCAATTTTAATGAATGGAGACATCGAAGTTATTTTTTCCCAGAACTAGTTGCAATAAAGTTAATCTGCATTTTGGTACTTATCTCAAAATGATATGACTGGTAGTGTTAAAGAAATAGATACGGTAGAAAAACAATAATTCCATTTTTAGGTATTAGGTAAATTTCATATAGGAATTTTCGAATTTATAAAAAAAGTTTACGGCATGGTGTTGCACGTGTATCAAGAAGTTCAAATGTGTTTTTTTTCGAAAGTTTGTATATAAAAAATAAGTCGTACAAATATTTCGGTCGAGCTCGTAAATTCTCAGAAATAGCCTTTGATTAAAGTTAATCAAAAGTATGTTTAAGTTATACATATGGTCTATCTCTACAACTTTGAAACACTTTTCAGTAAACGTGATAGAAAAAATAATAAAGTACGATATTTCAAGAATCGTTAACAATATTATTAAATTTAACAACACATCAGTAAATGAAAGGTGCTTACTTAGTGTTTACTCATCTCGTAGCCGCTACGCCCCCATGAAGGTTTGGTGAATATAATATAAAACCATCTATGTCATTCTGGTTCTTGCCGCCCTCGCTAGGAGCGGGTTTTGAAACGTTAACCGTTTTTTATGTTGCTTCGAAATCTCAAATGCAATCGTATGAATATTTTATTTGATTCGGTAAGTAGATCAAATTTGCAACATAATATGTCCAAACGGCAAGACCATATTTTCATTCGTTTAAAAGTTATGGCTTAAAGAATATTTTATCCATGCTTCGTGGTCAAGCATGTCATGTACAAACGAAAAAAAACAGTTTAAAATTTCGTTCTCATTTTAATTCAATCACAACAATAATGATATAACATTAAACAAGCTTTAGTATTTAAGTATAAGGTTTAAATAAAAATGTCCATCGTTATTGGCCACGCATAAATTAAGTCTTTCAGTTGTGGATAATACAATAACTTCAATAAACTTTTTCATCAGACTTTTTTTTGTGCGCATGCGTCAGCGTCGGCCATTTTTTTAGTACTGTTTTATGTAAACAAACATGTTAATATATCTGTGAAATGATAAATAAAACGAACAAGTGTTAAATAAACTATATATAATCAAAAAAATAAGTAAAGTAATAATTTAAAAAAATATATATTTCAACAAAGTTTATTTGAAAATTGTGAGAATCAATTATAAAATAGCGACTGGTGCATTGAGGAGACAGCTAATTAACTTGAAACAATTGTCGGATAATAGATATTCGCAATATTAACCAAAGAAGTATATATATATATATATAGTATTGAAGGATCGGTTCAAAGTAACCAGCTCAAGAATATTCAAGGTAATAAAAACCATGTGTAATATGAAGCTAGAGCTAGAATATTATAATGATGGCGGGTGATGCAAATGATAATGAATATAATAAGGAGAAAATTATTTATTTAAAATGTCATTCTACCATAAAAGCAACAAAGCAAGTTGTTTGCTTAATTTGTGGATCAGTATTTTATAAAAGTGACTTTCTAGCGAAACAGAAAATGTTTCTTATAGATGAATTTATTGGAGTCTGCTGTATTCCCGAATTCACAACATTCAAACCAGAAAAAGAAGATGATAAAATTGAAGATGTAGTGATTCTAAGAAAATTATTGTTTGGTATAAGAGCGGTTATGAAAATTTTGTTACTGAATTGGATATTCAAAAGAAAAATTTGATTGAAAAAATGAAAGAAATTGAAGATGGAAAAAAATGAACTATGAGATGGTTTCTCAAATTGGAATACTGAAAGACAATTCTAAATTATATAGTGAATCAGATGTTATTACAAGAAAAGAAGTATAGTTGATTGAAAAAATGGATAAATTACAAGAAATTGCTGAGTCACTGAAGGAAAGTGTCAAAAATATTGTTGATACCAATATAGTATTTAATCAAGATGAAACATACGTCAATATATTAAAATCAGATCAAAATAAGAAGATAAAACTAAGCAATGACAGTTTTCCAGAAATAGTAATAAAACCAAAAAAAAATGCAGACAGCTGATCAAACTAGAAAACATATGGTATCGAAATTATCAAATATAAAAGCATGTGATACGGAAGTAAATGTAAAATTGAAAGCAAGAGGATGTGTTGCGATCAAGTGTAGCGATTTGAAAAGAGCAAATACAATGGTTTCATTACTAAATGAGAAAATTGCAGAGGACTATGCAGCAGTGATTACTAAAAAGCAAAACCCGAGGATAAAATTGTTAATATGATTGAGAAATATTCAAAGGAAGAGATTGAGCTAATGGTTAAAGATCAAATTTCTATTCATGGAAGTGACTTTTTGAAAGTAGTCCATATTGCTGAAAGAATCGATAAAGTTAAAAAAAATATCTTACGAAGCTATACTTGAAGTCTCAGCTGGTGTATTTAATAAAATTATGACCCGAGGTAAAATAGGTTGGTTATCATACAAAGTATTTGAAGATATAAACATACGTGTAGATGTTATAAATGCTGTAGATATAATCACTCAAGTACGAAGTGTTTGAATGATATCTTTTTTCCATGTTGTGCTGGTAATCATTCTAGTATTAATTGCAAAAAAGACAATCCTATGAAATGTGCCAATTGTGATTTTGCAAATAAGAAATTTGGTTTACGTCTTCCAATGGATCATATGGCTTTCGAAGTGAAGAAGTGTCCAAGTTACAACCACATAGTAAAAAAGGTGAGAGAAAATATAGACTATGTTGAATATCCGCAACCATAGCAAGCCAGATCAGGATTTAGAAATATTTTTGTTTAGTTTCGAAAATTATTCAGCTAAAAATGAAATACGTTGTCACAATGTTGATTGCCTAAATAGAAATCTCAATGAGGTAGCTGGACTGCTTATTCTACACTTGAATATTCAAAGTCTTAATAGACATTATGAAGAGCTATAGAATTGAAAGGTCTTACAACTAAACCTCAAGTTATTGTGTGTTCAGACTTGGTGTTTGCAAGAAATAGGGTTATTCAATGTAAATGAATACAAAATGTATTATGCTAATGCTGAACTGACCAAAGCTGATGGTATTGTTGTGTATGTAAGAGATGCTCTCAAATCTAGTGGTAGAACGATGGAGATTGGGTCGATGAAAGTCGTGCAAGTTAAGGTGTTTGATGATAGAATTACGGCTACAATTATTACGGCAATGTACAGAAATCACAGTGTAGATATTGGATGTTTTTTAAATAACATCCAGACTTATTTGAGTAACTGCACCAATATTAAAGAACATGTCTTAGTTGGAGATATTAATATAGATATTTTGTCTGATAATCCCATACCCTAGAATATTGTGAGCCGCTGATGCAATATGGTTTCGTGTCCTACATCAATGGTACTACTAGACCACCTAACAGAAATGATCAGCAGAAGGGATTGTGTATAGACCATATATTTGTGAAATCAGATCAATCAGAAGTTGTTTCATTTGTAGATATTAGAAGATCCTATCACTGATCATTTCCCTATTCTAGAGAACATTAATAGACATTTCAAATGCAAGAAAGAAAAAGAGAGTAAGTATAAGTTAATTAATTACAAGAAATTAAGCAGGCGGAGTAAAAATGTTGTATATATATAGAGAACGTAATGATCAATAATGTAAATGAGATGACTGATCAATTAGTTGATAAAATTAAGTCACTTATTAAGATTTCGACATTTGTAAATAGACCAAAAAAGCGCTTGAAAAGTAGATCTGATTGGATAACACCGGAATTAATAATTGCTTGTAATAAAAAAAAGAAATTGAGTAGTTTAAAAAAGAGATTCCCAAATAGGTTGGATATTAAAGAAGAATATAATGCTTTTTTAAAATCTCTTAATAAAAAATTAAAAATAACAAAGTGTAAATATGATAAAACTAATTTCAAAAAATTCTGTAATGATGCAAAGAGTATGTGGAATTTTTTAAATAGTAAATTAAATGCAAAAATTAAAAAAGATAGGGTAAAAATAAATGAAATATTTGATTCTAAGTATTAAGGGACGGATTTGAGATAGGTCAGGAGTTCAATAAGTATTTTACCACGGTCGCTAAGTGTCTTTCGGATAAAATAGTGTCTGACTCTATGTATGTTCCACTTAGAGTTCGGAATAATAATTCATTGTATTTAGAGGAGACAAACGCAGGGGAAATAGTAGATATTATTATGTCAATGAAAAATAAGAAGGTAGGTGGGATTGATGGAATTACCATGGCTGTTTTAAAATGTATTGCTTTGGATATAGCTGAACCCTTGGCAAAAATAATTAATAAATGTATGCTATCTGGTATTTGGCCTAATCATTTTAAGAGAGCACAGGTTGTCCCAATATATAAAGCTGGTGATCATAAATCAACAAGTAATTATAGACCAATATCCTTATTATCAAATTTGGCTAAAATATCTGAAAAAGTGATTCACAAAAGACTTGGGAGACAATTCGGATTCAGAAAGAATAAATCGACTAATGATGCTTTAAATTATGTCAATCTATTGATTATATTGAATGATATAGGTATAAGAGGGATTGTTAATGATTTGATGCGTAACTATCTATCAAATAGATTTCAGTGTGTTCTCATTAATGGTGTTAAAAGTTCTCACAGCTTAGTTACTTGTGGAGTCCCTCAAGGTTTAATTTTGGGTCCATTATTATTTAATGCCTATATTAATGGATTATTGAATCTTAATTATTATGTGTAGTGGTGAGAGTTGGAATGAAGTTACAGCCAATGCCAAACATTCCTTAAAAATTATAAGGAAATGGTTTAATTATCACAAAGTGTCTTTAAATATGTCAAAATCCAATGTTTTATATGTGTCTCTATATGCGGATAAGCTCCCTGTTACAGACGGACTCACAATACATGATGATGTTTGTTATAATAATTTAAACTGTGGATGTGAATGATGTGATAAAATAAAAAGAGTAAATGAAGTTAAATACCTTGGTGTTATACTAGATGAAAATTGGAATTGGAAGAAAAATATTTTTAGTATTGTTAAAAAGTAAGATACCTTCTTTTTGTTTTCTATAAAATGAGATATATTCTTGAAAAAAATGATTTATTAAAATTATACCATGCTTTGTTCTGTAGCGTCCTATTTTATGGAATTATTTGTTGGGGTTCAGCTTATTCAAATACATTAGGGCCGATAGCAAGAATACAAAAGCGTGCTATCAAAATTTTAACGTTTGGTAAACAACACAACCTTTTTAGTGAGACACGATTGCTAAACATCAATCAAAAATATATTTTGGAAGCACTAATAAATAATTATTGTAATCTACGGGAAGAGTATACTATTGCTGAAGCATATTTATTTTCTAGACATAAATCGCTTACAGTAAGTAAAACTGAATTAAATATTGGTCAAAAAACTAGTTTATATCGATCCAAACTTGTCTACAATAGATTAGATAACAATCTAAAAAAATTAAACTTCTCTAGAGGTCGTAATCAATTTCATATTAAGTGTTGGATTTTAAATAATTTGAAGTTATAATATACATAGATATTGTTAAAAAATCTGTTTTAATATTTATTAATTTCCTATATCATGTGTCTTTCTTTACATTTGTAGTTGTATTTATAGTTCTGTTGCATTTTAATTTTATTATTTGTGTATTTATAGTATATTAATATGTATATTTAGATTATGTTAAGCTTGTAGATTTTAATACATTATTAAGTTCAGGTCTACACACAGATGCTATTTGCATCTCGGTAGGGGTTTGTTGGACTTTATAAGTCAGACAATCTATTAGCATATTATTTTTTTTAATCAAGATTTGTATGTTAACCTGAATAAAGATTATTATTATTATTATTATTATAGTTTTTGACTATGTTATGTGTACGAAAAGGAAGAGTATGTAAGAGTGATATACGATATAAATCATTCAAAGCCATTATTTTATATATTTTTCAAAACCTTGCCTACAATATCGTAATAAAATTATTACATCATCTGGCAAAATACATATTTAACATGTTCAAAATTTGCACATGTGACTTATGGGTGAAAAAATGTGGCCTAAGTGATAGAGGTTTTCGATCGTTTGATGGTAGGTAATTAGGTTCTAAAGATACGTAAATAGATATATAGGGTGTCCCACGGTCATGGCCTATTAGAAATTTCTGGATAATGACAAAAGCTATCGATATGAAATTTTTATGGCTTCTATAAGACAATTTAAACTACCTTCGGAAAATATTTTCATAAAAAAATCACTTCCGGTTTTGCATGAAGTAATAACAACTTTGTTATTTGTCGATACATTTTTGAAATCTACACAAAATTATGAGTACAATGGATATACCTTTCCCTATACTTAAAGTTAATAGTTTTAGAGCTATTTAATTTTCTTCTTTAAAAATCGACAAATGCGAGTTGATCGAAAATAAGTCATAACTTTTTTGTTATTTGCTTGACAACAGTGGAGTTGAAATTTTTGGAATCTCTGTACACTATTTTGAAGATTTTGTTATGATATTTATAAATTTCCTAAGAAATTATTAGAGAAAAATTGAGGTGAAGATGACTTAATTTCAAACGTTAATAACTTTCTTATTTCAAATAGAACACCCTATATTTTTTTACACTATCATATGCAAAATTAAAATACCTTTCTATTGATGTAATACTTCCATATCTAAAGCTGATAGATTAAAAGTTATTGAACGATTTCCGATTTTTCCAACAATTATTTTGTATTATCTTAACTTTGGAACGCATCAGAACGGTTACCACTCATTTATGTCAGTGCAAAGTGCAAAATTAGGAATTATCTTTTTCACTGTTTTTTTGATTGCAATCTATCATAATAATGAATCGAGAATACACAAATGCCGATCTGCTCAACCTTTTTGCAATTTATGGAGAGAGCAATAGGATTGTCGCGAGAACATGGAGGACGTTTGAGGCCCGAAATACGAATTTGCCGCCGATGACTACAAAGAAGTTTTGCCGGATTCAAGATAATTTTGTTCAACATGGCCAATAAAATGCTCCAAGAAATCGTGTTCCTCCGATTACCGCTGATGAAGCAATGCAATGAAAGCAGATATTTTTAACAATTATTTTATATTAACTTAACTTTCGAACGCATAAGTATGTAATAAAAAACGAAGAGATACTAAAACAATAAGAAATTTAATAATCTACATAAAAAATGTTAAACAATAACCTATTCATAACAAACAAAACCATACTTCAAATGTAATTTAACAAGGGCTCAAAGGTTACCCATTTACTTCTAAACATGCAATAATTCTGGAATCCACACTAGATTTTGCTTTTCTGATTTCTGCGGGGTCTAGATCTTCTGAAGCATTTTGTATACGATTTCTATCTTTTCTCTTCTATCGATTGCACTGGAGGACGATTAATGTAAACTTTTTCCTTTATGATCCCCCACTAATAAAAATTTAGGGGCGTTAGATCTGAAGACTTTGATGCCTAATTCCAGGGACCCAAGCGTCGAAAACCACCTGTCCTCAAACATTTCATAAAGTTTTTCGGTAACTTCATGGCTGCAATGAGCTGCGGCTCCGTCAAGCTGATACCAACACCTTATGACTTCGTTAATTGGCAAGTCATCTACAAAGTCTGTAACGATGGTACGCAATATTACAAGATATTCTTCGCTGTCCAGCACTTCGTCGTAAATATAAAACTCAAGTGCGTTGTCTTTCATAAAAGCAAAAACGTTGAAGCTGAATTTAATTTGAAACTTTTGTTCTTTCAAATTATTATCAAATGAGGGTTTGCGTCTGCCTAGAAATTATTATTTTTTTGAGTTAAAAATGCGTTCTCGAGAAAATTTTTATTCAATTGTCCAAATTACTTTTTCAAAAAGTTTTCGTCTTCTTGAATTTTTAGCAGAAACATTTCGCAAAATTCTACTCTTCTAGGACCATCTTGGGGGTATATATGTAGTTGTGCAAACTTAAAGTCCTTCATTTTCTTTAAATCGATGATCTTGCAACATGTAAGTCACGTTCAGCGCTTCGAATCGAAGCTTGAGGATTTCCGTAACAAGAACTTTGAAAGAGACAATTTCTAATTTTTCACTTTGTCACTGACATAAATGAGTGGTAACTATGGATACCGTTCGGATGCGTTCCAAAGTTAAGATAATACAAAATAATTGTTGGAAAAATCGGAAATTGTTCAATAACTTTTAATCTATCAGCTTTAGATGTGGAAGTGGCTACATCAATAGAAAGGTATTTTAATTTTGCATATGATAGTGCAAAACAATATAGGGTGTTCTATTTGAAATAAGAAAGTTATTAACGTTTGAAATTAAGTCATCTTCACCTCGATTTTTCTCTAATAATTTCTTAGGAAATTTATAAATATCATTACAAAATCTTCACAATAGTGTACAGAGATTCCAAAAATTCCAACTCCACTGTTGTCAAGCAAATAACAAAAAAGTTATGACTTATTTTCGATCGACTCGCATTTGTCGATTTTTAACGAAAAACATTAAATAACTCTAAAACTATTAACTTGAGGTATAGGGAAAGGTATATCCATTGTACTCATAATTTTATGTAGATTTGAAAAATGTATCGACATATGGGGTATCCCATTTGAAATAACAAAGTTGTTATTACTTCCGGCAAAACCGGATTTTATTATGAAAATATTGTCCAAAGATAGTTTAAATTGTCTAATAGACGCCATTAAATTTTCAAATCGATAGCTTTTGTCATTCTCCAGAAATTTCTAATAGGCCATTACCGTGAGACACCCTGTTGTTCACTACATTTTCACGGCGAAAGTGGTCCAACAGAAGAAAATCCCAATACCCCTCTAAGTTATAAAGAATGTCAAGACATTAATAAATCAAACAATAACGTACCGTATAGTTATATAATAAATAATAAGGAAGGATGTTGGAATTTATAACCTATAATTTGCTTCTAGATGATCGTGTTGTTTCAGAATGCCCAGCCATTTTCCTTTGTCAACAGCTGGATCGACCCGTACTTTATTTCTGATTGCATTTCTTACCCCGAAAAATAAGTTTTTCTTAAATATACCATTCAACATTATATAATACTTTTTTAAAATATATTTTCATTATACGCAGTAGGTAATATGATAATAAACATCATGTTTATCCTAAAAATTTTTTTATTAATTATAATCTTCATTAGTTTCCACATGAATTCAAATGCTTTTGCAAGTGCTAATAATTGCTTGACATAATTTATTAGACGTAATTATAATTATGATTTGTTTTTATTATTTTCCACATACCTAACAAAAAAGAGCTTATGTATCTATCATATCAGCTCACTTTTTTTTCCTTTATTGTGGACCTTCATGGCACTTTATCATATTTTTAACTGTTCGCAATTATGTGCTTCTTCCCAGTTATATACCACTGAAGCACTATCAACGATTTTTTCTAATAATTCATTTATTTGTATAGATAATATTGCTTTCCCAGCCATTACGTATCAAAACCATGCGTAACTTTTGAATTACCGCCGTTTCAATATGGCTGCTGCGCTTGCGCTCATCACATGATGAAAAGGCTTATTTCGGCAGCGGAAATGTTTCTGATGGCTTCCCGAATTCTACCTTTCATATCATTGTTGTCGGACGGTCGGGAGACATCACCGGCCAAGGAAAAATGCTTTTCCTACCTATCCATTCATCCGAATACTGCCTATTTATTCTTTCTAATATTTCAAGCATAATGGTCTGGGCATCCATACTGTTGGAACCACATGTTCATTGTGTTCTCCAGAGGAATATCTTCTAACAGTATGGGTAATTCGTTTTTCAAAAATTGTAGATAAGTTACACCATTTAGAGGCTGATCAAAAAAATATGGCCCAATAATTCTTCAACCCAAAATCCCGCTCCACCGATTTTGAAATTGAACTTCCCTTAGCCAGTGAGGATTTGTTTCTGACCAATAGTGCATGTTATGAGTATTAACTTTTCTTGAGCTGGAAAAAGTGGACTCGTCAGTCCATAATATTTGAGATAGAAAATTTATGTTTTTGTTAGCCATCCCCAACAGCCAACAACAAAAGTCCAATCGATGGTCGAAATCAGCTGGTATTAATTCTTGATGTAAATTTACATGGTACGGATGTAATTTATTGTCTTTTAATATACGCTGAATTGAGGAATATGTCAATCCGAGATCTCTTAACAAATATCTAATGCTTAAATGAGGGTCGGCATTAATATAAGCTACACATTTATATCTAATGTTAACCTCGTTTATTGCTCTCCGTACTCTATTTGGGGCTGCGACTGGCTGGACATGTCCGGTCTCCTTCAATCTTTTAGCTAATCTTTTGAAAACATTTCTTGAATGATGACATCATTCAGAATATCTAAATGCGTATTCTCTTTTGGCAATAGCGGCATTTTGTAAACAATCAAAATAAACTGCTAACATATCAAAAATTTCCTCGTTCGTATACGGTATTTTTACTTTACTACGCTACTATAGTAGCTGTATAAGGACAGTATTGTAATCGTGTGAAATTATCGGTATCGGGATTTTTACAAGTCGAATAAATATATTTTCAGCCATTGGTCTGTCTGTCTGCCTGTCTATGACACGGGAACGGATCTGTGTATTTTGTTTCTTTCTTTTTTATTTTGTTTGGTACCAATATCACTCGCCGGTGGCACTGAATGAGAATCCTGTATACACTGGGTGTTGAGATATAGCCAAAAAACATGATTTGCTCAAGAATATAGCGCAAAAACGGCTCTAAGGATTTTGATTAAACTTTCCCATTGTATTCTTCTCTGAGAAAAAGCACAAAAAAAGTTATGCTTGAATAAAATTCTGTATGTTTCTTCAGATTCTGGCTAAACGTGTCATCTTGAGAAAAAATGTTACATGACCATTGTTGTTTGTCTTGACATGCTGAAAAAAATTAGTGGTAGCACGCTTTGACCAGAGGATTTTTATTTTCCTACCAATATTATCGTCGCTAAGTAAGGAAAGTATTGTAATAGAGTAAAATTTTCTGGAATTTACCTGGGAGCGATAGGAAAGTCGTGTGAGTGGACACACCAGATTTTACAAATTTCTATCTCAAAGAAAAAACTATTAATTTGTGTAAAATCGCCGTTTTCATAAAAACTGCCTATCAAATCTTTTCACGACCTTCTAAAAAATTTTGATATTTTTGAATTTTAATAATTACTCACAGGCGACACAGACGAGCTGTTGATATTTGGCTGAATTATAAATAGGGAATTTTTGAAATAAAATGAAAACATCTCGTTTTCAAATCAAATCCTGATTTGTAAAACAGCGCTTTTATCATCATTATTGTCGTGATTGAATTGAAATGGAAACGAACGTTAGTGTGGCTTAGTCGGTGAATTATAGAAATGGTGAATAAAATATTCTTTAAGCCATAACTTTTGAACGAATGAAGATATGGTCATGCCGTTTGAACATATTATATATGATCTATTGTCCGAATCTAATAAAATATTTATAAGGTTCCATTTGAGATTTCGGAGCAAAATTAAAAAATCTGGTGTGTCCACTCACACGACTTTCCTACCGCTTGCAGACAAATTGCAGTGAATGAAAAATTTTACACTATTACAATACTTTCCTTACTTAGCGACGATAATAGCGGTAGTAAAGTAAAAATCTTCTGGTCAAATCGTGCTACCAATCATTTTTTTTTTCAGCATGTAAAGACAAACAGCAATGGTCATGTAACATTTTTTTCGCAAGCTGAAACGTTTAGCCAGAATCTGAAGAAACATGTGGAAAATATGGAATATTATTCAAGCATAACTTTTTTTGTGCTTTTTCTCAGAGATGACGCTGTGTGTGGGTGGTAAAGGGCTTTCAGAAGAATACTTTAGGCAAGTTTAATCAAAATCCTTATAGCCGTTTTCGAGCTACAGTCCTGAGCAAATCACGTTTTTTGACTATAGCTCAACACCCAGTGTATACAGGATTCTCATTCAGTGCCACCGGCGACTGATATTGGTACCAAACAAAATAAAAAAGAAAGCAACAAAATACACCGATGCGTTCCCGAGATAATGTTGTCACAGACAGACAGACAGACAGGCAGACCAATGGCTGAAAATATGTTTATTTGACTCTGAAAGCTCACCAACATTTGTAAAAATCTCGATACCGAAAATTTCACACGATTACAATACATTCCTTATACAGCTACTATAGTAGCGTAGGAAAGTAAAAAACGGTTAACTTTATAAAACCCGCCCCCTAGCGAGGACGATGAGAACCAGAATGGCATGGATGGTTTTATATTATATTCAACAAACCTTCCTTTCTTGAACCAGACATTGATAACAAAATTCCGTTGAGTCAAACTCAAGTTATAGACACTTAAAGTCCAAAAAGTTTAGCATCCCCTCCCGCCTTTATGTTACGTCCTACAATAAAAAATCATATATCAAGAAAATGAACCATTATGTTTACATAAACGTGAAAATATTCATTTCTAGACTTATGTAGATTAATTTTCGAAAAAATCGCATTTTCTACACGATCGAAGCTATTACTTCCCCTAGCGGTGGACATATGAATTTTTAAAAAAATATTTCCAGCATTTTTTCTTGGTTGATTTCCTCTGAAGGATTTTGTTCCCAAACTTCTACGACTATTAGTTCCTGAGTACCTCGTCACCCTTATTGAATAACCCGGTATATATTTAATTCGATACTTATACAATATAGGTAGGTAATAAAATAAAATTAAAATTACTGAGATATTTAGGAAACAAGTAATCTTACACACATCGTATGTTTATGACATGAATAAATGTTAATTATTAGTTATATTTAAATTTTATTATACTGCTATATAAATTACTAGCTGTTTTACCCGGCACTTCCTGGGCAAACAGTTTTGTAGATTGTTGAATTTTCAATCCAAAATATTGGAAGTTCAATATTTTTTTGTTGAATTTTCAATATTTTGTATTGGAAATTCAACGTTTTTTATGGTGTACACAATGTATGATGGTATCTTTTTACATCATGGTAGTAACCTAATAATATGAGGCTTGCTGCAGCAGTCGGTATAATAAAAACTCGCACATATCACATTATAAAAAAACATTTTAGAGCAAAAATTATGGTCCAAGTAGTTAATTTTTGGTTTCAACTTCAGAAAAGCTATAAGAACATAAAATATAGCCTATGTCACCCGCGCAGATGTAGAAAATTCAATAAAAAAAGAATTATTGACATCGGATAAGTAGTTTTCGAGATTTTCGTGGTCATATGAAAAGTCCTTACTCGTATATATATATTAGTATTGATGATCCGACCCTGACCGACAGTTTATTGCATTTGTATGGCCGACCTCTGGCAAAACGTAGTCAACGATTTTTTTGTGGAAAGAACTATATAAGCAAAGAATGTATATATAGATAGATAGAAGGATAAGTACTTTAAATACCTCGGCTTTACTATCTCACGAGACGGAACAACAACGGAAGATATACTAAATAAACCAGGGCAAACTAGGTCATGTATTAGACAGCTAAACGGAGTACTATGGGACGCACATATCACAAAAAAAAACGAAAAAAGGAATTTTTAATACTTTAGTAAGAAGCATCATGACCTACGGTGCCGAGAACTGGGTAATTAATATAAGAGAACAAAGCTGAATCACAGCCGCAGCCCCACAGGGCACCGAAAGCGAGGAAGACCAAGAAGATATTTCAGGTTGAAATGGGAAAAAAGAATCTGGACGATGGAAGTTGGAATGGTAGAGAAGAATGGAGGAGTGTATTGAGGGAGGGTAGACAGCGACAGCTGTAAACACCCTATTATATATATATATATATATACATATATATATATATATATATATATATATATATATATATATATATATATATATATATATATATTGGTATTAACGTTCAACGATTTCATGACTAATGTTACACCCAAAAGTGTGAAATAAATATATTTTTTTCAAAAATAGGACCTACTTTATTAGTTTGTGCATTTAAAAATACAAAATAATATTAATTCTATGGGTGCTGCTACTTTTGAAGTTGGTGCCGAAATTCTTCTAACTACAAATGCAACTGAAATGATGACGTGATCTGCTATTTTTCAACAACTTTACGCTATGATGCCTCATTTCTATGAAGTAATAATCGGTTTTGCGAAGGCATACACTACACAGATAATTAGGTATTTACTATTTAACTATACTAGAAAGCCTTGCCTTATCATTTGAAATTAATCGTGTTCTTATCTATAAATGACATTGTGAATGAGAAAGAACTCAGAGTGATGCGATAATATTGTGCAGTGGAAGAACAAAACAACTTGTCAATGGCCACCTACAAGAATTGTTATCATTATTATCTAAATATTCTCATAATTATTACAGTAGGTATAGTGACTGACCAACAGACAATGAACAGCCTATGCCACTGGAGATAAAACTATAAAACATGGAAGATACGTTACTTGGAAAAGTATGTTAAATTGATTTATTGGCGTTTAAATATTCACAAGTAAATTGTATTTTTTGCTATTATTCGAGGCTTGTCCTCATTGTGTGGCTCCACATATGTGTACATGTGTGAGAACAGGAAAGAAATGTTTGTTTCCATATGATTTGTAAGGAATGCCTACGTAATAAAAATATTGTTGTCTGGTTTTTGCCCTTCCGGGAAAAGCCAAACAAGTTAAAGCGAGAACATGTCGACTGTACTTCCAATATTTTTTACAAGCTTTCATTTAACTTGTTTTAGTTCAATTCTTGAAATAGTTATCCCCAACCAATTGACCTGAAAATGTGCATACCCATTAAGTTTGGATAACGACGCACGGTTAGCTAAATGATATCATTCTAAATCCAAAATGGCAGACTAGTTTTTTTATGCACCACCATGATTGTGTACCAATTATGAAAGGGTTTGCTGAGAAGAATACGGAAAATAAAATGATGTCACACTAAATTCAATCCGGTACCATCATGATATGCGTATTAAATAAAACGGTTTGCTAAGAATACAAGAAATAAAATGACGTCACTATAAATGCAAAATGGCGAACACCTCAAGCTGGTGAATAAAATGATGTTATTTACCATTATGATATGAGTATCAAATGAAATGTTTTGCTGAGGAGAATTCGAACTAAAAAATAAATTTATAGGAAGGAGATTTTTCTAAAAACAAGTTTTTATTTGAATGCTCTGAAATAAGAAAATGAAATTTGAATTAAATCAAATCCAATTTATATGATACCTATAAAAGCTTGTGTCGAGATTTACTTATGTAACTTGATCTTGACAAAAGTAAATTTAAATAAAAATGTATGTATTTCATAAAATAAATTAACATAACTAAATCTCGCAATAAGCTTTTGAACATGTAAAAGGGGGAAATGTTTCTCGAAAATTTTTGGCGACAAAAGTAAGGAAAATACCAAATCGGTAACATTTAAATTGGACAGCCTAAAAAATAATCATAGGTTTCCGAGTTACAATTATGGTAATGTCTGAAATATATGTGTGGGGACAATTTTTTGCGAATATTGATAATTTGAGACGGTGAAATTGAAGAAAAGATTATCTATCAACATGTGAACTGAATTTTCTTTCCATAGAGATACAGTTTTCGAGTTACAGCAGTGGTAAAGTCTAAAATATGTGTATTTCCGCGATGTTTTCAAATCTCTGAATAAGTAGATATAAGCCACGTATTATGTTCTTTGGTGAACGTTGAATGATTTTTTCAACTAATGTATCACTCAAAAGTGTGAAATATTTTTTTTTACAAAACAGGACTTTATTAGTGGGTGCACTGAAAAATACAAACTAAAAATTAATTATATTGATGCTGGTGCTTTTGGAGTTGGTGCCTACAACAACTAACTACAACTTCAAAATTACCAGTACCAATAAAATTTATTTTATTTTCTATTTTTCAGTGCACGAACTAAAAAAGTCGGTCCTGTTTTCTGTAAAAAAGTTTATGATGATTCTGGATGATATCATCTCAAGATATTTTTTTTAATGGAACTATTTATTACTTGGTACTGTGAAAAATACAAAATAATAATAAATCTTCATGATTTTCAAAAGAAACCGTACTGGAATCCGCTAGAGCTTTTTGACCATTCAAAGTTGAAATTACCTAATCAACAAGTATGTTAGAAATCATTTAACTCAATCTGCTAATCTTTACTGACGACGTAAGTTTATAATAAATTTTCAATATATATTGGGTGCAGCCGCAGGTGATTTTCAAAAGAGTGAAAGAAAGTCAATAATTTTTTTTTTTCAAAAATTATATCAACCACTTCCAGGCCAAAAAAAGAATTTAAGAAAATTAACTTTGAATTAAGTCTTAAAAATAATGTCCACAAGATGACGTCTGTTCTGAAATTCCCATTACATTTCCAATGCCATTGCCGGTGTGATGGGAGCCATTTTATGACAGCTACGATTTATAACACTCCTTGGTAGGGGTAGGTCACCATGATACAATGAGCTTATTAAATAACCCCATGGCAAAAATCCCTGTCAAGCAATATTTACATTTCTTAAATAACGTCATCAAATGTTCAGTTTGTACTGCGCAAGTTGTGGAGTAAAAAATGTTTGCAACATGTCTAAGTATCTCCTACAGTCATTTGTCACAACCAAATGAATGTCACAGCATTCTCTCGATCATCCTTAAAAAAGGAGAGCCTTATAATCCCATATACAGGGTGACTGGTAAGTCGACGTATTTCTTTAAGGAGGTGAAAGTAGAGCTTAGTTGCTACCGATTAAACATTATTTACTTCTATACCATTCTTAACGGTTTTCGAGATATTTCCTTTTTTATATTTTCAAAAAATTCAGTTCTTTGCGAAACAAATATTTAAAATAATAAGAGCCTTTCTGAATGTCGCTTTCTGAATTATAAGCTGACAGACATACCCAAAATATCAGCAGTGAAAATTATTGAAATACTTATGTTAACTATAAATTATTTGGGTTTAAACTCAACTTTCCTTTCCAAGTTTCTAACTAATGGATCCTTTATGCTATTTTTTAGAAAATGTCATAATACATGAAACGTACAAATGATTGTTAAAGGGTCTCCATTTTCTTTTCAAACTAAGGTACATTATTTCTCAATTAGCTTTTTGTCTAATTATTAACTAAATGATTTATATTTGCAACTACTGGTTTTATTTTCGCATTTATAAAAAATAAGTAACACTGCAAAACAATTTTGCATTTTTTTCCTATCGCATTTTGGTGTGATACTCGCTTAATAATGTTGGGGTATTATCAATACACCATATTTATTTATGCGATAGGAAGGAAATGCAAAATACTGTTGCAGAGTGTCTTATTTCTTATAAATGCGAAAATAAAACCAGTAGTTGCAAATAAAAATAATTAAATTAATAATAAAACAAAAAGCTTATTCTGAAATAATGTACCTTATTTTGAAGACAATAAAATAGAGAACATTAATTTAACAATAATTTATACGTTTGATGTATTATGATTTTTTCAATTTTTTTTAGCATAAAAGAATTATTAGTTAGAAACTTGGAAAGAAAAAATGAGTTTAAACCGAAATAGTTTATAGGTAACATTAGTATTTTAATAATTTTCACTGCAGATATTTTGGGTATGTGTGTCACCCTATGATTTAAAAAGCGACATTTAAAAAGGCTCTTATTATTTTCTTTGACTTTAAATATTTGCTTCGTAAAGAACTGAACTTCTTGAAATTTGAAAAAAAGGAAATATCTCGAAAACTGTTAAGAATGGTATACAGTTAAATAATGTTTAATCGGTAGCAACTAGTCTACTTTCACCTCCTCAAAGAAATACGCCCATTTACCAGTCACCCTGTATAGATACACAGTCACTTTTAAAAAGTGAATACATTGTTAATGTCTCTATAAAATATAAAGTTCTTGAAGTTAAATAAAAATGTATAGGTATAAATGTTAGAAGTTTAATGGAATGATTCATCAGAGATAAGTTGATATAATATTTTACTCCCGTATTTATCATATATTTTCTCATTGGTATATATTTTATAAAGATAAACAGTCCTCATAGTAGTCAGTGATATGAATTTAAAACGACATTTTTCCAGGAAGGTTATGACGATTTCCGGAAATGTTAATGTAGTTAGTCACTTCACCACATCCTGTAACGACAGCGACTCTCGACCAAGACAACGTGATCGGAAAGTCTAAAATGGTTTTCGTTGTCTCGATTTATTAAATTTTGTATTAAACCGACAGGCAGTAAATTGGAATAGAATTCAAGTTAATATAGTTGGACTGATCTGTAAATCTGTAATTTCACTGGACCTGTGCTAAATGTGGTTACATTTTGAATACCTGCCTGTATAATGTGATATTTAATGGAGAGCATCAAAGAAAATAGAGGAGTCAAAAAGAAGAAAATGCTACAAAACCATTGTAGAATGACTTATGATAACGAAAAATGTTTCGCAAAGATAAATTAAGGCAAGGGAAACTAATTTATGAAAATATGGCATGAAAGTAATAAAGTAAATGGTCATGTAGGGTGGACAGATAAGAATGCAAATTGCTGTATCTCGGCAGCTATTCTTCATGGAGACCTGAGGTAAAAAAGTTTTGACTGAAGTGACCAAGAAAAGATCATGGAAAATATTTTCAGATTCCCAAGATGGTCACCAGGGGCGTAACCACCTTCTTAGACTTGTAAAGTGATTTTTCATGAAATCCACCTAATAAATGTACCAAAAAATATATAGTTTTTATAGCTGAGCTTCATTCGTGTAATTTTTGTTTAATACTTTTTAACGTATCTATCTATTAAAGTAAAGTGGTGGGGGTGATTCAACGTTCTTTCGAATAAACAGACGAATGGATTTTAGCAAGCTTCATCTTGTTGGGAAAAGCGTTTATTGCTCTATCAAACCTATCTTACTCGTAATATGTCTAATTCTTAGTGATGCCACTAGAGCGCGTTTTTCGATATAATTACATTAAATAGCAAAATTCTCAAACAAATTAAATGCAATGATATGACTTTTTTTCATAAAAATGTAGTGAAATGATACTTAAATAGGCTAGTGTAAACCACATCACGATATCTATTCCTAGCCAAAAATTTTAGAAAGACGCTGTCAAACCGGTATTTATTCTTATTTATTTGTCTTTTTTCAAGATTTAGTGATAAAATTTCATAATTTTTAATAATAAAAGACATGCTACGAATGGCCTCTTCATGTCGTCTCTCGTTGTTGGTGAAAGTTGGTAAACAATATCTTTTAACCGACTCCATAGATAGAAGTCCAAACAGGAGAGAAAAATAATAGAATCAACTTGTCAACAAATATCAAAATTATACTTAGAGAGGTAGTGTAGTTTGTTTTTGTTTTACACATAAGTAAGGCCTTAGAACTATTAAAAAGCCTTTTATAAATGATGAAGCCGTCGATATGATTGCAGTATATTTTGAATGTCTTCAAAATTCAGCATTGGCCCAAAGAGTATACAGAGCTCGATATCCAAATCGGCGTTTACGGAATGCGGGATTTTTTCCGCGTTTAGTGCGAAATTTGAATACTGGCAGCTTTCGACCTCAGTTGCGAATTTGCGAAGACACAGTGCTAGAACAAGGGAAGACAATAATGTTACTGTTTTACCATACACGCAATTGAATCCCCACGTTACTACGAGAGCATTGGGTATATCACGTACTACTATTTTAAACATCTTAAAGTATCATAGGTAAGTCTTTATGTCATTAAAAATACTACTTTACAGGTTTCACAATGTGTTTGTTATTTCAAACTTTTGACTCCACCATATCATATGATTTTACGTAAAGCCTTAAATTACAAGGACTTTGACCGACAATTAAATAATTGTAACTGGATGTTGGGCATGATTAGGGAAATAGAATTTTTTTATCCGAAATTCTTTGGACGTACGAGTCCACTTTTAGAAGTGATGGAAACGTCAATTTGCATAATATGCATTATTGGTCGGACAACAATCCTCACTGGATGCGCGAGGTGCAACATCACGGCAAGTGGAGTCTCAATATGTGGTGTGGCATCCTGGGCGGAACAATTATAGGTCCCTATTTTTTTTGATCAACTACTCAATTAGATTAGATTAGATTTTTATTCATCTCTTATGGCCATAATACATGACATGAGATAAGTTAGGTAAAAGAGAAATTGACGTCTCACATAATACATAATAATAAATATAAAACATTGAAACAATGAAATCAATACAAATACAATTGATACCGTACCACAATACATATAGTGTATACACGTTAGCCTATATTTAATTTTTATACAATACCACAATACATATAGTTTGTTCAAAATTCACATCAACCTATATTTTTGTTAAAAACAATTCCAAATTTATTTAACTCATTTTCCTATTTTACAACAGATGTTACTAGTCAGTATATATTTGCAGTTTACTTTAAAATAATAGAAACAAATAGGTAATATCACATTTAGGACAAATACAATGTTGCCGTGTTTGTTGATTTTCTAGTAAAATAGGCAATTATTTTATTAGAAGATGTGCCCTTGCAATTGCGACAAAATATGTTTTTGTATCTAGATGGTTGCCCAGCAATTTTTTCGAGATCATTTAGATCGAATATATCACCAGAGGTGGATTGGACGAGGAAGTCTATTTCCTTGGCCACCCCGATCTCCAGACCTCTCCTATTTGGACTTCTATCTATGGGGTCGGTTAAAAGATAGGTATTATTTACCAACCTCCACCAACAACGAGAGACAACATGAAGATAATTATATCTTTAAATTGTATGCATATAGTATACAGGAAATGCTTACCATAGCGTCTGGCCTTTCAGACCCTTATCGATATTGTTACAACATTAATAACACGAAACTGGTCAGATGGCGCTTGAAGTTAATGGAGTACGATTACGAAATTTTGTACAAAAAAGGAAAGCTCAACGCAAATGCAGATTTTTTATCCAGAATCGAAGCATATCCCTTACAGCTCGAATAATCACCCGACGAGTTACTATCACTATTTGCACATCCCGGAAATATAGCCGAACGACAATCACCCGATCTTAATGAATTAGACGAAATTTTGGATAAAAAACAGAAGTAACGACGAGAAATAAAATAAACATTATCTCCGACATACAAATAAAACCACCTGATGTCAAACACCATGCTCCAGAAATGAAACAACTGTCAATAGAGCCTACAAATATTATGGAACAAACAAAACAGAGTATCGACAACGATACCATCCATACACAGGAGGACGACATATCTGCAGAGCTAAACATAACTGAAAAATTAAAACTAAACTTATTCAAAAAACAAATAATTTTTAAATTTGGAAAGCAACCAAAGATAAAGAACACCACTATCTTCAATAAAGATAGAAGTCCTAATTACAAGAAATAATTACTGTACTAAGAGACTACATTAACCCAAACACAATCATTGCAATACATTCATCAGAAAATGGATTGTATGAGGAAATAGCAACTATCATTAACAACAATTTTGATAATAACTTAAAATTCACCTTTTCAAGAAAACTTTTGCGAGATGTCACGGACAGGAAGCAACAAATTGAAGTTTTAAGTAAATTGCATAACATCACAGAGGAATTTTAGAGCTACAAAAAGAAATAGAAAGACTGTTACGAAAGACTGTCAAAGTCATGTGAATAATTGCGTAATTTGTCAACAATGTAAATACAAAAGAAAACCACTGAAATACAAATTTCAAACTAGTTATACGCCCAAAGTTCCATTCGACATAGTGTATATGGACATATTTTCTTGTAAAAAACAGAAATATTTAACGTGCATTGACAACTTTTCCAAATTCTTTATGTATGAAGAATTACTTTCCTCTAATATGATGGAAATAATTCAAAAATTTATCAAGATATTTTCGAGGTACAAACTACCGAAAATTCTCGTTACAGACGGCCAGTTCAACACCGACTTATTCAAAAAATTACAAAATTCATATAATATCAAACACCATATAACTACCCCTTTACACTCAAACGCTAACAGCCCGATTGAGAGGACTCATAGTACTCTTATTGAGACAATGCAAACACTATCTCTCCAAAATCAAAGGGCATTATCAAAAAACCTGATAGAAAACGCAGCCATCATTTATAACCGTTCTATACACAGAACTACGAATTTTAGACCTACTGAGCTATTATTTGGTCACTTAGATAATAAGGATATATTAGAAATAGAATCAAAGAACCAATATAATTCATACCTAGATGATTTAAGAACTAGAATCAATACTCTTTATAACCAGGTTTACGAAAGAAGTAAAGAGAATAAAGATCGATATATCGAAAAACAAAACGTTAACAAAATCGATCCACCACCTGTCAATACACTTGATGCCTATATTTCTACAGAAAATAATAACAACAAAAGATATCTTGTACCATAAACAAGAAATGAAACCTCTCAAAATGTTTCAACGAAAAATCACTCCACTTATTTCAGATGGACCTTCGTCATCTCATACTAACCCTAACTCTCGTGTGCAGCATTCTAGCCACCACATCTAAAATAAAAATCAAATCCCTTAACAACAACCCTGGCATCCTACCCCTCAAACTAGGTCCTGCCAGAATTCAATACTACCATCATACATTCTTACATAACTATCCAATTAAACCCCTTGGTTCGAAAATCGTGGAACTAGAAATCCTCATATCCAAATTCGACACGATTACAAAGAAAAAGCTGGTAATGGCACAGATGATCGAATTAGAATATATTAAAAATAAGGTACGAAAATTGAAAGAACAACTAACTATGATTCACCCGGATATTTTAAAGAATAATAATGAAAGTAATAGAACAAAACGAGGCCTTATCAATGCTCTAGGGTCAGTCTTTAAATTTTTCTCAGGTAACCTTGATAGTACCGATGGAGAAAAATACGATAAAGCACTAGAAAATAAACCAAAATAACATCATTAGCTACTTCAATAAACAATTATCACTGAACCAACGCCTTATCCAAAATTACCAAGACACTATTGAAAATATGAGACACAACTTCCAAAGAATAGAGGATTGTATCCGAAATAAAAGACGAGAAGATCAACATTTTGTTAAAACTCTTACGATGTTTAAAATAAGTATTCTGTATCTTTCTTATATTATAGAAAAACTATTAACGGCTATAAGTTTTGCATCATTGAAAACACTACACTTATCAATAATAGACGAAAGCTCAATAGAGGCAATGAAAGAGGAGATATCTGGATACCACGATCCGGACATCTATTATTCACAAGATAACATAATATTCTTACGTACGATGGAGTACTATATTACGGAAAAGCATGTAGTATTTATATTACATATTCCCTTAATAGACCCAAAAGTATATATCCTTTACCACCTATACTCCATCCCTACCAACGAATCTACTACTATTATTTCCCCTACCTACTTTGTGGCAATGTCTGAAGAAGGGACGCATTACCTCAAAAATAGCTGCCAGGAGATCCAACAACAGTACTTTTGCAAAATCTCAAATATCGAACGGAACTACCAACTAGACACCTGCATCAAGAACCTAATCCAGGTTAAGGAACCCCGTTCATGTCCCCGTAAGAATCACGGAGACGCTTGTAGAGACGATTAGTGATGAGAAATATCTCCTAATCGCACCAAGAGAGACGATGGTCCACGAAAAGTGCGAAGGTGAAGAAGTCCATCGGCTTAAGGGTACTTATCTTATAAGTGTACCCTATTCGTGTAAATTTGTCACCCGAAAATTCGAATACGCCAACCTTGAGGGAAGCTCATATGAAGAACCAGTGTACCTACCCCGCATGCCATCCAGTGATGTGTTAAAAGTAAAACCTGTTGAATTGAACTTAAAATCATTCAACCTAGACCAGCTGCATAAACTTACAATATTTGAACAAAATGAGCAACACTTGGACGCATTCTAACCTACCAGTGGATTTATTCATAATCATTGTTTTTACTATTATTATTTTATATTGTTATAAAGAAAAGTGGACTGCCATTTTTAAGAAAATCATGTCCCAAATGTATGGGAAGCATTTCCTGAGCCTCCAAGGAAAAATTCAAATTAACGTCAACTTTGTCACCCCCAAAGTTTCCTCTGAGGGTGGAGGAATTACATCTTTAAATTGTATGCACATAGTATACAGGAAATGCTTACCATAGAGTCGGGCCTTTCAGACCCTCATCGATATTGTTACCTACACAAATGTTACATTTTTATACCTTATCAGTTTTGACTAAAGTTTGCAGACGCTGACTATGCTAAAATAGTTAATAGTCAAGCAATGTCTGGAGACTTCACTTATAATTTATTGTATTCAAGAAACTTAACAGCCGAGTAATACCTTGTGAGTCTGTTGTTTTAGAGTTAGAATCAAAGTATTTTTTTAAAAACAGTATTTCTACCTCGATCAACATAATTAGATACGAATACCATCCGTAGCCAGTCAAGAGCAGAAATTGAAGCTGCTTTAATGTCTATGCATGAGTGAGTCCAACAATGCATAGAGTGGGATGGAAGACAGTTCGAGTACTTTTTTGATAAATTGTTTGAAATAAGCATACCTACGTTTATTATTTAAATTATAACATTATGAAATTTTATCACTTTATCTTGAAAAAACACAAATAAAAAAGAATAAATACCGGTTTAATAGCTCTCTAAAATTATAGTATAACAAAATTTTGTTTCTTCGATATTTTTGGCTAGGAATAAGATATCGAGATGTGGTAAGTCATATCATTGCATTTAATTTTTTCGAGAATTTTGCAATTTTATGTAATTATATCGAAAAACGCGCTCTAGCGGCATCACTAAGAATTAGACATATTACGAATAAGATAAGTTTGATGAAGCAATAAACGCTTTTTCCAACAAGATCAAGCTTGCTAAAATTCGGTCAGTCCGTTTATTCGCAAGAACATTGAATTACCCCCCACCACTTTATTTAATAGATAAGTCAGAAAGTATTGAACAAAAATTACACGAATAAAGCTCAGCTTTAAAAACCATATATTTTTTTGGTGCATTAACTAGGTGGATTTTAATGAAAAATCACTTTACAAGTCTAAGCTTGCGGTTACGCCCCCTGGCGACCATCTTGGAAATCTGAAAATATTTTCCATTATCTTCTCTTGGTCACTTTAGTGAAAACTTTTTTTTTACCGCAGGTCTCTATAATGAATAGCTTCCGAGATACAGCACTTTGCATTCTTATCTGGCCACCCGCACAACCCGCCAACGTGTTACTCTTGATAAAGGACGATGCTGTGCGGATAGCACGTGATATTAGGTAAATTTAATTAATTAGGTATGCATTTTCTCTGTCCTAAGATATCTTTAGGCAACAGTTTTATAGACAAAATTTATTCCTGAATGGTTTAGTACCGTTTTCTAGAAATAAATGATTCAAATACTAGGACTCTGGACTGTTACAGTAATAGGTTTACCCCTGAAGATGCCAACTTTGTTGGCGAAACAATTGTTGACAATAATTAATAAAGTTGTTGGTGTGATTTGGTATTTCTGTTTTTATATTGTTGTATCTACGCCAACGGTTCCAAATCAACATTAATTTGAATGTTGTTACATATAATCTCTTCTTTAAATTGGCCGTCTCATATTTTCAATTTGCGAAAAAAAATAGCCCTTCCTCATAGCGGAAACACACATATTACACATTTCAGACTTTGCCATTGCTGAAACACGAAAACCGTAACTCTTTTGTAAAAATGTTCAATTTAAACGTTTCCGGATTGTTTTATCTTTAAGTCTGCCTAATAGCAGGTTTTCTTTTGTCCAACGTAGTTTATATTAGGGAATATGTGTTTTATTTTTATGTTTTTTTTAATATTCAATTTTATGTTTGTTATTATTACATCTTAATTTTAATTTGTATACTTCCAATTTTCTTTTCATTGTAAGGCCTGAAGTAAGGGACATCAGCCCCGAAACGACGCTGCAATAGAGATATTCAAAAAAACCTGTTCAAATCGAAAATTATTGAATTTCCATAATTCAATTCTGCCATCTCAGATTTTCTAGAGAAATTATCCCCTTCGGGGGCGATTTTGGGAGGGAAGGAGATTTCGGAATATGGGACCATAAAACAGCACAGTCGAATTGTATACCTCCTCCGTTTAGATTGGTCGGTTAAAAAATAATGGCTGACACTCTGGTTTACAGTTCGTCATTGCTAGTCTCTCAAATTATGCTTTCGTTCCAGAATATTTAAAAACTAACGTATCATTCGGATATAGGTAATATAATATTTAATAACATTCGAATTGTACCGTCCAGTGTTTTTTTGTATTTTTTTGAAAAACGTTTTTTACATAAAAAATATAAGTTAGGCTCTGACTTAAAATTTTGAAATCTAAGAAGACTATGTATTTATTTATCTCATTCATTGGCGTGTATTTTTAGCTTTCAAACAACGTACAGGATAGCTGGAAGAAGTTCTATTTCGCCATTGACATTCTGGGGGCCAAACACATTTCAATATGTTCATGAACCAGGTTTTTCAACCTAGTTGATCAATACTACATCAACACGATTATTTAAACGGTGAATATGGTTGATCAACGCTGTTTCGTTTTCTCGAAACTATAAGAAGTAAGAAATTCGAGTCAAGTTGTTGGATGGATGGTCAAATTACCACTGATATAAATAAAAAAATGCTGGCACCCCGAAAATTCTGTGGGAGTAAGATATACAGGCTGTTTCAAATTCGACTCTCACCATTGGGATCTCGGAAACTATAGGGAATACGAAGATGGTTAAATTAGGGCAAAGTTGCTCATTTATGTGCTCAAAAATACGCCGTTTAGAAAATTTGAAAATTTCCAGTAGGAGATATCGGGAAAAAACGAATTTTCGGAAAATCATTTTATTTTTTTCCTGGCTTTATTTCTTAATGAATTTCTAAATAAATTGCACATTTACATTGCCACTTTCTTCACTCTTTCCAACGGTGTTAATAGTTTTGTAACTTGACGTTTCGTCTGTGTGTAACTATCATAAACTTTTATTTGTCGTGCAAAGAGAAAATTTGTCGCGATTTTTTTTTAAATCAGTGGTAGTGCTAACTTGATATGAAGTTAGTGCTACCACCTCTTGAAAATGGTCTTCCAATGATGGGACAAATGTCGCGTCTGGTGCATAATTTGTCGCTTTTTCGTCATGCAAAAAAAATTGTTGCTATTTTTTTTCGCTTAAACCAATGATAGTGCTATCTTGTTATCAAGTTAGCACCACCAACCATCTTCTGATATTCTGATGAAAATATCGTCTCGCACATTATTTGTCTTCTTTTTTCGTGATTTCGTCTTACAAAAAAATGTGACAATTTTTTTTTTATAAACTTAATGGTAGTGCTAACTTTATATCAAGTTATAATGGTGTATCGCAAATATCAATAACAATGAATTATTAAGACTGGAAAATTACTTATAAATATTTTTACAAAAATCAGGACCGATTTTCTGAAGTGTGCACTGAAAATTGAAAAATAATATTCACTCTATTGGTACAGTTAATTCTGAAGGTGTGTTTAGCTAGATGAAGACTTTCAATACCACCTTCAGAATTACCAGCACCAACAGAGTGAATATTCCAATTTTCAGTGTACACTTCAGATGGTCGGTCCTTGTTTTTGTAAAAAATATTTATTTTACCTTTTTGAGTGGCAAAAAGTGGAACTTTCATAAGATTTATGAAAAAAGTGAAAGTGCAGTTATAGATGATCAAAGTTTTGATCTGTAACTCGAAAACATTAGAGTTTTTTGGAAAATGTCCAATCTAAACATTTCCGCAAAAAAGCTTCTCTTTCATAATACAAAAAAAACAATTTTCAAGAAAAATGGTCCCCACCAAAAAAAATTTAAGGGGGAATGGAATGATAGATTTTGAAAAGTTTCATATGGGACCCTCTCTCAGCGCCCATCTTTCAAACGATATAAGAATCATCAAAATCGATAAACGTTTACTATTTAAAACGCGCGCACATATGTAAAAAAGAAAAGGTAAACATACAATCGAATTATATGCCTCCTCCATATATGAAGTCGGTCAAAAAGATGTGTCAATCTGCGCTTACGCGTGGAGCTAAACGCTTTATACCGGCAACTCAATTTTGTAATAAGACCAATGTGAGAAAAATCAACGATTGGCATTGTAAATTAATTTTTCTTGGTAGCACAACGTTGCTTTCGTGTAGTAAACAGTAACGTTAATAAATGTTTATTCAGAGAAAGTATAAAAGTTAACAAAAAATATGTTAATTACGAACAAATTTCAACTCTGAATCTTACCAAAAATATCATTTTCACGATCATAATAATTCCATGGTTAATATAGTTATTGATATTTGCAATGACCATTATAACTTGATATAAAGTTAGCACTACCATTAAGTTTATAGAAAAAATAAAATTCGTGACATTTTTTGCACGGCGAAATCACAACAAAACGAAAAATGATGCACAAGACGAGATTTTCATCAGATTATCAGAAGATGGTTGGTGGTGCTAACTTGATACCAAGTTAGTAAGTACTATTATTGGTTCTAAACAAATCACAAAATTTTTTTGCATGGCAAAATCACGACAAAAAGCGACACATTATGCACCAGACGCGACATTTGTCCGATCATTGGAAGACCATTGTCAAGAGGTGGTAGCGCTAACCTCATATCAAGTTAGCACTACCACTGATATAAAAAAAATCGCGACAAATTTTCTCTTTGCACGACAAAATCACGACAAATTATGCACCAGACGCGACATTTGTCCGATCATTGAAAGACCGTTTTCAAGAGATAGTAGTGCTAACTTCATATCAAGTTAGCACTACCACTGATTTAAAAAAGAAAAAAATCGCGACAAATTTTCTCTTTGCACGACAAATTAATCACATTATGGCATGTTTCGTCTCGCATGTGGTTGTGCTAACTTTATAGAGGTATTATAACTTTGAATCAAAATTCCGAACAGATACCTAGATATATCCAACTATACTAACTTGGAGTTACGATACGAAGAGGCAACGCAATGCTCAAGTATAACACTAAATAAAACTGGATCTCATGCCAAAAATACATAAATAGAGCCAATATGACCACCATTATTAGCGGTATATTCGTGTTTTTCACTGATACTGGATTTTATTGCATTTATCTTCTCATGTCTGGTGTGTTTTCATCCGTCTTTGTTAAAATTCCGTTGGGAACCTAGATATACCAAATTATGCGAAGGAGGAAGGCTATCTATCTGATATTCAGCGGGCAAAGGAACGGGTAGAAACTAGTAAATAATCTTATCATCAATTATTCATTTATTTATTTTTAATTATATTATTGGTTTTCATACTATATAGATAAATATTTTTGTGTCTGAAATAGTTATAAAATGCCAATGAAACCAGAGATAAGAGATCTCCATTTTTTTTTTTGAATTTTTGTAACATAATAATGAATTTTCGTATTTATTTTTTCATTACAAATTAATTTTGTTCAATTCTATTTAAACATCCTTTCCAATTCATCAATTATTATTAAATTAAAGGGGTAATTCATGTATATATCTATTTATTATATACCTAAATACATATGCTCAAATAGTGTAATGGAAAATATATATTTTGCAACAGTATTATTAAATTTTCAATTTATTCATAACTATCCGTTTACAGGTGTCGACGTCGATCTAAACGTGTAATAAATTCAGGTCATAAATAATTAATATATTGGTTTCTTTGTTCCGAAATATCAACATAATACCTGATTGAAAATTGTGAGAATTACATAAATTCTTTTCTTTTACAATAATACCATCGTACAAAACTCAACTCGTAACTGAATAGATATCGTGCCTTCAGTTATTAAAAAGAGTAAGTAACTGATCATTATTATTATTCACATTAACGAGATGAGGTGAATATACGAGTATACTAATAATACTAATAGATGCATAAAGGTTTTCTAAATTAATTTTCAACCAAGACTTTTTTTACTTTTGTCACAGATGTATGCATAGGCAGAAATTTCGGGCAAATTCTTATATTCAATATTCACAGTGTGAAGCATAGACAATATAAATAAATAATTTCTAATAATGCTGTTTCATTTATTTTTGAGTATATAATCAATTATTGATATTTGATGAGGAATCACGATTGAAAAAGTTAACCTGACCTTTAGACCCTTAGGTCAAGGACTTTTTCCTTACATGAAAATTTCCTGGAAAATACCAACCCACATGGAGGCAACGTGGTAAAGAACACATTAAAAACTCTCTCATCTGGTAAGAATGGTCTATCTCTTAGAAACATATCGGTGCTTCGAAGTCCACCTTTAGTTTAGACTGTAGGTCCCCTTTTCAGTTAGTTGCAACATTAACAAGGCAGTGGAGGGGTGGCCCATTTAGTAGTTGACATAGTGGCCGCCGTAGCCTCGCAATAGATTAAATGATAATGTCATAGACTAAGTAAAAAGGTTTATTGGCTTTTGTGGAAGCAAAAATTGTTATTTATTACGTACCTTCATGTGCTGTATTCACTTCGAATCTAACAAATTCGGAACATATTATATTCTCCTATAGTAAAATAGACATGGTATGGTTATCGACATAATATGTATGTCATATGATTCAGGTTTTCCGTTAAATGATACACGGAAATTTATAATACAAATTTATTGATGTTTTTCATTTAGATACACAATATCCCTTGCGAATTATATCAGAAATGTTACAAAGCTACTTCTCGATTCAATAAAAAATTAAGAGGTAAATATATAACTGACTATTTTCACACAGCATCTTCCCAGTCAGCTTCACGATCCATATTCGGCTGGCAGTCAAGTTGCGGTTTCGATAGTCGCACTGTCTCTTACAAAGACAAAATATGAGCATTTACGCGTTACATTATTACAGCCAATATAAAAAAATGGCAGGCTCAAAGAAGTACCTGGCTACTTTTTTTTCGTGAAATACTTTGTTCATTAATGATTGGTGTACCTAGTAGCCTAAGAATAGGATAATTACAAATACTGGCGAACCATCTAACACTAATCTGAAAGATAATTATCACAAATGTCCAACTTATATAAGGTGTTATCATAAAACTAGTGCTTGTGGAATTTGAAATGATACGTATAGGACTAGTCTGACACCAATCTTTCAAGCATTGATTATTAAAAGCAGATCACAAATAATTTGACATATTAGAAAGCAGGTAAATAAAACGACGATTCCGTATTTGTGCATTTTTGTTTGATTTTCAGTAATACAAAACTCACTTAACTTCATAGGCTTCAATCCGTACGGGAATAGTACAGAAGGATATAAAAAGAAAACTTCGGGACTAGAGATTTTTTTATTAAAAAATCCTAAACTGTATGTTCTCAGTATCAAATATGTTCTTTTTTATAGAGATATAGCAATGGTATGAGAAGCCAAACACGAAATGCTTTATGCAATTAATATTCATTCGTAAACAACACAAGCTTTTCCAAGAACAGCCTAATTATTTAAATATTGAGGCGGCTTTTAAAAATTATCAAAAAACCTAAAATGTATCCTAAATATTCTTAATAGAAATAAAACAATGAAAATTGAGACCACAGTCAAAAAATGGCAAATAGGCAATAGGTTATACCCAAAGCTTAATGTTGAATGATTGTTTGAAGCAAGATCCTTGGGGCATAACCTGATGATTCATATAAGCATACAATCCAAAAATGAATGATTGTTGATAACCGGTGACGATGATGATAACGATGGTTTCATAAAAAAAAATAGAAGAAAAACGATGGTCCTATATACTTTCTTTAAAAAAACTTTACAGACTTAATGTTGAATGCACTCAGTATACACATTGCCGGCTTTTCGCTGTTATTATTTGAAAATTAAAATACAAATTTAATAATAATTTTGTCGCTGCGCGGCACTGGCTGCTTACAGCGGCACACACTATCTGAAAAAAAGAAACGAGTCATAGTTTTAGTTGATTTATTAACCTCTGGTAACCTAGCAGAGCAAAGTACCGAAAATGGATTTCATATGTATCAGAATTATGTGCTTTTTAGGTGCTAATTTCATGCTGCAATTAAAAATTTTGCTCCGCTACCTAACCATTAAGATAGTGGTGCACTGCCTTGAGTGTGTGTGGCCTAGTAGAATTATTGGTAAGCATGGTGCAGAAGATTATTGATAGTCATGGCATAGAGTAGAGTAGAATGAAGCATTCTGAAGCGACGAAGAAGCAGGTAGCCGGTATGAATGAGATTATCATCTGATATGTCTTTTTCGAAAAGCTAGTGTGGACCTCGAAGGTCACATCCATTAAATATGAATCAATTGTAGTAAAGTAAGGTAGCAGAGCACTTTTTGTTTTCAAATTACACCGAAACCGGAATAGCACAAAAATTTTAATTGCAGCAAGAAATTAACACATAAAAAGCATATAATTATTATGGTAATAAGAATATGGATATCGCAAAAAATAAACAGGTGCTCTGCTAGCTTACCAGTAAGCTGGCGGGGCACTTTTTGTTTTCAAATTCCGCCGAATCTGGAAGAGCACAATTTTTTTAATTGCAGCAAGAAATTAGCACATAAAAAATACACAATTCTAGTACATATCAAATCAATTTCCGGTACTTTGCTCTGCTAGGTGACTTATTATAAGCTGCTGAAGTATTCCGCAGTCGTTGCGCCATTTATTCATAGTTACTTAAAAATGTCCACTTGACATATCCGCTTTATAAACGTTAATACACTTTGCATACATCAAAATAATCTCGAGGGCCTAGGAAACATTTTTTTACCTATTTAGCAGTGTATTTTGTGTAGCTGATTGATTTGATAACAGTAATGAGATAAACAATAGAATACATAAATCTATAGAACTCATGAACATGCACAACCGTATTCATAACTCAATATTAGTTCGGTACTAGCTAGTAACGTATTAAAATAAAAAATAAAACACGATCCTACCATAACATTGACATAAGAGTCATAAACCTAATTTAAGGTTAGGTTAGTTAGCTGCAGCACAGTCCTCATTTACGAACGTGGATTGAATGTTCTGTCAGTTGTGTGTTCTGGTAGCCATAAACTATAAACCTCCGGACTTAATTTAGTAGCGTAACAAGTTTCGATTATGAATACGACTGAATATCTTAAAAAGGAATTTCTAATTTATTTAGTTCATAAATGATAAATGCAATTCAGGCTGTGAGAATAATTCAAAAGGCCTTAAATTAACGAAAAGTCGCTGAGGCTCTCCTGGCTAACAAAAGAGATATTGAGGTTTAAGAACATGAAAATTGGCTTGGAGATGCCTGGGTCCGTATTCCGTATTTTGTTCACTATTTTTATTTTTGACAAGCAAGCAGGTTTTATCAGTACCAATTTTCATATTCTTGTTTCCAATGAATTCAATTGGCGCAATTTACCCTCGATAGACAAGTTTATCAATACGTAAATAAGTATCAGTTGGCGCAACGACTGCTTTTTAAAAATAATCTACTGGTCATCTAAGAAAAATCAGAAATATCTACCAATATGTCACTATAACATGTTAGCTAATAATCTAGTTTTAGTCTGGAATTTACTAAAAATTTAAAGACAATGTTTCCTTAGTTTAATAGGGTAAATATAAAAAGTAACACGAGAATAATAGGAAACTTACCTCTAGTAACCGCAGGTAATTAAATAATCACCTAGCTTTTCTACAACTGACGCGGCTTGCTGGGGTTGAATCGGATCTTCGTAAAGAGATACTACGACAGCTGCAACAAAAGGAAACATATTTTTACGTTATAATTGCTATTTGATTTTGATGTTACATGTTGTTACCAAACCAGTCACAATATTAATTTCATTCAATTTTTTTCTTCTAGCGCTTAGTTAATATTTATATTAACACTCACATTGTCCTACAAATTGCACTGTACGTTATCCGGGTCCTCCAATTAAATACAAATTCGAAATTCATGAAATTAAAAATCAATTGATTTCCTGCATTTTGCTATTGTAGCTGAAGTACATCGGTAGGTACCTATATGAATATGCACAGCTTACTGCTCCGCAACAATATTTTGATTATACCGCTTATAGTGCCTGACGTGAAAAATATATTTTCAATAACTCCCAATTAAGAACCTGTCTGTGCTTAAAAACAGGAAAGCGCCATCTATAAGCGATAAGACCAACTTGAAGAAGGAGACCTTTCAGTATTTTGAAGAAAAATAAAAAATTCCAAGATGCTTTTAATCAACTCCTACAAAGTGATCAACAATTAACAACATCGTCTGGGGCAATTCGAACTATTGAAGAGTATATAAATCAAAAAATGAAAATGAAGCAATTGAAAAAAAATCGTAGGATATAATCCTTTAATTTGCCACAAACAAAACAAGAATTGTTGCAAAATTAAAAGGACGGTATTCAACTGCAATGTATGGTGTAATGAAAACATGCAATGCCCCTCAAAAAAATTGCCAGAAAATTATGGATGGACAATAGTTGACGGCAAATATGAATATTATTGATTTGATGATCCCCAAAGTCGATCTTTTGAAGAATTATCTTCTGACTAACAAGGTACGCTATCAATACTATTGTTATTTATTGATTGATATTCAGTAGCTTATTTCATTTTTCAAGTTATTTCCGTCAGATGTCACAAGTGAGGAAAATGAAGGAGGAGATAAAGATGAAAGTGATGTTAGTAGCAAAGATGAAGATTTATCAGATAAATCTGATGAAGATTAATTTTTTTTTATAGTAAAAACAAAAGTTTGTACCTAGTTTACTGGAAAATAAAGTTAAATTTCGAAAAAGATGTTTACACTTTATGTTACTTTACACATAGGCCAGCGAAAAAAATGACAATTCTTGACGGACCAGTGATACATACCTGTTTTCTTGTAAGACATTGTTTCATTTGGACAGAGAACTCACTAACCTAGTATATGATATTTTTGACTGTTGAATTATATAAATATTAATTAAGCAACAGAAAAATAATCAGCTGATTCGTAATTATTTTTCATAATCTCGTTATCGATACATGTTGGACACATATTTTTTCGCATACTTTAGATAATTATCTTGAGATTCAACAAAAACAACCCATTTTGTCATAATTTTTTTAGAATCGTCAAATTAATATATTTTATCTCCGTTACCCCTGTTAGCTACCACAATCGAAAATTTTTGTGGGAGAAAAAATTGGGCGTCTCATCAAAATGAAGCTACTCACGGCAAATTAGCTTGATAGTAATTAATGGTAAAAATGACCCGTGGATCCTGGACTATATTATTTATAAATACTATTTCAGTTCGATCGATCGAGATCTATTGAGGCAGATAATGGAAAGTTCAATGTCAGATTGTTTATGAATAATTCGGAAGTTTGTTATATATAGGATAGTTCAACCTTCATCAGGCTAAATGTTATTCCAGTGCATATAATGGTCAAAGTTCTGATTTTCAAGTGGAATTGGCGTTTACAGTCACCAGTTGTTGACCCAAATGTATTAAAAATATACGTTGCAAAGGTTTAGCATTCTGGGTCTTTTGCCAAAAGATCGGGATACATGTTGACTTTCAAATAATTGGAGAAGTTACACAATTCTCAAATACTTGTTTTAACCTTTCAGAAATGGAGTCTGTGAGACACGATGGCCATTATATTGTTCGGTAACTATCTATTTTTTTTTTTAGAATATCAAGTATATTTCTTTATGTAGCGAAACGAAAGCTTATTGTATTAAGGCGTAGCTGTTTTACAAGTCTATTACAGAAAGAGTATAGACGCCACCTATTGATAAAAGATATCTACATCCCTAGTCCATAGATACAACAATCAAAAAATATGATTATTAAATTTGTCCCAGCACGGATCTTTGACAGTACATAGAAACCATGATATTCAGTCGGTTAGTTTTATTAACCATACAAGAATCATACAGTGCGTTCATAAAGTATGGAAACGTTTCAATAACTTCTAAAATATTAACAAATAGAGAAAAAGCTCCAACAGGTCGATTTTTGATTTTGATTTTCAACTTTTTAATGCGAACATCATTTTATCTCCCCACCTTACAAATTATGACGTCATCATTGATTTTTTTTTTTTGAATGAGAATACCTTAATTTTATATCATAAATAGAAACCTGGCGGTTTTCTGAGTTCAAAAATACCAAACACATGCGTATTGTAACGTGGATAGGTATTCATGTACTTACGGTTGATATTCGTTTATTAGTTATTTATTTCTACTACCTTGTTTGCTATAGTTGTTGTTTGTATATTTCATTATCTACTTCTAGAATTATGGTAGAGTTATTCTCGATCCTTCGAGAAACTATATGAACATTAATTATGTGTGTCTAGATAATCATAGAACATTCTCGATGAATGTCATGTCATGATTCAGGTATATAAAGCCGTGTCGATCACGGGACAGAGTCAGTCTTGTGAAGTCATTGAGTCAAGTCAGTTGATAACAGCGAGTCTGTGGAAACAGAGGTTCATAGTAGTTCTGTCGGTGAAGACAGTGACAGTGTAGATTGTCAAGGTGACAAGTGGTGACAGTTGTACCATAATAGAAGCTCGTGTACTGAGTGTTTGAAAATAAACCATTGGAAGCAATCTGCGAACTTTGAGTCTTACGCAAGTGAACTCACCCCACAACGTTTAGCACAGGGTTAAACGTTACAGTATTAATATGAAGAAATATGATATCCTGAGTGATAAAAAATTGATATATTTTCAATTGCTGCTTTCAATTTTATACACACTATTAGTGCATAAGAACAAATAATAACTTCCTAGTAACCACCGCATATTAATACTATAATAGGATTATATTTTCATTTTAAACATTGATTTCTGATTGTTCAATTTAATTCATTCCGAAATAGTACAACTTCAGATACGTAGAAAAAAGTCAATTTCTCAAAGTGGAGTAGATTAATTGAAATTCATGACTTCGAGATTTATTTCCCTCTACTTCAGATTCTATGAATGAATGAATGAATATAGACGTACTTACGGAAAGAGTTCGAAATGAAATGCAACAAATTACAGCAGAAATGTTGACAAATGTAAGTCAGGAATTCGTTGCTCGCATTGGATACTGTGAAGTTACCCAAGGGGCACTCAAATGATAACTGGTAAATGTTTATTAATTGTTTCATATGTTTTTTTTTGGGTTTTTTGTTATTCAAAGACTGTGTTGCTTGAATAAATAAATTTGAATAAGAATATGAATTTTTCATCACCCTGTATTTCATACTTCATATTAATATCCATGTGTTTGGTATTTCTGATATAAAATTATCATTTATTTAAAAATTATTGCTGACGTCATAATTTGGAAGGTGGAGGGGATAAAATGATGCTGTTTGCATTAAAAAGTATAAAATCAAAATCAAAAATCGGCTTGTCAGAGCACTTTTTCTATACCTTTATATTTTAGAAGATATTGGAGCGTTTCCAAACTTTATGAACGCACTGTATATATCTGTAACTTAAATGACAGACTGGATCTAATGGTTTATAAACCGTCATTTGGTGTAGCTTACCTTGTGTCGTTTTCATGCAGTGTACGCCGATTTTACCAAGTTTCGCCCTGATGACCCTGTCTGTTCCGGAGAGGTAGATATAACGATTGCCCGCCAAAGTTACTCCTGAGGATGTGAGAATGTCCTGTTTTTCAAAACCTTGAACTAATTTCGCTAGCTCTTCTTTCGTTACCTGTAACAAAAGTATGAATATGAAAAGTTGAAATTATACCCAATTTTAAAACTATTTATTACATATAACTGTTCTGATACTTGATAGAAATCCATAGTAAAAAAGGTCAAAAGATTGCTTTTCCGGGTGAAACCCAGCGCCTGGCTGTAGGCTTACATATGCGTATTTTACTTAATCGGAGATGAGCAGTACTGAGCATCATCAGAATTTGGATGAGTGACCGGGGAGTCTTTATTTATGTAAGAAGTTCCCAGCACCGAAAGCATATTTAACCATATTTAATGCAGTTTATGTTTACCAACCCAGGGGGACGGTGTTACTCCGGAACACAGTGAAGGTAAAGACAGTTTAGAGGTGCACTAAAATTACGAAAGATATGAAGATATTGAGGGGTTAATTGGTGGGGAATTCTTTTGTACAATGTCCGGGAATTCTTCAGGTATTCCTAGGTATTCTTTAGGTATTCTCAGGTATTCTCAGGTATTCTTTAGGTGTTCTCGGGAAGTCTCGGGAATTCTTCAGGTATTCTGGGAATTCTCCAGATATTCTCGGGAATTCTTCAGGTATTCTCGGGCATTTTTCAGGTATTAAAAGGATTACTTCAGGTATTCTCAGAATTTCTTTAGATTTAGTTCTTAGGTTTCCTTTGGGATTTTTTAGATAGTGTACCTATTACCTATTAGTTGTTTTGAATTATATCTATTCTTAGGATTTCTCTATATCCTATTGACTCACCTAAGACATTCAAATTAATTTATAAAGATGAAAAAATCGAAAAAAATCGTAAATTTAAAATAATTTGTAAATTATGTTCAGGCAATTTGCTATAAACAGCATAATCTGGCCACCAATGGCGATCCGTGCCTTAAAAATGGGTTCCGTAGAATATTGATTCAAAGAAAAACTTGTTTAGAAATAGCTTTAGTTGTTGCTACTACTGATGATTTGTTACATTTAATTGAGAAATGTACAAAAGATAAGCACCTTTTGACACGTTCACATTTAAATTTAAAGGAAATAATTAATTATAAATCAGCAGAGAAAAATGTTCAATAGAAGTTTAGAAATTATTAAGTGTAACGAAAGATGCTGCTGGAACGGCAGAATATTTGAATCTAATGTGTAAAGTTAAAAAAACTTTTATAGAAAAAAATAGTTCTATTTATGATAGAATATATGCTATATGGTACTGTGTCTTCTTCTTAAGAATCTGGAGATCATGGATTTTATCAGAACTCAGTTTGTCCAGGAATTTCATCACCCTGAATGCATATTTATGCATTGAAATCAATGCTCATGTATTAATAAAACTGAACTATTTTTACAATTTGGAAAAACAAAATTTAAGTAAGCAAATGTTTTTACCGTTTCTCTTAAGTTCCCAACCTTGTGAAAAATTATTCCGATTTACGCGTTCACTAACTTCTACATTTTCTACAAAATTGAATTTTAGTTTGTTAGAAATAATGCAAAGAACGAACAAAATTGAGTATGTTAATAGCTGTGTGACTTATCTTTCAAACATTTTCATATTTCCCAGAGAAAATTGTGAGAAATCTACTACTGACCCAAAGTGTAATATTTTTTAAAGAATGATATTATTGAAGCATACATTGAAAATGCTTTAAAAGATGTACAAATTGTAAGAAATTAAATATTAATATTGAAGAATAAAATTTTACATAGTATTCAAAAATACACTCGAGACGATGAAGAAGATGAACATATAACTGTACAAGTCGATGATGATTCTGACGTAGACACATTTGTTACAAACATACCAGAAGAAGATTCCAAAGATGAAGAAGCCCAAAATGAATTAGAATCCCTAGTTGAAACTAATATTTTAAAGAACTTTTCAACATTGAATTTAAAAGACGTTTTTAGCAATATGGACAATAATGGTAACGATAATGAAGGTAGGAAGAAGCGTACGATAGAAATAAAAATTAGTGATAATTCTTACAAAATAATGCGAAAATCCATTCTTTGTTGGCTGCTCAATTCAAACACTAACAAATTAAGTTCAGACAGGTTAGTACGAGTAAGACATTGCAGCTCTTATAATTTATAATAATTACTCAAATAATGAGAAACCCTCGGGGAAATCCAAGAATAACGATACAAGAAAGATTAATATATATTTTGAAGAGTATTACACTGTTTACTATGACACATGGTATATTGGAAAAATATTCAAAATGGTTACAAAAGATGTTAACAAGATAAAATTCTTAAAAGAAAATTTTGATGGATTTCATTGGCCTAAAAAAGATGATGTACAAGATGTTCAGGCAACTTATATATTTTATGGGCCAATAACAATAACTGGCTTACCCTCAAAAATAAGCGAGGATACCAGAAGGAATATTACCAAAATTTATAAGACTAAGAACATAAAAATTTTTTACAAAAAAATTGGACCGA
The DNA here is from genome assembly GCA_958507055.1 of Crioceris asparagi. Classification (NCBI taxonomy): domain Eukaryota; kingdom Metazoa; phylum Arthropoda; class Insecta; order Coleoptera; family Chrysomelidae; genus Crioceris; species Crioceris asparagi. The sequence goes on along the minus strand of OY293829.1, from coordinate 51,420,646 downwards.
CGTTATTAGTTGGTGCACTGAAAAGTATAAAATAATATTAATTCTATTGGTGCTGTTACTTTTGAAGTTGTACAGTTGCAGGTAGATTGATAACTTTTGGCACCAACTTCACAAGTACCAGCACTAATAGAATTAATATTATTTTATAATTTTCAGTGCACCAACTAATAACGTCGGTCCAATTTTATGTTCAAAATATTTATTTCACACCTTTGAGTGAAACATTAGTCACGAAAATCGTTTAACGTTCACTAATACCAATGAAGATAGTACTTATCCTATTACTCACGACCTCTTTGAAGTTGGCATGGCAAATTTGGCAGGCAAACAAACAAAGTATTGAATAATTAGCCATAATTAGCCGCAAATTAACCGTTAAAACAAAAAATTTACCGCAAGCAATGAAACCCGAAAATTAGTTTGCATACAAGCTTCAAGTGAAGTTGGCATGCAAAAACCGTGAAATCGGTTAGGATCGTCCCAGCCAATTCCGCCCAGGCTCATAATTTGCCGCTAATTACCCCCTGACGATACAGACTCATACTTAACGCCAATGAAATTTTTTTCAAAATATCGTATGTTTTTCAAAACATCGCATGTTTTTCATACGTACGATAAAACGGACCTTTTAAAATCTAACGGGATCGTTTTTGCTACCTGTAAATGGGCCGAAAAATTAATCCAACTATCGCACTAATTAACCGTGAAAAAAAATTAGTCGCAAGCATAGAAACCCGAAAATTGGTTTGCATGCCAAGTGAAGTTGGCACGTAACAACGGTGAAATAGGTTAGGATTGTCCCTGCTAATTCCATCTAGGCTCATAATTTGCCGCTAATTAACCACTGACAATACAGCCTCATACTTAAGGCCAATGAAATTTTTCGACACGATCCTAACCGATTTCACGGTTTTTGCATGCCAACCTCACTTGAAGCTAGCATGCAAACCAATTTTCGGGTTTCTTTGCTTGCGGTTATTTTTTTGTTTTCACGGTTAATTTGCGGCTAATTATTCAATACGTTGTTTGTTTGCCTGCCAAATTTGCCATGCCAACTTCAAAGAGGTTTACTCACGTATATTAATTGCTTTTAGTTGTTATTATTGAGATCTCAGAACATCGCTGCGGAAATACGCTTGAATATTTTAGTTGTTACCATTTTAACACCGATTTTACTCGAAAACCGTGACTCTAAGAGAAAAATGTTCATCATAAATGTTGCTACAAATAATTATGTCCTTCATGTACTGCCCACAGATTTTAAATTTTCGACAGAAATCGCCCTCCCCACATTGCACATTTGAGAATTTAACATGACTCTATCTCGAAAACCGTTACTCTTTTAAAAAATGTTCAATTTAAACGTTTCCGGTTTAATTATAACCCAGATTTTCAATTTTCGAGAAAATTTGCCCCCTCCACTCCCTTCGGCGGTGGTTTTCGGAGGGAAGGCGATGTCGGATTCTCGTTTTTATGAATATGAGACTATTTCTCAAGCCTCTTCTTTCAAATTAATCAAAAATCATCAAAATCGGAGTACGATTACTATATAAAAAGCGCACAAAAAAGCACAGTCGAATTGTATACCTCCTCCGTTCGGGGTTCGTCGGTCAAAAATTTAAATATTAGTATTGTTTAGTATGTACTTTTCTTGTTTAAATTTAAGAAATTATATTTAATTTAATAATTATTTTAGTTTTTTAATTTAGAGTCAATTTTTATTTTATATTACATATTTCATTGTTTAGTAATATATTAATATTTTTTAAATTCATAGTGCTGTTTTATTTTTCTAGATTTTTAATCGATTCTTAAGCAAAATTGTATTTACTTCGACATTTATTAATTATTTGAATATTTTTCTAAAAATATTACTAACAAAGTTTTCTAAACAGAACAGATCCATTTAAGAGAACAATATAGAGTTTGCTATAATCGATAGTATTCGAGAGATACAGAGATTCTTAACTATTTTTGAGATAATATTACCATTTATTGCATTGCATTAGGAATTCTTTTGTACACCAAATTTCGTATGTATTGACCCCTCGGAACATATAATGAAATGATTTTTTTCGTAAACCTTGGTTAGTCAATCAACTAAATAATTAAATTATGTCATTTTTTGAGTCTATCGGTTATGAAACTAGCTAACGTCTCTAAGGAAATTTTTAATTAATCGAAGGCCATCACGTCACAAGCCTAATAATAATATACAATAAATTAGTAAAGTAAGCAATATTTATTATATTATTGGAAAGCTAAAACTCTGATCACTGTTTTAGATCCTTTATCATAAGAAAACCCACACATATACGTACGACACTAGCTTAGTTTATTTTTCCTATGGTAACGATAATAGGGATTTATTGGAAACGCTATAAGGTAAATGCCTTATTATGGTCGTCCTTAAAACGACAGCTCAGCATGCGCACTAAAAAAATAATAAGGGAACCATAATAAAATACTGCCTTCCCCTATTTATGACTAGTTAAGTATTTAAGGTTTCCTTATTTCCCTTATTCAACGAATAAACATAATTTCATTATAAACTTCAAATATTTGGTTTGTCTGTGTTAAAATTAACCATATCTTTTAAACAACAAAGCAAAGACGACAAAAATATTAGGTTTGTTGGTGCTGCTGCATATCGAGACAAACTGTCAATTTAAAGAGTTATTTTTTCGAGAAATAAGGTTATTATTAAAATAAGGCCGAATAATACAAAATAATTTCAAATCATTCAAATTACTGAAATTGGATGGAAATTAAATCCAAAGATTGATTTCTTTTTAAAATTATACCTAGAAAGAGGTCAAGCTAGTATGAGGTGACCAAAAAAGAGATGCTGTAAAGATACTCATGAAAAGTATAATTGCATCACAAAATGAACATAATTGACCACTATCAAAAGCCAAATCCAAATGTGAAACCAATGTTTTAGTGCTTGTACTAGTCGATTCCCTTGACTCACTTATACAAACATGGTCGATGTTGTTTTCCATATAAGCGATAAATAGACGTTATTTTTTTTTATTTCAATATGCATGTGGAGGTCGTAACAAGTAACAACACATGGCGTACAAATATCAACCAGTCGTGTTCTTGACTATTCAAATGCATATAATGTACCGGGTGTCTGATTAAGAGAGGTAACCGGCTGTATTTCCGAAAATATATATCCTGCAACTTCGGGATAGAAAACTGTTTGACAAATTCGCATGAAAGACAGTACTGGAAATTAATTTAAGTTTCCTTCTCTACCGCAAGGGGGCGTAATTTAGAAAGTAAAACAAAAAACTCATTGTTCTCTAAAAAATACCCAGTAATAGTAGGTACCATAAAATTTCAATATTTTTGGTAAAGCCAAGTCAATAAAATCGTTGTAACTTTTGGACAGCTTTATGGATGTTGACAAACTTTATATAGTTTCAAAGGGAATCCATTGTTCAATAATAAATTTCATTTTCGTTCAATTGCAGTTTTTTTAACGAGCGCTAGATGGCGTAATGTGAACAATTTCATATTACTTCAGATTCTTAAATACGATACTATATTTTTTTAATCATTCATCTGAAAGAGAATTCAATTTCAAGGAAAATAGTCCTAACCGCATTTATATATATATATATATATATATATATATATATATATATATATATATATATATATATATATATATATATATATATATATATAAAGATGTTCTTGGGGATGCAGTCATATATTCAATAAAATTCTTTGAGTAAAGCCGAGCTTTCGAGAATGTTTATTCTCTTCTTCAGGGCAAAAAGAAGAGAATAAACATTCTCGAAAGCTCGGCTTTAATCAAAGAATTTTATTGAATATATGACTGCACCCCCAAGAACATCTTTTTATTTATTACAAAACCAGTCAAGAATACAAAAACAATATATATATATATATATATATATATATATATATATATATATATATATATATATATATATTTATAATATATATATATTCTAAGTGAAGTAGAGAAGATATAGGTATAGGAATATACTAGTTTAATTTGTGATAAATATACACATATATACTTTTTATTACTGGGCAAATTTTGTCCCCACCACATAGCGGAGATACATATATTCAGACTTTACCATTGCTGTAACTCGAAAACCTATGATTTTTTTATAAAAATGTCCAATTTAAATGTTACCGGATATGCTCTCTTCTTTAATTTTGTCGTCTCAAATTTTCGATTTTGGAAAAAATTGCCCTCTCCAACCCCTTTAGGAAAAAGAAATCATGAAAATCGGAGCACGTTCACTATTTAGCGCGAACCTCCATATAAAAACCAAAACATGCACATATAAGTGGATGTAACGGGAGAAGGATTTTCTTGGTGGCAGATGCCATTTAATGATCTACAAGTATTATTATGTTGTCTTTGGAGTTCTTATAAATATGTTTAATAATTGAGATAATAAATTTATTCCATTTGGCTGTTTCACATTGTATAGGACTTTTAGAAGCTTCTAAACAGTTTCATTCCACAATTATTATAGAATTATTTATTAATTCTTTCTTGTTTTTATTTCTCCTTTTTTTGGAACTCCGCCAGTTCTGCAATATTTGCCTTCGTCTTAATCTTTCGGGTATTCACCACATATTCTCAGCAAAATGCGAGGTTCTCACTTCTGACACCGATTGCAAGGTTTAGCCCTTTGCTAAACCTTGGGGGTTCACTTGATTAAATCAATACAAAATTTACAGTTTATTTCCAAACCTCGTTTCCAACACTTGGTATAAACTTTGGCGACTCAATATTTTTTGTCACAACTTGTCACTTCGACAATCACCTTCCACCGACACAAATACTAGCAACGTATGGCATAAAACCGATCTAGACTGTTCTATGATTATTCTAGACGCTTGTGAAACTGATAGTATAGTTTCTAGAACGTTCAAGAATAAGTCCACTAATTCTAAAATTATTTATTGAAATACAAAAGCAACAAGTACAGCAAACAAGGCAGTAAAACAAATATATACTAAAACGAATAATAACCTTAAGTGATAAACAACTTGGACTCTCTTAGTTCTACAATGGACTCAGAAACTTAATAATCCATGTTACTATGAAAATGATAAATAATCATAACAAAAATGATAATTTGTCCATACGAGGTTAAATTATATCGTTGTCTTCTACGACAAAACAATAAATACCACAGCATCTTTAGTAGAGCTCATAGAAAGTAAATAACAGAAATTAAATTTATCAGGAATAGTTCGGATTTTTTGTTTTATGTTTCACTAACTTCCATGATGATTATTCCATACCTAATTATGGACTGGTTAACTCAAAAATTGAATTTTGAATGCTATCAATTAGTCAGGGACCTCGACTCGCACTTGGCTGATTTTTTAGAAACCATAAACAATATTTCCAAGATATTTCAGATCAGATCAGTCAAAGTATTTTTGAACATGTCATTTTTATTTAACTTCCTTTCATTTCTATGTAATATTGCTTTATTGCCAAAATTATATAAAACAAAGCAATAATACAAAGCACTGTACAAGTACCTACACCGCAATCTCTCCAATCTTGATAACGAATTTTATTTTTATCAGAGTGGTGTAGTTGTACAAGGTGAAGCAATTCAAGTAGGTGGAAAAATTAATTTAAATATTTTATTAATCTATCATTAGATATGAGAACTGAATACAGAAGGTTGATAATTTATTAAGGAATATATTTCAGTTTATTATGAAAATGAAAGAAATAAGATTGCTTCAATAAGTCCAACATTAGATAAAGCAAACTAATTTGTAATTGTATTTTGCAGAATTACAATCACCAACCATTCCTCCATATTGACATTATTCAGCATTTCTGGCTGCATTGCAATAATTTATTCCCTTTCATTTTTTATCATGTTCTTAATACTATTTTTCAATAGTTTTTATTACTTTCCGTTCTTGTATCAATGGACCCCGCAGCGATTTCTCAGGCCCCATAGATCGCAGACATCTCGCCGCCTGTTAAGCTCCAAGTTTGATCCAATAATGATTAATTATATTATCTCATTCAAGCAAGATCAACTATTTCTTAGACATAGAACGACAATGTCGGACAATGGGATCCGTCACTGGAATTACTCACGAGCATGGAGCGTATATATACGTCTCTGTTCTCTGGTATATAGGTACTCTCTGGCAGATCGTCGTATATATTACTCTATGTTTATGTCGCGCTGTTCACTGTCAGCTGTCGCAATTGTCAGACGTCAGACGATAATATTAATTTAAAATTTAATTTGGTGTTGTGGTGGACAAACAGTTATGGAATTGTAGTTGCTAGCAAACAGATATACAGTGAAATTCCCCTTCACGGACACCTCCCTTAAACGGACAGTTTCTCATGGTCCCGACCGACTCTTGTATAATTTGCATTGTATCAATTCTCTCTTGGGCGGACATTCACTTGAATGGACGCGGACATGAGCAAATGTTCTTCTGACCGGACAAACATCAAAATAAAAAAGCATTGTCTTATGTCTCCGTCGAGAGGTGGTAACCTATGTCGCGCATTTCTGTCTGGCGTGAAATAGGGACTTCCCGGGATTTACCATTTCGTATTCTTTGGGTAGACGCTTCCGATTGAATTATCCATTTAATATTAGTCTGTCTACGCGGACAAGTCAGAGTGGGCAATACAATCATTGTAAAATGAAAAATCACAGGCTTAAACAAAAAAATATAGATTTTTGAAGTTTACAATAAGGAAAGTTAAGTGCAAGGAACTTATCCAAGTGTTTTAATATTGGAATCTGCAAGCTGCAGATATAATTAAACATAAGGAAATTTTTTTAAACAAACGGATGTCGAACAGCAATTTGAATAACAAAGAAGCTTTTTGAAGGGTACCAAAATTGACAAATTTTGTTATGACTGGTTTATAGCGAATTGCCAGAGGGGGATTCCTTTTACAGTTATGCATATGATTTTTAAGATAAAGTTTTCTTGCATTAATGACTTAATTTTCTGAAGATTTTGATGTCGATGAGGGTCCAGTACCAACACAAGCTATCCCAAATTATGGTGAAGCTATTGCCCTAACCAAGCAGCTCAAAAGTTTTGCTGAAAATCACGGAGATATAGAGTCATTCCTATTCCTAAATTAGAAATACAATTTCAAGACGCCATTTTATAGAAAAAGAGAAGACAACGACAAAATATTAATTTTTGCGTCCTAAAAGTGACTTTCTTTTTTTTGCATTATTACATGCTATGTATGTGTTATAATATGCTTTGTATACATATATCTGAACGTAACAGTTTTTTTCTTGAGCTTACAGTTTTTTGTTTATTTAAAGAAATATGTATAAGTACATGTACGTTTTAAATGTCCCAGGTTCTTTAATATACATTTTCATTAAAAACAGGATTTTTTTGCTGTATTTCTTTTATGCGGACACCCCTCTTGAAAGGACACTTTCGGTCGGTCCCGTGGGTGTCAGATATATATATATATATATATATATAACCAAAGTGACAAACATTCATAGGGTTGCGGCACTATGGGCTGTATGGGCTGCCGCAACCCTATGAATGTTTGTCACTTTGGTTATACATTCTCGGCAGTGAATTACTAAAATTATATTATATATATATATATATATATAGTTGAAATCAAGAAAAGGAGAGATAGCGATAGTACTCATCGGTACGGTTCAAATCTTAAATGCCTAATAAAAACTATTTTTAATTTATTTTCAAAAATTTCACTTGTTTTAATATCCCCACAGTTGCTGTGTTAGCATCAGGCGATATTAAAGGCCACGAAATAACGAAATGTCTCCTAAAAACAAGATCTTGAACAACAGCAGTAACAATATGCGACAACTTTTTTATTTCCCAGATACAGAAAAATCTAAGTACTGAAGCATCTAGTTTCTATTTAATTTTTGTTGCTATGTCTTAGGGCCGATCAGGTATTTGTGTATACGTAAATATGTATTTACAAGTTGTGCGTGTATTTTTTATTTTTATATATGAAACTTATTTATGTAATACATGAACTAGGAAACTATCCACCAACAATAAAGTATATATCTATCTATTACTAAATCCGTCCGTCAGTTCGTCGTGCGCAGGCTGTTTTTGATGAACCGTAATAGGCAGAGAGTTGAAATTTTCAGAGAAGTCTGTCTATCCATACGTCTGTATCTCATGAACGGTAATAAGTAAGCAAAGGACTTTCATGTGAGAGTTCGACGTGCACTTCGCCGCATTATTATGAAAATATAACCAAATAATCGTATTTGACAAATGCGATTGTGATATGCGTAGAAAATACTTGCAATGAATTAGCATATTAATATACAGTAAATATAGCAGAACCTATATTAACGGAGTTTACGCAGAAGAACACAGACCAAATTCAAATAATTTAATAATAAGCTTAAATCAAACAAAAAAAACTGTATTTTATCTCAAGATAGAATAATTGTGATGGATCGTAATACATGATAAGTTTAGCCTTCTCGGATTACCATGTGATACACGTCCTTAATTTATCTAACAGTTCGAGCTGAAACAGCTGATGTTCCTAAACTGTTTCAAATATGCAAGAAAGCTGTAGAAGGTGCATCAGAAAATTATATTTCAGTGACTAAAATCCAATTTATTTACCTATCACGCTAGTATTTATTAATGTCATTGAGGGCCGCTGTACACATCCATTCTCAAGTTGCCGGATCAATTCAACGCACACTTGTTCTTAAAATATCGCCAGCTATCAGCTGTCTGCGATCAATCAGCTCGATAGATAACGATGGACGACCATTGCAAAAAAACACGTCATGTTTGCTTACCTTGTGTATAAACAATACCTTTGCAAACGAGATAGACGTTATTGGGTACATCCCTATATAGCCGTAAAACTGTAAAAGTACTGGAAAAGTCTTAACTTTTCCAGTACTTTTGCATATTTACGAGAAAATTCTGATAAGTTTTATAATTACTTCAGAAAACGAACTTGCGGCAAAAATTACAGACACAATCCAATCTCAAGACACATTTCGTTTCATTCCTTGTCCTCCTTCTGCTCAAAATTGTCGCTGAACAACAAATCTTTGTCCATGTTGTTCTTTTAGTGATAATTTTGATCAGAATCATTCCATATTACTGGGTATTTGCTAATGAAGAACTCAATATCCAATTATCTATACGCCATTATTCGAACTCACGTGAATGTTCTGATATGTGCGCCGCTCAATATACAACAGAGTACTTGAGAGACCGGTACGTTCGCGATCCTTCTCCGGCTTAGGAAAGTGCCAGGAAAAAAAGACCGTGAGCTGACCGTTGCGGCGCCGCAACGGAACGGCAGGATGTATTCATTGCTCCCATCTGATAATTTGTCCATCAGACCGCAAGTGCAGCACCGAACGGTCCCACAACTTGAAAAATCGGATGTGTACAGCGGGCCCTAAGGTAGCGATGGCAACAACAATACAAATGGAAACATGACAGTTTAATAAATTCAAGTCAGTAGATACGAAAGCACCCTAGCTTATATAATTCAAAATTCGTTCGGAATTGCGATAAGGTTGTAATTAGAAAAATGTTTGTTTCTTGATTCAGCATCGAATGACATTAAAATATACAGGGGTTACATTTTAAAATGATAAAAACAATGGGCTTTGACATTTTTAAAGTTTGTACTAAATTTTGAGCACTCTGTGATTAATAATGCCAATCTAACTTAATTAGCAATTATATTAGACCTTTTTGGGTGTGATGCTATCACCCAGGTACTGTTTATTTATTTATATCACTAAACCAATTTGAATAATTCACATAATTTTAGGGAGACTGTCTCATCCAAAATAAATTCTGCAGATGGGCCTAACAGATGAAGATTGCGAAATATCATTCTCGTAACTTACCTAACAAATTGGTAATAAAATAACGGATCTGAGCTGCAAGACCGTGTATAATTTTCAGCTAAAGATATTTTTGAGAATAAACATGACTTGTATGACGTTTAACAATGAGAATGCAGTGTAGCCGGGTATAAGTAATGTATTGTAAATGGTAAAACGTCATACATTGCTGACGGTTTCTGAATTTACCTGTGATACTTTTAATTTTGAAATGCCTTGATTCTTATTATTTATGTATTAATTAACATAAAAATGTTGAGATATCATAACCAAGCGGTAAAATTTGCCTGAGACATGATGGTGGTTGATCGAGCCCGGCATAACAACGCGCTGGTAACAATGGGCTCCATAAGATGCCACACTGCATTCTCATCTTGAAACGCACTATAGCATTTTTGTTCATAAACATTTATTTATGTGATTTTGAATAATTAATATATAATAAGCACTATGGTACAAACAATAGAAATATAAGGTAACTGGAACAGAATCACCAGATAAAACAACTAAGGTCACATTTGCTAATGACAACCTAACAGGCAACAACATGATTATCCCAATGGAAACTGGAGATTAGTTAGCTATTCCTGGGCAAACTGCACTTTATCTACAACCTAACGTCTGGTCTAAAGGGACAATTATTAAGCATTTTCGAAACAGAAAGAACGCAGCAGGACTTTGTTATCAAAGAACCCCCAAATCCTTGTCGATACATATATGAATAATTTGCATAACTGAACATTGGATGTTGAATAATGAAATGAAAACTATTCAAATACAGAGCTATATGATGATGTGCTATTCTTTCAAATTGCGTGGGTGGTGGTACTGCTTTTTTGTAAAGGAATCTTCAACTGCAAATGGTTATACTTAGACCATTTTAATATTGATAAATCTTTTGAATTATCTGCTGTAAGTGTAGATAACGAATTATTAATATTTTAACATTCTACAGATCTTAGATTGGATGTCTTGAGACCTTCTTGGAGACGATGGAAAGATCTCTATCAAAAATAGGTAAAAACAAAAGAAGAATATTAGCAAACTATTTCAAAGTTCACTTCAACACATCATCCGAGATACAGCAAACTTAAATGAGGTGTTTGTTATCTCGATTTTTGAGTTAGGCAGTGTTGAGGTTATTGATCATGGATTGTCTGATCATGATGGGTCAATTTTCGTTTACTAAATTTTCAAATAGGAAGCTATGTGCAAAAAATATTTTTTACAAAAAATTGGACCGACTTTATCAGTTGTTGCACTGAAAAATATAAAATAATATTAATTCTATTGGTGCTGGTAATTTTGAAGTTGTGTCGTTGAAGTTTGTTGTTGTAGGCACCTACTCCAAAAGAACCAGCACTAATAGAATTAATATTATTTTATATTTTTCAGTGCTACAACTGATAAAGTCGGTCCAATTTTTTGTAAAAAATATTTATTTCACATTTTTTAGTGTAAAATTAGTCATGAAAATTGTTGAACGTTCACTAATACCCAAAAAGTTATAGGTAGGTTTAGCTTGTAATAGCGAAAATACGCATTTCACATATTTCAGACTTTACCATTGCGAAACTCGGAAACCGTAACTCTTGTGAAAAAATGTTTAATTTAAATATTTCCGGATATGGTCCCCTTTCTAATTTTCAAATCTTGAATTTTCGATTTTCAAAAAAAATTGCCCCTTCCACATAGCTGAAACACATATTTCATACTGTAGCGCGGAAACGTATGATTATTTTTAAAAATGTCCAATTTAAACATTTCCGGATATGGAATTTTCGTTAATTCTGTCGTCTCGGATTTTCGATTTTCGGAAAAATTTGCCCCCTCCACCCCCTTTGGGAGCGGTTTTTGGAGGGAAGGAGATTTTGGATTTGATTTTCCTCAATATGGGACCATTTCTCAACTCTCCTCTTTCAAATGAAACAAAAATCGTCAAAATCGGAGTACGTTTACTATGCGAAACGCGCGAACAGCCATAAAAAAAATAAAACAAAATTTTAAAAAGCAATCTTACAACCGAATTGTATACCTTCTCCTTTTTTTGAAGTCGGTCAATAAAAAAGACTATAGACCTGAGAAAGATTTTTATTTATATTTCAAAACCAACTAGCAGACACTTTTTGTCATTTTCTAGATTCTGGCGCACTTATACAGACCAGAGTCATTCATTTATTCTTGAAAGAATTGAAAGAGCAGCACAACTGTGTGAGTGTAAAACGTATTTGGGGCATCATCAATAGGCGAAGAGGAAAGTCTGAGAACTCTACCCATGAAACTGCTTTGCCAACTGAATATTTTTTCTTTAGTAAAGCAGCAAACATATCAATGAAACTTCCATCAACAAATTCTGGCCCAATATATAATTTAAGAGCTGTTAACTAGCTACATGAAATGTTTACGTTCACTTTATTTTCATTTAATGAAATACGAGATTGGTTTAAATGAAAAGCTTGTAAATAGAATTATCTAACCCATAAAAAATCATAAATCTATGTGTCCTGGACACCGGAAACTTTATAATAGAACATCTGCCATCTAAAAATATTCGTTAAGTATTAAGAAGTAGGTATTAGGAGTTTTAATCAAAAACGCATTTTGTACTTTTGGAGAGTATTTTAAAATCTTATTTTGAAATAATTGTATAGAAATTAGAACTATATTTTTATACCATCTGATTTCTAGATTGTTTAGAATTAGAATAAGGAAAGTATTATTATCAACATTCCATGTATGTAAACAATCTTATTTTGTAAAAGCATTACTGAATAAATACTAAAAAATAATAATTTCTCAAAAACTATTTCACATTTTTTGTGTTTCATTAGTCATGAAAATTGTTGAACGTTCACTTTTCAATGATTTCTATATATATAGCGTTAACAATCTTACACTTTCCTAACCTAACTCGGAAACAGTTTTTCAATATGGACAAAAACGCAGTCTTCAACCTTAACCATCATCATTACCGTTTTCAGAGTAGGCATGTTGCTACCAAGGAGTTCTTGTTCTTATCTACCAGGGATACTTGTCTGGTATTGATGATAAATAATTGGTTCAGCGACATAAACAAGACAAAGGGTACAGATACCACATATGTTCAGAAGGGCCCGAAAGGAATTCCAAATATTTATCTTTCAAATATCTATACAACTTAAGTGTTTTAGGTAGGTATATAGTCATTTCAAAGATAAATAATGTTTGAAAACCAACTCTTGAACGTCGGAAATTATAATCTTGCACATTTTACTCGTCGTTTTAAAATAGTAGTGTGATTCTTGTGAACCAGAGCTTCTACAGAGCAATACGTTCTTAAATCTTGAACGTATTCATTGACATTTTCATTGACGGCTAGTTAGAATAGAACTCATACTTAGGGCTCCCTACATTTATATTACGGTAATGTACATAAATAACTATAGCCGTATTCATAATCACAACTTAGTAGCTACTGAATATAATAATGTGTTAGTCACTACAAACAATATCATCAAACATGACATCAAACAAAAATCATTGTATTATAGGTCAGCCTTTGATAAACGTTTACCCATTTCTACTGAGATAAATTGAGATTTTTTTGGCAATCTATCTAGGGATCAAATAATAAAAGCTGGAGACATTCCAGATCAATAATAATATTGTTTCATAACCCGTATCTTCTTGAATTAATAAAATTCGGAATTCTGAAAAACTTTTTATAATACGAGTTTACTTAAGCATTTTGAAGTAATATCTATCATTTATGTATACCAGATCATCAAATTTAACGAAAATATACTTTACTGAAAGACATCATCATCGAATCTAAGTTTTATATAATATAATATTACTTTTTGTGAAATACCTACTAAAAACAATGCACGCAAAGGCTGACATTATTTTTTGCATTAAGTATATTCTTCTCCAATACACCTTCGCCTTCTTTTGTCTGGAACTGGCACCAAAATTTGTAGCTAAAACGAAATGCCTTTTTTAATGAACTGCCTGTAGCTATGTTTTCCATAATTATGAGATAATGGACTAATGGATTCATTTCATTGTGTTTACTCGTATTCTCAGCCACATGCATGAATCTCATGATTTGTCCAAATCCATTTCTGCCCATTGAGTTTTTGATTATACTCATAAATAACTTGTGTTCGATTAAAGGATGATACCCAAAAAGTATGAGAAAATCAAAAAACCATTTGAGTCGTTTTAAAGAGATACTAGGATCCGGAAAATTCATAAATATGAACACTCGTTTAGTATATGGGGAGAAAATCATCGTCAAAAAAAACAAATTGAATATTGAATAAGTCCTGTAACTGTCAATATATATTATGACGGTTTTATTTATTTTTGTCCAGATCGCCATCTTCAATACAGATATGCTCTTCTATAGATCTATTCTTTTTCTTTCTGCTGAATGTAGACTTCATATTTTCAGGCAATGGATTTTCAAAGTTTTGATTATCGTGTTTTGCTCCACTTCTGCTTTGTTCTGTATCGTCTTCAGCAGGTAAAAGGAGGTAAGAAATATCAGTCGCAGTTATCAGCCGGGTGTTACCATAATATGGTAACAACCGATCAAAAAATTTGCGTTAGAAAAGCAATAAAAAAAATAAAATCCATATTATATATATATGAATGATGACAATAAATATTTCTCATATCAATACAATAGCTAATAACGACCAAGAAATATTTGTCCATATTATCCAGCTCAATTATTGTTTCCTTTAATAACACTTCCAAGAATATTACTCATAATTAACTTGCATAATTTGCGGTTGATGCCGTCTTCTTATACCCTCTGATGCCTAATGATTTAATTATCCTAATCATTTTCATGGTCACCTGAATTAGGGCATGTTTTTGGGGAAAAAAGGGTTAAGTTCGATAAACGCGTTTTTGTGAAAACAGAAAATTATCATTATAATATACCGTTGATGAAGTAATAATTTGATAAGAAATCAAATGAATTAAAACGTTTAATTAATTTCACACAAACACTCCAGACTGAACGCAGCCTGCGTATCCATCGACCCACTTTATATGGGCCTTTTGAATCCATTGGTCAGTGAAACGTAGCAATAACGAATATGTACAGCACACTCTCACTTTCCTTGTAACAACTTTATCGTGTGTAAATTTTACGCATGAGGTATTAAAAAGTGCCGTTTCAAATAATTAAGTATATGATAAGTTGTTTATATATTAATAGATTATAAGCAATTTTTTGATTTATTCAAAAGAACATCAAAGGTTAGTAGTAAAAATAAGGAAATGAGTACCGTTTGTGACCGAGAAATAGTTTAAATGAATTTCTTCTTGTTTTCGTGAAGTTCTTACGAATCACGGTTAAACTACAGGCGCAGCAGCTCCCAAAATGGATGTTTATCCACAATCCAACCACCCCCGTTAACAATGTTTAAATGAGATTGCTTCTGTTGACATAATTTCACTAGATTATTAATCAACATAAGACGTATAAATTTATTGAAAAGTAAGTATATTGTAAATGAAGATTAATTACTTTGACACAACAGCTTGGCGAAAAAGATTCCCATGTCTGTTTTACAAGGGAAAAAGAACTTCTCCTATTTAAAAAAAAAATAGAAACTAAACTACATAGGTAGCATACAATTTCAATTCATTTGTCTATTTAGGTTTGGATCTCCAGTCCTGTGAAGTTAGCAACCACATTTGCGAAAATTACATATTTTATCGGAGTTCCTGGTAGATATTAGATAGATCTAGATAGGGATGCGCCGAAGCGTCGCTTCGGCCTCGGTATTCGGCCGCTTGGGCCAATTTTTCTATGATTCGGTTTTGGCCGAAGCAATAGTTTGATTCTGCCGAAGAGACGCGATAAAATTTTCTTGTCAAGACATGTTAAATCGCGCCGTAAGTGTTTTTGGGGTTACATTATTATTACATTATTTTTATTTCACGTTTTAAACGTTTAGCATGTTAAGCGGTTTAGACGTGAAAATGAATAAAAAGTCCGAGTGATATTTGGAAATATTATTTATTATCTGAAGATAATAATAAATATTCAAAGTGCAATATATGTAAATGACAGATTTCTCGAGGTGATCACGGTAAAAATGGCTCCACAACATCTGTGATCAGTCATTTAAAAAGAAAACATGTAAAAATATAAATAATTCCAACGGGAAAATTTAGACAATACATATTATTAATTATTATTTAGAAGTAGAAATTGGTTTTGTTTTTGTTAGCTTATGTGTTCTGGTGCAATATTCTGCAGATTATTACATTCGTTTTTTATTTGTGTTCCTGTTAATTATTTTTTTCGAAATTTTACGTAAAAAACGAAAAAAAAAGTACAAAAACACTAAAAATTAAATTGGTTCGAAACGTGTGCGTTTCAGTGCTCTGTGACGTCACAGTTGCCGCTCATGGCATTGGCAGATCTTGTGCAATATGTCGGTAATCATTGTGACAGTGACAATTAGTTGTCACCACGTTGTGAGATTAAATTTTCGTTTTATATTTGGTTTCGTTAACACCAAGCGGGTTTGTAAATTTTATAACTGGTGGTAATGGTTGACGCATATCAGAGAAATTGCAAAGCAAGTGACTTATAAAGTGTTGCGCACCCGAACAAAAAAATCTAATGCATGCAACGACCCTAAAGGTGTTTTTTTTATTTGTTTATAAACACACTTATTATTATTTGTGATTCGGCCGAGGCTTCGGCCGAATCACTGCAAATTTAGAAACGATTTGGTATTCGGCCGAATCGAAAAAAAGGTGCTTCGGCGCATTCCTAGTTCGAGGGTACTTTCCATGAAATTTAAATAGTTCTATCAAATTACGTGAAAAAAATGAAAAATACCAAAATGGGGGTAGCAAACACTTTTGTAGAAATTCATTATTTTATCGGAGTTCCTGTTAGGTATGGAATAGTTCTAGAGTACTTTGCAAAAGAATTTAATACTTTTGAAAATTGAAAATACAAAAATGAGGATAACCAATTTTACGAAAAACATTGGAAAAATAAAACATCTTACAACAGTTCTGTTCGGAGTTCTATTTGGTATTCCTAGAGTTCTATCGAAATGCATAATAAAATTTTTCTGTAAATTTAATAATTCATGACATATTCGAGCAAAATAAATTATTGAAAAACAAAAAAAAATAGCAATAGCTCTGTTTACAGTTCTAGTTAGAACTCTAAGAGTTCTATCGAAAATCTTTATACTATTTTGTCTAGAATTAGTACTTCATAAGATATTTACAAAAAACGAAAATATTCCATTTTTTTATTATTCAAGGAAAGAGGAAAACTAAGAAAATTGAAATATTTGAAGTACTTGCTAGAACTCAAAGAGTTCTGTCGAAAATCCTTATACCATTTTTGTCTAAAATTAGTAATTCATAAGATATTCACATTCGAGCATTTCGATAGAACTCTTGGAATACTAAATAGAACTCCGAACAGAACTGTTGTAAGATGGTTTATTTTCCCAATGTTTTTCGTAAAATTGGTTGTTATCCTCATTTTTGTATTTTCAATTTTTTTCACGAAATTCGATAAAAGTATTAAATTTTTTTGCAAAGTACTCTAAAACTATTCCTTACCTAACAGGAACTCCGATAAAATATTAAATTTCTACAAAAGTGGTTGCTATCCCCATTTTGTATTTTTCATTTTTTTCACGTAATTCGATAGAACTATTTAAATTTCATGGAAAGTACTCTAGAACTATCTAATATCTACCAGGATCTCCGATAAAATATTTAATTTTCGCAAATGTGGTTGCTAACTTCACAGGACTTGGATCTCCCATTCTGTCACACTGGAATGACTCTTCTATTATTAGATACCTATGGCAAGGCAATAGGGAGGGGGAAGTGTGTGCTAGGGTTCACAGAGGTTATTATTATGGATGGTAGCAAATTAAACAAATATAAGAAAGAAAAGCTCGAAACCACTTGTGGTCTGGTCTGCCTATAGATGATCATATATAGGTACACCGTTTCACGATGTGAATATATTACTTTGGGTTTTTCGAAAAATATTTTTTTTGAAATTTTCACAAAAACCACTCCAATCAAAAAGTGTTGAATATACCAAATGTTGTGCCTGAAATTATCTATGGTTTGTAAAAACCCCAAAAAAAAATCCATTCCATTCCCGTTCGAGATATTTGCAAAAACATGAGTCTGTAGGCAAGCAAACAAGTTAATCCGCACGATAACTTAAGAACGGAACCGAATTTCGACCAAGGGTATTTTGCTGTTGGTTGGTATTGACCCAAAGGAAAACCCCTATTGTTTTTAGTGAAGTTTAGATACACTGGTGTCGAGTTACGGCCGAAAAACCCCGTTCTAAGATCATTTTCTAAGGAAAATCATCGAAGATCTCGAATTGGTGGTACAAAGAGTATGCTCATCAAGGCTTATTCACAATGGGCTTACTGCCGTCGTTACTAGTTTTTGATTCATTTGAAAGAGAAGACTTTAGAAATGGTCCCATATTCATAAAAACGCAAATCCGATATCTCCTTCCCTTTGAAAACCGCTCGAAGGAGGTGGAGGGGGCAAAATTTCTCGGAAATCGAAAATCCGAGATGGAAGAATTAAAGATAACATAAATATTATTTACAAAAAATTGGACCGACTTTATCAGTTGTTGCACTGAAAAATACAAAATAATATTAATTCTATTGGTGCTGGTTCTTTTGGACTTGGTGCCTGTGCCTACAACAACAAACTACAACGGCACAACTTCAAAAATAAAAAATATTTATTTCACATTTTTGAGTGTAACATTAGTCATGGAAATTGTTGAACGTTCACTAATACCCAAAAAGATATAGATAGGTTTAGCTTGTACAGCGGAAATGCGCATATCACATATTTCAGACTTTACCATTGCGAAACTCGGAAACCGTGACTCGTTTCAAAAAATGTTCAATTTAAAAATTTCCGAATATGGTCCCCTTTCTAATTTTCAAATCTTGAATTTTCGATTTGCCCCTTCCACATAGCTGAAACACATATTTCAGACTGTAGCGCGGAAACGTATGATTATTTTTTAAAATGTTCAATTTAAATATTTCCGGATATGGAATTTTCATTAATTCTATCGTCTCGGATTTTCAATTTTCGAGAAAAAATGCCCCCTCCACCCCCTTTGGGGGCGGTTTGATTTTCCTCAATATGGGACCATTTCTCAACTCTCCTCTTTCAAATGAAGTCGGTCAAAAATGAGTTCTATGAACCTATTCGCTCTTGTCACTTTGGTGCCATGATGTGTTTTTCGAAACTTTCCGGACAATTCGCACTAGCAATTAAATATAATATGGTATATTTCATCAGCAAGTAATCCAAGGAATTATTTGCTACCATCATATATTGTAAGAATAAATTCTATACACCTTTAACACGCTCTTGTCATTTTGGTGACATGATGGGCTTTTCGCAATTTTCCGCACAATTAGCTCTAGCAAATACATATAATAAGGTATAGGTATTTCATCAGCAAATAATCCAGGAAATCATAACACATGGTTATACTTCTAATATAAAGCATGTGATCCGAGGGATTCATACGAGTAGACTTATTGTAACATGTCATGAGCATTTCTTCATTTTATTTTTTCGAATTTCTTAGTTTTTTTCCGAATTTCAAAGCAGATGATTAGCAAATAATTCTCGGTATCGAAAGGAGCCCTTACAATGTGAGTTTATTCAATTTTTCAATGTGCTCTTATAGCTTAATATCAAGCTATCAGAGCATACCATTATGTAATATGGGCTGCAGCAAAAAAAATCAAACGGCAAAAAAGCAAAAAATTATCAAATAAATATCATCTATAAAACATTTGGTCTGATAACTTTGCTGTGCCAGCTTAATATACCTGCCCATCGCTTGCCAGCGCATTATTATGCCGTCCTTGACTAATCATCAGGTCCTAACGCAGAAAAATTTCGCAGATTGGGTTAATTTTTTCTCTCCACCTCATTATGTTCAATAATTATTAATAATAAGCAATGAATTTCATACTTACAGATGAAAATATGACGGTAAATTCAAACAAGTGAAATTTTTTAAAAAAAATTAAAAATAGTTTTTATTGGGCATTTAAGATTTAAACCGTACCGATGGGTACCTACTATTGCTATCCTTTTCTCGATTTGAACTATACTTATATACCTATATGTGTTTGCCAGCAACAGCAATTCCATAACAAATTACTGTTTGTCTACCACAACACAAAATTAAACTTCAAATTAACAATAACGTCTGAAGTCTGACAATTGCGACATAACCATAAACGATCTTCCAGAAAGTACCTATATACCAGAGAACGAGACGTATATATACGCTCCATGCTCGTGCGTAATTCCAGTGACGGATCCCATTGTCGTTCCATGTCGACAAAATAAAAATCTTGGTTGAATGAGATTGAATGGTATAATTATAATTACCAATATTGGATCACACTTGGAGCTTAACAGGCGGCGAGATGTCTGCGATCTAAGTACGAATTCGAAATTTCAAGTCTCTAGACCGTATGGGGCCTGAGAAATCGCTGCGGAGTCCATTGATACAAGAACCGAAAGTAATAAAAACTATTTAAAAACGGCAGCATTTTCAATGTGAAACGCAGTATAGGTAATCTCTAGACGATAATGCAGATCGACAAAAATTACGAGTACCTATGACACTTACGATAATGCAGATCGACAAAAATTACGAGTATGAAACTTATTAGGCATATCCGTTATCTATATGCTGAAGCATGAAGTGATAAAAGCAAATGTTCCCTAGACGTTGTCCAGGTCAAGTCCAAGTCACCGACCTAAATTGAAAAAAACTGATATTGATTTTGGTAAAGGCTCGGAGATAAAATAGTAATTTTGATTGAACAGGAATAACATAATAAGTACATATATTGTGCATTGTTGTATATGTATGAAAATGAATTTCAACACACTTAAAACATTATTGAGCAATCACCTATTTATGATGTGGACACACAATAAATCTTTTCTAATAAAAAATAAGACAAAAATTAATATTTATTGTTCGCTATGAGCTTGTTAATAGTAGCGTTTGTGTAATTCAGGATGATATATGGCAACTGCGCGTTCCGATCAGTAACCCTGCCTCTTGTCTGCCAGCCGTTCATCGCCAACATGAATGAAGGAAGGGTGAAGGGTGTTGGTGGTCTTGCTGTACGCCCTTTTCAATGATTCCATTCGGTGCATGGAATCGATTTTGCAAAACATACTCAAATTCAGTGGCGGAACCAAAATAATTACAAGCCAAAATATAATTCACTGTATGCCAAATTGGGTTTTCAAAACATTTAAAAAACTGACAGCCTACCTAGTAGGTACTTAAGATCAATCATTTGATTTGAGCCACGATTTGCAATTAATATGAAACTATTATTGGAATACGGTCAAGAAAACACAGTAACACCATACAAGGAGAGTCTGGCCAAATTTGGTGTGTAGATAGCAGTCAACTAAGGAAGTATCAGCTCCATATAAACAAAATATAATCAATAGAGGATATTTTATTTTGATGTATAAACATATTTCAAAATGCAATTTTATATAATTTAGAAGGGAAACCCAAACTTGGAGAATATATCGCTAGTTGATTATCTTCGGATATACATGCTAAATTTATAAGAATATCATCAAAATAGAATATAGAATAGAACACCATATTGTAGCGCTTTGTACGTGGGTAGGTATATGCCCTATAAATAACTTGCAATTTCCCATGTTTTATCAACAGTTATTATCAACCAATGCCTCATAACAGAGCAGGGCAAATGATTCGTAAGCAATATGGTATTTCTATAAGAACATTATCTGGATAGATAGGTTCTATGCTGAATTTCCCAATGACTCATTTCGAGATGATAGGTACCAAGCCTAACAATAATCCTTCAACTAACACAAAATCTAACAATTATACTATAATGTGGTGGGGATAAAACTTCGAAATTTATTTCAAAGAAGAATCATTACCCTTATTTATATTTATTAAGAAACAGTTCTTCTGTTATTGTACTAGCACTGATAACTAAACATTAATATTGTTGAATTACTTGATAATTAGATTAGGAGCGGAGTGGAAACTGCAAGCGCTTACAAGCCTGGGCTGGGCTAGTTGGTTATTCGATGAATAAATGCCGGACCAGCACCAACACATCCCGATCCAGTCATGTTCTACACGTCGCATTCCTTTGTCGGCCATTTTGTATTTTAACCGGCTACTTTTAACGAACTGTTACAAAATTACAAGAATTTGCAAAAATGAACAAGTTTTGCAAGTTGAATCAGGTTTGTTCAGATTTTATTCAATTGAATTCAAAAGAAATACACTAAAAAGATAACCAGAAAGTCATGACCAAGCCCATGGTTTCTTTTGTCATATGAGAAATACAATTCATATCGAGATGAAGAGCTGCAACTTTCAACATTTTAAAATTGTCTCTGTACTTACTTCGAAGTTCTCTGATTTAGCCCATACATTTCCATCGTGACCTGCGATGGCGGCTTTTGTTACACATCTTGATGCCAAGAGCTGTTTGTCTACGTAATCCTGCCAGCTCATATTGGTAAAAAGCTAATAATCACTCACTCACGAGCTTCTCACTAAAAAATAACCTACGATAAGACAGCAGTTGCCGCACGACCAACTAAAGCCGAATACTTTTGTTAAGCAGGGCGCAATTGTGGTAATAGCGGAAGTTTGATATGACAACTGCGATTGCGCAGTAGTGGTTATCAACGCTGCCAACTTTTAAGAAATCGAAGCACGGAACAACTAAACGACAGTTGGAACGATAAATTAAATTCAATAAATGGAAGTTGACACATTTCTCTTTATAGAAATGACTCATGTAACATGTAGTAACAGTGGTGTAGTCATGTGTGGCTGAATACCACAATAACTGATATTTCTGGATATTTGTTAAAGTATATGAAGTAAAATAAAATCCGATAAATTTTTATTTTGTAACGATTATCTGAAATAAAAGAATAGTTTTTTTTTATTCATACCAAAAACGAGTTTTCACCAAAAAATCATGCTCATATTTTTTATGAGTCTTTCCTACTAATAAATTTTGGGATAATTATTAGTTAGACCCATTGTAAAGAAATTTCCCATTTTGGCGTAAGTATGTATACAGGGTCTTATACAGTGTACAGCGTAATATACCTACCTACCTCAAGCTTTTGTTATCTTTGTTTTGAAATCAATCAATAAATTTCTTAGTATAGGTACCTTATACAAAGAGAATATAATTAAATTAACGACATACTTCAATAGTAATGTTTTTATTTTGTTGAGGTAAATTGAAAAAAATAATTTTATGTGCATCTTGGTATTTTTATATTATGTATTCACTAAAACGTGTCCTTGTTGCGAAGTTTTGCGGATATCTAGAAATGTTGATTTTTGTGTTTTTCCAATTATCTTTGGTATTGTGGAAAATTCCGAAAGCTTTTAAATTTCGCTGTTTTTAACTTTTGAGGTAAATTTCAAACAGAAATGTACCTATTTTTATCGTTCCTACGGCATTGTGTTATATTTCAATAAAGAGGTCCAAAATGTTTTTTTTTCAAAAGAAACTATAAATCGTTACAAAATATTTAAACAACACCTTAATATTAGTAAGAAAATACCCACAGTCGCGAATTTAGAATAAATTGGCTAAAAACAAGAAAGATTTCATAGCCATCACCATTTGCATAAAGCGAAAATTGTATTCCGCGTGGGCGGGGGAAGTTGCAACGACCACTTTCATTTGAAATGTTAGAAATGTTACTTCTTTTGAATAAAATGTACTATGCTAATGGCTGCCTGTGATAGTTTCTATCAGTCGCGCATGCCGAGAATTGAAATCATTAAATGAATGTTATTATTTATATTTATCAAGGTAACATACTTAGATTTAGTTGATAAAAAAAACTTTTGTAAAAATTCTCAGTGAGTAGCCATTGATACAGTATATAAATAAACTTAAAAATATTGGTCTCTTTATTGACATATAACACCCGTCCGTTGATTTTTTTTTGAAGTGCGAACGATTGTATCAGGTACATTTCTATAATAAATTTACCTAATTACAGAAAAATAACCAAATTAGGCGTAATTCTATGTAATATAACTCCAAGACTATCTTTCTTGAGAAAAATTGCTGATTTCCTTCGTCCTGTTTCCTCCCCGTTCCAATTCTTCTTATAGCTTATAATCATAGTTGTAACTACTAATAGGTCTCTGCTAATAGTAATGTAACGTGGATAGTTTATCATGTACTTACTGTTATAATTTCTTCTAGTTTGTATTTGTTCTAATTCCTTATTTGCTATAGTTGTCTCATGTATAGTTCATTAATTAGTTCTAGAGTTGGTAAATCCCTCCAGAAACTATATGTGAGGTACAATTTGTCAAAATATTGTCAGTTTGACAAGCATCTAGAACATTATTAAGTGCGCCTAGATAATCATAGAACATCTCGATGAATGTCATGTCATGATTCAGGTATATAAAACCGTGTCGATCACGGGTCACGGGTCTTATAAAGTCAGTTGATAACAGTCAGTCTGTGAAATCAGATGTTAATAGTAGTTCAGTCGGTAAAGACAGTGACAGTTTAAATTGTCAAGGTGACAGTTGTACTACAAGAGAAGGTTGTGTACAGAGTGTTCGAAATAAACCATTGGAAGCAATCTATGAAGTTTTGAGTCTTACGCAAGTGAACTCACCCCCACAACGTTTAGCACAGGGTTAAACGTTACAGGAATATTAGTCTATGCCACGGTCATACAGAAAGGTCTTGAAACGAGCGTAAAAAAGTGGTTCGCTTAGCGTCCAGTCTTCTTCAGCTTCTAATTTCTGCCGCATGTTTCGTAGTCGAAGGGGGATATTGCTAAAAAATAAAAATGACATTTAGAGGATGCTGCAAAGTTGTAAGAAGATTCCCATTGTCTCTGTTAACATATTTCCATCTGGATAGAGCTTGATATTATTCATAATAGTATTCTGCGCTCTTAAATTCATATAACTTCTTCAAAAGATTAAGGTATTTTATGTTCTAAGTAAAATCCTCTTTTCTCAATTTCGCAGTGCCATCATTGACTTTGACATTTGAACAAGACGCCTCATCGAAGGTCGAATTCATAGAATTTGTACTTCTATGGTCGAATTACATAGGTAGCAAGAGTCACTTAGCCAGACTTGTGAAGTTAGCACAATCGAATTTTTAAAATGGTTTATATTGAATAAAATGTATATGAGATGATTGCATCAAATTAAAAATTTCAAACTGCGTTCATTTGCAACCAATTTGCGCCTTTCCAAAAAGTTTATTCCATCGCTGGAATAACTAAAGAAAATTGGTTTATTATATTTGATTTTCTGAGCATGCGCAGATGCTCAGAGTATTTATAAATTTCTGAAGTGGCATGCTGTATTGCCAATTATGTGGTAGTCTCTCTATCCAAGAAAACTGGAAACAGGAGATTGAACTCGCCCTGAAAATCGTGTAAAACTTCATACGCATATCTTTTGTAAATGCGTCTTTGCACAGAATGCCGTGCGCAACAAACGGCTCTTAATTAAAATAGACAGCAGATCATGAGCACGAAGATAAATAAAGATAACAAATATTTAAAGTAATTGTCAAGATGTTCGTCGTACACGTGGCCCAGATATGCAACTTCAGTAATCTCATGTGGCTATGTAGAGAAGCATAGGAATTTTACTCTCCTTGTTTCCAGTCTTCTTAGGTCAAGCATTTTATATATTTTTCGAATATTGGTGCCACACCCCAGAACTTATTATTATATCAGGTTCTCTTTTTATTTGCCTATCTATGGCAGAGAAAATTTCTATGATCTATGTGTTCTACGGTTATATTCTCATATGTCTCTGTTCTCTGTTCCTTCCGTTAAACCAAATATAATAAACCAATTTTCTTTAGATTAATAGATATTGCAGCGATGTAATAAACTTTTTAGAATGGCGCAAATTGGTTTCAATTGAATGCAGTTTGAAATTTGTAATTTGATGCACTCTAAGCTGAGAAAATGAAAAAACAAGCACTGCACAATAAATCCAGATTTTCATTAACTTTTTTCTCGAAAACGCAATTTGCAGAAAACAAAACAAAAGTTGAGCAAACATACGCGAATGGATTTCAATCATCCCGTATAAATTTTATTCAATATAAACCATTTAAAAAATTCGACTGTGCTAACTTCACAAGTCTCACCTAGCCACAGATTAAATATTTATACCAATAATATATAAAGGGAGGATGACTAACTCAGTATCCTGTTCTATAAGCAGAAGTGGCTGAAATAACGTCCCGTGATAAGTTGTCAATTTGAAGGGTATTCGAGCAGTAGTTTGGACCCGTTTCCAACTGTGTTCCGTGATTGTGGAGCATGCGCATATGAATTTCCGTCTTCTTAAAATTAGAATGCGCATGCCTCTGACGGTTTGAGTTTGGTTTGAAATCCTGCTCGAACACCCTTTTGGTATGTTGCGCAATAATTCACTGAGTGTCTATTGTTGTATTTAAGTTTCCTTCGTCCATACATAATGATGCGCTGCGTGATTTTGCGCAACACACCGAAATGACATACGACAACCTAATTTTTTTTGTGCTACTTCCACTACTCGTGTTACTCGTCCTCCCTATATTTGTTCATGATTTATACTTAGCGTCTTGTTCAAATGTCAAAGTTAATGATAGCACTGCGAAATTGAGAAAAGGATGTTGCTAAGAACATAAAATACCTTAATCTTATTGTAAAGTTATGAGTTTATGAGCGCCGAATGCAATATAAAGACCATGATCATTTAATTAGGTCTTGCGTCTTCCTATCTACTTAATGCTATGAAAGTTAGGCTGCTAATGACCTAGAGACCAGATGGCGTTGTTGTAGAGGGATCAAAATAAAAAATACCATAATGAGAAATTAGGAATACATACATAAAAAATAAACATAACCTGTCTGCGTAATAATCATTGACTAATTTATTATTGCAGTTATATTCCAAAATTTTATTTTATTGTGTTTACCGCAATGTAATAAGCGTTATAAGGTACTTCAAATCAAACATTCTGTTTTTAAAGTACCATCAAACAGTCAGCGACTGAAAAAGTGGCAAAGTGCTATTCCCAACAGGCAATTGACCTATTCAACATATGTATGAGAAAAACATTTCGAAGAAAAACATATTGCACCCGAAAATTCACTCTGAGCGGAATCTAAAAAATAGGTTTATCAAGTTTATTTCTCATTTAAAATGCACTGTACGTACCAAGGTTCACAAAAAGCCGCTTTATTAATAAGGACAAGTTTCAACCATTGTCTAAGATTATTTCCGTATTTCCTTTTTTGTCAGTTAAATCAATACTCTGTATTATAGAGAATAAAATGAAGGCTTTTTAAATTACGGTTCATCGTTCCATTGATAAAATATATCATAGCTCGTGTCAGAGTAAATTCTTTGCTAAATTCGTAATTCATTCTAGTAAGAGAGTGCGCAAGGCGCTATATGATCTCTAGTTCGAGTATTCTTCGTGGCATCTTCGTAGCTCTTCGCCATCAGTAGCACTGATCCCTCTATAGATGCGATCCTGGCGGGTCAACAAGTTAACAGTCCCATGTACAAAGCTCCAGTTTCAAGACCTGAGTAAATGATCGTGATCAAGAACTATCGAGATGGAAATATGTTATCGTATACCAAGAAGACTGGAAACAAAGAGAGTAAACTCCATATGCTTCTATTTGTAGCCACATGAGATTACAGAAGTTGCATATCATAGCTTGGCATCGGGTACGACGAACATCTTGACAATTATATTAGATATTAATTCTCTTTATTTATCTTCGTGATCATGATCTGCTGTCTTTTTTAAGCGAGAGCCGCTTGTTACATTTACAAAAGATATGCGTATGAAATTTTACACGATTTCTAGGGCGAGTTTAATCTCCTGTTTCCAGTCTTGTCGTATACAGTTTGAATCATCATACAATTTTGCATTATCCTTTGAATTGGTATTTTTATGTTTTACGCAACATCTGTACCTATTACATTCACTCTCTTTTGTATTATCTCTATGGTCTTACTTATTTACTCAATGCTAGGGATCATGATCATTTGCGCAGGTCTTGCATCTTCCTATCTACTCAATTAGAGCTATTTATTAGTATTCTGTGCTTTTGGACTAGAAACTAGTTTAAGATGCAGAGTACTAATGTGCGTATATAGTTGCATAGATTTTCAACTAATAATTTGAATTACTTCTACTAAAAATCTATAAGGCAATCAATGAAGCAAATAAATGAACGACTTATCAGATGACGTATATATTATCATTTGAAATGAACAAATGCGGACCGTAAGTATAAAAAACCATATATTAAAGTGGATAGTATACCTGTTGTACACTGTGTCCAATTAAGTCGGAACCACATGGGAAACTTTTATTATTGGTTTTATGATGAAAAAAGTTATTCTTGATAAAAAGTTCTGCATAGTACAAAACTTCAAATGCAACCATCATATATCAATTTTTTTAATCCGTATACGAGGTGAGTTGAAAAATATGAATTTTGCTCAAGAGTTAAGTACTATTACTTTCGAAAATATCGAGTTTTTATAAAAATGTTGATCATATTTAAAAAATACTCTCAGATATCCAATATTATCCATCGCATATAAAAATATTTTTTGGTATAAATAAAATACATATGCAGATTTTGTAAATTACACATCAGCTTTTTGAAAAAAATATTGTTAACACTTCCAGACATCTTGAATTTATTTGGAATTTTTGTAACTGTCGGATGCTGAATATTTCTATTCGGATGTCTGTTGTTAAAAATAGCTGCAACTTCTCTATGAGATTTATAATTATCTCCAACAATAAAAACTAGTTTTTTCTCGTTTTCTTGTATTTTATAAACCCAACTAACTATTTTACGTTTGGAGTCAGTGCATCCTAGATTAAATGTTTATCGGTAGACGTAAATTATCAATGCTAATATGTACACATAATTTGAAAAAATAAAATGTTTTTCCATAGCGGATGGATAATATTGGATATCTGAGAATAATTTTCAATTATAATCAACTTTTTTCAATAAAACCTTTCAATATTTTCAAAAATAAAGGTACTTTACTGTTGATCAAAATTCATATTTCTCTACTCACCTCGTATACGGATTAAGAAAATTTATATCTGATGGTTGCATTCTAAGTTTTGGACTAAGAACTTTTTATCTAACTTTTTTTCATAAAACCAATAATAAAAAAGTTTCTCATATGGTTCCAACTTAATTGGAAACAGTGTATAAAAGACAAGTTTGGCAGAATTCTTCAGTTATTGAAAGTTCCATGCAATATTGTTATGTTATGCTAATATGGATCAACAGAGAAAAAAACACTTGATAGGATGACCGAATAAAATTTATTATAATACATTTAAAATAAGCGACTTTTTTATGTTGAATGTTTTGAAGTTTGGCTTGGTTTTTAGAGCCCCCTGTGTGTTTAATATTAATTGTTCCTGGCCTGAACGAAAGACATATACTTCGTTATAACGTGTTTGAAAAACAACCTCTTGAATTTTACAGCACGCATACAGTTATCGAGTTATCCTTTCTGTTGTTTACTTTTACTTTTTCGAAATAATTTTCAAGATCAAAATATCTCAAAAAGTATGAATTTTCGATATAGGGAATCCTGATAAAAGTTATCTTAAAATAGGAAGTAGAATGACAATTTCATAAATAATGCCATTTAAAATATTCAAGTTAGTGTCTACTTCCGGTATAACCGGAAGTAACGTAGGTGAGGCAAATTTTTAGCTCCATATTCCCAGTACATCTGCTGAAACGTCTAATGTCATCGAGAATAATATAATATATAATCTACATTTAAATAACATGGAAACTTCAAATTGATAAAGTTCTAGTATACTCGTATATGCAACTGTTTATTAACAGAGAATGAAATATATATTTAATCTCTTCTTTGATTTAGCTGTCTCAAATTTTCAATGTTCGAAAAAAAAATTGTTCCCCCCTTGTGGAAAGTATTTGAAGGTAAGGACATGTTGGATCTCGATTCTCTATAGTCTACCAAATGAAAAATGAATCATGAAAATCGGAGCACGTTCTTCAGTCAAATATATCATGAAAACTTATTCTCCGTCAGCATGCCCTAACAGTTAAGATTTAAACATTAAATCCATAGGTATTTTCATTAAAACTGTAGTTAACAGAAGTTAAACATATTAATAGTGAAGCGGGCTATCCTATTACCTACCAAAGGGAATAAATAAAACAAACCATCTAAAACTTCAAGGTAAATTAGGTCTATGGCCTCAATCTATTCTGCACTGCAAACTAAAATAAGTTATTCTCTGATCACCTCTATCTTGCGTTGGCTGCAAATCTATGAACTGGAGATACAATATTGGGATAGAACTTGTATTAACGTCTATGATTGGAACAGTTGACAGCATAAAACAGGACATTTAAAAAAGACAAAGGTTTCACAACTACAGCAATGGTAATTGAAGTATGTCTGTTACATTATTAAAATCTCTGAATATCAATGACCATGCAACAATTTTCTTGACTAATGAAACAAAATTTATTTTTATAAAATAAATGCGCAAGCACCTTAGTTAAATTCTCACGAAATTTCTGTTTAAACTGCAAAAATGGTAAATATATTTTGACAAACTCATTATCCAGATAACTTTCTTCCTTCCATTCAAGAAGTGTGCAACCCCGAGTTAAGTAGTCTGCCTAGATATTTTTACCACTGGAATTTAACAATTATTCTGTTAGTCAGCATAATTCAAATTAATCGAAGAATCAACAAGAAAAATAATAATAGATTGGTAATGACTCGTAAGAAAATAATATAGGATGACATATGTATTCATAATGTAGACACCAAAATTATGAGAACTCTTTTGAAAAATTTGAATGATAACCAGCTTTAAAAGAATATATTAAATATATATAGATTCATCACACATTTTAATGAATATATATCTTTTTATTTGGAGTTCAGGAAATTAAAGCCGAAAAGGAATAAAAAATAAGTTTATTTATAATTAATTAAAAAGTTTGTTAAAATAAGGAAAATAAATACTCAATTCATTGTTTAAAAGGAAACGGAATTGTGGAAAGGGTTTTTGAAAGCAAAACCACCAAATATTCAAATGAAATGGAATTATGATCTTTATTTTCCACATAACTTTGGGGTCCACAGATATTTGTTGCCTCCTGCAAAATAAGAAAATATCATCAAAAATTTGCAGAAATGCGTATTATGAAGAGAACACTATGAAATAATATAGCATTTATAAGATATAAATGTCCCCAAGAGTTTTGGTTATTGGATTGGTCATGATATATTTAGATTCCGCAAGGCTAGTGGACCGGACACCCCAACCTCTTGAATTCGCTTCCAGTTGGTGACATACTTCCCAGATTATCAGAATACAGCGATTTGTTAATCAGTAAATGAGCACAGAATTATATGCTTATTCCTCATTTGTTTAATCATTTTAGGAAAGCATAATTTAACAGATTAAAATTAGTCAAATTGTAGATTCAAGAGATACATAAATATTGAATAATTCAAAATTCATGATGAATGTCTTGGGTAATTTGTGAGTTATTTACCATTCAAGGTTGAAGTTTGAGTATAAATAATATAACAAATAACAATGTATCTTGAAATAATACGCCCTCTAGGTATGGCAAATATTCTAAAAGATGCACTGGTCATCAAATGCAGTTGAATGTGGTATTAAAAAAAATGCGATCTCAATTTTTCATCACTTTTATTAACCTTAACATACAAAGTCCAGTTAGAGATTTCAAATTATGTATGTCCGAAAGATTTTCCTCCTTTTGCGTTTGCGAATAAAATAACCTCTCCAAATACCAACTAATCCCTTGCATAGACGAATAAACTGAGATGATATAATTGATACAATAAATCGAAAGCCCAAAAGGTGGTACTCTGATCTTCTGGTCGGTACCTCCTTTTGGGCTTTCATGCAACCACAATAAGTCTTTTGAATTATGACTAACTATTATTAAATATTGAAACTAAATGCTACACTACAAATTAAATCGACAACTAAACAAAATAACTAATTACCGTAATATATATATATGTAAAAAAATTGACACACTCAAAATGTTTTTAATATGTATGTGTTTATCAAATAATGAGGCTGGCTTGACAGAGGGCAAACGGCGCTGTCCCAAAGAGACGAAATGGCGCGCGCACACAACAGTATTCGCTTGTATATTTGTCGCAGTTTTAGCATAGAAAGCTAATACTCACACCAAATGACCATCGGGCAACGTCGCTGCAGCTCAAAACACACCACCCACACTGCGCGACCCTATCTTAGATGAGATCAGCCACATTCATCGGCATTTCATCAATCTTTGTGTTATAAAACTGCTCAATGTCCTTGAGAGTCCTTTTGTCATCTTCAGTGACGAAGTTGATAGCTACACCCTTACGACCAAATCGACCACCACGTCCAATCCTGTAGAAAAAAATCAACAATCAATGTAAAACGAAGCTCCGCATCCACGTTCCTATTTTGAATGATAATTTGTATCAGACTTATAAAGGTAACATCAGCACTCTCAGCGATCTTGGTGGTTAAGTGTCATCATTACAACTAAAGTTAGAATCTACTATGATAAATTTTATCATAAAATAAAATATTGACATGCATGTCACGATTCCAAGTTGAAAAACTACCTAGTCTTATTCCAACTTATTCTAAGGACCATAATGAAGGAATTTAAAATTATTGAATTAAATATTTCATAGCACTTCCCTCGAAAATAGACCTATATAAATATATAGTTTACAGTATAAACAAACTTTTGAAGCAATAAAAGATCTATTATTGAAATATTACAAACCTGTGAATATAGTTCTCCCTGTTAGACGGCAAATCATAGTTGATAACCAAGGAAACTTGTTGTACGTCAATACCTCTAGCCAATAAATCTGTTGTGATCAACACTCTGGACGAACCAGTTCGGAATTGCCTCATAATTACATCTCTTTCTCGCTGCTCCATATCTCCGTGCATAGCAGATACAGTGAAATCCCTTTTGTGCATATTCTCGGTGAGCCAATCGACCTTGCGACGTGTATTACAAAAGATTACGGCCTGCGTAATAGACAGAGTGTCATACAAATCGCAGAGAGTCTCGAGTTTCCAGTCCTCGCGCTCAACATAAACAAAGAATTGCTTGATACCTATCAAGTAAGATATTAAAAATTATTTTCTACCACACACTCACTGAATAAAATTCACTTACCTTCTAAAGTAAGTTCCTCTTTCTTAACCAGTATTCTGACAGGATTTCTCATGAACGATTTTGTTACGTCTAATACATCAGTAGGCATAGTAGCCGAGAGCAGGATGACCTGGACGTCAGAGTTAAGTGTCTTGAAAACATCGTGAATTTGATCTTTAAACCCTCTGGACAACATTTCATCAGCTTCGTCTAGCACGAACATTCTAATATGACTTGTTCTAAGGGCACGGCGAGTTATCATATCATAAACCCTACCAGGTGTTCCAACAACAACATGCACTCCTGTTTCTAGTTTCCTCATATCCTCTCTTACGTTTGTACCACCAATACATGCGTGACATTGTGCTGCCATGAAATCGCCTAAGGCGATAACTACTTTCTGTATCTGCTGCGCCAATTCTCTTGTTGGTGCCAATATAAGAGCCTGACACTCTCTTACTGAAGTATCTATTTGCTGAAGTATGGAAATGGAGAAAGTTGCAGTCTTACCGGTACCAGATTGTGCTTGGGCAATGACATCCAGCCCTTTCACACAGGGAATAATTGCACGTTGCTGAATAGCCGATGGCTTCTCAAACCCATATGCATAAATACCTCGAAGAAGTTCCTCTTTCAGATTCATGTCATCAAAATTGTCAACAACTTCTTCCCAATTTGATTCAATAATGCCATCAGGGTCCATACCTGGTGGGCCATCGTAGACTTGAGGTTCCTTATCCTCAGTAGATGGGCCATTTTTGGCCCATTCTTCGCTGTGAATGTTAAATTAAACAGTTAGGTATTCCAAAGTAACCTTCAACTTATAAATAAGCGTATGTCCCGTTCGTATTGAATTTTAATAACATGCTTGGGATTTCAAATAACAATAAAACTACCAATATATAAAAACAAAGTGGATTTTCGCTTATATAACGTAATCAACTAATTTTCACGTGGAACTTACTCCCTCATAATATAAATTATTAGTCATAAGACACATATGGACAAAACTTGATATAAATTAAAAAATAATAATTCCAAGTATGTACTGTTATTTAAAAGAATAAATATAATAAAAGATTTCTTATTCTTATAATAAATTGACCAGTTAAATTTAAGCGCCATGTTGGCAGGAGCCTTGGGCTTATCAAGCCGATAGAGGTTAAAAAACTGGTAGAAGTACAAATAAATTACATATTTCAATCACACCAAATTCATCAATATACAATAAAGGATTCTATAAGTGGCAAAAAGTCTATAAACATATTCCAATTTACTATAAATATAGTACTTACCGTCTATCTTGCACCGACATGACTTCACTCGCGTTTTGCTAAACGGAAAAGACTTCCAATGAAGGCAGCACACTGTTATATTCCTACGCCACAGTTACAAGCGATTACCGATCCTAATGACAATGACGTTCATTAATGATTTTATAATGATTCTAGGGAGCTTCTGTAAATTCTGACTGAATCATTATTTTCACTTATTAGAAACAGAGTCATGACTTGGATTTTTTTTTAAGTTATTGAATAGTTGACTTCAGAACTACATTTTCTTGCGGTGCTACAGAGCCGCTCGTTGCACGTATCCGGTTATTGAGCTGTCAATGTACACCCGCTAAAATTCAAATGTATTTGTACAATGACATATTTATGTAAAAATACTTCAGAGGGTTGACTTTATTTAAAATCATACAGTTTAAATAGTTTTTTATTATTTACTATTTTTAGTTTTGTGCCGTTATATCTTCTCCATTATATTTCGGAAATGTTTTCTGCCTGGGTCAAATACTCCAGTGTAGAGTTAACTGAAAGAATTTCTCATTGCCCTTGTCGTTATACATGAAATTTATTCTAATCAGAAACATCTGAATCAAAACGATTACAAGAACATCCTTGAAGGAGGGGTACGAACTCTTTTCATTTCATTATTTTCAGCAACTTTTATATGAGACTCTCGATTTAAAGCCTTTCAAAGTTTAAAATTGCGCTGCTTTTATATCTTGATAATATACAAAAAATAAAATTTACTTTTGATTTTGATGTAAATTAGGTACTGCAGATTATTGCATATGAAAAATTCGGACGGCTCTTAGCCAGCGGATAGGTTAATTTCACGTTTTGTAAATTTTATGTAAATTTCATTAAGAAATGCACCTATTGCGATTGTTCGCACTTTTGAATTCCTGAGATTCAACGGCATGGTGTTATATATCAATAAAGAGGTCCAAAATATTTTTTTTAATCTATAACATTCAGTGGCTAATCTTTTATTTTTTTTCTAGTTTGGTCGGGTGCCATTTAAAAGCTAATAGTCCGATCATGCCCAATAATGAGTTCGACCGAGATATTTGTACGTTCCATTTTTGCAGGAAATTTTAACTTGAAATCTTTATAAAGGCGACTTGTACCGTGTTTACGAATTTCGTGATACATAACCGATATATATATATATATATATATATATATATATATATATATATATATATATATATACATGATATGTATACATAAACTTAAAAAAATACATTTTGGACTATTTACTACTAATACATATTTATAGCACCATACCTTTGATTTTTTTTCGAAATTCTAAAGTGTGAACGATTGCAATTAACTTGACCAAAATAACATGGCATATGTTTCTTTCGTTGTTTCTCTTTCTTGCTTGCATTTATCTCTCTGTCTGCGATTCTCGAATGCCACGTTATCACAGCGACTTGTACATTGTACATTTCTATAAGAAATTTACCTAATAAGAATTATATTCCATTATACATAGTCAAAAGTGTATATATATATATATATTACTATAATTGTAATGAAAATTGAAATGAAGTAATTTATATAAACTAAAGAATTAATGGCACAATAAATGCTCGAATTGGAGTCCTTCCATTTCGAAACATTTTTGAACTCGTTTTTTCATATTATTTATTGCCCTTAATACCCTTAATACATTTTGCTCCATTGTTGCGAAAGCATTCAAAATCCTCAATCTCAAGTCTTCTTCTATCTCTCCGCCAGCGTAAATCCTATTTTTCAATGTCCCCTATAGAAAATAGTCCAAAATAGTAAGATCTGGTGATCTTTGATCTTGCATGCCATCTTATTTATCAATTTTCATTACAATTATATTGTTCGTTTCGGATGTAATTATTGCTATCATTTCTTTTTCAGCTTATCAAAATACATATGTATAATCAAATTTTGTTGTAGATATGTTTCAGATAATCATAAAAGGTTTTGCTATTCGAAGTTCATTGTAGAAAACGCTATTGTGTTTTTATTTAACTCAGTCAACCAATTTCCAGGGCCGTAATTTAAAAGGAAATAATTCACCCAATTATAATAAAATATTACCGAAGCATCCAGAAATATAAAATTAAATTTAATTTCTCAGTATGAAGTGAACGTTGACGATCCAAAAACTACAACAAAAAATATAGGTCCGCATTTAAAAATTCAAAGATGAGGGTGGCCCAAGTCAGATGACACCCTGTATAAAAGATTCATGGACATATTCTGAAAGCCCACATCAAGTGCCAATAGAAAAATTTGGACAGATTTTCAATATGCCTGCGAATAAAAAAGATACATGCAAAAAATAATTTGGGATTTTTTGTTTTTTCCTGTATATCTCCAGAACCAAAAGATCTAAATTCGTTTTTTTTTCACTGGAGAGGTTACTAAAATACCCATCTTTGCCACAATTTAACCGACACTCTATCTCTTATCGTTTACGAGATCCCCAATTACAGAAACAAATTTGACTAGCCCTGTATATATATTTAGAGATTTCTATCAAACCTGAGCCAGAGCAACAAACCTGAGCCGAATATGTGGCTCAGGATTGTTTCGGCCTTTTAGAAGTCTCGGATCTTACCAAAAACTATTGGCGCTAGTTCCCAGTGGTACTCAGTCGTATCCAATACGAAGCGTTCGCTCCTGTCACCTGATAATATAACCGACAAATTTTTAGGCGCCAATTATTCCCTCCGAAATTTGGCTCAGGTTTGTATGAAATATCTAACTTTTAGTTCTTCAAAAAGCCTACCGTGGCTCTGTGGTAGCCAGTCACATATGCAAATGTATATATGTAAATCTGTGTTTGTACAATCAAACCTGAGCCGTTCAGGTTTGTCAACGCTGTGATTCTGTTCCTACATCATTATATCAATGCACTTATATTCTTTCTTTAAATAATACTATCAAAGGTAAGAATATCTAAATAAAAATGTTACCATGGTATCTGATACTATTTTTTTAATGTCCAATTCGGTTGTTTACTAAAAATTTGTTGAATTTATGGCACTGATCATAATAGTTTGTAGCATTTATATAAACATCTCAAATATAAATAAAAGATACATTTAATTCGAGATACGCCTTTATTACACACTAAACTTTTTTTTGTTTAATTGACATTGAACTAACAGATATTTCAGGAAAATTTTATTCGCTATATATAAGAGCAACTGGAATAAATTTGATAATATCTAATAATAAGAAATATATTTTCTTGAATCGATTGAATCGAAATCGATATTTATACTTATAATTTTTTATGGAAACTAAATAATTCTAGAAAATTTTATTTGCTATTATATATACTCTCTAACTTAAATACTATGGATTGTCAAATTTTCTAAATATTTTCTCATATTCTTGCTAGACCGTTCTTCTACTTTAAAATTGAATATGACCATTCTTATTCATCTTGACGTACTCAAGAGAAATGAATGGTCACACCAGTTTTTTTATAAGAAACTATTCATTAGCTAGAACATATGAACTAAAGATTACTTTTTTATCAAAAACAGTGCAACAAAATTAGAAATTAACGGATCCAATGGATCGAAATAAAAATAGATCTATTGAATATTTTTTATCAAAAATTTCCGTGTGATATAATTAAATTTAGTATGGTCCTATACAAGGTGAGCTTTAAGTGTGTCCACGGTCAATTCGTATTTTGAAATTAATTAGAAATGCAAAGAATGTTCTCTAACAAGGTGACACATCAATATTATTATTATTATTATTTATTAAGTATTGTAGAAATGACCCATTTTCACATTATTGCGTAAATTATGTACAGCCTATGTAAAAACTCAACTGACGAATTTTCTCGAAAATCTAAAAACTGAGGTGGTATAATTGAAGATAGGACAATATCTGGAAACGTTTAAATTGATTTTTTTTTCAAAAGAGTTAAGGTTTTCGAGATAGAGGCATGTTAAATTCTCAAATATGAGTATTTTTGCTACGTTACACTCAATAGTGTGAAATAAATATTTTTCTAAAAAAAATGGACCTATGTTATTGTGGTGCACTGAAAAATACAAAATAATATTAATTCTATTGTTGCTGGTACTCGTGAATTTGGTGGCAAAACATATCAATCTAATTGCAACTACACAGCTTCAAAAGTAACAGCACCAATAGAATTAATATTATTTTTTATTTTTCAGTGGACCAATTAATAACGTCGGTTTAAATATTTATTTCAGTGACTTTTCAAATATCTGTTTTATGATTGATGGGAA
The DNA here is from genome assembly GCA_958507055.1 of Crioceris asparagi. Classification (NCBI taxonomy): domain Eukaryota; kingdom Metazoa; phylum Arthropoda; class Insecta; order Coleoptera; family Chrysomelidae; genus Crioceris; species Crioceris asparagi. The sequence goes on along the minus strand of OY293829.1, from coordinate 51,381,793 downwards.
AATTTTCCTAATATTATGGCTAAATGATTAAATGATTATCTGCAGTAAATTATATTTTGTATGTATTTTTTTTTTCACAGCCGGCTAAATATTCTAGCCTCTTGCTCGAACATTAAAATTATTTTGCTTTATTAAATATTCAGTTGACAAAATACCTTGCATTTCTAGAGATACGAAAAATTGATATTAGATAATTGTAAATGACTTTTTATTGATTATTAATAGTCTTCTTATTATAATTTCCACACGAACTACAAATAAAGCATTCCTAAGATTTTGAGAATATTTTTACTTATAAATTGAGATAGAAATATGAAAATTTGAACCTGGCTATAATCAACAATGCCCAATTTAGTGAAAATATTTACAAGGTGGTGGCACTTCCAGTTACACAGGAAATTGTACTAACTTTGTTTTTTCAAATAGAAACTCCTGTTTTTATTAGATATTTCAATTCTGCACATTTAATTAAATATGAAAACCCCAGTTGTTATAAGTTATCTGTTATAGTTTCTGACATAAATCCATTTTACCGCAAAAAGTTCTCATGACAGATATCTATTTAAAAAATTATATCTCTCTTATTGTCAACTGGAAAAGCAAAAAGGTGTTTTTGATCGGTAGTCCGATGTTGGAATTTCCTTCAGTATGCCCATCATTCTGAAAATTGTCTTGTTTAACACTCCAAAAAAACTATTAAAGACGTCAATGAAAAAAGTTAAAAAACTCTAGTTTTCAATATAGCACATACCTATTTTTCTATCGTCATCAATTGAATTTTAGGGGAAAGTTTATTACACGCCCTTATGTTTTTTTCAGTTAATAAAAAAGATATTCGAGATTTTAGAAAAATTTCTATCGCGAATGTCTTCTTTACGAATGACTAAGTGACCTTGGACGTAAAATAATCGTCGTTACTGATACCACGTTTTAGCTGTCAAATTCATATTTTTGAAAGATGAAGTAAACGTCTATTACAAAAATCCAAATGAATCAGTATCCAAAAGGTGTAATGTTTTATCTGTTTACTATGTACTGAAGTTGTGATAGAATAGTGGAAAGAACCTGTCGTGTATTAATTGCCAAATATTTTGAGTTAGGTATCTACCTCCAATGAATAGGAATAAATTGTCTTTCTTAAGCCAAGGTTTATTCTCACTGGAACAAAAATCCACTGAACAGTAGGATTAAAATAATAAACCAAGTTGAACAAAACAATTAGGTGAATGTTTTGATATTTAGCATCGAGTTTAGCATTAACGACACGTTTATTACCTTACCTACAAATCGTTTATTCATGAAACGTAAGAGCTCGAAAAACAAATTATAAAAACAAAACTACAAAATATGCTCTGTGTGTCCACCATTTTGGTTTCAGCATTCAACAAAATGTTCCTGGATGGCATAATTTGTGGCTCATCTTATTTCATCTTTTCTATTTAATCCTAAAGAGATCTAGGTTCTATTTTATACAGCGTTTCCTTGACTCTCCCCCACAAGTAGAAATCAAGTGGTGTCAAATCCGGCGAACATGGCGAAAGTCGTGGACCTCTATTTCCCCACCACCTATCCTGACAAAAATACTGATTCATTTGAATTTTTGTTACAGAGGTTTTGTACTTCAACTTTCAAAACTATCATTTTGACAGCTAAAACGTGGTATCAATACCTGCGATTGTTTTATGTCCTGGGTCACTTAGAAATTCGTAAAAAAGACATTCTCTATAGAAAATTGGAAATAATCTCAAATATCGTATTTATCATTTGAAAAGAAAATAATAAAGTGTAATACCCCAAAAATTCAATTTTCTACCTAATGACGATTGGAAAATGGGTATGTGTTATTAAGAAAAGTTAAGTTTTTTCAAATTTTGTCATTGACATATTTAATTTTTTTTTGGAGTGGTTAACAAGACAATTTTCAGAATGATGGGCATATTGAAGGAGATCCCAACATCGGGCTACCGATCAAAAACATCTTTTTGCTTTTCCGGTTGACATATGAATTTTTAAATAGACATGAAAACTTTTTGCAGTAAAATTGACTTACGTCAAAAACTATGACAGATAACTTATAACAACTGGGGATTTTCATACTTAAATAAATGCGTGGAATTCAAATATCTAATAAAAAAAATTGAAATTTGAAAAAACAAATTTAGTAAAATTTCCGGTGTAACAAGAAGTTCCACAATCTTGTAAATTTATTGATTATAGCCAGGATGAAATTTTCATATTTCTGTCTCGATTTATAAATGAAAATCTTCTAATGGGTACGTTGAAAAATTCACCTTGTATATAAGGGGAAATTTTGAGAATAATAATAGTTTTGTATAAACATGCTAGTAAGAGTGGTATTGAAAATCCAAAATTCATAAGCGCTACTAGGTTACCTACGCGAACATTTGGCAACTGTAACTCAGTTACTACAGTTTTCAGGGAGTGACTTAGAACAACTATCTAGATTCATGGGGCCCTTCAGACACATTTAATCTTTATAGACTTTCCGATAGTTCCTACCAGACAGCAAAACTATCCAAATTGTTGCTTCTTGCATCTCAAGGAGGATTAGAAAAATATAAGGACTTAGACTTAAATAACATAAACATTTATTTAGCTCCCATTTCCGAAAATATTCATATAGATTATATTCTAGATGAACGATTACCGAATGAGGCGGTACAGACCATCAACAATAGCATTACTATAAATTCTAATAATTAATAATTATTATATTCTCAGACAAGAACAAATTTAAAACATATGAAACAACCAGGGACGCTTGTACTGAGAAAAATTATTGCAATATTTTTGTGACCACATTAAGTGTTCTAAGTCATGAGGAGAGTGAAGTAAATGTATTTTTAGAAGAACATTACGGCTTACTTATTAATAGAATGACTTCCCTAAAATCAGTTGTTTAGCACTTTTATACAGGAAAACTCATTGCACCTAACTAATACCCTATGAATAACGTTTCCCGTTTCTGTTTTATTATTATTACTAGCTGTTTTAACCGGAATCTAGGGCATAAGCTTTGTTAGATTGTGGTACGAAACCATAAAGTCATAAAAGCATTGAGTATGGATCCCTTCTAGTTCAGAGACCTACTCGCATGTAGAACAAATCCGAATACCCAACCCATATCCATTCACAGGCACCAAGAGAGAACAGAATAGGAGGCCTAGTCATACATACAGCCGCTACCAGTTCATATTCTAGTAACATTCTACATACATACATGGTAAAAAGACCATCAAAATCCAGCCAAAGACTTACAAACAATAGACTTTCAGGTACGGAACCCACCACAAAGAGTCCCAGGGGCACTGTAAATTTTACAGTAATTTGACTGAGTTATGATAAACACGTGTGCAAAATTGGGTTGGGATATCATGAATAGTGTAAGAGCCCAAACGGCACATACAAACCCACACATGCAAACTCAATATATTTGGTGTTTTTAGGACTACAATATCAATTAAATATAAAATGATACATACATATATGCAAACTTTGCTCAATTATGAGCAGTATGAAGTTTGGCAACGAAGCACGAGTCAGGTTTGTCAACTCAAATCCATAAAGTTGTATATTTGGCTCAGATTGGATATAAGTATCTAGTGATAATAATAATTGAAAAAATGTTTTAGCGGATGTATATTATGATAAATGGTTACACTTGAGCCTATAAATGAACTCAAAATTATCAAAAATATTTGTCTTTAATATTTAAAGGGTGGCTCAGTATAGTATGAAATATCTAGTGGCCTGGGTTTGATAGAAAGATATATATATATATATATATATATATACCTATACATAAAAGCGAAAGATCAAAGGTCTCTCACGTACTCATCACGAAATCCCAGAAACTACAAGTGCTAAAATTCTCAAATTTTGCATGAGGGTTCCTTTTAGAAGATAGGTGCTCACTAAGACGGGATTTTCCATTATTCATCCCCTAAGGGTATAAAATGGGGTGTCAATATTTGTATGAAATTTCTTTAGTTTTAATAATAGGGTTTTGAAATTACTAGAAAATACTTCTTATTTAAAGAAATTAAAATGTAGTTGATAATTCTTCTGAACACACCTTACAAAGGGGTGAAATAAAATTGCAACAGGCCGATGTCTGTACATTAAAGATATTAAAGAAAAATAATATAGGGGGTCTTTATTAGAGCAACAGAAGCCAAAACAAGTTTTAAGAATTTTTGTTTGTCTGTCTGTATGTTTGTAAGCGCATCAAGCAAAAACTACTGCATGGAATTGAATGCAGTTTTCAACGATGTATTACCAGAGGTCTAACTTAAAATATAGGCTACATTTTATAGCTTCTATCTCTCTTTCTGTATGTGCACGTATCACGCAAAGACACTACTACCACAGCTTACCCAACAATTAGGTAAGCTGTGCTACTACATAGAACTGAATTCAATTTTCACCGATGTATTGCTAGAGTTCTAACTTAGAATATAGTTTCCATGTTTCCACGTCTGTCTGCCTGTATGTTTGTACACCCAAAAACAACAGCATGGAATTGAATGCAGTTTTCCACGCCCACGAATTCGCGGGCAATAGCTACTTGTCTAATAAATGTTTACCAATTTTTGACCGAATTCCCAAACGGGGGAGATACAGGATTTGATTGTGAGTTTGATCTTTAAATAATTGTTCGCGCATAGTAAACGTACTACGATTTTGATGTTTTATTTGAAAGATAATTGCTGAGAAATGGTCCCCATATTTAACAAATTTAAAATGCAACATATCCTTCGTTGAAAAAACAAAAGGAGTTGATGTTTTTTTTTTAAATTAAGTATTTGCTCTGGTCGGGTTAAAGATATGATCATTTCCGGCATCATTAGAGGTGGACGGACATCTTATAAACAATTGAATGGTTCCTAGGTACAGCACCCTAGGTAAGTGCTGAAGACTGATAGATTGTTACTGCTAGATTTTAGAATTCCTGAATAGGTATAGGAACGTGCAACAATTTTGATTACTATTGAAGCCCTCAAAAATTTGAAATACCTAAACATTTTTTACAAAAACTAGTTTAAAATCAATTCTATTGGTGCTAGTACCTTTGACGTAATCCAGTGTAAGTGAGGTAGATATATTTTTGGCACCATCAGCAATGCTAACAGCACCAGTAGAATTAATATTATTTCGTATTTTTCAGTGCACCATTTAATGAAGTTGGTCCTATTTTTTGTAAAAAAATATTTTCCAGTGTCAACAGAAAATATATTGAATATAAAACTAAATTGTACAATTATTTACATTTTTGTCGATAACTCCCTCTTTCAATTGCTCTAACTTTTAAACTGTTTTTTGAAGAATGTTCAAATCAATGGTATCTTCTTTAAAATTTTCAGTTTTCGAAAGCACATGTTTCCTTTGGCCCTTTTGAAGGGGATTTTTGGAGGAAAACACGTTGAATTTTATGTGTTCCCGGTATTTTCTTTGGCATGATATACGAATCATCAAATCCAAAGCTCGTTGACTATGCAATATGCGCGCGTTCAATCATACATAAAGAAGCAAACATAAATACGAATCGTATACCTCCATCCTTCCAGCGAAGTCGGTCAAAAACACTTCGATTTCGAAGAAATAAAGTACGTTGAATAATAATCCCTGGATACTATACCTAGTGCGTTTCTTCTGGAGCCCATCAATGCCAGCGCGTTGTTATGCCGGGCTCGATCGACCATGTCCTGTTTTAGGCAAATTTCGCCGTTTAGGTTTAAATTTCATCTCAATATTTGTATATTCAACAATTTAATAAATGTGTAATCTCAAAATGATAGGTAAATTTCAGCATGAAACGCAGTGTACATACTTTATTATCTGTAAGAAGATGATAATTTAAATCTTATAAAATTTTCACTTGTTCATCATCCCCATTATCACTATTAAATATTTGGTAGTACCTATCAGAAAAATATTGATTTAATGTTTGAATGCAGTGACATTAATTCAGCTCTCAATATTATCTTCACATTTGACAAACAAACTTATAAGCGAAACCCAAATATTTATATGTTATCTCTTAATTACTATTGTTATCAAAGTCTGATAAAGGGTCCCTTATTCTGTATTTTAGAGCTTATCCTTGTTTTAGTGTTTTGTTTTTCCCATGGGACTCATCTTGGCACTGACTGTTCAAGGTCATTAACACATAAAGTTAATTAAGGGTACTAGTATTAAAAGTTAGGTAAAATAAGCGTTATCAATAGATATTATGTCTAGGATTATATATCTTATTTGGTGTAATTTATCTCAGGTAGTGAGAAATACTGTGTCTAATATTTTAATACCTAAATCTATTAGAAAGGTTATTGAAAAACTACCTACTCTAAAAATATAACGACAGTTGGAAAAATACTTGAACGGAACGAAAAATATATAAACAAGAATATTTTTCTTCAAATAAAGGAACAAAAAGCTAATTTGGATTAAGCAAGTGAACTTGCATTTTATGTACCTACCTATCAATTTTATAATAAATCACCCCTCTACTTCTATTGAAGTCTGAAATTTAGGATGATATTCAAAGTATAATATAAACAATATTTAAATTTAATATTAAATTTGATCTTATAAGTTCGTTGATTAATAGTGTACCTAAATGTAAATTATTTTCTGCCACGTTGTATCTATCTTGAATCAAGCAAAAAACTGTACCTACAAGTTGTTTCATGAATATTGGCGTATGCCTTGAAAACACGAAAAATGGATCAAACCAATTGACGGGAGTAAATTAGTGGCGTAACGATTTGGAGATAAGATATGGCATTTAAGGAAGTTCATATAATTAGAGGAAAAAATATCGATTAATTAATACTACTACTATATTATAAAAAATGTAGAGTTTGCAATTTGTGTGAAGCTGTTGAAATGTCTTATCACAACCGTACGTGTCTGGAAAGACAGTATGGGTAGTTGCAACTTTGTTGTCGGTGCTGTATCTTGCAGAGTTGAATATCAAGATTAGCAAGTACCAGATGCATTGTCATCAAATTCCGTTTATACAATATAGGTAATGCAACAATGTCTGTTATAAAAGTTACGTCATCATATAATCCAATATAACAACTATCCCCATATATAAAAAATTGGTGTTATACAGCAATTTTTGATCAAGTATTGCTTAACATAAATTACAAAAAGCTTAAATCTAAAGTTAGGCTTCTTCTTCTTTTCCTTCTTCGGTTTGCAGGGGTGGTCTTCTTCGTAGGATAAAGTTTGGGATTCGTGGAAGTCCTTTGTTGGATTTTTGCTCCTCGTGGGCTGAAGGTTTTCTTCTAGGAAATGGGATCCTTTTTTTTGCATTTGAGGCAAATATAGAAGATTATGAGACATATTATTAAAGTTATGGTTAGATATGAAAACCAAGAAATACTTCTTTCTGCAAAAGGCTTATTGATGAGGTCGTCTAGGTCTTCGGAGTACTTTTCCAGTTTGTGTTTAGATACTGCTAAATCATTGAGGTTCAAATCGTTCAATTTTAGAGGTGTTAGATCTTCTAATTTGACGTTATTTGGAATGTTTTCACAACATTTGTAGTCTATCAAGACAGGATGAGGATTTCGTGAAATATCCAGGATTCTCTTCGTTCTTGCTTGGATTTTTGTCATGCCAATGAATGCATAACAATTTTGGTCTAGTTTCAATATCGAATTTTGATTAATTATAATATTTTCGTTGATGTTAGGACAGTTTATATATAGTTGCACGTATAGGTTCTGATAAAACTATCAGCCTTACATTTTCTTTATGCCAAGCAATTTTGCCCCGACGAAGAGAATAAACATTCTCGAAAGCTTGGCATAATCCATAATCCAAAGAATTTTATTTATTTAATGACTGCATCCCCAACAAAAATCTATTTTATCATATATATATATATATATATATATATATATATATATATATATATATATATATATATATATATATATATATATATATATATATTGGGCCTAATACGAAAATGGCCCAAGGAATTTTACAGGAGAAGCCAAAAACCTCTTTTTAAGGAGAATTTCACAAAGATAATACTTTTTTAAAGTAAGAAAGAATTACTTCTAAACTTCAATTTACCTAAAATATTTAAGATGACTTTTTTTAATAAAATATGGAATTTAGGACATGCCATTTTCTGCATCTTTATCTAGGACATAGGCAATTTGCTTATTATGTGATTAAAAAAAGACGTTGATATAGGCTTATTACATTGTTTTATTTAAAAAAATACCTACATAAAATTTTTATTTTAAAAACAGGAAAACAATAAAATGGTATAAAAGTAATTTTAGAAAACTTCTAAGATTGCTATTTATGAGTTAGATTATTATAAAATACATGGTAATCCTTGTGTATTGAACATTTGAGATACATTAAATGTTCAAATTTCTCTGCCTTAATCAAAATCGAGTTTTCGTATAATTTAAGTAAGTAATTCTTGGAAGGCAACAACTGTTCGTACTTTACTGGAAGCTCTGAACGGTAGAACTTTCCATTCATCTAGTGTGATGTTTTAAATAAGACAGATCCATCTGGTTGATACCTCAAAGCTCTAATATCAGTTACCATGGCTTCTCTGATTATGCGTCCCGGTCTGATTGACGGAATATATTTGAGTTTATCAAAGTTTTTGAAGAAACTGTGATCAAGATATTGTACAACGTAGGATTTCGGATTCCGGCGTGCTGTTTATGATTTTGTTACGCAGTTTTCGTTCAATGGTTGAATGCATGGAATCGCATTCCCATCTGCGTGTGGCCTTTTTCCAAATATTTTTGCTCAATAACAATATTTTTTCTTGAGCCAAATTAATTAAAGCATTTGACAATATAGCATTTCGATTTTGGCACGTACATTCAGCACTAAATAGTATAATTGAATCTCCAGGTATTCCATCGGATCCAATGACGTGAGTAAGTAAATGATAATAAATGATCGAAGCAAAAACGTTAGATGTTAATCCGGCTTCTCCCTCATGTCACAAGTAGCAATACCTGTCTTTTGACTTTAGATTGAAAAATTTAAAATTGTGAACTATTAGTTCAGTCTTGTAATATAAACTGGACACATTTGACTTGGGGCATAGCAAAACAGACTGGGGGTCCATGGTGAAAACAATTTGATTCTCTCCTGACTTGTCAGACTCTTTTTCCGCACAGGCTTCCTCTTTTTTAGTTAAATGGTTCTGATAAGTAATTTCATCCAAAATTTTAGTCGTATAAGACATACAGACATCGCACTGATCTTACTTAGTTGTAAATAGGGATAAGTTCAGATCACCAAATATATCAGAAAATATGGGATAAGAAAGAAGCAAAATATTCCGTTCTTTACACCAATCGTCTTTATAGAAATGCTACAATCCACTTTTTGACGTCGAGTTGGGTTCCAGGTAGAGTTTGCTGCTGGATTTTCTGCGGTCTAGTCAAGTCTAGTTTTGGAAGAGTATAAAAAAATTTTGAAACACGTTTTTTGTTCATTATCTTTGGTTTTTTTATGGGGTAAGGTTGTACCTTCTTCTGTTTCTTTAATTTCCCCATTGACTTGTTTTATTTCCTGTGATTCCATGATCCAGTTTCCTACAGTTCTTGGTGGGATTCCAAGTGTGTTACAAAACATTGTCTTGCAAACTCTAACTTTTTCATTGCCTTTTAAGTAATAACTATAAGAAAATTCTCTTCTTGACTCATTTTCTTTTTGGACTTATCTTTTCCTCCAAAGAAGTAAGGTAAATCTTTTTCACAGACCAGCTAAATTTCCAAAACTTTTCAAAAATTTCTTGTTTTTCTAGATCCGATATTTGATTACATTTCGTTGCACGTTGCCCATCACAATAACATCTTGCCTTAATTCTTCACATAATAATTCCATTCCTTTTACCAAGATATTCCATTCCGTTTTCTCTTTTAATTTTGTTGCTTCTTTCATTCCACTCATTTCTATTCACAAGCCTTCGCTTCTTTCTTGTCCTTACTTTTAAATATTCTGATAAACGTTCAAATTCAATATGTTCTGCTTCAATCTCCGTTTTTTATCATCTTGATTGCTTATACTTGAAGAACTACTGCTGTTAGTATCAATATCTTCTACAGGATTATAGTTTCTATCTTTTTGAAAATCGTCTAAGCATAAACAATCCATTTCTGGTTCTACATTATCAAAAATTGTGTCTTCATTTTCAGTGATAATACACATATTGACCGACATACAATCGTTCATCTTACTGATGTGCTCGTCCTGGCATTTCAATAGGCGTTTCTAACCATTCGTTCATGAGCTGAGACTCGGAATTAGTCATGGGTAATATTTCTTTATCGGAATCACTGCTACAATCTACATCTTGAAATAAACATAGATACATTTATATTCGAACATGCACTTGGCGACTCTTCTACTTGACTTATTGTTTTAAAGCTTTGCTTTACCGTCATCTCTTCAATTTCGGTCTCATTTTCTCTTATGACATGAACATTAGTTACATTTTCTTTATTATAACTTTCGTTATTTTTTTGATCTCTATTTTCAGCAAGCCTATTATTTTTGTGACTTTTGAACACTTAAACCGTAATTTATTCTGAAAAATAATAAAATTTGCGTCCGTGAAAATAAAAAAGAAGATTAGGGGCATATTGGACAAAAATCACTCCCTATCTAGAGAACGTTGCAGTGTCAACCACTATCGCAAAATATTATATTTCTTTTTTCTACTCGTGTGCGCAAAGTTGTAAACTCATTTGCGCGCGTAAAGTTGAACTTTGCGCGGGTATCTATACTCGATTTTTAAATATTTGAAATAAAATACATATAAGTACAGGTCCTAAATAAAAGTAATAATACGTATTGATGATTTATGTAAATGCTAATAAAAAAAATCGGTACTATTTAATAAATTTAAACAATTTTATTTCTTTTTTTATTTGTTCAATGAGTGAACTTACTGAACAAGCATTTAATCAATTAAATAGTCTTATTTGTCCAAACAAACGTAGCACTTCTCAAACCCTCTATTTAATATGGCGACACTCTATAGTGATCGGGACTTTTTCGTTTTAATCCCAGACGTGGCTGGATTTAGGCAGTTTTCTACATGCACTTTGCTGTCATCTATGAGTGTAAGGTGCGACTTACGATGTAAGCGGACATTTCGCCCAAATCTCATTAGGCAACTTTGAAGTGTCTTTCAATCTTGAGGATCAGTGACTATTTTGAAAATAGTAATAGTAATAATGAATAGACTTTATTAATCAGTGTGTATGTGCATTTCTATCCACATAAGAAAAAAGAACAATACAATTGCTGTCAGGTATGGGCCGGATAGAAATTGTTGGTCATTAAAATAAAAAGATATTTTGAGAAAATGCCGAAATTAATAGAGCTGAACGGCCTCGGACATTAAAAGAGAATTGGAGGCGGTTGGCGATGAAAATAGTGGACGGGAACAGGACCTACGAGATCGACTTCGGAAAAGACTTGTTGAGGAAGGTAAAGACCCAGAAAATTTTCATTTTGAACTCTCGTACTTCGAAAAAATGGCACAGGATATAAAACATGTGTAACAAGGGCAAGTAAATTTGAACAAAAAGAAGTTATCTTGAAGCAAGTACAACTAAGCTTAGAGTAGAAATTGGAACAACAAGAAGTAAGCTTGAAGCAAGTACAAGCAAACTTAGATCATAAATTAGAAAAGAGATTTGAAGAACGATTAGAAGAAAATTCTCGAAGTTTGAAAGAGAAGTTCTTAGATAATTTTGGGGTTGTAAAAGAACAATTAGAAGCCGAGGTAAATGAACCGAGAAGCAAATTGGTCACATCATCATCAAAATTTGTAGAAGCGGGGAAAATACACTGGAACATCCTCAATTTGATAGAAAAACATCCTGGACGAATTATCTTCTAATTTAAGCAAGGGTGCTTGTAGTGGGGCTACATATTGACCCTACCAAGACCACAGTAATCCCATTCACCCGAAAAAAGAATTCCAGCTATGAAATCCCTCTCTTTAAATGGAGACATCATAGAGTGGAAGTCTGAAGTCAAATAACTGGCAATAACCCTAGATAACAAGCCTCTGTGAAACAAGCATATTGAGATTACTGCTAGCAAAGCAACAAATGCTTTGATTGCTTGCAGAAGTCTAGCTGGTAAGATTTGAGGATGTAACCCAAAAATACTGCGATGGATATACGTCATGATTGTGAGACCAATAGTCTGGCATGCCAAGACAAGCCAGGACACTACGAGGAAAACCCTCGACAGAAAATAAAGGTTGGCCAGTGTTTGTATCACTGGAGCTATGAGTGGGTGCCCAACTAGGGCATTGGAGATCATCACAGATCTCACACCTCTTTATCTTGTGATAGATAAACTAGCCCATGAGGCCCATAAGACTAGCAAGGGAAGGTACCGGCAAGAAATTAGAAATCGGAGAGCCAGGTCCTCTCTGACCAAATACATCAGCTAACCTTCCCAGTGACGAGATGATAAGGAAAATCAGCATCGAGAAAACTTTTACTAAGATACTCAGTAGAAGAGAAAGGGAGGCCACAATCCAAGCTCTCAAATGGAATACCATCAAATGGTACAAAGATGGTTCTAAAACCACTACGGGGACTGGTGTTAATTATGTATTTTGCACGTAGAACTGTCTTTTTAAAAAAGTTTATTTTACTCAATACAGAACGAAGTAAACCGTTACAATATAATGTCAAGACTAAAAACTAAAGTAATAATAATGAACAATATATAAGATTCTAATAATTGAAAAATGCTGACATGTAATATTTCTATGTTTTGTATGATGGTGCGTTGTCATAGTCCAGGCGGTATAGGTACGGTATATGCTGATATTATAACTCCTCCACCCATGGATCGAGGCATGTTTTTTAGGGGTTGAAAAACATCCGAAGAACGGCTTGGGGACCATTTTCTTCTGGAGGGTTTTTGGTTGGATCTGTGATTCTCCGGTTTCTTATACGAGTAATTATAAATTAGATCAGGCCTATTATCAAATTTCCATAGATTGGGAAGCTCCAAATGTTATTGGTAACGATGTGGGTGTCACTCATTTCTTCGACTGGGGCTAATCGCAGTTGTTCCTTCACGATTTGGTGAATCTTGTCTAGTTGGACATCTTGTAGTTTCAATACCGACTGAGCTCGTGGTATTGATTTTGTGAAAATTTTTATTTCTGGTAGCAGCAGTGGTTGTCTCGTGGTGGTGGTTTTTTCATTGATAAAATGATAACTTTTCATTTTAAAACTGCATCCATTCGGGACGTTGATCAGGTAATTTCCTTGTAGGGTTATGAAATCGGTTGTGTTACATAGTGTCTGGATCTTTCTCCTGTTAGGAAAAATTCCAATGTAGTGGGATTCGTCGATCTCTTGAACCAGATTTTCTTTTATTTGAAGGGACATGTGTTGGCAGTTTGACCGTGTGGAAACCAACTGGACTAATTGGAATATGCAATCTTCTTTTTCCATTCCTTCATGGAGAGTATTTTCGGTGCAATAGTAACCAGGCTGTAGGTTGATACATATTGGTAGAATTTCTCATTCATGATCAGATAGGCATTTCGGGGAATTATGGTTGTAGAGTTATTTGTGGGTATGGAGAATAGGTGGTAATATGCGAACGTTTCGGAGGTTGTTATTGGAAAATAAATTACGAAAACTATTCTAGCATAAGAATAATAAGCGTCTAAATTTTGGATGTCGTAATATTTCTAATTATCCGCTTTTGATGGTAAAATCAATTGTTCTGACGAATAAAGTGTTTCAAAAGTTACAATAATATGTCTCATTTCATCGATTTTGAGTATACTTCTATGCAGTTTTCCAAGTCGAGAGAAAGTTAAAGCGTTTTCAATATCGTTTAACAGCTGTAAAATAATGTTTAACATTAAATTAATTTGATGTAAAATATTCCTCATTTCTGTGTAGACTACAAAATCGACTTCATATTCTTCTATAAGTTTCGTTAATAATAATTAATAAATTACCAATTATATTTGAAGTCAATGATATATCTTTATTTAGTTTTCTAATTACTAGTTTAGATTAGACTGTAGATCGCCTATTGCTTCATCTTAGCGAATCCCGTCTTCGTTGTCTAAGTTTCCTGTGATTCCACGAATCAGGGAACCTAATCCGTTGATAATACCGCGTTTTCTCCTCGGGGTCGAGGTCGGCATGAGAGTGTTGAACTTGGACTCAGCTGTATGTAACTGATATTTCAACGCATTATAATATATCTGTAGGTCAGATACGTAAATGTTTTTTGAATGATTCTTTGAAATAGTATCAATTCTGGTATAAAGAGTTTTAATTTGTTCAATTTCGTTTTGTACAGGAATTAAGTCGAAATAGTGTATAAAAGAATGGGTTTGAGAGTAAATTTTGGCGGTTCCTAATTTATAAGGAAGTATACCTGGATTTTTGTCCAGATTCGTTATCGTGATGTCTGTTCGAGCTCGAAGGGCCAGGATCATCAGAATGAACCTGTAACAATTTCTCATGTTTAATTTTGGGTCGCTTTAATTTTTGCTTGTGCAAGATTCTAATAATCCAAAAATGCTGACATGTAATATTTCTATGTTTTGGATGATGGTGCGCTGTCATAGTCCAGGCGGTATAGGTACAGTATATGATGATATAACTCGTTTCTTTTATAGTGGTTATGTAAGCTATTGTTAGGTTTACACCCAAAAGATATATTACATTTTACAAACAGAGAAGCTTCCAATATCAATATTTAACATTATTTCAGAAGTGTTACGGTTTTCGAGTTTCATCAATGGTAAAGACTGAAATAAGTGATAAGCGTATTTCCGCTGTGGAAGGACATTTTTTTTTCGAGAACTGAAAATATGAGACGGACAAATTAAAGAAGAGATTATATGTAGCAACATTTAAATTGAAAAATTTTTAAAAACAGTTACGGTTTTTGAGTTACTGCAGTAAAGTCTGGAATATGTATATTTGCGCCGCGTTTTTTTGATATCTCGGAAGTAAATAACAAATACAAGCTAAGTCTATACATGGGTAATACGATAAGTACTTCTTTGGTATTAATGAACGTTCAACAATTTTCATGACTAATGTTACACTCTAAAATGAGAAATAAATATTTTTTAAAATAATTGGACCGACTTTATTAGTTATTGCACTGAAAAATACAAAATAATATTAATTCTTTGGTGCTGGTAATTTTGAAGTTGTGACGTTGTAGTTTTTTGTTGTAGGCACTTACCCGTGACTGTCCTCAATCTAACAACTAGTACCATTCTAACAAAAATTCTTCACATAAGAAAATTACTAGAGTTAAAGGTCCTCGACCTCCTTCATTGGAATTCTCTGAGAGATAATTAAGAGACCGATAATAATTAATAGCTAATTCACTACTTCGTCATTTTATGAGCAGTCTTCGGCATAACTCTTTAACTATTCGAACAATTCGCTCTCACCCTCAGACTAGAAAAGTCCTAGTCTAAGCTCTCACCATCCTCCCCGCCAGGGTGCAGACGGATTGGACAGATTGGAGGTCCATTTATTTTTTTACCGATGAACCCCGAACGGAGGAGGTATACAATTCGACTGTCTGATTTTTTTTGTTTGTTCGCACGTTGTATATAATTAACGTACTCCGATTTTGATGATTGTTAATTCATTTGAAAGAGGAGATTTGAGAAATGGTCCTATATTCTTTATAACTCAAATACGATATCTCCTTTTCTCTGAAAACTATTTATATTTTTTACAAATAATTGGACCGACGTTATTAGATGGTGCACTGAAAAATAAGAAATAATATTAATTCTATTGGTGCTGGTAGTTGTGAAATTGGTGCCAAAAGTTATCAATCAAACTGCAACTGCACAACTTCAAAAGTAACAGCACCAATATAATTAATATTATTTCTTATTTTTCAGTGCACCAACTAATAACGTCGGTCCAATTTTACATAAATACACATGGGTGAATATCACTAGGAATCTAATAATCATCATAGTCTAAATCGTAATAACATAGAACACTACTATTATCATAAATGATGTATGAATTTATAGAGGTATATGTAACTTACGGATCGGACCATATATGGTAAAACAAAAATATTGTTTCCATAGAAGAGTTCAAAAGCAAAGAGATTAAAAATCGAATCGCAGGACACAGGGAGAACAACATCCAATCATTATATTATTATATTATATTTAAATAGTCTCATTAGCGAAAGCAATATAATTCTACATCAACATAGATTAAACCATAAATTATGGATACAATTAATGACCAAACCACAGAAGACGTCTACGGTGAATCAATTCTAGCATTCATGATGAGGCGGAAGAATCTCTAGGGCTACGCAAGAAGTTGGATGGTTTGTCCAATATACGTTTTGGGGTTCCTAGATCACAAAAATCATGGTATCTCAAGTCCGTCGGTCTGTCTGTCTGTAGTCTGTTGGCGTTGTAGCTCAATAACGGCTTGACCTAGGACAACAAATTTTGGTATGCATATTGCAGAACTACCGGCGACGCAATGTAAGGGTTTTCGTTAATCATATATACAGGGTGTCCAAAATATTAAGTGTCAATATAAGAACGGTAGAAGCGACGAGGATGTTTCCATCTCGAAGCGGGGTGGTTTGTCGAGGGAATTCATAGGTAAAGGCTTTTACAATTTTTTTTCTTAATTGATAGTTTAGACGTCAGACATACAAACCATAGACAGAAGTAACTAAGAACACTCAAATCAACGAACAAAATAAAAGACTGTTACTTTGAATTCCATGTATTCAAAAATTCAAATAAAAAGTTTAAACTAGTACAATCTTCCCCTTTTCTTTATTCTCAACGGAGGGAGATGACCGTACCTTTCAGTTCTACCACAATTTGCAGTTAACAGTTGAGCTCAATTTACTATGTATAAGGTTAGAGCTTCAATTTATTTTTGATAACTTAATAATTTATGATGAACCCCTATCATTATTACTCAATTCAATGTAAGTTAGAAATTTTGTAATGTGTTTATATTTTCTTGTCTTTCTTTCGATGATTTCTATACCCCCTTTTATTAATAATTTAGTAACTCACTTTATTTATTTATTCAAATATAGCCTTGAAAAAGATAACCACCGCTATTGAAACGTCGGTAAATGAAAAAGAGTTTTCTTTATCCTACAGCCCATAGTGCCGCAACACTATGAATGTTTGTCACTTTGATTCTATATTCTCGGCAGTGAATACTTAAAACTGATTTATAAATGGTTATTTCAGGCAAATGGCATTTTCCCGGGCACATGTTATCTGCCTGGGCAGTCGAATTCATCAAAATAATTTCTATTTATTATAATATATATATATATATATATATATATATATATATATATATATATATATATATTATTATAAGTCATTTTCCAAGGAAAATAGCATTTGCCGAATACGTTGTTGGGCAAATGACTTTTAATATTGAATGAACACCTAACGTGCATTTATCTTCATTTATTTTCTCTTATTTATTTTATATTTCGTAAGTTCCAGGTAAGTAAACCATTTTAGTTTTAATTGTTAACTAATAATTTTTACCAAATGTTTTTTCCTATACATGGCCTGTACGCAATTGTAAATCGATTTAAATAAAGTAATTAGTGTTTTGAGGTTATGTATAAAATTGGTAGCAGAGGTTGGCGTGTTGCGTTAGACCGTAGAGGAGAAATGAACAGAGGAGACATTGGACAATAATTTATATCTTATTCTGTAAAAAAAGTAAATCTTGTATGTATTTCCAGTCATGTTATCTTGATATAGAGGGGGTTTTAACCCCAGAAATTCAATGGAAGATTTAAAATTTTCGGGAAAACTCATTTACAGCGAGTTTTTCAAAAAAGGATGTTCAAAGAAAATTTTACATTTTTTTAATGAGTGTAGATAAAAGATAAGATGAACACATACTAATAATTTTAAGTCTTTTTATGGTATAAGATTAAAACAAAGTGAGAGTTTGGCTTATGAGACAATAACCCGACAACAACTAAAAAACCTTGGGTTTTACGAAAAATTAATGAATTCATTGATGTTCTGAAAAATTACCAAGCAAGAAAATGCCAACAATAATAAAGAGATGTCCAGTCAAGAGAAATATTACGGCATAAAGTATTAAAAATTATTTTAAAACCAAAGTCTGTGGGTGATGAAAATCTGATTTATGTTGCTGCCTATGAAGAGTTTGATGACAAAATTGATGAGCAACATAAAGCAATAGGTCATGGGGTTAGACGAACTAGAAGTAGGTACATATGTAACTATTGCTGTTCCAAAATTTTATAGGGGACCATTATATAGGAAGAATTTGGAAGGTATTATACTTCACAAGAAAAATGTGGATCGAATTGAGACTAAAAGGGGAACAATAAAAAACTACTATTCGAGGAGTGAGCTAACTCCTATTTCAGCAATTAGCTTTAATATTAATGAAACTCTTCAAGATCATTTTATCACATTAAGAGAAGCTGAACAATCGATGTTTTCAGGGCAAGGATTTGCTAAATGTCAATTCCAACCGTCAAAACGCCAGTGTAACACTCATCGTTGTGCATGTTTCAAGGCGAAACATCTATGTAGTAGTATATGCCATTCTAGTTAGTAATCCTTGCCACAATAAATGAGTTATATTATTATGAATATGAATAACTATTATTAATAATTTTGTGTAACCAGAAAGATTTATTTTTACACAGGTAAACTTACCCGAATTTTCCGTGTTATTATTAAAGCATTTTTAATAAAAATTAATGAAAGCTAATTATAAGATTTTGGTTTTACTAGAATTAGAAATACGTTTTGTTAGTTTAATGAGAAGTTTTTTATCATTTTTTTATTAATATATTTAAATTTCCATTTGCCTAAAATGGGCTTAGGCTTATACTAGTCAAATACTATATGTATTTAAATTGTAATACTGAAATTTTGACATAATATTGAGTTGACAAATTTATTTGATTGAAATCTAAATAGTCATGAAACATATTCATAAAAGTTATTTATAATAATTTATGTATTCCGAGGGACCAGGTTTATTTTCAAGGTGTCCTTCCTTTAGATTGGTTGCTTTCTCTATAGCTGTGGAGTCCTATCTACCCCTGCATAGATTCAAAAACAAAGCCCTAAAAATCTATGGCTGACACTTCCACCGGGTCCGCCTTTCTGAAGTCCTTCTTCTCCGCCATCACCGCCTGTGGTCTTCATCCGTACCCTGAAGAAGGGGCCCATACAAGGTGCTATCAGCCGGGCCAGCTGAACCCTGTTTTTTGCGAGGTTTACTCCTCGATCCCTCCACAGTTCCTCACTTCCAACATAGAAAATATACTGAGTCAAAATCAAAAACAAGGTGGTCTTGCAATTTTGAAAATTAAAAATTAAGACACAAGTAGGTATATTTATTATCTCAAAAGAAGTTTCAACAGGAAAACACACTTATCAGACTTTATGGTCAACTTTAAAGAAATTGAGAGATCCTGTTGGTAAAAATAATGTTCAAAAATTAGCTATGCCAAAAATGGGGTGTGGATTAGACAAGTTAGATTGGACGTACTTATATTAACAAAATGATATCTTATGTTTTTAAAGACTTAGGTGTTGATATTTGTTCGCCAAAAATACAAAATAGAATTTTTATTGAACTAGGAACTGAAAAAAAATTCAAATTGAAATGTGAATCAACTAACACAGATGCAATACTTTTCGGACAAGCAATAGGAAATGTTAGAGTTCCAAATGCTTTGGTACATGTAAATGAAGAAGGTGAATTCCTTACTTCAATTATTAATTCGAAAGCTGTTCCAAAAATTGTTGAATTTACAAATTTGAATCTTGATCCCATTTCGGATTCCGAATGTTTTTTTAATTTTAATTGTGTTAATGAAAATAACACTAAATTTAGTTAACCGGTTGATAGAAGAACTATAATTTTTGATCAGTTGCATATAGATCATCTCAACTAAGAAGAAATTATCACAAATTTATGTTTAGAATTTTCTGATATTTTTTATTTGGAAGGAGACCAACTAACATTTACTTATAAAATTAAACATTCAATTGAAACTGATAATGCGAGATCTATATTTACTAAATCATATAGATACCCCAAATTCACAAAGAAGAAGTAAGAAGAAGAACAAAATGTTGGAGCAAGGTATTATACGTCATTCAATTTCGCCATGGTCATCCCCAGTTTGGGTTGTGCCAAAGAAGCTTAATGCTTCAGGAAAACAAAAATGGCCTGTGGTTGTGGACTATCGTAAATTAAATGAAGTTACGGTAGATGATAAATATCCATTACCCAATATCTCTGTTCTCCTTGACCAACTAGGAAAATGTCAATATTTTACCACTCTTGATTTAGGCCTCAGGTTTCTATCAAATCGAAATAGAGCCAAAAGATATATCCAAAACAGCTTTCTCGGTTGATAACGGTCATTATGAATTCGTTCGTATGCCATTTGGACTCAAAAATGCCCCGTCCACTTTCCAACACGCCATGGACAACATTTTACTTGGCATTCAAAATGAAAGATGTCTTGTTTATATGGATGACATAATAATTTACTCTTCCACTATTCATGAACATGTCTCTCGTTTGACTGAATTTTTTAACAGACTTCGAAAAGCAAACTTGAAAATTCAACCAGATAAATGTGAATTGCTTAGAAAAAAAGGCGCTTATCTAGGACATATCATCACCCAAGATGGTGTAAAAACAAATCCAACCAAAATAGAATGTCTAAAAAATTTTCCGGAACCTAAAAATCCAAAAGACATTAAATCTTTCCTTGGTTTCGCAGAACATTATCGTCGCTTTATACCAAATTTTGCCAGAATTTCTAAGCCCCTTACAAGACTTTAATTTTTAATACTGAATGTAAAAATTCCTTCAACGATATACTGCACTTACTTCAGATCCTATTTCGAGATACCCAACTTTCGAAGAACCATTTATTCTCACAACCGATGCTAGTGCATTTGCCATTGGCGCTGTTCTATCATAAGGTCCCATTGGTAAAGATCTACCAGTAAGTTATGCTTCGAGAACATTATGTAGTGCAGAAACAAAGTATTCGACATTAGAACGATAACTCCTTGCTATTGTATGAGCAGTAAAACATTTCCATCCTTATTTATTTGGAAGAAAATTTACGCTAGTCACTGACCATCGTCCATTAACATGGCTTTTTTCCATTAGACATCCCGGAAGCCGACTAGCTAGATGGCGACTCAAATTGGAAGAATATGATGACAAAATTGAGTACAAGCCAGGCAAAATTAATTAAAATGCAGATGCGCTCTCAAGAATTAAAATTAATCATTTTCAAGAATGTTCAAATTTACAATCTAAAATTACAATTTTGGCGACTAAAGAAACTAATCAGGTTACACCATCAACAAGTAAAGACCCTAATGATCCTATAGAATCACAACAAACTGAAATACGTATAGACGAACAGGACGAATTAATGATAGATGAATTTAATAGATTTGTCGACCTTTACAAAACAAAATCTATATGGTTATTCAAAACTTGAAACATCAAATGACCAGTTACTGGATAAGGTTCATAAGAATATTGTTAGATACTTTATTTTAGCAAAATAAACTTGAAGATTTACATTATAAAATTATTGAAGATATTTTTGAAGAAAATTTAGATTTTCAGATGAATTCAGTAAATATTGTTTCTAGTAAGACTGTGAAAGATCGCATGTATTTTATAATACCTCTTATTTACGATCCAGAGTTTGTAGTTCAACAATTATTTTACACATTATTTAAAGAACAAAGTAAATTTGATCCTTCAAAAACTTATTATATAGAAAATAATCTTGAGTTACCTATTTTAGAAGTATTCTCTTTTATTCTTGCTAATGTTGATTTAAAATTTGTAGTCTGTCAAAATATTGTTAAAACACCTGACCGTGATGAAATACCTATCATATTGGACCAATATCATAAAGGCAAAAGTAATTTACATCGCGGAATAAATGAAACTATATGACGGATAAAATCTAAGTATAACTGGACAGGACTAACAAAAGATGTAGAACAATTTATTAAGAACTGTGAAACCTGTCATAAAGTAAAAATCTGTCATAAGAATTTAAGCACTCCTCTGGTAATAACAGAAACACCAAAAAGGCCGATTGAAAGAATCAATATTGATATTTTTGAGTATCCGACAAGAAATTACGCTTTAACAATTTTAGATGAGTTAACTAAATTTACTCAAGCTTATCCTATTTCTAATAAAAAAGCTTCAACAGTAGTAAATACTTTCTTAATATTCTTTCAACATTTTGGAACACCTTTTCGAATTCATTGCGATTATGGTCGAGAATTTGATAATTCATTAATAAAAGATTTGTGCCGGCTTTATGACATAATGCTCACTTCTAGCGTTGGCCGTCCACAATCGAATTGTTCGTTCGTTAGAAAGATTTCACGGAAAACTTGTGGTGATGATCCCGGCACATAAGACAGAAAATCCAGACGAACATATGTTTAATATATTGCCATATGCGGTTATATGTTATAATAATACCAAAAACAAAACAACTGGTTTTTCCCCATATGAACTGATTTTTGGTCATACGTCTAGTAGACCACCTGAAACTGTATAATGAGAAGGCCCTTATTACCAAATATATACGTGATTTGAACAACAGAATGCAACATTATTATAAAATTGCACGAGCAAACACAGCAAGTCAGAAAGAAAAAGCAAAATTAGATTTGATAAAAATATTTCAGGAGAGCTTCCAGAATATAAAGTAGGAGATAAAGTTTATCTTAAAGAATTTCAAATTAAAGATAAAAGTCAAAATTTGTTTAATGGCCCTTTTGAAATTGTGTAATTATTTGATAATTCTGCAATAGTTTTAAATCTACAAACTAGTCAAAAAATAATTTCGATAGACGTCAAAATTAACGTAAACAATACAATTGTCTACCTTTTTAGTATACGTGTTTAATAATTTTTATTATCCACTACTAATAGTATCAAATGTACTGACATAGATGTTCAAGATAAATATTTTAATATGTTTGTACATGTCCAAAATTTATATGTGTAACTGTTCCAACAACGTCTTGTGTATTTTAATAAAAATAATGCAATTAAATCCTCACTAACGTAAGTTGTCTTGTAATATATTAGCTGATAGAAACTGCTTTATGTTCTAAATTTGTAGTATCCCAGAAGATGGAATAAATCATTCCGAAAGCTCGGACTTAGTTAAAAGAGTTTTTCTTCAACATTTACATACTACAGCTGTATAATCCCCAATTACTAATCCCTCAGAATTTAACCAGACAGCATTAACTCATTCTGGCAATATATATATATATATATATATATATATATATATATATATATATATATATATATATATATATATATATACTCGAAAAAAGTGTCAATGCTGTGGTTCTCTAACTAGATTACCATCCATTTACCTAGGCTACAGCAAGGTAGATTGTAGATTTAAGGGCTTCTTATTGCACTGTGACCCTGAGTTCTATTGTGCCTTATTCCAGCAAAGTTTCTTTTACCTGGCAGCCAAAATGTACATTGCTGATATATGTTAATTTGAAAATAACAGCTTTCATTGTTCCAAATCTCGATATAAACTTTTTTTGCTAAGTGTGCATCAGGGAGAATATATATTTCATTAAGCTTTGTACCTTATTACGTCATATTTAGGATTACACTTTAGCTATCATTTGTAATTCATTGGTAATCATACTAGAGTAGAATTAGAATGTTTATATTAGTATCTTATATTATACTCTATTTAGAATTATTGTCAAACGTATTATGAATTTTCATTCATGCTCGGTTAAGCAAACCGCTATGCTGACCTTTGCCTATCTATCTATCAGAGATGTTCTCACCATTACGTAGTCTACAGCTTGCCCTCCTGAGATGGATTTAAGGAGGTTATTTCCTCATTTCTGCATGTCTCTTGTCCAAAGCATTTTTTGCGTTGGCTAGCAATTGCGAGGCATTCTATCACCTGGTGAACCGGAGTTTCCTCCTCCTCCCCACAGAATCTGCACTCGTCGTTCTCTGCTAGACCCATTCTCATTAGGTGCTTCCTAAGGCGACAGTGCCCAGTAAGAAATACAGTAGGAGGTGTAGCATATTCTTGCTAAGATCCAGATGCTTCTTAGATCTTCCAGTATTAAAGCTTCCAAGAAACTTTTTGGAATGATCCAACTCAGGGAGATTCCGCCAGAGTGTTTCTCTTTCGGTTTTTTCCTTCTCCTGAAACTTTTTCTTGAAGGTACATTTACTTGTACCACAGAAAGGTTCAGGGCGCTAATGAAGGGAGTTCGTGCTCCATTTCTGGCAAGTGTATTGGCCGCTTGATTCCCGAGTGGTCGGGAATCCAGACTAAACAGACCTTGTTTTTCTTGAATATTTCCTTTGGTTTTCTTCGGCACTCCCATACCATCCTAGAATCGATAATATGAGAGCTCAGTGCTTCAATAGCAGCCTGACTGTCAGAATTTTTTTAATTATTATTATTTGACGCAGGGGTGCCAATTCGGCCCATTGTGCCTCTCCCCCTTGCTCCTCAGACCTACGGTTCCTCGAGTATCTCGACAACCTGGTCCAGATATCTCAGGATTGCCGCAGGCGAGGTGCGTCTGATGTTGGTCAGATCCGGCCACCTCAGTCCAAGGATGGCCTTACGAACGTCGTATAGAGCGGGGCATGCTGTGAAGAGATGCTCCACTGTTTCTTCCTCCTCCATGCATACTTCCCGAGTGGTTGTTGTAGAGACAGTTGCAGGTCTTGGCTGAAGATTCCTATGTCTGTACTGTCCCTCTTTTTAGACCCATTAGTGTATACGTCTATTGTCGGCACAGTGCGTGGGTCTGTTTCTTCTCAACAAACGTGGTATTTGCATTTGCTGAATTGGGGTGCAATGCGGTCTGAGCTGGCCTTGAGGAGTGGTATTCTGGCGAAGCCCTCCTCCAAGATGGCGTTATGACTCTTCGCACTCTTGTGCACCCTTAATGTTCCACCATCTTTCAAACGAAGGGTGGTCAGTAGTGCTGCACCTTCCAGATATAGATCTAGGGGTGGCAATCACAACAGCGCCTCTAGTGCAGCGGATGGTGCGATGCAGACAGATATCTGTAATCTCGCAAGTCTGTCCTTCTCAGTTTTTAATTTGGTTCGTCGCCACCAATCTATTGAACCGTAGCATATCATGGGCCTTATCACTGCTGTGTACAACCATAGGGTGACCTTTGGCGATAGGCCCCAACTTTTACCTACAACTCTTCGACATTGCTATAGAGCTGCACTGGCTTTGTCCAGCTTACTGTCCAGATATTTTCCCCAGGTCAGTTTTCTGTCGATAACCACCCCTAGGTATTTCTCCTCATTGGACAGCTTGAGCTGGATTTCATTTAGTGTAGACATTTTTATGTCGCCCACCTTTCGTTTTCTGGTGAAGAGCATAGCCTCTACTTTGTGGGGATTCACTGAAAGAGACGTTGCCCTGCACCACTTTTCTAGGATGAGTAGTGCCCTTTGCATCAGTTCGCATAGCACTCCAATGTGCTTCCGTCAGCAGTATGACTATATCATACGCATATCCTATGGTGTACAGGCCCTCGTCATTCAGGGTCGTTAGGAGGTCGTCCACTACTATGTTCCATAGCAGGGGGAGAGTACCCCTCCCTGAGGACAGCCCTTCGTAGCATTCCCTGAGACAGTTGCGCCTGCGACACTAATTTCAACTATTCTGCTCTCGAGTACACTCCCTATCCACCTGCGCAAACCTGGCGGTACGGTCCTGCCGCGAAGAGCTTTGTTGACTGCTTCGAAGGTAGTTCGATCAAATGCACCTTCGATGTCTATGAAGACTCCTAGGGAGTGTCCGCCATTGTCAAGGGCTCTCTTTATCCTGTCCACCAGAACGTGGAGACCGGATTCCGTAGATTGCCCTGGTGTATAGGCGAATTGGTTGGGGTGTAACGGTCTTTGGGTCGCGACGTTACCCCTGATCCAGCCGTCGTAAAGCCTCTCCAATGTTTTCAGTAAAAACGAGGTAAGGCAAATTAGGCGGTATGATTTGGCAGATGAGTAGTCACTCTTGCCTGGTTTCGGTAGGAAGACTACCCTGGCTATTCTCCATTTCTCGGGTACGTGTGCAAATGCAAGGCATACCCTGAGGATAACACCAGTTCAGTCCAGTACAGTTTCCAGTCCCCACTGAAGGAGACCCGGAAAAATCCCATCCGTGCATGATGACTTATATGGGGAGAATGCCTTGACCGTCTGTATCTCTCGCCAATTGCCAGTCCACCGCAGAGGGACATCTCGAGTTGTGAGGAAGCTCCGTAACGTTCCTTAGTGATATCGACCCTGGGAAGTGTGTTGACAGAAGTGTTTTTGCTGTGCCTACAGCAGTGTCAGTATAGGTACCGTCCTCCCTTCTGACAAAGCCCACTTGTCTAGGATCTTAGGAGATCACCTTAAGCAGTCGGGATAATGCAGATGTACTTTCTGTCTCTTTACAGAAGAGTCTCCATGATTCCCGTTGCTTTGAGCGAATTTCCTTCTTATACGACCTTTGGTATAGTTTGTAGACCTTCCAGTCGGACGTATTTCGGGATGACTTGGCTCTGTTAAAGAGTCTCCGCAGGTGAGTCCTTTTAATCTCAAGACTCATACTCCACCAT
The DNA here is from genome assembly GCA_958507055.1 of Crioceris asparagi. Lineage (NCBI taxonomy): Eukaryota > Metazoa > Arthropoda > Insecta > Coleoptera > Chrysomelidae > Crioceris > Crioceris asparagi. The sequence goes on along the minus strand of OY293829.1, from coordinate 51,355,002 downwards.
GTGGCGGAGCCAGGTCTGAGCTGTCTCCTTCTCAAGAGCGTGGCGTGCTCATAAGCAATCATAATCCGCCCAGTGACTACGTTGACTCGCTTGTCTAGGTCCTTTACAGACGTTATCTGAGTGGACGCCCCATCATTGCCCATGGAAGACTCCAGGTGCGTTAGGTACGCTTCCCTGTCTGTCTTCCTGGGATTCCGATACGGCTCTTTTGAGGTCTTGACTGCTAAGAGTCTCATTATTCTCCATTTGTGGTCAGAGAGGGTGGCTTTGGAGCAGATCCTTCATTCCACGATTGATTTGAAGATCCCTTGTGTTACGACTGAGATGTCAATCATCGTCTGACACCGCGAGGTTACGAACGTGGGTTCGTTCCCTCGGTTGAGGATTTTCAAATTTGTCCCTAACAGGTATTCTAGTAATGCCCTACCTCTGCGTAATGATGGGCATTTGCGTCACACCATACTATGAGGTGTTTTCTCAGCTCCCTGCTGGGGGGTGGCTCTGTGGTGTCTATTGGCAGGTAAGATAAGGCTACAATAACCTCTTCTTTGCCCTTTCCGAAGTCCACGTGCATTTGGACAGCCGTTAGGTCGCGTCCTGTGAGTCCTGTCAGTAGGATGGCTTCTATATGATCTAAAAGGGAAACACATGTCCTTGGTCTTTCATCAGAGATATAGCCCCCGGTACCAGTCCCGCACAGACAGTAGGAGTGGTCGCTTGCAGTACCAGCGCCCCTATCCCCCGCCGCACGATCCATGCTCCCTAGGGACTCACCCAGCCGGCCCTCTGACGGGACAGCACAACCGATTGATCAAGGTGGGTTAGTCTTGACCGTCCGTCTAGTGGAACACAGGGCCAAAGAGAAGTGTTGCCGGACTTCCGGCCTCGCGAGTCCCGGAGCCGACTCAGCCACCAGGATCCCGTCATTCCACGACACGGATCGCTCTGCACGGCACAAACACAGGGGTGCTACTAAGTATCCGGTACCCTTGCCGCAGCACAGACAAGGACGAGGGTTGTTCTTGGTCGCTCCTGAGAACTGCTTGCCTGTTGATCCTCCTCGATGAACGCATTCGCCGAAGAGTTTCAACGCGTCTTCCTTTCAGGAACCGTACTGGTCCAGACCGACTATGTGTAGTCAGTCTAGATATCCCCTCTTCTCAGGAGAGCCCATTTTAATGAGGTACAGTTTGTCGAGGATACCCCTTACTAGGAAGTCTAGGGCCCTGTATTCCCAGGGGCTTAAACCTCTCCACCAGCGTCAAGGTCCTACAACCCCTTGGAGAATGTCAGAATGTATAGCTACATCACATTTCTGATAGTTTCTTTCTAGGTTTATTTCCACATATATTTCGATTGCAAGCACTTCTGCCTGAAAGATGCTTGGACAGCGACTTAATCAGTGGCGGCTCGTGACATTTATTGCAGAGGAGGCCAACTCTACAAAATTACTAGAAGAATACAACTTGCATTTATCCACACCACCCCTGGAGGTATTGCTATGGCGCCTTACATTTTTTGTGGTGGTCTGGAGGTATTCAATAAAAATTAATCTACTAAAGATCATCAATAGAAGCCGATAATGTATGAAATTCTCATCTAGAATACTCATTTTCGATCGCCTGTTAAATAATCTAATAAAATAATCAAATGATATACATGTTCAATTAACAAACATACGCTTCTATTGTATTTATTTGTATAGATTTTTTTATAAAATAAAAACATCTATAACAAAGTTACTCCTTATAATATTAGCTACCTGCCAGTGAAAATCCCGTAGAAATTGATTCAACCGTTACGGAGATTAGCCGAAACAAACAGACAGACAGAGAAATACGCGCTATGAATACAATTTTTTTTTAATTTTAATATAAATTCCCGTTACATTGGTGTCAGTGTGGAATCAGTGAGTGAGTGACTAAAATTGGAAAGACTTTAAGAGCGGTTAGGTGCAAAGTTGAGTGTTTTCGAGACTTTTTGTTAGATTTAAGTTTAAGACTCTTTTGTTCGTTTTCGTGTTGGAGTAAAGACTTTTTGTTCGTTTTTGTGTTAGTGTGAAGACTCTTTAGTTCATTTTCGTGTGAAGACTTTTTGTTCGATTTTGTGTGAATGTGAAGACTTTTGCTCGTTCTCATGTAAGTGTGAAGAATTATGTTCGTTTTCGTGTTGAAGACTTTAAAAACTGTATTGACTTATTGACTTTGTTTATAAAGACAATTCAAAATGAAATTAGTGCAGTTAACCGTGAAACAACTCAAAGAACAGTTGGTGGAGCGGGATTGTGATGATTCCGGTAATAAAGCGACCCTCCAGAAATGGTTAAGGAACAATTTGATTGAAAATGAAGAAGATCCTGATATGTTCGAATTTCACTCTCCGGATGAACTGTTACTGAAAGAGGTGAGGAATAATAATGAAAAATTCGATGAAGTCTCGAAAAAGTTTGAAGAAATTTCAAGAAACAATAATAAAAATTCGAGGAAGTAACCAAGACATTTAGGCTGAAGTTCGATGAAGTTTAGAAAAAGTTTGAAGAAAATTCTAGAACTCTTCAAGATGAAGAAATTTCAAGAACATTTGACAAAAAAATTGTCACGACAAAGAAGAACATGGAGCTACTGTAACAGAAAATCAAGACATTGGAAATGGCAGTTGAGAATGGTCACTGCAGTGTACAAAAAGATGAAAAGGCGAGCCAGACCTTCATAGGCAAGGATATAGGGGACTTAGCAGCAGGTAGTATGAGAGTTAAACTGCCAAACTTTGATGAAAAGTGCTCCTGGTCAACCTATCGAAAGCAATTTGAAGCAGTGGCAATGGCTAACCAGTGGACCGAAGAGCAGAAAGCTGTTTGGTTAACTGCCGCTTTACGAGGTGATGCAGCAGACATCCTAAGGTCTATTCCGGCTGACCAGGCAAACTACCAAGTCTTGCTTTCTAAATTGGAGAATCGGTATGGAGATAGTCATCTTCAGCAAGTATACAAAGCATAATTACGATCTTGGATGCAACATACAAATGAGAGTCTGCAAGAGTTTGAGGGAGAGGTAGCTCGTATTATGCGACTAGCATATCCTACAGCTGCCGATAGCTTCCTTGATGAAATTGCGGTGGACACATTTGTTAATGGATTGAGAGAGCGAGCTGCAGAAGGCGTTGAAGCTGGCCAGACCGAAATTGCTAGAAGAAGCACTAGCTATTGCTCTGGAGCATGAAGCCACTAGCCAAACTTCCCGAGGGCACCGTGTAAGAGCAATCGAGGAAGAAGACCAATCCAACAGAGAGTCTCTGTTAGACATGATAAGGAAGCTAGTTACGGGTGCGCAATCAAAGAAGAGAGAGCCAAAGTGTTGGAACTGTGGTGAGCTAGGACACGTTCGTCGCAGTTGTAAGAAGAAGGTGGAACAGTCGGAAAACTAGAATGGGTCGAGATGAGGGGGCAATCGTCGACCTGCAGAAATAATGGCCTAGTAATTACGGTCAACGTGTCATTTTCTGGCGGAGCCTTAAGTTTATACATCGATGGTCGAATCAATGGAGAAGACAGAACACTCCTAACAGACACCGGTGCAACAAGAACAATAGCAAAGCCAGAGCTCATCAAAGATCATTCCCGGATATTACCAACAAAGGTCCAACTCAGAACAGCGACCGGGGAGACAATAAGAACACATGGTGAAGCGAGCATGACCATCAGCATTGGCAAGATCACCATCAAGCACAGAGTTTTAATCGCTGACATTTCTGATCAGTTTATTTTGGGAATGGACCTTTTGAAGAAGCTTGTGCCTGTGTTGGATGTCAAAAATGGTGTCTTGAAGGTCGGCAATGAAGAACTACCCTCTCATGAGGATAATGAAATTGTTGTCCGATTGATAACGACTCGTGACGTAATTATACCTGGCTATAGTGAAAAAATACTGATGACCAACCTGGACGGATACTGCAAACCTGGAAGTCTGAGACTGGTAGAAGAAATAAATAACAAGGAATTTCTGACAGCTAAAGCTCTTGTTCGAGTAAGAGATGTCATTCCTATCAGAGTAATGCATCTAAAGCAGAGCCCCATCAAGTTGAGCAAGGGAAGTATGGTTGGAAATTGTGTTCCTGTATCAGCTATATGCTCTGTAAGAACAACTAGTAAACCATCCAGGACCAGATATTCGAAAGAGCTGGTTGATGTGGTCATCAAGACTGTCCAGGACTTAGACGAAAAACAATTATGAAAAGTAAGAGATATGCTAGTAGAATTCCATGGCGTATTTGCGATGGAAGAAGAATACAAAGGTAAAACAAGTATAGTGACTCACAAGATAAACACGGAGAATTATCAGCCAATAAGACAGAAGCCAAGAAGACTCCCATTGACCAAAATAGACGAAGCCGAGAAAATGATTCAAGAAATGAGCAAACAAGGGGTTATTGAACCATCAAATAATCCATGGACCTTGCCAGTAGTGCTCGTGAAGAACAAAGATGGTTCTACTAGATTCTGTGTAGATTACCGACTTCTGAATTCAGTCACTAAGAAGGATAGTTATTCGTTACCCAGAATAGATGACATCCTAGATACTCTCTCTGGGTCACGATGGTTTTCTACACTGGATCAGAAAAGTGGATACTGGCAAGTTGGAATGTATCCCGCAGATCGAGTAAAGACTGCTTTCTCGATAGGATCAGGGCTCTGGCAATTCACTGTGATGCCGTTTGGACTATGCAATACTCCCGCTACATTTGAGAGGCTCATGGAAGCAGTTTTGAGAGGATTGACATGGCAAACTTGCCTAGTGTATTTGGATGACGTGATCGTGGTAGGAAAATCATTTGAAGAACACTCTAAGAATTTAAGAGAAGTTTTCCAACGATTACGTGAAGCCAACCTGAAATGTTATCTATTCCGACGTGAAGTAAGATATCTGGGTCACATCGTCCCCAGACGGCGTCAAGGCAGATCCAGAAAAGATAACAGCTATTAAGGAATGGCCTATTCCCAAGGACAAGCATGAGATTAGAAGTTTTCTGGGCTTGTGTACCTACTACCTTTGGTTCGTGAAAGGTTTGGCCAACATCGCTAAACCTTTAACTAAGTTAACAGAAGAAGGCAAAGAATATTCCTGGAATGACGAGTGTCAGAAAGCTTTCGAACAACTGCAAGAAGCTCTTATCAGCGCACCAATCTTGAGTTATCCTAGGAATGACGGAAAATTCGTGCTGGACACAGATGCCAGTAATACAGCTATTGGGTCTTCTCTCAAATTCAAGACGGGCAGGAGAAAGTGATTGCCTACTTCAGAAACGTTTTGTCGAAATCAGAGAGGAATTATTGCGTTACCAGAAAGGAACTGTTGGGAGAAGTGCAAGCCTGCGAATACTTTCATAAGTATTTGTATGGTCGCCGCTTTCTAGTTAGAACTGACCATGCAGCGTTGAAGTGGCTCCTGCAATTCCGTAATCCAACAAGTGGCAAGATGGTTAGAACGTCTTCAGGAATATGACTGTGCAACTCTAACTGCACCCACTGCTCGAAGATGGAAGACAAACTTTGCCCTATACGACGAACAACCGTAGAAAATGAGGAATGGCAGCCCGAACAAATGAAACTGGCCCAAGAGAACGACCCATGTTTGAGAGAAGTCTTGGAGTGGATGCGCCGAAAGGAGAGGCCGTCTTGGCAGAATATAAGCTTACGAAGCCCGGAAATGAAAGCATATTGGAGCCAATGGGACTTTCTTGTGTTAAGAGATGATCTGCTGTATAGAACCTTTGAGTCTGAAGATGGCACTGAATCCAGATTACAACTAGTTGTGCCAAGAAGCAAAGTACCGGAGGTACTACGTCAGCTACATTATGGAGCCTCGGGTGAGCATTTTGGAATCACCAAGACTCTGCAGAAGGTTCGAGAGCGATTCTATTGGTTGAATTGCAAAGAAGATGTGAGACGCTGGTGTCGGAAGTGTGTGCAGCCAGTAATGGGCCACTTGGCAGAAAACGGGCACCTATGAGACAGTATAATGTTGGGATTCCCATGGAGCGAGTTGCTGTGGATATTGCGGGGCAATTTCCTGAAACGGACAATGGGAATAAGTATATCCTGGTAGCTATGGATTACTTCACGAAGTGGACAGAGGCGTACGCAATCCCTAACCAAGAAGCATCTACTATCGCCGAGGTGTTGGTGAAACAATTCTTTTCACGTTTTGGCGTTCCTCTTGAAATCCATTCTGACCAAGGAAGAAACATCGAGTCAGACTAATAGGTGCGAAGAAGACCAGAACAACCCCTTCGCATCCTCAATCGGACGGAATGGTAGAGAGAATGGACCGAACCATAGGCAAGCACCTCTTTAAGGTTGTCTCAGAACATCAGAGAGATTGGGATCAGTACATCCATTTGTTCCTGATGGCCTATCGGGCAGCTGTGAATGAAACAACTGGCCAGACTCCTGCTAGTTTAATGTTGGGGCGCCAGTTACGCCTACCCTTTGACCTGGAATTCGGCCACAGACCTACAGAGGACAGTATCGCAGGAGAAGGATACGTCGAGAATTGAGAAGCAAAATGGATAAAGTCCACGAGCTAGCCAGACAAAACATCCAGCTTGCCAGTGATCGAATGAATCACCACTATAATATTCGATCAGCTGATGGAGTCTTCAACGTGGGAGACCTGGTTTGGCTGTATAATCCCCAACGACGTCGAGGCATTTGTCCCAAACTCCAGAGGCAATGGGAATGTCCATATGAAATCATGAAGAGGATAAATGACGTCATCTATCGTTTCCGAAAGTTACCAAGGGGAAAACTTAGAGTAGTGCACATAAACCAACTCGCACCATACGCTGGATCAAACAACCAGGAGGAAGCACGAGTGGCCCTTCAAGAAAAGAGCGTTGAAGAGCAAAATGTCAGTTTCAACGACTTCATGTCCGACTACGCGGATCGAAAGAAGGTCAGACTCGGTGTGACAGTTGAGGTTCAACAAGATCTTTTCAAACTACCAGCCGACGTTTCTATTGCCCATTGTGTAGCGGAGGATCTACGTATGGACCGAGGAATTGCTCTGGTGTTCAAAAAGAAGTTTTAAAGATTAGATGAATTTTTAGCCCGACGACCAAGAGTGGGAAAAGTTCTGCGACTACCAGATGGTAATCGGAACCTCTTCTATTTGGTTACGAAGAAGATGTCTAGAGGAAAACCCACTTACAAGGACATCTGGTATTCACTGAAGAGCCTAAGAAATGAAGTCAGGAATTATGTTATCAAGAAGTTGGGTCTTCCGAAAATAGGCTGTGGATTGAACGGGCTGGATTGGAGATCGTAAGGAGCACGATCGAATACATCTTCCAGGATGCTGGCGTGCAAATTACCGTGTGTTGTTTCAATCCAAAAGGAGTATACTCGGGAAAGACGATAGACTTTTACTTCTTCAACAAAGGTGTTTGCCTGGCAGGACCCAAGTGCAGATTTTGCCTTTAAACAGAAATGCCAGCAAGGTACTACCAAGGATGATTCTGATCGGGACAATCAGATACCAAGGAGGGGGCACAAATATCTGGAAGAACACTCTGGAGCCCCGGAAGCACCCCGATCACTCTCGAAGGAATATATTGGGAAATACATCAAGAACTATATATTAGAACGAACGAGAAGCTTTGAGATGGGAGGTTAAGTGGATATAAACAAGGTCGACCACCGAAGTTGACAGTCAGTCATAGATAGTATAGTGAGTGAGTTGAACGCGAACAAGCACAGAACACTGAATATATATATATATATATATATATAGCTAGCTAAACGCTAGGTTGCGCTCTGAATAAAATGTTTATATAGTTGTGTAATTGTTAGTGTAAATAAATACGTGAAAATAAATCGAACCCAGTTTTTATTTCACTTGGTTGGCACGTTCAAAACTGACTGCCGCGCTCTCGTTGCCGTATTTAAATCTATCGAATAAAACGCCGAGATGCTTCCGAAAGCTCCTGACTAATACCGACTGCACACGATGCGGGTGGAAGATATTTGGGGTGCCATCTAGGTGTTTCCATAAGAGTCAGATAACGTTGCTTCGCGCACTGGCGTGGGTCTGGATAACGCATTACAATATGTAGGTATGCATTTATGAATTATTCATTTATTTTTAATTAATGTATAAAATTAATAAATATTTTATGGTAACTGCGAAATATGGAAACTGCTATCAAGAGCCTGCTATGCTACTGGGACGCCATTAAACCTTACTGAAAACATAAGCTGGCAAAATGCATTCAAACAATTGCGACCATCTTGACACTACCTTCAAGATACCAGTTGTCTAACACTTTAGGACAAAATGAAGACAGCAACAACTGTGAGCATACAAATAGACGACTAGAGCAACGTAAGGCATGATCCTATTATAAATGTTATTGTGACAGTACCGGAACCTTTTAACGATTGATACTCAAACTAATAGTCATAATGCAAGTTATCTATGCCAAATAAGTTCTCAAATCATTGTTGATATTGGTCTTGAAAAGTTAATCTTGCTGTCAATCACTTAAGTAAAACTACCCAAATAGTATAGTAACATGCTATGGTTGCAATGCAAACATACCTAATCCGTTGGCGTCCGATCTCTTGAAACTGAAAACATTACAGAACATTGCCTCAATATCAACTGAAGTTGTAAAGATAATAAAGAATTCTCATATCTTAGGTGCAAAACCTCCAGAGGAACTCAACATCTACCACCACCACAACTAATAAACTTTGCATTAAGACTCTAAAACTGCCGGCACAAACTCGTTGGGGTTTTATGTGTACCTATGTGTTTACAAATTGTGTGTCTGTTATTATTGCCAAGCAAATTTCAAAACCACAATACTTACTATCATATTCGTTTTGGGACAAAGTTGAGATGCTAAACAGTACTTTCGAAAATTAAAAAATCCCCGGGCACGTTGATCGATTCAAACAAAGACACTTTTTGACATACGACCCATATTTGTGACGTAATCGTTATTCGAGATATGACAACATCGAAAAATGTTTTAAATGGCCACATCCAATTTAAACCAAGCCATTTGAAAGAGCATGTCATTCTACGTATACACCGCCAAAAATTATGGTTGTCTGACGGTAGCCTTACCGACCGCAAATGTTTTTTATTACTGTCGGATCAAAACTTGAAATCGTACTTTTTTCTTTTTCTTATATTTTTTATCGATGTCTTATCTTTTGTTTAGCAAAAACAGTGTGTTAAAACTGTTTACTGATTAGTGACTTGGTTATTTTATGAAAAAATGATGAAATTATGTTTTTTTCATTATTTATTTAACATACATACGCTAATTTAATCATATTTTTGACGATGTGTACGTAGAATGAGACGCTCTTTCAATTCAATTCAATTCAAATTATTCAAAACAAAATCGACGTGCCAGAGGTTTTTATTGAAAGATTCTTAATTTTAGAAATAAAGAATTTATTCTTTACTTTTCGAAAGCACTTTATAATATTTTGTTACCCTTATGTGAACATATCATAAAAATCCAAACCGAAAAACCCCTCCTTTCGCAAGCCGAGATAGATTTAACGAACAAACTAGCTGCTTATTTGGTTCAAGATGAAGCTGATCTAGCTACTATAATGCAATGTTGGAAATTACAAAGGGAAAGAGGACTTATTCAATAAAGATTTTTTGTGGAACAGTTTGAAAGATGGAAAACTGGGAGTAGTGTTTTGGTGAAAATCAATTTGCCTAACCACAGTTTTAGGTAACAGAACGGAACGATCGTTTTCTCAAAATGCAAATATTCTTACTAAAGTAACAACAGACTCTCTAACGAAAGAGCCTCGAAACTAATTTATGTACAAAACAATATTTGAACAAGGTCGATGTTAAAAATGAAACTCAACAAAGAGGTGACCACGACCCCGAAAGAGTCAACAATTTATATTTTCCTGAATTCCTTGAACTTGACACATCAGAAGTACCTAATAGTAAAACTAAGTTCAAGAAGATCAAGTTGATCTTGATTAAAATTTGAATATAAGTGAACTTGAACTGCAATGTCTGCAATATGAAGTGGAAGAGGAGGGAGAGAGGAAGAAAGCGTTAATGCCCAGGATAAAAGTGACTCAGAAGGAAAATAAGAGCGCTAAATTTTGTTTAGCAGTTTAGTTCATTATTTATCTTAAGTTGATTTACACTTTTAATTTAAAAAATTAATTTATTTTTATTTCCTTACTTCTTGTTTTCATTGCGATATTTAGATTTATATCCAAATATCTTTTATATATTTCACAATCATAGACATGATAATACAATATAATAAAATATATTTTATAATGAATTACTACATAAATACTAATAAATATGTAGATAAATCGTACATACTTTCATTCATTGTCCTTTTCAGTTTGGTAATTAACACCAATAAAATATGGTATTTTACCGTAAAAAAAACCATGCAGGCATACAGTCGAATTGTATACCTCCTCCGTTTGGGTTCGTCCGTCAAAAATACGTGGTATTTTATAAACAGGGAAATTTACCGCCGTTGTAAAATACTCGGTAATTAAAATTGGTATTTAATTTTGGTCCCGTGTGGGGTTGCTAGTCCCCCATCGGGCGCCCCTACAGGTGGCGGACGCCTCCCAGATATGGGTGGTACCACTGAAATGAAAAACCCGGGGCGGACCAAAACTAGCACGCAGCGACTGACCCCGATAGGCCGGCTGCAAACAGCGTCTGACCTAGAAAGGGCGCTGAAACTACACTTGCCAACACGCAACTGGACAAGCGTTGCATTTTAATGTCCATATACCCTTCATGGATGCTAGAGTTTCAGAGTGGCCCCGAGTCCCCGGCGGTTTGTGTATATCAATGAAAGACAGCGTTGGGAAAAGCAACAAACCAGGGGTGATAAGAATCCTCGTGTGAAAGGCTGTCATAGGAAAACGACATTGGCTATTGGAACTTTAAATATGCGAACTGTTTTGAGCGATGATAGATTCTATGAATTAGAGTAAGAACTAAGCAAAATAAGATGGGATATTATAGGTCTCTCTAAAATTAGACGCAGAGGCGAAATTTGTATGACGCTGAAATCCGGCAACAAACTCTTTTACAACAACCCAGAAAATGATAGCCAACGTGGAGTAGACTTCATAATCAACAAAAAATTAGCACCTTGCATCATCAATAATCATACAACTATCGAAGAGATATAAATTAAAAGTGATACAGTGCTATTCCCCGACATCTGGACACATAGATGAAGAGATGGAGGGCTTCTATAATGAATTTTCAGAACACGTCAATAGAAAAAACACTTCTGAAACCCTAGTGATAGGAGACTTCAACTCAAAATTCGGAAAAAGACAAGAAGAAAATGAAGAATTCGTGGGAAATTTTAGCTTTGATGACAGAAACGAAATGGGGTATATGCTTCTAGAATTTTTAACATCGCATCGACTGTACTCAATTAACTCCTTCTTTGACAAAAAAACAAAAGAGAAAATGGACCTGGTTAAGCCCAGACTCAAGAACTAAGATTGATATTCCAGGACAGTTTTAAAGTGTTTTAACATTGGCAGTGACCATAGGCTACTAAGAGCTAAAATTTATATAAAAGAAGAAACAGGAAGATGTTTAAAAACAAGTACCAAAAATAGACCAACAAAAACTGAAACCAAACTCTATACAATATCAAACAGAAATTAATTAGATATTGTAAAAAACACTTGGAAAACTAAAGACATAAATGAAATGAATGACACCATCACAAAAACTATGAACGATGCTGGAAATAAATGGGCAAGAGAAGTTAGTGATAATATTAAAAATAAAATAAAATAAAAAAGATAATTGTTCAAAGAAGGAAGGTACAAGGAATTCCGACAAATAGCAAAACAAACCAGACCATTTATACGAAATACTTAGAAGAACATTACGAATCAGAAGTAGAAAAGCTAATAGAAAACAAACAAGGAATCAATTGTCTTGAAATGGGCAACGGCAAATAATATCTACAGTTTGTTTCACGAATGTTGGCGTCTGCCTTGAAAACACGAAAAATGGATCAATCCAACTGACAGTAGTAAATCAGTGGCGTAACGATTTCGAGGTAAGATATGGCATTTAAGGAAGTTCATATAATTAGAGGAAAAAATATTGATTGATTAAATAAGCAAACATAATATGAAAGATTTATTATCAACAATAATGCAGACACACAAAATACAAATTTATTGCTTGAGTTATGAAATATAAATTTATGCACCTGAATTATCTGAAATGTCACAATGACTTTGTGACTCCTATGAAATAAAGATTGCGTTGCCTTCGGACATACGTGCAGCGCCCTATCATTGTATAAAAGTACATAAGCTTGACATACTGATGTCGTAGCTTAGATCGACAAACGTAGTAGAGAATTTCATGATAATGAGATGCGATGAGACGTATAGCGATATGTCCGTAGCTCGTGAATGATTACACACAATAGCCATGATTCGTGAAACAAATTGTATTATTAGAACAGCAATGGAGAGCGATAAGAAATCTAGATACAATATTAAAAGAAACTGAATGTTTTTACGCTATCTTATATGACACCAAAGTAAACCCAGAAAATATTTCTGTCAATGATAAAAAAAATATTTAACGTTGGTTCAGAAGATATGTCAGATATAACAACGGAAGAAATAAGGCTCTCCTTACATCAAATGAAGAAGAACAGAGCACCAGGACAAGACAGAATAGTAATCGTAATTATTTTAGGAGGAACAGAAATCCTAACAAAACTTTGCGACCTATTCAACATATGCTTAGAAAAAGGAGAATACCCAAAGAGTTTAAATAATGCTAATGTTGTGTAACTCTACAAAAAAGGCGATCAAGCAAACCTTAATAATTACAGACCTATACGCCTTCTTTCCCAGATATATAAGCTTTTCACTAAAATCATCACAAATCGTATGTTCAAAAAACTTGATGACTACCAACCTGTGGAGCAGGCTGGCTTCAAAAAAAGTTATAGCACCCATCATCTACTTACTATGAGAATATTGATAGAGAAGTCCATTGAATAGAACTTAGAAATATACCTCGCTTTCATCGACTTTCAAAAATCCTTTGAACGTTGATCAATTATGAGATCACTGAAAATAATCAGAATAGACTACCGCTATATAATATTGTTGGAAAATATCTATAAAAAGGCTACATCTACGATCCCGCTACACGAAAATACGAAGCCTATCTGTATGAAAAGAGGTATCAGTCATGGTAACACCTTGTCACAGCTGCTTTGAAGGATGCCTTCAGACAACTTCAATGGCGGGATCACAGGGACATTATTATCAATGGAAGCAGAGCGAACATCTTGAGATTCTCCGATGATGTCATCCTCGATCAATGTGTTTAGCCAGTTTTAACATGGACATCAACTAAGCAATCCATGAACAAACTCAGAACAACTCAGAGCTATGGAGCGCCAGATGTTGGGCATATCATTGCAAGATCATACAAGGAGCGAACGGGTACGAAACAAAACTAAGGTGAAAGATGTTGCCGAAGAAAAAGCAGAATTGACGTGGAATTATGCAGGCCACGTCGCCATATATAAAGATGAAAGATGGGCAACAATATTTCTAAAGTAGAGACCCTACTTGGGGAAAAAATCAAGAGTTCGCCCACCAATGCGCTGGGCGGACGACATGAAAAAAAGCGCAGGATTGATGTGGGATCGTATAACACCAAAGGGTACTGACTGGAGGAATATGAGGGAGGCCTATGTTCAAAGATGGACCGAAAATGGCTGATGAGATGAGATTTAATTTTGGTAAAATACCACGGTGACGAAAAAATTAAATACGGCAATTTTACATCCCTCTTCTCTAAGTTGATGTTAGAGTATAGTGACAGATGTTTTTTCTTTAAATTCTCGAAATGTCTATAGGAGTCAGCCGTTTGGCAGTTTTGGTTGATATTGGCAATGTCTTTTTCTGGATATTGTTCGTCCTCTGCAATATCTCTAATCTGACGATTTCGTTCTGATCTATTACGCCTTGTAGAAATATTGGGTTTTAGATTTTTTGTCTTCAGATGTTGATACTTCATTCGTTAATAGATTGAAACGAAACGATTAGTTGTTTCAGTAGTATTGTGCGTTATCGGTTGTTTTATTTAGAGTATCTTTATCCATTTTGTGCTTCGAATAAATTGGCATTTATTAGTACTTTTTCTGCCTCGCTTGTGGCGGACATCAGTTCAACTTGACGAGAGTTATTCACAACGTCGAAGTTATTACTGACACGTACACATAAAAGAGATATATATATATATATATATATATATATATATATATATATATATATATATATATAAAAGTATATGCTTCCTGTTGTAGAATAAAAAGACAGTGACATTGGAGTAAAAAAATGTTTTTTTTTTAAATTAATAAAATTGGAATAAAATATATATAGACAGATAGAGAGGACTGATATTCTACAACAGGAACCATATACTTTTATATTTTATTTTTTTTATACAACTGCCCCTTATTCCATATTAATTTTTAACATCTTTGAAAACAACCAACCTCACCTAACGTAAGTAATATATACATCTAAAGAATATGTACTAAGTATTGTTTAAAATAAATGTTTTCAGTATCCTTGAAAATGGAACTGAGCAGTTCCGAAAGCTCGGATTGAGTTAAAAGAGTCTTCTTTTATTTATGCTGCCTTTCCCAATTACCCTCATCGTTAAGATTTACAACATTCAGCAATTATATATATATATATATATATATATATATATATATATATATGCAAATTTTATCTCGGAATCTGGTCTACCGATTTCGATGAAAATTCATATATATGGGTTTATACAATGATAGGGGCTGCACGTATGTCCGAAGGCAACGCAATCTTTATTTCATAGGAGTCACAAAGTCATTGTGACATTTCAGATAATTCAGGTGCATAAATTTATATTTCATAACTCAAGCAATAAATTTGTATTTTGTGTGTCTGCATTATTGTTGATAATAAATCTTTCATATTATGTTTGCTTATTTTATCAATCAATATTTTTTCCTCTAATTATATGAACTTCCTTAAATGCCATATCTTACCTCGAAATCGTTACGCCACTAAACTCCTGTCAGTTGGATTGATCCATTTTTCGTGTTTTCAAGGCAGACGCCAACATTCGTGAAACAAACTGTAGATATTATTTGCCGTTGCCCATTTCAAGACAATTGATTCCTTGTTTGTTTTCTATTAGCTTTTCTACTACTGACTCGTAATGTTTTTCTAAGTATTTCGTATAAGTGGTCTGGTTTGTTTTGCTATTTGTCGGAATTCCTTGTACCTTCCTTCTTTAAACAATTGTCTTTTTTATTTTATTTTATTTTTAATATTATCACTAACTTCTCTTGCCAATTTCCCTTTTTGCCCATTTATTTCCAGCATCGTTCATAGTTTTTGTGATGGTGTCATTCATTTCATTTATGTCTTTAGTTTTCCAAGTGTTTTTTACAATATCTAATTAATTTCTGTTTGATATTGTATAGAGTTTGGTTTCAGTTTTTGTTGGTCTATTTTTGGTACTTGTTTTTAAACATCTTCCTGTTTCTTCTTTTATATAAATTTTAGCTCTTAGTAGCGTATGATCACTGCCAATGTTAAAAGACTTTAAAGCTGTCCTGGAATATTTGTTTCTTACTTGATATGATATAGTCTATATCATTCTTAGTTTTTGAGTCTGGGCTTAACCAGGTCCATTTTCTCTTTTCTTTTTTTGTCAAAGAAGGAGTGTTAAAAATTCTAGAAGCATATACCCCATTTCGTTTCTATCATCAGAGCTAAAATTTCCCACGAATTCTTCATTGTCTTCTTGTCTTTTTCCGAATTTTGAGTTGAAGTCTCCTATCACTAGGCTTTCAGAAGTGTTTTTTCTATTGACGTGTTCAGATAATTCATTATAGAAGCCCTCCATCTCTTCATCTGTGTGTCCAGATGTCGGGGCATAGCACTGTATCACTTTTAATTTATATCTCTTAGATAGTTGTATGATTATTGATGATGCAAGGTGCTAATTTTTTTTTTGATTATGAAGTCTACTCCACGTTGGCTATCATTTTCTGGGTTGTTGTAAAAGAGTGTGTTGCCGGATTGTATTATCATGTCTATGATTGTGAAATATATAAAAGATATTTAGATATAAATCTAAACATCGCAATGAAAACAAGAAGTAAAGAAATAAAAATAAATTATTTTTTTTAAATTAAAAGTGTAAATCAACTTAAGATAAATAATGAACTAAACTGCTAAACAAAATTTAGCGCTCTTATTTTCCTTCTGAGTCACTTTTATCCTGGGCATTAACGCTTTCTTCCTCTCTCCCTCCTCTTCCACTTCATATTGCAGACATTGCAGTTCAAGTTTACTTATATTCAAATTTTAATCAAGATCAACTTGATCTTCTTGAACTTAGTTTTACTATTAGGTACTTCTGATGTCTCAAGTTCAAGGAATTCAGGAAAATATAAATTGTTGACTCTGTCGGGGTCGTGGTCACCTCTTTGTTGAGTTCTGTTACCTAAAACTGTGGTTAGGAAAATTGATTTTCACCAAAACACTACTCTTTCCTTTTGTAATTTCCAACATAGCATTATAGTAGCTAGATCAGCTTCATCTTGAACCAAATAAGCAGCTAGTTTGTTCGTTAAATCTATCTCGGCTTGCGAAAGGAGGGGTTTTTCGGTTTGGATTTTTATGATATGTTCACATAAGGGTAACAAAATATTATAAAGTGGTTTTGATATTTGCTTGGCAATAACAGCCACATCTTCAGAAATCGCTAGTTCTTGTAAACTTTTGTTATTAATTATTAAAATTTGTAAACACATACACATAAAACCCCAACGAGTTTGTGCCGGCAGTTTTAGAGTCTTAATGCAAAGTTTATTAGTTGTGGTGGTGGTAGATGTTGAGTTCCTCTGGAGGTTTTGAAAAGTTGCACCTACAACTTCAGTTGATATTGAGGCAATGTTCTGTAATGTTTTCAGTTTCAAGAGATCAGACGCCAACGGATTAGGTATGTTTGCATTGCAACCATAGCATGTTACTATACTATTTGGATATTTTTACTTAAGTGATTGCCAGCAAGATTAACTTTTCAAGACCAATATCATCAATGATTTGAGAAATTATTTGGCATAGATAACTTGCATTATGACTATTAGTTTTAGTATCAATCGATAAAAGGTTCCGGTATTGTCACAATAACATTTATAATAGGATCATGCCTTACGTTGCTCTAGTTGTCTATTTGCACACAGTTGTTGCTGTCTTCATTTTGACCTAAAGTGTTAGACAACTGGTATCTTGAAGGTAGTGTCAGAGATGGTCGCAATTGTTTGAATGCATTTTGCCAGCTTATTATTTCAGTAAGATTTAATGGCGTCCCAGTAGCATAGCAGGCTCTTGATAGCTGTTTCCATATTTCGCAGTTACCATAAAATATTTATTAATTTTATACATTAATTAAAAATAAATGAATAATTCATAAATGCATACCTACATATTGTAATGCGTTACCCAGACCCACACCAGTGCGCGAAGCAACGTTATCTGACTCTTATGGAAACACCTAGATGGCACCCCAAATATCTTCCACCCGCATCGTGTGCAGTCGGTATTAGGCAGGAGATTTCGAGAAGCATCTCGGCGTCTTATTCGATAGATTTAAATAGGGTAACGAGAGCGCGGCAGTCAGTTTTGAACGTGCCAACCAAGTGAAATAAATATTATGATATTGTAACGGGAATTTATATTAAAACTGGGTTCGATTTATTTTCACGTATTTATTCACACTAACAATTACACAACTATATAAACATTTTATTCAGAGGCGCCACCTAGCGTTGAGCTAGCTATATATATATATATATATATATATATATATATATATATATATATATATATATTCAGTGTTCTGTGCTTGTTCGCGTTCAACTCACTCACTATACTATCTATGACTGACTGTCAACTTCGGTGGTCGACCTTGTTTATATCCACTTAACCTCCCATCTCAAAGCTTCTCGTTCGTTCTAATATATAGTTCTTGATGTATTTCCCAATATATTCCTTCGAGAGTAATCGGGGTGCTTCCGGGGCTCCAGAGTGTTCTTCCAGATATTTGTGCCCCCTCCTTGGTATCTGATTGTCCCGATCAGAATCATCCTTGGTAGTACCTTGCTGGCATTTCTGTTACAAGGCAAAATCTGCACTTGGGTCCTGCCAGGCAAACACCTTTGTTGAAGAAGTAACAGTCTATCGCCTTTCCCGAGTATACTCCTTATGGATCGAAACAACACACGGTAATTTGCACGCCAGCGTCCTGGAAGATGTATTCGATCATGCTCCTTACGATCTCCAATCCAGCCCATCCAATCCACAGCCTATTTTCTGAAGACCCAACTTCTTGATGTCATAATTCCTGACTTCATTTCTTAGGCTCTTCAGTGAATACCAGATGTCCTTGTAAGTGGGTTTTCCTCTAGACATCTCCTTCGTAACTAAATAGAAGAGGTTCCGATTACCATCTGGTAGTCGCAGAACTTTTCCCACTCATGGTCGTTGGGCTAAAAATTCATCTAATCTTTCAAACTTCTTTTTGAACACCAGAGCAATTCCTCGGTCCATACGTAGATCCTCCGCTACACAATGGGCAATAGAAACGTCGGCTGGCAGTTTGAAAAGATCTTGTTGAACCTCAACTGTCACACCGAGTCTGACCTTCTTTCGATCCGCGTAGTCGGACATGAAGTCGTTGAAACTGACATTTTCCTCTTTAACGTTCTTTTCTTGATGGGCCACTCGTGCTTCCTCCTGGTTGTTTGATTCAGCGTATGGTGCGAGTTGGTTTACTCTAAGTTTTCCCCTTGGTAACTTTCGGATACGATAGATGACGTCATTTATCCTCTTCATGATTTCATATGGACATTCCCATTGCCTCTGGAGTTTGGGACAAATGCCTCGACGTCGTTGGGGATTATACAGCCAAACCAGGTCTCCCACGTTGAAGACTCCATCAGCTGATCGAATATTATAGTGGTGATTCATTCGATCACTGGCAAGCTGGATGTTTTGTCTGGCTAGCTCGTGGACTTTATCCATTTTGGGTCTCAATTGCTCGACGTATCCTTCTCCTGCGACACTATCCTCTGTAGGTCTGCGGCCGAATTCCAGGTCACAGGGTAGGCGTAACTCGCGCCCCAACATTAAACTAGCAGGAGTCTGACCAGTTGTTTCATTTACAGCCGCCAGATAGGCCATCAGGAACAAATGGATGTACTGATCCCAATCTCTCTGATGTTCTGAGACAACCTTAGAGAGGTGCTTGCCTATGGTTCGGTTTATTCTCTCTACCATTCCGTCCGATTGAGGATGCGAAGGTGTTGTTCTGGTCTTCTTCACACCTATTAGTCTGACTCGATGTTTCTTCCTTGGTCAGAATGGATTTCAAGAGGAACGCCAAAACGTGAAAAGAATTCTTTCACCAACATCTCGGCGATAGTCGATGCTTCTTGGTTAGGGATTGTGTACGCCTCTGTCCGCTCCGTGAAGTAATCCAAAGCTACCAGGATATACTTATTCCCATTGTCCGTTTCAGGAAATAGCCCCGCAATATCCACAGCAACTCGCTCCAACATTATACTGTCTCATAGGTGCCCGTTTTTGCCAAGTGGCCCATTACTGGCTGCACACACTTCCGACACCAGCGTCTCACATCTTCTTTGCAATTCAACCAATAGAATCGCTCTCGAACCTTCTGCAGAGTCTTGGTGATTCCAAAATGCCCACCCGAGGCTCCATAATGTAGCTGACGTAGTAAGTACCTCCGGTACTTTGCTTCTTGGCACAACTAGTTGTAATCTGGATTCAGTGCCATCTTCAGACTCAAAGGTTCTATACAGCAATTTAACTCTTAACACAAGAGAGTCCCATTGGCACCAATATGCTTTCACTTCCGGGCTTCGTAAGCTTATATCCTGCCAAGACGGCCTCTCCTTACGGCGCATCCACTCCAAGACTACTCTCAAACATGGGTCGTTCTCTTGGGCCAGATTCATTTGTTCGGGCTGCCATTCCTCATTTTCTACGAATGTTCGTCATATAGGGCAAAGTTTGTCTTCCACCTTCGAGCAGTGGGTGCAGTTAGAGTTGCACAGTCATATTCCTGAAGACGTTCTAACCATCTTGCCACTTGTTGGATTACGGAATTGCAGGAGCCACTTCAACGCTGCATGGTCGGTTCTAACTAGAAAGCGGCGACCATACAAATACTTATGAAAGTGTTCGCAGGCTTTCACTACTCCCAACAGTTCCCTTCTGGTAACGCAATAATTCCTCTCTGATTTCGACAAAACCTTTCTGAAGTAGGCAATCACTTTCTCCTGCCCGTCTTGAATCTGAGAGAGGACAGCACCAATAGCTGTATTACTGGCATCTGTGTCCAGCACGAATTTTCCGTCATGCCTAGGATAACCCAAGATTGGTGCGCTGATAAGAGCTTCTTGCAGTTGTTCGAAAGCTCTCTGACACTCGTCATTCCAGGAATATTCTTTTCCTTCTTCTGTTAACTTTGTTAAAGGTGTAGCGATGTTGGCAAAACCTTTCACGAACCGAAGGTAGTAGGTACACAAGCCCAGAAAACTTCTAATCTCATCCTTGTCCTTGGGAATAGGCCATTCCTTAATAGTTGTTATCTTTTCTGGATCTGCCGGGACGCCGTCCCCAGATACGATGTGACCCAGATATCTTACTTTACGTCGGAATTACATTTCTTAGGACTCAGCTTCAGGTTGGCTTCACGTAATCGTTGGAAAACTTCTCTTAAATTCTTCAAGTGTTCTTCAAATGATTTTCCTACCACGATCACGTCATCCACATACACTAGGCAAGTTTGTCAGTTCACTCAAAACTGCTTCCATAAGCCTCTCAAATGTAGCGGGAGCATTGCATAGTCCAAACGGCATAACAGTGAATTGCCAGAGCCCTGATCCTATCGAGAAAGCAGTCTTTTCTCGATCTGCGGGATCCATTCCAACTTGCCAGTATCCACTTTTCTGATCCAGTGTAGAAAACCATCGTGACCCAGAGAGAGT
Organism: Crioceris asparagi; assembly: GCA_958507055.1. Taxonomy (NCBI): domain Eukaryota; kingdom Metazoa; phylum Arthropoda; class Insecta; order Coleoptera; family Chrysomelidae; genus Crioceris; species Crioceris asparagi. The sequence goes on along the minus strand of OY293829.1, from coordinate 51,333,831 downwards.
ATCTAGGATGTCATCTATTCTGGGTAACGAATAACTATCCTTCTTAGTGACTGAATTCAGAAGTCGGCAATCTACACAGAATCTAGTAGAACCATCTTTGTTCTTCACGAGCACTACTGGCAAGGTCCATGGATTATTTGATGGCTCAATGACCCCTTGTTTGCTCATTTCTTGAATCATTTTCTCGGCTTCGTCTATTTTGGTCAATGGGGTCTTCTTGGCTTCTGTCTTATTGGCTGAGAATTCCCCGTGTTTATCTTGTGAGTCACTATACTTGTTTTACCTTTGTATTCTTCTTCCATCGCAAATACGCCATGGAATTCTACAAGCATATCTCTTACTTTTCATAATTGTTTTTCGTCTAAGTCCTGGACAGTCTTGATGACCACATCAACCAGCTCTTTCGAATATCTGGTCCTGGATGGTTTACTAGTTGTTCTTACAGAGCATATAGCTGATACAGGAACACAATTTCCAACCATACTTCCCTTGCTCAACTTGATGGGGCTCTGCTTTAGATGCATTACTCTGATAGGAATGACATCTCTTACTCGAACAAGAGCTTTAGCTGTCAGAAATTCCTTGTTATTTATTTCTTCTACCAGTCTCAGACTTCCAGGTTTGCTGTATCCGTCCAGGTTGGTCATCAGTATTTTTTCACTATAGCCAGGTATAATTACGTCACGAGTCGTTATCAATCGGACAACAATTTCATTATCCTCGTGAGAGTGTAGTTCTTCATTGCCGACCTTCAAGACACCATTTTTGACATCCAACACAGGCACAAGCTTCTTCAAAAGGTCCATTCCCAAAATAAACTGATCAGAAATGTCAGCGATTAAAACTCTGTGCTTGATGGTGATCTTGCCAATGCTGATGGTCATGCTCGCTTCACCATGTGTTCTTATTGTCTCCCCGGTCGCTGTTCTGAGTTGGACCTTTGTTGGTAATATCCGGGAATGATCTTTGATGAGCTCTGGCTTTGCTATTGTTCTTGTTGCACCGGTGTCTGTTAGGAGTGTTCTGTCTTCTCCATTGATTCGACCATCGATGTATAAACTTAAGGCTCCGCCAGAAGATGACACGTTGACCGTAATTACTAGGCCATTATTTCTGCAGGTCGACGATTGCCCCCTCATCTCGACCCATTCTAGTTTTCCGACTGTGCCACCTTCTTCTTACAACTGCGACGAACGTGTCCTAGCTCACCACAGTTCCAACACTTTGGCTCTCTCTTCTTTGATTGCGCACCCGTAACTAGCTTCCTTATCATGTCTAACAGAGACTCTCTGTTGGATTGGTCTTCTTCCTCGATTGCTCTTACACGGTGCCCTCGGGAAGTTTGGCTAGCGGCTTCATGCTCCATAGCAATAGCTAGTGCTTCTTCTAGCAATTTCGGTCTGGCCAGCTTCAACGCCTTCTGCAGCTCGCTCTCTCAATCCATTAACAAATGTGTCCACCGCAATTTCACCAAGGAAGCTATCGGCAGCTGTAGGATATGCTAGTCGCACAATACGAGCTACCTCTCCCTCAAACTCTTGCAGACTCTCATTTGCATCCGAAATCGTAATTATGCTTTGTATACTTGCTGAAGATGACTATCTCAATACCGATTCTCCAATTTAGAAAGCAAGACTTGGTAGTTTACCTGGTCAGCCGGAATAGACCTTAGGATGTCTACTGCATCACCTCGTAAAGCGGCAGTTAACCAAACAGCTTTCTGCTCTTCGGTCCACTGGTTAGCCATTGCCACTGCTTCAAATTGCTTTCGATAGGTTGACCAGGAGCACTTTCCATCAAAGTTTGGCAGCTTAACTCTCATACTACCTGCGGCTAAGTCCCCTATATCCTTGCCTATCTTCATAGGCGAGCCAGACCTTCGTCTGGCTCGCCTTTTCATCTTTTTGTACACTGCAGTGACCATTCTCAAATGCCATTTCCAATGTTTTGATTTTCTGTTACAGTAGCTCCATGTTCTTCTCTGTCGTGACAAATTTTTCGTCAACTGTTCTTGAAATTTCTTCATCTTGAAGAGGTCTAGAAACTTCTTCAAACTTTTTCGAAACTTCAAGCCAAATGTCTTGGTTACTTCCTCGAATTTTTATTATTGTTTCTGGAAATTTCTTCAAGGTTTTTCGAGACTTCATCGAATTTTTCATTATTATTCCTCACCTCTTTCAGTAACAGTTCATCCGGAGAGTGGAATTCGAACATATCAGGGTCTTCTTCATTTTCAATCAAATTGTTCCTTAACCATTTCTGGAGGGTCGCTTTATTACCGGAATCATCACAATCCCGCTCCACCAACTGTTCTTTGAGTTGTTTCACGGTTAACTGCACTAATTTCATTTTGAATTGTCTTTATAAACAAAGTCAATTAGTCAATACAGTTTTTAAAATCTTCAACACGAAAACGAACACAATTCTTCACACTTACACGAGAACGAGCAAAAGTCTTCACATTCACACAAAAACGAACAAAAAGTACACCAATGTAACGGGAATTTATATTAAAACTGGTTTCGATTTATTTTCGCGTATTTATTTACACTAACAATTACACAACTATATACACATTTGTATTCAGAGCGCATATTTGTCTGTCTGTCTGTTTGTTTCGGCTAATCTCCGTAACGGTTGAATCAATTGCGACAGGATTTTCACTGGCAGGTAGCTAATATTATAATATATTATAATATAATTATTATTATATAACTTTTTAATAAATGTTTTTATTTTATAAGAAAATCTATACAAATAAATAAAATTGAAGCGTATGTTTGTTAATTGAACATGTATATCATTTGAATATTTTATTAGAATACTTAACAGGCGATCGAAAATGAGTATTCTAGATGAGAATTTCATACATTATTGGCTTCTATTGATGATCTTTAGTAGATTAATTTTTATTGAATACCTCCAGACTACCACAAAAAACGTAAGGCGCCATAGCAATACCTCCAGGGGTGGTGTGGAAAATGCAATGACGGGATCCTGGTGGCTGAGTCGGCTCCGGGACTCGTGAGGCCGGAAGTCCGGCAACACTCCTCTATGGCCCTGAGTTCTACTAGACGGACGGTCAAGACTAACCCACCTTGATCAATCGGCTTTGCTGTCCCGTCAGAGGGCCGGCTGGGTGAGTCCCTAGGGAGCATGGATCGTGCGGCGGGGGATAGGGGCGCCAGTTTGCAAGCGACCACTCCTACTGTCCGTGCGGGCTCCGTAGAGGGTGGGGAGCCCGAGGGATGAATACAAACTAGGATCCATGGACACCAATAAAAATTTGGAGCAGCAAGGAGGGGCTGCAGGCGATCTTGCCATACCAGTGCTACGGAGAGACCCTCCGAAAAAGAAGAAGCTGTCAGAGGCAGCTGCAGAAGCGGAAGGTGTTGCAGAAGGTGGAGGGACGGAGAAGCCCCTCAATCAAAACGAAGCTTAAGTCGGGCATGGCCACTAAGGGCACGAGCGGGGGTAAAACCCTGCCGGCTCCAAGCAGTGCGGCGACCAGCAAGCGCCAACGCTCGCCCGGTAACACGCCCTCACCTGGGACTCGTCCTAGAAGGCAGACAAAGGTTGTCTCGGCGGCACGGTTGTTCAGGGAGGCAGTGGCCAGCCACCTCAGGCTGGCCATTGTAGACCGTTCGGACCAAAGCTGCCCCCTCACCGAAGAAAAGGCAACCTTTATCGAGGAGGAGCTCGGCCACATTGTGGCTAACGCGCTGGACACGGCGCAGGGAGTTCCCACTTTCATGCGTTGTGTATATATATATGTATATGTGTATAAGCCTGATGACCAAAACCACCGGTTTGGCCATAGTTCAGTCAAACCTGCACCGCTCCCGGGGGGGCGACTGTTCTACGTCGTCACCTGGAGGCTGAGCAGGCAGCCATAGCTCTTATCCAAGAACCCTGGAGCACAGGCAACCGGGTTTGTGGATGGAGCGACTACTCCTCCCAAAGGAAAATCTTTGTTGGAACAACTAATGAAAGACCAAGGACATGTGTTTCCCTTTTAGATCATATAGAAGCCATCCTATGACAGGACTCTCAGGACGCGACCTAACGGCTGTCCAAGTGCACGTGGACTTCGGAAAGGGCAAAGAAGAGGTTATTGTAGCCTCATCTTACCCGCCAATAGACGCCACAGAGCCAATCCCCAGCAGAGAGCTAGAGCTGGCGAAGCTGGTCGACTTCTGCGAGCAGGGGAGAAAACACCTCATAGTATGGTGTGACGCAAATGCCTAACACTACGCTTGGGGCTGCGAAGATGGCAACAGCAGAGGTAGGGCATTACTAGAATAACCTGTTTTGGGTCAAATTGGGACAAATTTGAAAATCCTCAACCGAGGGAACGAACCCACGTTCGTAACCTCGCGGTGTCAGACGGTGATTGACATCTCAGTCGTAACACAAGGGATCTTCAAATCAATCGTGGAATGGAGGGTCAGCTCCAAAGCCACCCTCTCTGACCACAAATGGATAATAATGAGACTCTTAGCAGTCAAGACATCAAAAGAGCCGTACCGAAATCCCAGGAAGACAGACAGGGAAGCGAACCTAACGCGCCTGGAGTTTTCCATGGGCAATGATGGGGCGACCACTCAGATAACTTCTGTAAAGTACCTAGACAAGCGAGTCAACGCACTCACTGGGTGGATTATGAGTGCTTATCAGGCACTAGCGTCGGTCGTTAATATAAAAGGGTCTTCGAAGTTTGGGTGCAATAAGATAGGGCTTGAAGTAAGGACTTGTTTTAATTCGTTAAAGGATTCTAAACATTCTGAGTTGAAGTTGAAGGTGATGTCTTTTTTTAATAATTCAGTTAGAGGTTTTGAGATCTTAGAGAAGTTCGGAATGAATCTGCGATAATATCCAGCTAAACCAAGAAATGATTTAATCTCTTTTGGATTTCGGGGTTGAGGGAAGTTCTGAATGCATTTGATTTTCTGGGGGTTTGACCTAACGCCTTCTTTAGTAATTAAGTGACCTAAGTACGAAACTTCTTTTCTTAAGAATTCGCACTTGTCTGGCTGGATTTTAAGGTTAGCTTTCTTAAGGTGGGTGAACATTTATTTTAAACGTGCAATATGCTCATGGATAGTTGGTGAATATATTATTATGTCGTCTATGTAGACGAGGCATCTTTCGTTTTGGATTCCTAAAAGAATATTATCCATGACGCGCTGAAATGTAGAGGGGGCATTCTTAAGACCGAATGGCATTCGGAAAAATTCGGAGTGTCCATTCTCGACATTAAAGGCTGTTTTTGGAATATCCTTATGGTTAATCACTATTTGGTGGAAATATTAGTATTAGTGAAATATTGACACTTGCCAAGTTGGTATAGGAGATCTGATATGTTCGGAAGGGGGTATTTGTCACCTACTGTCACGTCATTGAGTTTCCTATAGTCCATTACGACTCTCCATTTCTGTTTCCCGGAGGCGTCCATTTTTTTGCGCACAACCCATACGGGGGAAGACCAGGGTGAATTGGATGGTCTTATGATTCCATGCTCTAACATCTTGGAAATTTGGGATTTAACTTCCTGCTTATGAATATGTGGATAGTGGTAGGACTTTGTGTGAATGGGTTTAGAATTATTTGTCTCTATGTCATGTTTAACTTCGTTAGTAAATGTCAAATTGTCGTTTTCTAAATAGAATATTTCTTCAAAATCAAGACAAAGTTGAGTGATGTTTTCTTTCTCTTCGTCGTTGAGATGTTCTAATCTAAGCTGATTCATAATTTCGTATCGTCTGTCGGTATGTTCGTAGTCTGTATTGGTGTTGATGTTACATATACTGAAATTATTTTCGTCTTCGTATAAATCGAATTCTAGTTCAGAAATTATGATGATTAAGAAAGAACTTCAGAAGGAAAAAACCGAAAGAGAAACACTCTGGCGGAATCTCCCTGAGTTGAATCATTCCAAAAAGTTTCTTGGAAGATTTAATACTGGAAGATCTAAGAAGTATCTGGATCTTAGCAAGAATATGCTACACCTCCTAACTGGATTTCTTACTGGGCAGTCTCGCCTTAGGAAGCACCTAATGAGAATGGGTCTAGCAGAGAACGACGAGTGCAGATTCTGTGGGGAGGAGGAGGAAACTCCGGTTCACCAGGTGATAGAATGCCTTGCAATTGCTAGCCAACGCAAAAAATGCTTTGGACAAGAAACATACAGAAATGAGGAAATAACCTCCTTAAATCCATCTCAGGAGGGCAAGCTGTAGACTACGTAATGGCGAGAACATCTCTGATAGATAGATAGGCAAAGGTCAGCATAGCGGTTTGCTTAACCGAGCATGTATGAAAATTCACAATACATTTGACAATAATTCTAAATAAAGTATAAGATACTAATATAAACATTCTAATCCTACTTTAGTATGATTACCAATGAATTACAAATGATAGCTAAAGTGTAATCCTAAATATAACGTAATAAGGTATAAAGCTTAATGAAATATATATTCTCACTGATGCACACCTAGCAAAAAAAGTTTATATCGAGATTTGGAACAATGAAAGCTGTTATTTTCAAATTAACATATATCAGCAATGTACATTTTGGCTGCCAGGTAAAAGAAACTTTGCTGGAATAAGGCACAATAGAACTCAGGGTCACAGTGCAATAAGAAGCCCTTAAATCTACAATCTACCTTGCTGCAGCCTAGGTAAATGGATGGTAATCTAGTTAGAGAACCACAGCATTGACACTTTTTTACGAGTATGTATATATATATATTGCCAAAATGAGTTAATGCTGTCTGGTTAAATTCTGAGGGATTAGTAATTGGGGATTATACAGCTGTAGTATGTAAATGTTGAAGGAAAACTCTTAAGTCCGAGCTTTCGGAATGATTTATTCCATCTTCTGGGATACTACAAATTTAGAACATAAAGCAGTTTCTATCAACTAATGTATTACAAGACAACTTACGTTAGTGAGGATTTAATTGCATTATTTTTATTAAAATACACAAGAAGTTGTTGGAACAGTTACACATATAAATTTTGGACAGGTACAAACATATTAAAATATTTATCTTGAACATCTATGTCAGTACATTTGATACTATTAGTAGTGGATAATAAAAATTATTTAACACGTATACTAAAAAGGTAGACAATTGTATTGTTTACATTAATTTTGACGTCTATCGAAATTATTTTTTGACTAGTTTGTGGATTTAAAACTATTGCAGAATTATCAAATAATTACACAATTTCAAAAGGACCATTAAACAAATTTGGCCTTTTATCTTTAATTTGAAATTCTTTGAAATAAACTTTATCTCTGGAAGCTTTCCTGAAATATTTTTATCAAATCTAATTTTGTTTTTTCTTTCTGACTTGCTGTGTTTGCTCGTGCAATTTTATAATAATGTTGCATTCTGTTGTTCAAATCACATATATATTTGGTAATAAGGGCCTTCTCATTATACAGTTTCAGGTGGTCTACTAGACGTATGACCAAAAATCAGTTCATATGGGGAAAAACCAGTTGTTTTGTTTTTGGTATTATTATAACATATAACCACATATGGCAATATATTAAACAGATGGATTTTCTATCTTATGTGCCGGGATCATCTCCACAAGTGTTCCGTGAAATCATGAAAATATCGCCAAAAAAAAGGTGATAAGAATTTGAACCGAGGAACTCTGGACTACTACCCGGAAGCGTAACCGTAGGACTATTTTGTTGAGATTTACAAATGCAGCAGAATCAACGTAAAATAAACAGAAAATAAAATTAGCGAAACTGCAAAAATGTGTGTAAAACTGTAATCAACTATATTTCTATTCTGTTACTATCAACAACATTCAACTTAAACAAAACAACTTTTTCATGTCAATATATATCAGTACACAGTATGATTCTTTAGTTTATTCTATAAACGTTATCTTGATATTTATTAGTCTGTTCAATTTAATCAGTGAACGGTCCGTACACAGGTCGTATTCCAACACTCCTCCTCGTTCACTGAACAACATTGCACTTTTACCGTAAATGGTTGTGTTTCATCACTGCTAATGGCTTCGTCAGTAGATCAGCAACCATTTCTTCCATTGGACAATACTCGCATCTTATGACATTTTGCTTCACCAAATCACGAATCATCTTGTACTTTGTATCGATGTGCTTGGTCTTGCGTGTTGAATTTGATGACGGCATTTGTGAAATCAAACACAATGGAAAAATAGTTGGCATTGCGGACTATATTGGTGGACTGTACATTTTGCGGCAACGTGATTCAGCTTGTGTGGCGCTTGCGCACAACGACAAATGTATTCACCAATGGCGTCGTAAAATGGGACACAGAGATCCAGAGGCAATTCGAAAAATGCAGTCAGTAGGATTGATTGAAGCACTTGAAATCATTGATTGCGGTATTGTTGAAACGTGTCAGACTTGTGCTGAAGGCAAATTGACAAGATTACCATTTCCTAAAGCGTCGAAAAGAGACCCAACAGAGACATTGGATTTGATTCACACCGATGTATGTGGGCCTATGCAGTCCCAAAATCGTCACTTTAGTTTAAAGGCCGATTTAAAGGGTCATTTAGCCTAAAAGGTGTTTATGAAACGAACTATTCGTTTTAAAGGAAATTTTAAAATTAAAGGCTCCTTTAGTTGATTATGAAACTGACCCTTATAGACCCATCTTAAATCCTGTTTTACCTGAGCAAAGCTCGGTCTCCAGATATTAGTAAATAGTGATAAATAATTTATATAGTTCAGGAGGTCCTAGTGAGAGGGTATGTAGTACATACAAATTACGTATTTTCTCCTGTTTCTTCTGTTCAACGGCAGATATCACAGTACGAACCTCAAACGGAGAGGATGCTGTCTATGACTAAAACAAACAATGAAGTACATGATCAAAGCATTTTTTTATTAAAACTATTCAACATTGAAAATCAGACTATATAATAATATTTGTAATGGTCAATAAAATATATTATATAATAACAGAAATTAACAACTTTTATACTCATATATTTACATTTTTTTATAATGGACATCTAAACTGAGCAAATTCCAGTATTTACACATATCATTCAATTTTTAAAAAAAGGAAACTATAACTTTTTTAAACTTATGCTTTGTAATTTATTTCTGCAATGTACATAATTAGATATTATTTTAATAACATTAATTTGGGTTTCTCCAATCTATACAACGTCATAACATTTTTTGGTGTAAAATAGTAAATTTATAAATATGGCAATGTTTAATCCGATTATTCATGAATTTACTTGAGATACAAAATACACTGAAAATGTTTTTTATCAATTGTAATTAAATTTTGATTTTCCGTCTTTGATTCTGTAATTTGTAATTTATTTACCATCAGCATAACAATATTACAGAACATTTTATTAATCCTACAAGAATATGCAAGAGATAAATAATGAAGAAGATTTTTAGTTTGAGCTATTGTGTCAATCAAGAAGCTGTATAACTATACAGGGAATCCTACGATGAGCGTGCGTTAGCCGTATATGGGAAACTATCCAAGATGAAGTATAAAAATTCGTGTACGAATATTTTTGATGAGGGCGAATTGAATGAAAATATTTATACATTCGAGGAGCTTCCGGTTAAACCGAAAGTGGTAGTCATTTTTGTTATTTTAAATCAAATTTGAAATGGACTTTTACTTATAAACTCTATTCCAAAAAATTACGGTTTTCGAAATATTTAGATTTTTGAAATTTTGAAAAAAATTATATCAAAACTTTTTTCAATGTAGTTCAGTGATCAGTGAAGAGAACTGAACAAGATTTGGCTATCACATTAAAAATAGTATACATTATTTAGCAGTGAGATCAAAAATGTTCTAAAGTTTACAATTATAAACATTTCGTAAGCCTCAAATTTCGAAAAATTCAAATGGTACACCCTTTATTTTATTGACTTATGTTATTCACACGTTTATTATCTTTCGTTTCATATTAGGAAACTAGGAAATTCAACGTAAAAGCTATGATATACCGGATTTTCTTCACCAGTCAGTTCAGTTGATAAGTCAGTTTATGTCTGTGTTAGTTAATACGTTAAACATTTTCCAAATAATAAAAATATTGTATAAATATTTTTTACAAAAAATTTTTTGTAAAAAATATTTATTCCACATTTTTGAGTGTAACATTAGTCATGAAAATTTTTGAACGTTCACTAATACCCAAAAAGTTATAGGTAGGTTTAGCTTGTACATAGCGGAAATACGCTTATCACATATTTCAGACTTTACCATTGCGAATCTATATCTACGTATACCTTCTCCTTTTTTTGAAGTGGGTCAAAAACTCTATGTCACGTTCAGGATTTACGAACGAAAACAATTTAAATATATTAATCAATTTTGGAGAATGTCAAAGAATACTGAATAGTTAGACATATCTTGTGGATAAACGGCTTTTATTTTAGAGCTTAGATCAAAAGAAACAGCTAATCACAAAGGAATGTCAAGTATTGAATTGGAGCGTCATTAGGGTAGCTAGGGTAGGCAACACGCAATTTGTTCTAGAATATTTTTTCTAGATCCATTATTAAGTCGATGTTTTGACGAAATCAATACTTTCTTCAATACTCTGATCAAAATAAAGTTAAGAAATGCGTACAATTTTGAAGCATCCGACTGATAATATTTCTATTTGGCCTAGGTCGATCTGGATACCTTTCAGAATAAATTCGACACGTTCTATTCATTATACGATGACATTTTCCAAAAACAATTAATAGATTTAAAAAATCCCGATGGCCTATAGTCAGCGGAAAGGTAAATTTTTAAAAATTCATTGAATTGAAAATTGAAAAACCTTTTCATTGGTATACCTACATGTTATTACATAAAATTGTCGTATGTGTCATAGCCTTGCGGTTAGAGGTTTTTGTTTTGGAAGTAAAATATAAAGCAGACAGGGTTCGCGACTTCAAGCAAGAATTTTTTTTCGCCTATTTCTTTTAAATAAATATACTATATATTTTTTAATCAGGGTCTATATTAAGATCTCCAGAAAATGTACAATTACATCAAATTTATTTTGACTGTTCATGTTTTATCAATATTTCTTATTTTTCTTTATTAATTTTTATTTTTTTATCTGTGCATTTTATGAAAAATTGCTCTGAATAAAAGTTCTAGGTACTGATTATATCTATAACCTAAAATTATTTTTTATGATATTTGATTCTGAATTTGAATTCTTGACTGGTTTATTATTTATATATATATATATATATATATATATATATATATAAACTTTTGAACCAAAAGTTTTTTTGGACTAACTTATAGACATAAAACAACATGCCGTTGAAATTTTTTCTAAATTCAAAAGTGTGAACGACCGCAATAGGTACATTTCTATAAAAAATTTACCTAACAGTCTTCGTTCGTAAAGCCTGAACGTGACATAGTGTTTTACAATACTTGTGAACGTATTGGCCGAGATAAACTGATTTATCAACTAAACTGATAGAGCTGTCGACCATAGATTTCTAATTTATTGATATCTAGTGAACAAAATCCGCTCTTGTTGAATTTCATAGTTGGTGATAATATTTCAGAGACTGTTAGGTTTAGGTATAGGGAATGCTAGTATGAAAAGAAAGTTAATAAAATTGTGAATACCATTCGTCAATAAATGTTTCATTTGAAATTATCTAAATTTGAGGCTTACAAGATGCTCATAATTGTAGCTCAATCTACAACACCCTGTAAACTTTAGAACATTTTTGATCTTACTACTAAATAATGTATACTATTTTTAATGTGATAGCCAAATCTTGTTCAGTTCTCTTCACTGATCACTGAACTACATTGAAAAAAGTTTTGATATATTTTTTTCAAAATTTCAAAAAAATCGAAATATCTCGAAAACCGTAAATTTTTGGAATATAGTTTATAAGTTAAAGTACATTTCAAATTTGATATAAAACCTAATAATGAAACAAAAAATGGCACTTACCATTTGAAATAACAAAAATGACAACCACTTCCGGTTTAACCGGAAGCTCGTCGAATGTATAAATATTTTCATTCAATTCGCCCTCATCAAAAATATTCGTACACGAATTTTCATACTTCTATCTTGTATAGTTTCCCATATACGGCTAACGCACGCTCGTGGTAGGATTCCCTGAATAGACAGGAAATTCTGTCTCTACGAAACCTGAAACAGATAACACTATCTCCACCTGAAAACATCTGGCGTGCTGACGCCCAAAACGACGGCAGGCTCGAAGCCTAAAATCATAGCTGCTCATTACGTAATGCGCAAGTATCACGTGACTCACGCCTTTTTGAATCTACCTCATGCCAACATGTGTTTGACGCTTATGTTTATTCCAAGATACAAAATATAAGCGTTGTGTTTAAAGAGACTAATCGAAACTAGCAGAATTTTCACAGACACCAAACATGTGTCAGAAATTTGACATTTGGCCAACAGAACGCTTGTTGTGTTTCCATCTCGAAATTAACAATAAATATATTTCCTAGTCTGACTTTTGAAGTTCAGTTTATAAATGTAGGTTATGTTCATGTCAAGAATTGTTAAACCCATAGACATAATACATTGTTGACTGGGGGTCAGGTCAGTAATTTCACTTTTTATCTTTATCTAGCGCATGCTGTGGTAGTCTAGTTACTGAAATGATGGGCCATATTATTATTAGGCGATCCGCAGTCTACTTAGGGATAGGCACCTACGAAAAATCACGTGAACATATAAATGATCCCCCACTTTGCCGTTGTTTGCGTCAACACTTTACTGGAGTTATAACCCCTGTCTAGTCTTCTTGTCGTGTCGATGAAACATAAAATAACACATCACTGACATTACTATATATGACTAGGAAATTTCCAAACGAAACAAAAATAGCAAAATATACCTATTCCAAGTTCACAAAAAGGGACCATAATAAAATATATTCTTTTAGATACCAAGTAATTTCTCATAATATATCTCATGATTATCGATTATCGAACGATCCAAAAACAACAAATTGAAATTAAGTAACTTCACTTATGGTACATGCCAAATAATAGGTAGATTATTGCTTTAGAACAAGAATATCAAATGATTAAAACTGAAAGTGATAACTGAACCATTCAGGTCAATTATGACAAAATGTTTATTTTGTCAAGAGAAATGCAAAAATTTGGATGGATATATTTTCAGTAATGAATGATTATTGCTATGGTTCAATAATATATTTCTGGTCCTAAAGTTGACAGTGATGATCAGAACAAATCTAAAAGTCCGCGGCTCATTGTAGATATAGGATCGCTCGATATATAATGACTATTACAATTGCCCAAAAAACTGCTACTATAGTTATTAGATATTTAAAATTACAATATAAAAAATAATGTTTTTTGCTTATTTAGTCATTACTCATAAGCTATGTTCATCTTTAAAATGGGTCCATAATTAGCAATCGCAATTTGGGTTATTTTACTTCTTTAGAACTATCAATACAAATGACAATATTTTATACATACAATAATAAACTGATTCCTATTTTCCACAATAAAAATTTAATCATAAAGCCCCATTCAAAGAATAATAACTTTTTTTGGACCCGCTTTAATAAACCATACTTTTGATCTGAGTCCGTTTATTTGATCTTTTATAATAATATTCTTGACTCATGTCGAATATTATGATTTCTTTAAAACGTTTTTCCTAAAATATATAAGATCTTATCCGTCAAGATGCATTTTGACGAGAGTTGAAAACCATCTTTAGATAGCATCTACCATTCCATGATATTTCCTATAAGAATGCACAAGCTAATATCAAGAGCAGCACCATTATTGGAAATATCATATAGACCCCCATTCTGGGCTTGCAAGTGCTTTTCAACCATGTTATATCATCTGCTTCATGTTCAATACCATCTCGAGTAGGCACTTCGACGATCACGGTTTGGTCGGATAGTAGTCCGATTGGAAATTCGCATTCAGTCTTGTTGATACATTCCATACCGCTGCTTGTATTTGCAAACCTGTACGTGGGCTTATATATATCAAAAACAGCATGAATGTCATTTTTAACAAAATCATTATCGGAGTAAAAAATGTAATAATAATAACCATCAGAAGCAACCAAATGTTCCGTAACCATATGATTGCTTTGGTCCAGGTATTTGATATTGTTGCAGAGATGACTAGGTAAGAAGCCTCTGGTGAGTAATATTTTTCCATTATAGCAAGTAAGTAGATCCGTTTCGAAACTGGAAACGCTGTCACTGATTAAATTTTGGTTGGAAATGTTGGCATTGCCGCCGTGTGCTATGTGCTGATCCAGAGGAGATATACTCCTCTTTGTATGAGTATAAACAGGCTTCTCCTTATCTACAAAGAGTACAATAGAATTTGGGAGGTTGTAAATAAACAATACCATACATATCACAAATATCAGAAAACATAAGCAATATACTCTAAAAGCACAACATACAAACTTGTTATAATTCAAAGAATTTATTAAAACAACTATTTAACCTTCTAAAAAATCCCCGAAATAAAAAAATCAACCTTATCTACACCGTGCAAATATCGCAACCAAGAATACATTGGAATGACTACTAAAAAACACAATAAACGATCACAGACACAGCCTCAAACAAACACATTGCAACCGACAAACAACCCTAATTTTAACAATACTTGCTTATGACACCAACGGAAATAAAAGAAATGATACGTATAAACAAAAAGCCAAACGCAATGAACAAATAGATCTGACATAAACAGTTTAAGCCGAATATATCATACCATAATATAAAAATATTATAACACAACAATAAAAACTCAATATTTTAATTTCCAATCACAAATAAATATTATCTCTATCAACTCCACATATTCCACCACAATAAATAATATTTCCAAATACCAACGTATCTTACTGAACAATTAAATATTCCTGAATACACGTCACTTCCTACTGAAAAAGACTCCCTCTTCCTTCGTTATTAACCATAATTGAATTGAAAAGCAAACATAAAATAAAAGAAATTATCTAATAAATTATACTTTTGCCAGGGCACATACTTTTAAAAATCTTAAATTATAAATTTCTCACATTTTAAACACTCCATTGTATCGTTTCAATTTCTATTTTTTTGAATTTACGTTATTGATATACAGAATAACCTTTATTTTTAGAGAGAAAAACTATGAACTAAAGTGTTCTTTTTATTATTTTCTTTAATCCTCTTGCCTAAGAACATATACATATATAAAGGATCGGGCAAATGTTCCGGACTGGCTCGATCCAGAAGAGATAGCAACATTAAGTATAAAAACCAATCTTTAATCATAAACTGTCATATGTCAGTGTCATATATTTTTTTTAAATGGAACACCCTGTATTAT
The DNA here is from genome assembly GCA_958507055.1 of Crioceris asparagi. Classification (NCBI taxonomy): domain Eukaryota; kingdom Metazoa; phylum Arthropoda; class Insecta; order Coleoptera; family Chrysomelidae; genus Crioceris; species Crioceris asparagi. The sequence goes on along the minus strand of OY293829.1, from coordinate 51,318,424 downwards.
ATCAGTTTATTTGAATCCTCATTCAATATCTGAAAGAAAATGTATAAAATGGCATTTGTCAAAATTCAATTGTTTTGGAAACATTGCCGAAATCCACGTACTAGCTTTTAATTATTTTCTTTAAAATAATAAGTTCTACAACAAAAAACTTTTTTTGTTTAAAATAAAATGGTTATCAATAACTTTTAAAGAATGTTGCAAAAACAATGGCGAACTACTTTTTTGTTTAAAATTGTACCAAGACATACCCATATCTTCGCCACTGGTTAAATAAAAAATATGTTCTGTTAAAAAATACGTATTTATATCCTAATATTTTATCCGGGAATTTAATCTAATATCGCGAACGGTTTTTGAATTATTGAAAAAATATTTAAATACAAATAAAACTTTACCACCCTGTATATCAAAAACTAAGCTTCTGAGGACATACCTTTATATGAACTTTTCGGCTGAAAATTAGCCCAAAAATCACCCATTAAAATAAGTACATGACATTAGTTAACACCCTGTATATTACAAGTTCTGAAGTAGAAGTTTTTTCATCTTTCTAATCGCCATCACCATCGAAGACTATTAGGTTTTGAAGGTTCTTTGAAAGTTAAGTTATATTTAATTGTCTGATTATCATTATTGTTTATTAAACAATCATAATAACTTCTTAAGGTGATGAACATCTTCTTCTATACCTATTTCAACTATCTACAAAGAATATTTCAACTTTCTGGAAACTTTCTATTTAAATATTTTCTAACAGCTACGTGAGAATATACAGGAGCCCCATCTTATTGCAGCCACATTTTGCTTCTTGTAAATAAAGAAACATTTTCAAGGAGAGTCCAGAGATCAGTTTGTAAAAACTGTAAAAAGTTGTTTCCAGTTAATTTTGATTTAAAAAAATAATAAGGTCCAATGACATTATCTCCCGACATGACCCCCAAAGAATTTATGCTCCAGCGGTTTTGGTGATATGCAGTATGAAAAATATGTTTATATTATTATATTTTGATTGGTATATAGGATGTTCCAAAGTAAGATACACAATTATGTTGTCTTTTTTAAAATGGCAGCCCCATATTTTTGTTACATTTTTAAATTTGCCTAAACATTATCATTATAATGCAATACATATCTGCAATAGTTTTTGACTTGTCGATTTGTCAGAATAGCGTCGTGCATCGCCTTACAAAAAAATCATATCTTTAGTACCATTTAAGATAACTTAACAAACTTGTCTTTATTAGATTCCTAACGCCTTTGCGCAATGCCTCAATTAAAGTTGAGCTCAGCATCGATATTGCGTTTCCCACAACGACAACTAATAAATAAATGCAATAATTCGATTTTTTCAAATACAACACCCTGTATATTATTTAGCCATTGTATAACATTTTTTAAGGGCTTTCTGCCAATATATAGTTTGTGGGGTCTAATCTGTAAAGTTCGCGAGATTTGTTGCAAAATAAGAAATGTTGATGGTTTGTTCTAAAAGAAAAATAAATCGAGTAAGCCACATTCGTAATATTTGATAGATACATGTACTAAATAATTATAGACGCCAGATTGTTAAAAATGAATTTCTCTCAACTGGATTTTTTTGTTTGCAAGTAGAATCTACCGACAAAAATTTTCAGAAGCAAGCTCTCCACGGGCGTCTTCATTCAAAAAGGTTAGAGATCGGTTTGAACTCACTGGTAGCGTGTTTTATACTAAAAAGGAAATTATAGGTGGTCGGATCACCAAGCAAGATGAGCTGCAAATTTTATTAATGCTGCAAGAAAATCCTCTCTCAAGTATTAGGGAAATAGCAGTAGAAACAGATATTTCACATAGTGAGAATACTATTAAAACATAAGCACCACCCACACCATCTAAACCTAAATCAGGAATTGCATATAAACGGTTTTGCAAATACAGTTACATTTTGTATCCAAATGAATGGTATTATTGACGAGGATAATAGTTTGAAGAAAATTATGTTTTCTGATGAAGCATTTTTTTAAAATAATGAGTCAGTCAACAAACATAATCTGCATTATTATGCAGTTGAAAATCCTCATTGGTTGCGGATTGTTGATCATCAACAGCGATAGTCGCTGAATGTTTGTGGAGGAATTATTGGTGATTATATTATAGGACCCTACTTTAGGAGTTACTATCCCTTGGCCTGCACGATCTCCTGACCTTACTCCTACAGACTTCTTCCTTTGGGGGTACGTGAAGGAAAGGGTTTTCCAAGATAGTCCAACAACTAGTAAAGACATGAAAAATAGGATTTCGGAAGCCTTCCGTTCAACTGATGGAGCAATGATTGCAAGAGTTCGGGAGTCGTTCACTAAAAGACTAGCAGCTTCTGTGGAACATGATGGTGATCTATTTGAAAATTTATAAGAATGCTTTTTTTAAATTTTTATACTGTTTCCAGTTACTCACCCTATCTTGATATTGTGGAGATTTGTATCCCTTGCAATTTACTCATAAAAATTAATTTTGTTACATTATATTTTTTAAAATATATGGATGGAGGCAAATTTTATGACAGCGGCCTACTCAATTCCTCTTTTTTATGAACAAACCATCAAAATTTCTTATTTTGCAACAAATCTCACAAACTTTACAGATTAGACCCCACAAACTATATATTGGCAGAAAGCCCTTAAAATATGTTATACAATGGCTAAATAATATACCAGGGGGTTGTCTTTCAAAAAATCTAATTATTGCAATTAGTTATTTGCTACTTTTAAAAAATCGTTGTGGGCAACGCAATACCGATGCTGAGTTCAGAAGATGCGCATTGGCGTTAGCAATCTAATAAAAAAGTTTGTTAAATTATCTTGAATGCTACTAAAGATATGATCTTTTTTCTAGGTCGATGCACGAAGCTATTCTGACACATAAATTGACATAAGTCAAAAACTATAGCAGATAAGTATATGATACTTCTAGCATTATATTGACAATGTTTAGGCAAATTTAAAAATATAACAAAAATATGGGGCTGCATAATTGTGTATCTTACTTTGGAACATCTTGTATATTAATCAAAATATTTTTAAAATCTGCTTCATTTGTCGACCTACTGCTTAAATAAAAATCGAATCGATAGCTTAAACAGAACAAAACACACTCTGTATATTTCAGTCTCACCTCAAAAAAACTTTAAAACATTGACAAAACACGACGGATTCTAGCAAGTTTAGTGTTTTTAGTTTTTATAGAATTTATTCACGATTTTACGTCTCACTGTACGAGTGCATCTCCTTTAAGGTACTCTGTACTTTCAACAATTGTTCTATACATCATTTCAATGGTATTGAGCAGTGGATGTGGTTTTTTATTTTTCGAAAAGTGAAAAATGTTGACTGGTCGCCGAAAAATTTTGAAAATATTTTCCCCTTGAAAACTTAATAATTCGCCATGTCATTTTCGATTTCTTCATATATACAGCGAGTGTTTTCAGGTTAAAAAGAGTTTAGTTAGCATAGAAATACGGAGTATTAATTGTATGATAATCAGTATAGTGAGACAATATCGTGGTATGCATCGCTTAGTAATCAGTAATCACTAATCATACTCTTGTGATACTATATGCTCTTGTGTACACGACTCAGTCATCGCTTAGCTCATTTGTCAAACATTCGTTTGTCAAAAGAATTGAAACAAGTGAAATTTTTGAAAAAAAATTAAAAATAGCTTTTATTGGGCATTTAAGATTTAAACCGTACCGATGAGCACCTACTATTGCTATCCTTTTCTCGATTTTAACTATACTTATGTGAATGTGTTTGCCAGCAACAGCAATTCCATAACAAATTACCTACCACAACACAAAATTAAACTTTAAATTAACAATAACGTCTGACGTCTGACAATTGCGACATAACCATAGACGATCTTCCAGAAAGTACCTATATACCAGAGAACGAGACGTATATATATGCTCCATGCTCGTGCGTAATTCCAGTGACGGATCCCGTTGTCGTTCCATGTCGACAAAATAATGATCTTGATTGAATGAGATTGAATGAGATAATTATAATTACCAATATTGGATCACACTTGGAGCTTAACAGGCGGCGAGATGTCTGCGATCTAAGTACGAATTCGAAATTTCAAGTCTCTAGACAGTATGGGGCCTGAGAAATCGCTGCGGAGTCCATTGATACAAGAACCGAAAGTAATAAAAACTATTTAATTAAAATTTAATATGGAAGAAGAAACATCATTTTTTTCCTAACCGATTACTTGTCAACTTTCTGATAACATCAGTCACTGCTGTGGATACGACCATAGTTGTATTCAAGAACATGATTTTATGACCTTCCAGTGATGATAAATTCTACAAGTTATGTTAGTGTTTGGAAATAGGTACTCTTCATACGAAACAAAGGTGAGATGATTACGATTGACATATGTAATTTTGTCATTCAGAGTAAGGAGTTTTTCTGTTTTCATTTCGGTAAAAAATAAATGATTGCAAAAATGGGAGTAATCTAGCTAACTTTCACTTTTATTGAAAGTTAGCTAAAATACTCCCATTGTTGCAAACATTTATTTTTTACCGAAATGAAAGCTCCTTACTCTGAAAAAATCTGTCTTTTAGCTGGAATTGTCGTTTTAGAGGTGTGCTTTCCACCAAATAGTGCAGTCATTCTCATATTTCAACTAACACTAACATCCTCCAAATTGGTCAATGTGTAGAACAGCCCAGCGGATCTCGGTAATTTCGCTTTAACAGTAAATTTAGGACATGTAAAGTTTACTATTTTCAACGCAAATTTCTCCTAATTCCGACTTATATGACAGGCCTGTGCGCCACCACGCTTCTGCACTGTTTACTATGATGGCGTATTATAAACATTGCATTGATTATTTACTTATATATTAATGTATTCCTACAAATTCGACTTCATGTATCGGAAGTCCGTACAAACGTGTCATTTTGGTAACAGCACAACTGCTGTATCTACAACATAAATAGCGGAGTCCTGATTTCTCATTGTCCTAATATTTTGTATGACTTCGTTTTCGTTAAATGTAGCACTTTTTTCAATTATCGGGCTCTCCTGTAAGCTTGTTAGGGGTTGCCGGTCTAAAATTTCAACTGGAATGTCTTTCTATAATATATTCCTACACATCTAATAAAAAAATCTAAAATTCGATGGGGATCTTTTGTACACATTTAACTCCAATTTTTTGCCAAAACATGCGTGAAAATAGAAAAACTAAGCTGGTGAAAAGTAAGGCAAGACAAGTTGTTTATTGACTTATGTGGTGGGCTGTCAATGTTACTGCTAACACTCAAGCGTAACTTTTGCGGTGTTCGTTTATATGATGAATTATATTTTCATGAATACTTGCTTTAAGGCAAAAAATCGATAATTTAGTAAACCAAAATCTGAAACTTTTTGATCTAGAGCTAGTGTTCATGAAAATAAAATTTATACAATATTCTAAAATTACAAAAGTTACGTTGGCAGCATTGAAACACGATAAATCCTACCCAAAAAGTCAATTAACAACTTGTTTAAACCTAACTTTTTGCGAACTTTGATTTTCTATTTTATCAAATATTTCAGGAATATTTTGGCGGATCTTAGGGTTTTATGAAATATGTGAATGATTCCACACTATTTGGGTAAGAAAACACACTCCCAAGATAACAATTCCAGCAAAATATTGTCAATGGCGTTTTTCGTCTCACTTTTAAAAAGTTATGCTAAAATACATCCATTTTCGCAAACATTTTTTTTTAACAAGAGCCGCTAAAATAAATTTTTACCTTGATTTCTTACATGCAGTTTTCAATTTAAAAATTTGTTTTATTGCACGATATATTACCACAAAGAAGAATGCTCAGGGGACAAAAGGAAGAGAAACATAGTGATCAGAAAAGATTAGGTTACCTACTTTTCTTTGAATTGTGATTCTCATAAATACTAAATACCTTCCAAAAATCTCTTCAATTTCTCAACCCTATAGCGCCAATTCTTGATATGTCTCTTTCTGTGACGAGAATCTGAAGAATTCCTTGTGCCAGAAACATCTTTGCCATGATTATCAGAGTCATTGGTATGAAACATGAATCTTTCTTCATCTTTTAATCTTGCAGCCGCATAATTGGTATTGTCTTCCTTAGCAACGTTATAGTCATTATAGTTAGCGACATCAATCATACCTACCATCTCAGCAGGGGTTTCAAAAGTAACCTTAACTCTGTTATGCTCTTCATCCATTTTGGCACCATAATTTTGACGGTTGTGCTCCATCAATCCACACGTGTTTAGATCTTTACCCCCGCGAACCACTAATATCCGAGAACCATCATAACGAGAACAAACCTTAAATAAATTATCAAATTATCATTATTTTCAGATCTCTATATTATTACTACAAAATCCTATCACATATTCGGATATTTTTGAGCGACTTCCGAAACGGAGGAGGTATACTATTCAACAGTTTGTATGTTTTCTTATGTCTGTTCGCGCCTTTTGCATAATAAACGTGCTACGATTTTCATGATTCTTTTGGCATTTGAAAGAAGACTACTGAAAGGTGATCCCATTAAAAAATCGACATTCCACCCAAAACTTCTACCAAAGGGAGTGGAGGGGGTAATTTTTTTTAGAAAATCGAAAGTTTGAGAGGACAAAATTAAAGAAAAGACCATATCCGGCAACGTTTAAATTGGACATTTTTAAAAAAAAACATAGGTTACGAGTTAGACCAGTGGTAAAGTCTAAAATATGTGTTAGCCAAAGAATAAATTTATTAGCGGGGCATTTCTTTTCCAAAACTGAGAATATGAGAAGGCCAAATTAAAGAAGAGACCATATGTATTATGAATATTTAGCAAGGGGGGAGCGCGTAGCTGGGGGTTAACACTGACCGACTTAGATCACCGAAGTTAACGTTGGGAACGAGTTAACGAGTGACCGTTGAGGGTATGCGTTCCAATATCTAACTGTCGTATTGCATTCTCCTCCTCTCGCAAGGCAACGGAAAACCAGCGAGAGTATATTTCCCTAGTATACCTGGAATGGTGGTGTGCCTTGAGATTTATCTAGAGATATACTGGTGGTTCGGAATTCACATTAAATTGTCCGTTTGTCTGTGGTAACACTTTCAAAGCAGATAAGCCTCCAACGCTCGAATACGAGTACGGCACTCAAAGAAGAAGACAAAATCTGAAATATATGGGTTTTGCGATGTTTTGTGAATATAAGTGAACGTTAGAGTATTTTGATAACTAATGATTCACTCAAAAGTGTGTAATATTTTTTGAATAGGACCAACCCTTTCTAAATAATGGTAATAAGGGACAAAAAAGTGAAACCATGGGGATTGGTTAAATTTTAGGTAGAAAACGCAAAAAAACTACTGAATTCATTAATGGTTCAGGTTAAGCTATTCATTAATGGGGTGTGACCTATTTGAGGTTTTGAGAAAACTATCTATTTTGTAATTTGTAGTGGTGATTTTATGAAAATTCTCTTTCTAACAAAAATAATGGGTACTTAAAGACATTTCTGGTTATACCGGAACTAGGTAGAAACCTTCTTATTTCAAATGGAATAATACATTTTTTATTTTAAAATTGCGATTCTATAACTTTTTTAATACAACTTTTATCGGAACTCCCTATTTCAAAAATCTACACTTTCAGATATTTGTTGGTCACAACAGGGTTAGCTAATAAAATTAATAACTTTCACTGCTATGGATTAGTTACAACACTGTGTACCTAAGTCTTGTGTTTAGGCTAGCTAAAAACTCGGTTCAATATACAAGTTTTTCAAAAGAATGGGCCAGACTACAGCTTGAAAAAATCGATTATTCCAAATGAAGCACTGTCTATTTTATGTTTTTAGTTTTTAGTGTATTCCGTTTTCACTCTGTGGATCCATATTAGCATTCCGTATGCCTAAACAGAAAGTTATTTGTGAAAATGGCGACAATAGTAGGAATTTCAAACATCGTGTGCCATGGTAACCGAAAAGAAAATAGAACTCTATGCCAAAGAAACTAATTTCCAATACCGCCACACACAATGGCTATATTCACTGCTGTACTTTATGCTAAAATTGATCACTAGGAGCGTAAAAGATCAACCAATAAGGTAAACGAAATAAATGTGAAACCCCAATTTAGAGCATCAGCTGAATGAACCTTTTTGGTAACATAAAATGCACTGCAAAATTTTCATCCTGGATATATTAAAAATCGATTTCACTTTTTTTAATAGATCTGGATTCCGATTAAAAAATATTACGTAATGTGGACTGATGAATCCGAATTTAACTACTCAAATAACTTTTCATTTAGGTACAAGAAATGTTAAATTCGGCTAGTACACGAATCTAATCTAGCGCTAGCTCATTGGCGAACGTGAAACGTGAACGTTGAATATACGCATAGAAGCGAAAGCGTCTACTAGCCGAAAATTAGCCGCTAGAGTACTTAGCACTTTTTCGGTCAAAATCCGCTAGGTTGTTTCTTTCCTAGCGGCTATCGAGCGCTAGCGCATAAAGTAAATATGTGATAATCCACTTCAAATACAACATTATTTTGTTTTTATTCTCCTTGCACATTTTTGTTAATGAAATTTGTAATAATATTCTTCATTTCCGCGAATAACTCAAATTTCATACATTTTAGGTGTAGGGAATGCTAATACGGATCGATAGATAAAAAAAACTGAATGCAATACAAACATAAAATACAGTTACATTGGAAATAATCGAAAAAATTGAGATTCTGATAAAAGTAGCATTGAAAAATGGAGTATAGAATCACAATTTTAAATGAAAAATATATATAGTAGGTACATATTCCATTCATAGAAAATATAAATAATTCAGTTTGAAATAAGAAGGTTAGTACATACTTCCGGTATGACCAGAAGTGACTGTTAGTCCCCAATACTTTAGTTAGATAGAGTTAGGATCGATAGAGCCTTCTCATAAAACCAGTAGTTACTGCAAATCTACAGAATTAAAATATGAGTAAAGGATAGGCCACTCACCCTGAATAACAGGCTGCCAATGAATAAATAAATCAACAGTTTTTAGAAGAAAAAAACATATGCAACTAACCTTTAGCCGTACCAATGCTCCTTTCAACAAATAGAATCCCCAATATTCCAGTGTATCATCTGGCAATGTCATGGACTTCTTCAAACGAATGTGTTTTCTTTTACTACTTATTTTAGGGGTCCCAACTAACTGGAAAGCGTTAAACGAAGAGTTCATCTTCAAGCTTAGCGATTCACAGAATATGGAAGAAACTCCTTCTTGTATTGCTAATACGTCCGATTCAGCCACCGGGTATATCATATCGGCAAAAACTATATGTCGTAGGTAGAGAGGGGTAATAATTAGTATAGTTGGAAGTACTGCGGTCATTAGACAAAACACCATCACCCTTTTCACCCCATGCATTTTTCTGGTTTCTGGAATGAATCACTGATTATACAAAATCATAGTCACATTGCTGAAATTTATTCAAGCGTATGTCTTAGTTTAATGATAAGGAAATAGAATATGGGAATATCTTTTTTGTAATCTTGAATTTTAACGGCATGTTTGAGTTTGTAATACACAAATAACTTCGTGTTAATTAAGGAAAAATAAGTCTAATTTAATGCGAATGATTTTTATTAACATCTTTAATTCCTTGTGCATACATAAATGCATGAAGATTCATACAATCAGCAAATAACATTGGATAAAATATTAACACTACGATGGTGTTGGGCAGGAAGTATCTAATACTAATAATAAATGGATGCTTATTATCCTAAATAATTGATACGCTTATTGAAGTGAGAAATCGCTTTTATCTAACCTTATTAGTTTTCTTTGCTGAATGAGCATTACTGGCTTTTAATATAAATATATAGATATTCAATATTCTTATCCAGGTAATGTTGAACAACAATTGAAGTAGTATTTTGACTGATTCATTTATCTGATAGTCGCGGTCTCCGTTTTCATTTTCATTTGTTTTTTGATTGTTTATTATTTCGTATTTATTATTTATAAATGTATTACAAATAACAAATGCTCTTTATTTTTATTTTTATTAGGTGTTTGACTTTTGACATATCATAAGTCAGTGTCACTTCTATGAAGTGATAGGTCATAGACAATATAAAGATATGTCGTGTCCTTAGAGTAGAGAAAAGTCGTGCGAACACGACTCCATGCTCTAAGCACAGCTAGAGGCTAGAGCACTGAATGCACAGCCTTCTTTATATCGAAGGCTGTGCTTCTAAGGTCCTTTCCATGGTACAATAAGACCAGGTATGGAGATTCTCATTACTCGGGACGTTACGTCCCGACTAGGTATATACCGTTCGGTAGCCAACTGGGTACCGAGATGAAGTGATTCTGAACATTTCGCGAGTCGTAGAACCGATTTGCTACGAATTATTGGAGCTTAATGACAAATACAAATCTATATTTAATTTTTTCGCGCATATGTGACATATTTCTAAGCCCTAATTTTTGTTTTTTGTTTCATATATTGATATCATTAAATACTAAACATGCTACCAGCATGAAGATTCTCATTACCCGGGACGGTACATCCCGAATAGGTCGGTAACCAACCCGGTACCGAGATGAAATTGATTCTCTCTTCCGAGTTGTAGTACGTAGTACCGATTGGCTACGAGTCTTTTGAAGGTTATAACAACTACAAATGAGAACTATATTTAGCTTTTTCACGAATATTTGACATATTTCTCTTTTTTTCAGTTTCGTATATTGATATTGTTAAATACTTAACATATTAACAGTTTTCTATGAAATGTTATGACATGAAGATATACGTCGCGAAAATATAACATTTCGAAGAAGGCGATCAATAATAATAATAATAATAATAGTTTTTTTATATAAAATAAAAAGTAAAATAAAATACATACATACAAATGCGAATAAGAATAAGAAATCAGTTTAATTGGCAGATTTATCTATCGCACGTTTTATAGAACTGTATAGAATCAATAAAATGATGTATGGACGTTTATGTCCGATCTTGTCAGCATATCTAAAAAATATGCATCGTTCGGGCATTTCTGTTGAAATAAAAATAAGTGGCATTAAATTTTTATGCTACAGGTTCAAATCATCGGAGAAGATTGTACATAGTATACAGTATTTAAATATTTCTCGTTAATTTTAGAAGACAGTACACGACGACGTCAAACAACCAAATAATTTTATGTAAAATGTAAATACAAACATTATGTTTATTTTTTTTACTCTTTACGATGTCCTCACTCAATAACTTAAAAGAAATGTAGTAAGTATGTAAAAAAGAGACAGAAAGATTACTGAAACCCTACTTTTTATCAACTCGGTACATCATTAGGTCCCGAGTAGATTTGACAGTTCAGCTCGGGATCTATCGAATGCGTGAACGGATGAGAACAGATGAGAATCGCTAAAACGTCCATTCGGTACGTAACGTCCCGAGTCCCACTAGATTATGAATAGTTAGTGTTCTCTGGTTCCACTGCAGCTCGGGAGATACCGAATGCGTAGAGATGAGAATCGCTTAAAACGTCGACTCGGGACGTGACGTCCCGAGTTCGTGAATGAGAATCCCACTGCAGATGAGAATCGCTAAAACGTCCATTCGGTACGTAACGTCCCGAGTTCGTGAATCCGAGTCCCACTAGATTGTGACTAGTTAGTGTTCTCTGGTTCCACTGCAGCTCGGGAGATACCGAATGCGAAGAGATGAGAATCGCTTAAAACGTCAACTCGGGACGTGACGTCCCGAGTTCGTGAATGAGAATCCCACTGCAGATGAGAATCCCTAAAACGTCCATTCGGTACGTAACGTCCTAAGTTCGTGAATCAGAGTCCCACTAGATTGTGACTAGATAGACGTCCCGAGTTCGTGAATGAGAATCCCAGTACTGAAACAACCACTGGATCTAGCCACAACGTTGGGTCCATAGAGTAAATAGGTTAGGGCTGGCTCAGAGAGAACGTATGTTCCTCTGGGTTGGGTCTTTCAAGTCCCAGAGCAGAGAAGGTTAAGGTTTTCAGGTTCACTTATTATTTATCTATCTATGTGTTCTACGGTTATATTCTCATATGTCTATGATTCTTCCGGGAAAAGTATTATATATTAGTCTGTGAAGATATTGTAATGTACAAAAGGAACAGCCGCCGGCATTGGCCACAAAGAGAAGCGGCCAGTGACAAAGAGTGCGACAGCAGCATGTCGGCATCCTAGTGAGGATTTCGAGAAAAGTCCAGTGGCGTCCAATTGTCGTCATGAGACAGTGTAAAAGAGAGATAGTAAAAGACAGTGTGCAATAATAGAAGACTCAGAGTAAACTAATAAGAATATTCAATAGTAAAGTGAAGTTGCAATTTTTATTATACTACTTTCGAGTGTAAATAAAGTTTATTTAATAATTGTAAATTAGTCTCACTTATCTGCGAACCCGCATACGCAACAATTTGGTGTCAGAAGAGGGATAAGTGAGTGAAGAGGCTTTTGTCTATGGTGAACACCCGAAAGCAGACAGAAAAAGGAGGAACAACTAACTAAGTTATTCTCCGATTTTTCGAGAAAACAAGAAGAACTACGACAACAAGAAAAAAAGAAGAAGAGGTACGACAACAGAGAGATCTCGAGCAGATTGCAGGATTGTTCCGAAATGTCCATCAAGAAAATCCGTAAAATAAGAAGTACGAGAAGAAATTGGGACAGTTTGAGAAGAGATTGGAACACTTCGAGAAGAAATTGGGACAGTTCGAGAAGAGTTTGAGGAAAAGTACCAAAGACTAGAGAAAGAGGTGAAGAAAATACGGGATACCAACAACGACGAAAGCAGCAATTTCGACACGTCGGCGATCACTACAGCTAATGAAAAACTTAAACCACCAGCGTTTGACGGTGAAACATCCTGGGCCATGTACAAACGTCAACTCGAGGCTGCAGCCAACGCAAATGGATGAGATCATCAGCAGAAAGCAAGAGATCATCATCAGAAAGCTAGGGCGTTGGTATTGGTCTTGCGAGGAAAAACTCTTGAAATACTTCAAAACATTCCTGAAGCCAAACAAACTGATTATTCGGCTGTTGCGGGTGCCTTGGAACTAAGATATCTTAGCCAAGTGTACCAGAGCCAGATGAAAAGCAGGATTCAAGGTTCAACGGAGTCACTGCAGGAATTCAGCAGTAGCATTGAGAGCATGGTGCGAATGGCTTATCCACAGGCCACGGATGAATTCATTGAGCAAATTAGTGTCCAGTACTTCATCGACGGAGTTCGAAATATAGACATGCAGCAAGCGTTGAGACTAAGTAGACATAACACCTTAGCCGAAACATTTATCCAAGCACTGGAATACGAAGCTGCCAAAAATGCTTCGATGAATCGTCGCAGCAAAGTAAGAGAAGTCAGGGTGTCAGACGAAGCGCAAGTCAATGCAGATTTCTTTAAGAAGTTGGAGTTGATGTTCCAGAAAATCTGCTCTCGAGAGGCAAGAGGTCAGGATATAGAAAATTGATTAAGAGTTACAATTGAAACCGAGAGGGACATATAAGTAGAAATTGCAGGCGACGACCCAGATCTTCAGACTTCAGGAAAACTCCACCTCGCCATTGTCAGGAGGCGAACGCTGGCGACCACTGATTGTCAAGACCCCAAGTTACATTTGCGCTCCATTAAGAAGAACTGCGATGGCCGCGTGGTCCAAGGTATTATCCACGGCAAGAAATGTGATCTGACCATCGACACGTGGGCAACATCAAGCGAATACTGGAAACTGCAAAAGGAGATCTGATAAATGTTTTTGGACAGACCACCACCACTTTGGAAATTGGCTAGGCACAAGTAAAGGTTAATGCAATCGTGGCCGACATAGTGGATGAATTTATAGTAGGCTTAGACATTTTGGAAACCTTCAATTTCATTACAGTGGACTTCAGAAACAGAATGTTGAGAGTGACAAAGAGGAAATATTATTCTCAGCATCTTCGAACAAGAACTGTCAAGTGAAAATAATCGTCACCGAAGATACATGAATACCTGGGAATGAATACCTAGAAAAACAACTGGACGGAGTTAACACATTGGTTTTTGAACCAACCGAGAATGAAGAGAATGGGACTCTTTTGGCTAGGTGCTTAGTTAATTCCGAAGACATTATTCTAGCGAGGGTAGCCATCTATCTGTAAACAGAGTGACATTGAAGAAAGGGGAAGTCATCGGCGAGCAAGAGGTACCCGTTTCAAGAGATGTACATTTGTTCCAAGAGCTAATGGAGAGTTTCAAGAAGACCTGGAATCATCTTAGCGAACAGGAAAAGAAAAAGGCCATCGAGATTGTAAAGCAAGAAGCTGATGTTTTCGTACAGAAAAAAAATAACAGGGTGAACGAGTTTAGTCGAATATCGGATCTACACAGGCAGTACTGTATCTATTCGACAACCTCCACGAAGACTTCCTTTCGTGAAACAATAGCAAGTTAACACCATGGATCAAGAAATGCTGAAGGATGGTGTCATAGAAGAATCCAGCAGTCCTTGGTCATCACCAGTTGTGCTGGTGACGAAGAAGGATGGTTCAGGTTCTGTGTGGATTACAGGAGATTAAATGATGTTACGAAAAAGGACAGGTACCCATTACCCCGAATTGACAATACCTTAAACAATAACTCTTGACCTGAAAAGTGGTTATTGGCAGGTACAGCTAAACAAAGAGGATAAAGAGAAAACAGCCTTTACAGCTGGAAACGGCCTGTCTCAATTAATTGTCATGCCGTTTGGATTATGCAATGCCACTGACACTTTTGAAAGGTTAATGGAACTAGTTCTGCGAGGACTGTCTTGGAAGACCTGCCGGTATACTCGGATGACGTAATGGTGTTTGGCAAAGATTTCGACGAACATCAATCGAATTTGAAGAAAGTTTTCGCCAGGACTCCATGTGCTAATCTCCAGCTGAATTCAAAGAAAAGCGTTCTATTCCAGGAAAAGTTCAACTTTCTCGGACACGTCTTATCATCGAAAGGAATTGAGACCGATCCAGAAAAAGTCCAGGCAGTACGAGATTGGCCCAGACCAAAGAACAAGCATGAAGTTAGAATCTTTTTGGGACTCAGCTGTTACTATCGCCGATTTATTAAGGATTTTGGGAAGATTGCGAAGCCACTACATCAATTAACCGAAAAGAACTCCCACTTTGACTGGTCACCAGAATGTCAACAGTCGTTTCTGGAGCTCAAAAACCGTTTGACCAGTGCTCCTTGCATATCCCCTGGATGAAGGATTGTTCGTGTTAGACACTGACGCTTCACAAAGTGGAATAGGAGCTGTTCTTTCCCAAATACAGAATGGCGAAGAAACTATAATTGGATATTTCAGCAAAAAGTTGGTAAAAGCAGAGCGAAATTACTGTGTGAGCCGGAAGGAACTGCTAGTGGTTGTACGATCCATAGACCATTACCACAGTTTCCTTTATGGATGGAAATTCTTAGTAAGAACAGACCACTCTGCATTTTAAGTGGCTGCTGAATTTTAAAAATTCGGAGGGCAGATAGCGCATGGGTTGGAGAAACTGCAGAGTTACGACTTTCAAATCAAACACCGAAAAGGAAGAAATCACGCTAACGCTGACAGTTTGTCACGAAGACCTTGTGGCAGTTCCTGTAAATTTTGTCAAAGGCAGGAACAATGAGAAACAGCCAAGGATGTTGCACATTTCCAACAAATGCAGATTAGGAATAAAGAAAAGGAAATTACCGAGAAAATCACCAGAGATAACTTTAGAAGAGAACAAATCACTGACAAAAATTTGACGGGGTTGGCTATACTAAAAGCGACGACCTGAGTGGCAAGAAATCTCCAGATTTGATCAGACTGTCAAGGGGTCCTGGTTTCTGTGGGATCCATTGTGCTTGCGGGATGACTTGATTATTCGTAAATGGGAAAGTCCAGGTGGTAGGAGCATTGTGTATCAAACCGTTGTACCCAGTCGCAGTGGAGGCCAAAGAGAACACTGGCACGCCTGAAAGAGTGGTATTATTGGATCAACTCTCGAAGAGATGTGGAAGAATGGTGCAGACGATGTGACCTCTGTGCTTCTAAGAAGGGTCCGAAGGCAAGATCCCGAGGGAAAATGAAGCAGTATCTGTCTGGTGAACCTTGGGAAGGATATCCAGACAGGGAGTGCCTTTGGAGCTGCATACCGATCCAGGCAGAAATTTTGAATCCGAAATATGGATGCAGTTAATGAGGTTGCTGGGAATCCGAAAAACAAGAACAACCCCACTTCATCCACAGTCAGATGGAATGGTCGAGAGGCACAATAGGACAATCAATAAATACCTCTCAATATTTGTGGATGAGCACCAACATAACTGAGATAAACTGGTACTTCTCGTTCTCCTGGCCTACAGAAGCTCCCAGCATGAATCCACTGGATATACACCATCGATGCTGTTGTCTGGATATAAATATTTAAAATTGCATATACCACCGTTTTTTAAATAATCGCAATCAAAGTTATGAAAGTTGAGGTTATGATATCTTCGAACCTGACCACTCCGGATAATCAAAAACTAAATTTAAAATTGCTAAATTTTACGAACTTAATAGACCGATTGCATTAAGCGAAAATTGTTCTCCGCATGCGCAGCGGGAAGTTTGCAACGGCCACTTCCATTTGAAATGTTATTCTTTTGAACCGAATGTACTATGCCTATGCCCAAATAATTTCATGCTAATGGCTGTCTGTGACCGTTTTCATCAATTTCTTTATGTACTATGACATCTATGCAGTTTTACCTTCTTCTAAATAAAGATGAATAGAGGTATCCTATGGCCGATGGGTCGCGCATGCGGAGAATTGAAATCATTAATGCAATTGGTCTATTGCCAAACCCCTAGAATTTCTATTTAATGACAGAAATTAATTTATCTTATTCTTCACGTCATCTGCGCTATTTTACGTCCTATGTTATGCTCTCAAAATATTGACTTTTGAGAGCATAGCTTGGGACGTAGAATAGCGCAGATGATGTGAAGAATAAGATAAATCTCGTTTATCAATTTCTAAGTCATTAAATGGAAATTCGGGTTTGGCAATTAAATTTGTAAAATTTGGCAATTTTAAATTTAGTTTCTGATTATCCAGAGTGGTCAGGTTCAAAAATACCATAAAATCAACTTTCACAACTTTGATCGCGATTATTTCAAAAACGGTGGTACATGCAGTTTTAGTTATTTATATTTTGGTATCAAAAGTTTCTCAATATACGAGAGCTCATCGGCTGACCTAGTGCTCGTCAGTATTTTTCTCTGGCAGTAAAAATAACTTTATATTGTGGTATTAGGTATAAGAACTTCAAAAATACGATAACTAAATTTAAGCATATAACTTGTTCAAATTTTGACTCATTCCACTACTATTCATTGGTTGTTCAAGAATTGAGAGAATTTAGAAAATTCAAAATGTAATAATTGACATTCAAATTATCAATTTGAAAGTAGAAAACTGAATTGGATTTGATGTTTACTTTCGTATGTTTAAGTATAAATGTCACAAATGCCAGCACGATACGAGATGCGCGAGAGGATGAGAAGAAACAACTGTGCGAGAGAGAAACGATTGTCTGTAGCGTATTAAAATCTTCAAGACCTCTCTCTTCACTGGCTATATAGGAGTATTTTATATGTGACACAAAAGAATTTCTAAAGCCCTGGAGACATTAAGAAATGCTGATAGGTCTTAAGCTCGATGAAGGAAAAATCAGAATCTGCAGAACGTCTAGAGCGCACTCATTGTGTTTCCCACTTTAAGCGTTAATTGTTCTCCGCATGCGCGGCGCGAACAGAATGTACTATGCCCAAATAATTTCATCCTAATGGCTGTCTGTGACCGTTTCTATAAATTTCTTTATGTTCTATGACATTTATACGCTTTTACGCTTCTTGTATACAGGGTGGTCCGAATTATAATGGAGAAACTTTAACAGCATATTCAGCAGATAAAAATAATTTAAAAAGGTTCATATAAACTTATCTCCAAAAACGCTTCGTTTAGGAGATACGGGGTGTTGAAATATTGCGAAAAAAATGCATTTTCTTATTTTTAAAGAAACTCTTCTAGATTTTGATTTCAAACTTAGTAGGTATTATTGCCCCTTAAAAACAAATTTATAGCATGATAAACACTTGTTTTTGTTTTACCAGTGGCGTTCGTGACGGTCGTTTTAACTATTTTAAATAATAAAAGAATGGTACGCCAATGGTTTGATATATTGATCATTTTAAACAAAAATGTTCTCTTTAGTCTTTTCGCTAAAACGAACCGTTTTCGAGAAAAAAAATAATTTTTGTTTGCATGTGCACCTAATATCTTAAGTTTGCAAATGTGATCTAAATAAAAACGAACTGAAATAGCGCGAATTATCTAATTTAATTAATTTAATTTAATTGTGCTCCTTGTTCAAATAGCTACAAATATATAAAGATCATTCAGTAATATTCATTTTTATCAACTACATCTAGATACTTTCTAACTTAATATGTTATCATGACAAATATAAATAATGACATTTGTAATTGATGGCTATGAAATCTTACCTGTTTTTAGCTAATTTATTCTAAATTCACGATTGTAAGTATTTTTATAATACTATTAAGTTGTTGTTGAAATAATTTTGTAACAATTTGTAGTTTCCCTGAAAAAGAGAATAAACATTCTCGAAAGCTCGGCTTCAGTCAAAGAATTTTATTGAATGCATGACTGCATCCCCAAGAACATCTTTTTATTTTATATATATGCAAAGAAAATGTATTTCTTTAATATATTGTTTGGTACGCACCTCCGGTAGATAATATAAATGAATATTAAAAGAGGGTGTGTGTCAAACAAATTTTAATTTATAATATAATACGTCACTCAAAATATTAGAGAAGAACTTTATAGCAAAAGTAGATCATCTTACTTTTCATCAAAGGTATGCAGTAAATGAACTGATTGACAAATATAAATCAATTTTTGCTAGAGATAAATATGATGTCGGCACAGTAAAGGAATATGAGACAAGAATTGATTTATTAATTGATAAATATTGTAGTGAGGCCATACAGTTGCACCATTGAGGATAAAAAAGAAATTGAGGAACAAATATCAAAGTTATTAGACAGAAAACTTATAGAAGAATCTTATAGTCCATTTGCTGCTCCAGTTACATTAGCATTCAAAAAAGTAGAAAATAAAAGATCCAGATTGTGTATAGATTTTAGAGATTTGAACAAAATAATAGTACCTCAAGCCCAACCATTTTCACTGATAGAAGACCTAATGTTAAAGACAAGAAATTGAAAAATTTTCACATCGTTATACATAATATTATAGTTATATTTTTAGACTTAAAAAGAGCATTTGAAACTATAAACATCTATCTGCTACTGAGAAAACTCGAAAAGTTGGGCATTCAAGAAAATGCGTTGAAATGGTTCGAAAGCTATCTTTCTGGTAGGTCACAAATAGTTAAATATAATAATACATCTACTGGTACATACGGCATACATTATGGAGTCCCTCAAGGAAGTGCTCTAGGACCAATATTATTCATTTTGTTCATCAATGACATAGTATACCATGTTAAAAATTGCAAAATAAAGTTGTTTGCTGATGATACCATGATATACTGCGAAGGAGAGGTAAAGGATGTTAAGAAAACTATATCACTAATCAATCAAGATTTGAAGAATATCTCCATATGGCTGAATGACAATGGTTTGAAACTGAACGTAAATAAAAACAGATACATGGTAATATCAAATAGACATAATTTTAAAAAAATTGAAAATTTGACATCCAGTTTCCATTTATTAATTGATAATAATGTTATAGAAGAAGTTAAGCATTTCAAGTACCTGGGCTTCATGCTAGATAATGAACTGAATCTTAAATCACATTATGAGTATATTAAGAAAAAAATGGCAAGAAAAAGTAATTTCCTATACAGATTGAATAATAAGGTATCATCTTTTACTAAGTTAACTATATACAAAACCGTAATATCTCCTCATCTTGACTTCTGTGGAACATTCATATACCTGATGAATAATGAACAAATTGATTCATTACAAAAGATACAAAATCGTGCTATGAGAGCCATTCTACTATGTAAAAAAAGGACACCAATAGCTTACATGTTGGAAACCTTGAATTTATTGAATGTTCGACAAAGGGCTGCTTATAATATGCTCAAGTTTGTATATAAATTGAAATCAGGCTGCTTACCAACCTACTTAACTGAAGAAATAACGTATCTTCAAGAAATACATAATCACAATACAAGATCCCATGCTTCGAATGATTTCTATATCAGTGTTGCTAATGCTGCTACAAACACATTGTTCATCAAAGGCTTACAACTTTACAACTCCTTACCAAAGGAATTAAAAGAATGTTCAACATTTGGAGAATTCAAAAGCCAGTGTGTAAAATATGTAAAATGTTATAACACATCATTGTAACGTATTTAGACTGTATATGCAGAGTTAAATTGACCATGAATTGAAATTTATGTTTTCTGTACTGTATTTTATTTCGCTGTATTGTATCTCATTTATTTTATTATACTATTGTAATTCAATTAAATTATATTTGTTAGAGCTGATAATGCTAATAAAGATTATTATTATTATTATAAACTCTGCATTTTGGTCAATTCCACTGCGTATTGAAGACAGAAAGAGTAATATATTGAGAAGGTATAATCTTACTGATTTTATATATACATATATATATATATATATATATATATATATATGATATTTTGATTTTTTCTAAATCTTTTTCGGAACACATTCATTCATTCATCTAACAAATTTATTTGAAGTAGGTAATACAAAATGAAGGTTTCAGGTTACAGTTTACCAAATGTACATTTGCATCAGATTCAGTAAAATATCTTGGCCATATAATACAAAATAACTCAATCAGACCAGTAAAAGATAATTTGATCTCAATTAGAAATTTTCCATTTCCGACGCCACAAAAAAATATTAGACAGTTTTTAGGGAAAATCAATTTTTATCATGAATATATACCAAAAAGTGCGATAATCTTGGATCCACTACATAATTTATTGAGAAAAGGTCAAAGCTTCATATGGTCAGAATAATTTCAAAAATCATTTAATAAAATTAAAGAACTGCTGTGCTCTCAACCAATCCTATCAATATTTGATCAAAATTTACCAATCATTATCTATACAGATGCATCTTTACAAGGAATTGGAGCTGTCATGAAACAAATCCAACCCGATGGAAAAGTGAAACCATTAGCATATTTTTCTCAGAAATTAAATGATGCCCAGAAGAAAAAGAAGGCAATATATTTGGAATGCCTAGCACTAAAGGAATCTGTGCGATACGGTAATACGGGCTTATAAATAAATCGTTTACAGTATTTTCAGATCATAAGCCATTGGAGAATATGAATATAAAATCAAGAACGGACGAAGAACTAGGAGATTTAACTTATTACCTTTCACAGTATGATTTTAAAATAAAATATGCTCCTGGAAAGAACAACTTAGAAGCTGATTGTTTAAGCAGGAATCCAGTTTTGGAGTCAAGTGAAAATACAGATGAGCAATTAAAAATCGTAAACGTTATAAAATTAGACGATATTTTAGTAGATCAAGAAATGAATGAGTATATACAAAACAAGAAAACAAATTAATTTCAAAACATAATGTTTATTACAAAAAGGCCAAGAAGAAAGAAAAAATAATTTTATTAGAGAAGTTTAGCATGAAGTTTATCAAAAAAATACATGAAAATCTAGTAACCAAATATTGCAAATGAAAATTAGCCCCATTTATACAGCAAATAATTTATCGAAGAATATTAAAAGAGTTTGTAAAAGTTGCACAGTATGCATTAGAAATAAATCCAGATGTCTTCAAAAATTTGGTTTAATGTCCTAGGGTCCAGCTAAAATGCCTTTCGAAATAGTTTATATTGATACAATCTAAGTGCTTGGAAGTACACGGTCCACGAAAAAATACTTGCATCTTCTAGTGGATCAGTTTACAAGATATTGTAACGAACTTGCGCGAAGTTACTAGAAGCTTCGGGAATATGTCTTGACCCAGCCATGCATGGCTGACCAATACCAATAGCGGTATGCAACACACCACACGAGTCCCACCAACGTCCGCACTCGCTAAGGTGATCCGCCTTCCGACGAATCGCACACGCCCACCATTACGACACCGATCACCGAAGCCAAGTTCGTTACATTGCCCCCTCCTTAAATCTGATCGTCCCGATCAGAAACATCCTCAAGGCTCAGCCATCCTGTCCATGCAGGCAACACGACTTCTGTGACACTAATGGACACCCACTGGCTTAAACCAAGTTCAACGGCACCTTCCTGTTGAACTTCACCACCAGGCTTCATTTACAGTCCAATATGCTCTCTCATCCCAGATTGAGCCACTGCAAACTCGAAGCACTGGAATTTCCATGGCCAAGCCGCCATAACCCCCAGCAAGTTCAGATCGAAGCCGATCTCTTCATGCAGCATGTTTATTTCGTTGAAACACGTATTGCCACATTGTATTCTCGAATACTTGGATCTCAATGACAGAGATGGCGGATTTTTACCATGGAATGTTCACGTTGCCATATACTGGGAGTGGATGCCCACAGCTACCACGGTCTCTTTCTCCATACCTAAGCTCAGCTCGATGACCATACCAGCTTCTATACTGTCTGTATCTTCGGCTTAGTACCCAAAGCCCATCTACATCGTCGGCATCTTCACTTCGTACCCCCAGAGCGATTTCTCGGTTGCACCCTCAGGAATCTTCTCACCAAGTCTAGCAAGCTACCATACCAATCGGGCATGAATTACAGCTTTCAAACTTAAGTACATCTGTACCATTAGATCCCCTCCAGGACGCACTAGTCTACACCGTTGGCCTTACACTCATAACATCTCCCCGTCCTCCGCTATTCCACAGGCAATTTTCGGTGACACCCACAGGAGACTGGTCACCAATACCCAACAAGTTGCCACACCACCCGGCAATGCAGCACCACTTGCGGGATTGCATAAACACCACCAGATCCTTACCATGGTTCCATGCCCAGCGTCGAGGACCTTCTTCATGATGCCATCGTAGACTTCTATCACTCAACCCACCAGATCCTAGCAGCTCTTGACTGTTCAGAAGATGACGGTAACCAAACCGTTTAGGACCCTTTGGTTCAATGGTACCTGCACCACATGGTATTCGGAAGCTGGATACTGTCATCAAATTTCTGTTCAACCAACTAAGAGGAGCATCTTCAGCACCGTACCCTGCTTTCCTCTATTCTTCATATTTTTGATTCGCCAACAGCTCAGGATCGTCGCTGCAGCAGCTATAACAGCATCTATTTTAACATCCAGCAGAGCACCGAAGGTACCGAGCTGCACCCCGTTATCGCAGCCAACTCTTTCTCGATAATGTTCGAAAGAGAATTCCGGAACGTTCCCAAAAGTCACTACCGAATAATCGTGAAGCGCGACACACTTCCTCGCGAAATCTGCAGTCACATAGTTCAGTCCGAGTCATTCTATTGCCCGTTACAATATGCTTATATTTTGACATCAAAAACACAAAACGCTAGTGATTTTATTAAACTGGTGAAAAACGTTACAGAAATTATTAGGATTGGAATGATTCTCTCAGAAAATATTCTGGAATTAATTCAGCCGAATTCAAAAATTTTCTGGTGGAGAAGAATATACCAATAGTTTTTACTCCAGTAAATGCACCGTTCTCGGATTAAATAAAAGATTAAATCAGACCCTTGTAAATAAAATCAGATGTATGGTAAATGAGAAGAAGAAGAAAATAGCTTGGACAACAGTAGCACATGAGTGTGTAAAAAATATAACGATACAAAACATACGATCACTGGATTCGCACCAAAATACTTATTAGAAGGCACTAACGTTACAATATTACCAAGCGAATTAAAACAACAATTTTCTAAAACTGATTTGAACCAAGACCGACGATCAGCACTGAAGAATACAATGAAATCATACAATTAGAATAAAAAATTATTTGATTAACATCGGAATAACTTTGAACTTAAATTAAATTAAATGGCAATAAACTAAATAGAAACATTTTTAGAAAAGATATCAAACTCAATATACAAAATTAACACTGGCCATAGAAAATCAGAATCAAATATCTTCCAAAATTTCAATTTCAAAATTGGTCCCAGTCTCTGCCATACAAGAGGAATATGGTGAATATGAAAATTTAGATATATCTTTTTGACCGACTTCCCAAAAGGAGGAGGTATACAATTCGATTGTGTGCTTTTTTTTTTTTTTTGGTTTGTGCGCGCGTTTCATATAGTAAACGTACTCCGATTTTGATGATTTTTGATTCATTTGAAAGAGGAGGCTTGAGAAATGGTCCCATATTCATAAAAACGGGAATCCGACATCTCGTTCCCTCCGAAAACCGCCCCCGAAGGGGGTGGAGGGGGCAAATTTTGTCGAAAATTGAAAATCTGCGTTGATATAATTAAAGATAGGACAATATCCGGAAACGTTTAAATGGAACATTTTTTCAAAGGAGTAACGGTTTTCGACATAGAGACATTTTAAACTCTCAAATATACCTATTTTCGCTATGTGGAGAGGGCGATTTCTGTCGAAAATTGAAAATCTGTTTGCAGTACATGAAAGACATAATTATTTGTAGCAACATTTATACTGAACATTTTCCCCTTAGAGTTACGGTTTTCGAGTAAAATCGGTGTTAAAATGGTAACAACTAAAATATTCAAGCGTATTTCCGCAGCGATGTACTGAGATCTCAATAATAACAACTACAAGCAAGGAATATACGTGGGTAATAGAATAAGTACTATCTTCATTGGTATTAGTGAACGTTCAACGATTTTCGTGACTAATGTTACACTCAAAAGTGTGAAATAAATATTTTTTACAAAAAATTGGACCGACTTTATTAGTTGGTGCACTGAAAAGTATAAAATAATATTAATTCTATTGGGGCTGGTACTTGTGAAGTTGGTGCCAAAAGTTACCAATTTACCTGCAACTGCACAACTTCAAAAGTAACAGCACCAATAGAATTAATATTATTTTATACTTTTCAGTGCACCAACTAATAAAGTCGGTCCAATTTTTTGTAAAAAATATTTATTAGAAAAAATATTGTAAATTTTCTTCCGCGAGGGGGAAGATGTAAAGACAATGTATTTCTTTAATATATTGTTTGGTACGCTCCGGTAGATAATATAAATGAATATTGAAAGAGGGTGTATGTCAAACAAATTTTAATTTATAATATAATACGTCACTCAAAATATTAGTGAAGAACTTGTGAATGAATCGACAATTTAAATATTAAACTTTAATTGTCGTTTCTTTGTTTTTGATGAGTATTGTTAATACATGTACCAAATGTAAATAATTTAATATACTTTGTTTTCAGAGTAACAGATTAAGTTTTATTGATTGTCGGTTCCACATCTAAGATAAGAATATAATAATATTCTCATTATATATACATACCCACGTGCATAACAGACGCTGAATATAATTTCACAAATGTACAATCATAAACATTTTTTATTTATATATTTGTAATGATATATCTTAATAATGAATATTGACTTGCCCAGCAGATGTACATCGGACTGTCGAGCTAATCCTCCCATTATTCCAAATTTTCTTCAATTTTTAATCAGTTCCCTTACGAATCTCAGACCACTCACCTCATAACTTTTTTACGCAAAATTGCGACGCTCGGTAAACATCGCTGTCATGCTGTAACTTTGACATTGTATATATTTGGACTTACATTGATGGCATTTAAAATTAAGACATTAGTATTCGCAAACCCTACGCGTATTGTATCTACTATTCTCCATATATATATATATATATATATATATATATATATATATATATATATATATATATATATATATATATATATATATACATATACATATACATATACATATACACTGTGTCCAATTAAGTCGGAACCATATGAAAAAAAAATTGGTTTTATGAAAAAAAGTTATTCTTGATAAAAACTTCTGCATAGTCCAAAACTTCAAATGCAATTATCAGATATCAATTGTTTTTGTCCGTATACGAGGTCGAAAAAATGAGAATTGGGCTCAAGAGTATATTACCTTTATTTTTGAAAATATTGAAAGTTTTTATTAAAAAAAGTTGATCATAATTGAAAACTATTGTCAGATAACCAATATTATTCATCCACCTTGAAAAAACATATTTTATTATTTTTATTAATTCTGTGTATTAGGATTGAAAATTTACGTCTACCGATTAAACATTTAATCTAGGATGCTCTGACTTCAAAGGTCAATTCGCTAGTTCGTTTTAGAAAATACAAGAAATGGCGGCTCTATTAACTAGTAACGAGAAAATTGAACTGGTTTTTATTGTCGGAGATAATTATAAAAATAATAGAGAAGCAGCAGCTATTTTTAACAACAGACATCCGAATAGAAATATTCAGCATTCGACAGTTGCAAAAATTCTAAATAAATTCAAGACGTCTGGAAGTGTTCACAATAATTTTAATAAATATTTCTTTCAATAAAAGAGCTCATGTGTAATTTACAAAATCTGCATGTGAATTTTATTTATACCAAAAATTATTTTTTATAATTGATGGATAATATTGGATATCTGACAATAGTTTTCAAATATGATCAACTTTTTTCGATATTTTCAAAAATAAAGGTACTTTACTCTTCATATTTTTCGACTCACCTCGTATACGGATTAAAAGAAATGATATCTGATGGTTGAATTTTAAGTTTTGGATTATACAAAACTTTTTATCAAGAATAACTTTCTTTCATAAAACCTATAATCAAAAAGTTTTCCATATGGTTTCGACTTAATTGGACACAGTGTATATATACCGGGTGTCCCACTAAGGCCAGCGAGGTAGGATAATAGGGAAACCGTGAACCTTACGACATCTGGAAAAAAATTTCATAAGTAAATCGGCTAAAAGAAATTCAGCTAAAATATTTTGTGTCTAATAGTCTAATAGTCCAATATATATTGTACCTTATTTCGGTAAGGTTTTAGAGGTCATTCTTAAAACTCGTCTAGAAAGCTTTTTTGAAAAATCAAAGCTGTTAAATTCCAATCAATTTGGCTTTCGCAAAAGACGAAACACTGTCCAGGCGATCTCGAGGATAGTTTCGAGTATAGTCAATGACCTTGAGTTTGGTCGCAAATCTGCAATAACTTTATGCGTCTTGACGAGGGCTTTTGACTGCGTGAATCACAATCTTCTGCTCGACAAACTCTACAAATATGGTATACGTGGCCCAAATCTGAAACTTATAAGATCCTACCTAGCTGACCGTAGACAGTGCGTATATTTCGATGACAATACCTCGGATTCTCATCCTGTTATGCATGGAGTGCCACAGGGGTCTGTCCTAGGCCCTCTTCTTTTTATAATTTACATCAATGACATGGTATTCCACATGAAAACAGTCTTGTGTTTTTTTTGCTGATGACACAACCCTTCATACATTTTGATCTAAGGAGCTCGACGTCATTAAACTGGCTGTTGAAGAGACTCAGCTGGCCGAAGATTGATGCTCGTCAAATTTTCTTAAACTTAATCCGAATAAAACTCAAAGACTTACTTTTACATCCATATCGAAAAAAGACAGAAAAACCGTCAAAATGTTGGGTATCACATTGGATGAGTGCCTCTCATGGGAGGGTCACATTGCAGAGCTTCGTGGCAGACTGTCCAGCATTATATTTTTGATGCGGAGATTCAGTCGCATCTTTGATCTTAATTTGCTGAAGAACATATATTTTGCAATCTAATACAATACAATATAATACGTCAAGTTGTAATTTCATGGAAGGAATTTTGGGGGCGGTGAGAAGCGATAGAATCACTTGATGAAAATGTACCATTCAAACAAAATTCTTATACAAAACAACATACCAAAAATTGTATTGGTGTGGTTCAGCTCTCACTGAGCATATGCGAAAGATTTGAGGTTTTTTTGTTGAATTTTGCTGAATATAGCTCTCACCTCCAAAAGTTTTACATTGGGAATGTTTTTTGGGGATATGGATTTATTTTGGAAATCGGTTAGCTATCACGGACTTTAATTTTCAATAAAAATGTTATTTTTAAATACTTGTAGGTATACAAATATCTTAATACAAAAAAAAACAAACACAACCGAATTGTATACCTCCTCCGTCTGACGAAATCGGTCAAAGACATCGAAAACTCTCTTGAGCAAAACAGCTGTTATCAGAATTTTAGTTTTGAGTAACGTGTGGCTTGAATAATAATACTAAATTGATGTTATAATTATCAACAAAGAAACAACCTTTATTTTTATATATATATATATATATATATATATATATATATATATATATAAATGTTGAAAAAATGGGAATTCTGCCGAAGTTATATGGGGCTTAAATAAGAAAACTCTTTTTGCTGTCCAAGCTTTCGGAACTATTTATTTCCATTCTCAAGGCTAAAAATATATATGAAAAAAAAAAAATATATATTAGTTTGGAATGATTTCACAAACTGAATTTGAAACTTACTCTGCAAGTGAGGATTATAATTTAAAGCGGTACAGACTGTACACAGTTGAAGAATTCCTCATAATGGTCTTAAAAGCTAATACAATACACAGTTAAAATTACACATTAAAACAGTAGTTAAGACAATATTTACAAGGTGGAGATACAATTACATATTTCTTGATACGGTCACATTTCTAGAACAACTAATTCACTGAAAGGGGTTGAAGGAAAAGAAAGGAATGTAGAGGAAAATATTTAAACAGTTTTTTTTTCAAATTTTTCGAAAACTGGGTGGGAGATCAAGATTCCACAGAACATAGAAGCGGTACACTGGGCATATAACGATTGATACCACAGAAGACACAGAACTCAAAACATAAAAGTATTCATATCAAAATGTATGCAGGCTTCAAGACAATCCTAACCTATGTACGATTATTTATGTTGTTGGCGCAAAATTTTGAAATCAAGTAGGAGTAGACAGAACTGAGCCCACGTAAATCGGTACAAGTGTTCATAGCTCTCGGTTCTTTCGTAATTTCTATCATTTCATGTATTTTTCTTTTGATTAAATTGGACTCATTGGCTAGAATGTACACACCTTCAAAATTTGGAGTATGCCGTTTCTCATGGGCATGTCCCGCTAAGGTACATTTATTGGTTTGACCATTTCTGTAATCACTTTTGTGGGAAGTTATTCTGTTTTTTAGTAGCCTCTGTATTTCACCTATATACACTAGATCACAATCATGACAGGGAATAACATATACAACATTCCGTCTTTTCTCTGTAGGTATTCTGTCTTTTACATTAGAAAAGTGTTTACCTAATAGATTCACATTTCTTTTAGCCACTATACAGTTATGAATGACGTCCTTGATGATATTAGTTAGTTTTGGAGTGAGGTCTTTGATCCAAGGAGTGGAAAAATAACATATTTGTCCCTGTTGTCTTTGTGACGGATGATTTGTAGAAGAATCTGGGCGATTGTCTATGGATGGACTACTGTACAGCAGTTTACGTAACAGTTTATTTGGGTAAGAATTATTCAGTAATATTTGATATAATTTGTCTATGTTTCCCTTTACTAAAGTTGGATGACATATTTGCTTAATCCTATTTTTCATTCCTAGAACTAAATTGACCTTCATTCTTTCATCATGGTAAGAGAGATAATTCAAATAGCGACCGCTATTAGTAGGTTTCTGATACCAATCAAGTATGATGGTTTGATTTCGAGTACGAATACTTCTGGTATCTAAAAAGGGAACAGAATTGTTTTGCTCCTTTTCGATTGTAAATTTTAGGTTGACATCATAAGCATTGAAGATTTGTAGAACTATATCGTCAGAATTAGCTGGAATAGAACAAATTATATCATCAACGTACCTTTTGATGAAAGGAAGTTGAAATGGTAATTTTGGCAAACAATTATCCAATAGATCATCCATTACAAAGGCCGAGATTATGGGTGAAATAGTGGAGCCCATTGGTGTACCAAAAACTTGTAAGTAATTCTCTCCTTGGAAAGTAAACACGGTACTGTCAAATATGAACTTTAAAGCTAGAAGAAAGGAATCTATATCTAGATTGCAGTGGGAGTGGATCTCATGCCAATGTTTCCTGATACTAGACTCCGCACGTTCATAGGAGATGTTGGTGAACAAAGACCTCACTCCAAAACTAACTAATATCATCAAGGACGTCATTCATAACTGTATAGTGGCTAAAAGAAATGTGAATCTATTAGGTAAACACTTTTCTAATGTAAAAGACAGAATACCTACAGAGAAAAGACGGAATGTTGTATATGTTATTCCCTGTCATGATTGTGATCTAGTGTATATAGGTGAAACACAGAGGCTACTAAAAAACAGAATAACTTCCCACAAAAGTGATTACAGAAATGGTCAAACCAATAAATGTACCTTAGCGAGACATGCCCATGAGAAAACGGCATACTCCAAATTTTGAAGGTGTGTACATTCTAGCCAATGAGTCCAATTTAATCAAAAGAAAAATACATGAAATGATAGAAATTACGAAAGAACCGAGAGCTATGAACACTTGTACCGATTTACGTGGGCTCAGTTCTGTCTACTCCAACTTGATTTCAAAATTTTGCGCCAACAACATAAATAATCGTACATAGGTTAGGATTGTCTTGAAGCCTGCATACATTTTGATATGAATACTTTTATGCTTTGAGTTCTATGTCTTCTGTGGTATCAATCGTTATATGCCCAGTGTACCGCTTCTATGTTCTGTGGAATCTTGATCTCCCACCCAGTTTTCGAAAAATTTGAAAAAAAAAACTGTTTAAATATTTTCCTCTACATTCCTTTCTTTTCCTTCAACCCCTTTCAGTGAATTAGTTGTTCTAGAAATGTGACCGTATCAAGAAATATGTAATTGTATCTCCACCTTGTAAATATTGTCTTAACTACTGTTTTAATGTGTAATTTTAACTGTGTATTGTATTAGCTTTTAAGACCATTATGAGGAATTCTTCAACTGTGTACAGTCTGTACCGCTTTAAATTATAATCCTCACTTGCAGAGTAAGTTTCAAATTCAGTTTGTGAAATCATTCCAAACTAATATATATATTTTTTTTTCATATATATTTTTAGCCTTGAGAATGGAAATAAATAGTTCCGAAAGCTTGGACAGCAAAAAGAGTTTTCTTATTTAAGCCCCATATAACTTCGGCAGAATTCCCATTTTTTTAACATTTTGTTATTTAACACGTACTGCCGTACTTCCACCTACTATATACTATATATATATATATATATATATATATATATATATATATATATATAAAATCCTGTCACATTTTTCCAATCGCAAAAGTTACAAAGACATCAAAAAAGTCTACATCTATTAGTGTTTCAAAAAAGCAAAGAACAAAATGAAAACCGTAAAAAAACGGAAAATATAATAACCAAAACTATGCATCAATAAATTTCATAATTTTTATCAAGAAATCAATTTTTATTTCACGTTTTTCGAATTGCAATGTTTTAGTTTTTAATCAACTGAAGAAGACTTATGTTATGTAAAGTCGAAACGTTTTGATGTACCACTGAAATGGTTTTTTATTTTTATTTTTTATAATGGAATAAAGAAACAAATCAACATATACAGTATTTTTAACAGAAGAGCCTAAAACCCAAGAAACTTCCAAAGATATATAATATATATATATATATATATATATATATATATATATATATATATATATATATATATATAATTTAGAAATAGTTCACAATATAAATTGGAAACGCTCGTACTTCAGTATGATATTTTTTAATATTAAGGTGATGTTATAACCACCAGCAAAGAGAAAATGGTATATTTATCAATAGTTAAAATTACAATAGTGAAATACAATATTAAATAAGACTATAAATACCTATAGTATGAAGAGAAGATTTCATTGTTAATGTTACATTATTCACTCAAAATTTCCTTCAATGTTTCTGGTATATGTCGATTTTATTCTTGCTTGCTTTTGAACTGGACAATAACGGAGAAGATTTTCTATTTTCAATTATTCAAGGAATTATACTTTTAGGCATTCTTGTATAATATTAAGGTGATATAACTACCAGCAAATAAAAATGTTGAATTTATTTATATATATATCAATATTTTAATATCAAATGTTTCGTTCTTATAATATGTATATTGTATTGAAATACTCGTAGTTTATTATGCTAAGTTTTCTATCATGAATGGTATTTTACACTTCAGGAAATTAATGAATGATTTCAGTAAGATAGGTCTTCAAGATTCAAAATTAGTTTTTTCAATTATTCAATATGCGCAAGCTCTTATCTATAATATAATATTTACTCAAATAAACAGTCTCCATCCTGGTCATTCTGTGGTAAACTTATATTGATGCCAACCCAACCTGGCGGTACATTCAAACATAACTGCATAGGGCGATTCACCGATTCCTATTATTTTTCTCATAAATATTTCTAAGACCCACTTAGTTTTACTCAGCACTACATATAAAAAGCTAGGATCTCCTGGAAATTGATATATTTAATATCCTTGCACAATCTAAAGTCTTGTTTTTCGGCCAGCTAAGCGGTAAGAATTATGTGGTTTGGCTATTAATAAACTCCCCTTCTTGTCCAGATAAAGTTTTACCTACTTCAAATGTTCTGCATATCTGCATGTGCCTTAACTTCAAAACATCCCGACACGAAAGCTTATATACGATCCTTTGGCTTACATCAGTCAATGGCGATCTTGCAATTTAGTCCACCTAAATATTATCCATGCTATAAATTGACACTTCTACGAAAAAAAAAGTTGATTTACCTATCTGACGGTACGGAAAAGGTTTCTGTTTCTCTTTATGTTCAGTCGTGAGAGTTGGGCTGCCTAACGTTTCAAGCAGTTCGTACCGACTCCTGGCCCCCTCTTACAGCTGACGATTGACCAAAGCGAGTAACCATCATACTTTTGCTTCGTTGACTTTTGAACGACCACGTGCTCGCGATCTTCTACTTATTTCAAGTTCACGGAAGAGCTCAATTCGTGAAGTCATCTTTTTTATCCTCACATTGTCCTATTCGCGAAGTCATCTACTTTTTCATTCTCAAAAAGCAAATTGAGCAAATTAAAGTGAAGTGCCTAGAGCCATCGGGGAAGTGACCACAACGACGTTAGGGCATAGGAGGTCATCCTTTCCTTCCTCCATCCCCCGATCCTCCCGTCTGCTGCTGAATTAGTGCTCATCTTCTACCTCTGGGGTAAGTGCTTTCATTTAATTGCTCAATTGCCAGCTTTAATAATCACCTGAGATCGGTTCCAGCTAAATTTTCGCTGGAACCCTTCATTGGTGCCGAAACCAGGGAACTTTAGATTTTAAATTCAGTTTATCATCTTTATCATCTTCATCTAATCATTCTATCGTAAATTAATTATTTAGATTCATTGAATAAATAATTTTTTACCATCTGTTTACCATTATTTCTCAATTCTTCGTGAACGATTTTGCCATTTCTACCATCAGTTTATAATAAATTTCATCGTCTGTTCATCTGTAAATTCTTCGCCAATAATTTCAACAATTCTACTGCGAAGCTACCGGGGTCGTTCAAAATTCAAAATGCCCTCATCGATTGAAAAATTGAAAGCATCAATCTCCGAACACATCGTCAATCGTGAGAATGCTTTCGCCGCGGCCTCGACTTTGCTTAACCTAATTAAAGGTCTGACCACTGAAGTAGATGTGGCCAATATGTACTTGGCCGAATTGTCTAAGGTGGAGAAGACCTTCAAGGAGGCTGATGCGTTGATTGTCAAGCTCAACTCTCAGTTGGAGGAGCCAGAGCGGGACGGATCACCGTCGAAATTCGCAGCTTTCTTTGAAGTCTGCCTTCAAATCCGCGCCGCCCACAGTCATCTGACTGCGTCTTCTTCTGTCGCGACGTCTTCGTTTTCCTCTACAGATCTCCCTATTCCTCGGGTCGAGTTACCACGTTTTAATGGAAAGGTCGACGAATGGCCCGGCTTCATCGCGCTGTTCGATGCCCTTGTACACCAGAGCAACTCCCTCGCGCCGGTCCAAAAGTTTCATCTGTTGTCGTCTGCTCTTTCAGGTGAGGCGGCTTCTGTGATCTCCGGCTTTGAGTTGAATTCGGTCAATTACCCTCTCGCCTACAAAGCCCTCTACGATCGGTATCAGAACCCTCGTCGTCTGGCCGATCTTTATGTCAACCAGATATTGGATTTGCAGCCTGCGTCTGTCTCTTCTTTGTCCCAGTTGAAACAGTTCGCCACCACACATCAGAATGCCATCAATGCCCTCAAGGCGTTGCCCATTCCCGATATGGCAGATTACCTTCTGTTTTCTTTAACTTTGCGCAATCTTGATGTGACATCTCGCCAGTTGTTCGAAGGGCAGTTATCCGCGAATGACTTTCCTAATCTAGCCCAATTGCTCGAGTTCACCACTCGACAATTGCGGGTGTTAGAAATCACTCCTAGCATCTCCTCCCGTGTGCCTTCGCCGAAGAGGCTGTCAAGAACCCAATCACCAGCGTCTGTTCACTCATCGTCTGTTCACTCATCGTCTGTGCTTTCCTCTGCTGGTCCGGCCTCTCGTCATCCTGCCTACACTGGTGCGCGTTTCCCCACATCTTCTAGTCCGTCGTCTGCATGTGTGTTTTGTTCGGCGAATCACTCCATTCGCCAGTGTCGTGGATTCAAATCCATGACTATTCATCAGCGAAGAGCGTTCGTGACTGAGAGGCGATTATGCAGAAACTGCATGTCGGCATTCCACGCCACTGATAAGTGCGGTTCGGGTCAGTGCTGCCACACGTGCGGGGAACTTCACCACACTATTCTCCATCTGGCACCTGCTGCCTCTATGGTCTCGCCCGTTGCCCAAACGGAGGAGAAATCGGCGGATCAGCTTACTTCTCAGTCTTCTGTTTCATCAGAGCGGCCAGCCCGTGCTTCTACCTCCCGGGGTGGTTCAGTAAGAGGCCGAATTACACGAAGTACGGGCTTCGGGAGTTCCTGACTACGAGTGTGGTCAGCGTGTGATTGGCTAACTCCAACTAGCAACCATCTGTCGCCATCTTCTCACCCGTTCTCGTCTTGTCATCTGATTCCACCTACGCGGTCTGCCTTGCGTAAGATTAGTAATCCTGACTTCCTTATGCCTACTGCTTGGGTCCGCCTAGATAACCAAGGGAATGTTGTCTTCGGCCGTGCTCTTATCGATTCAGGCTGCCCTCATCACCCGAGCTTGGGCCAACAAGCTTCATCTGCGCATTCACCCTGAAGATGTTCGACTTCGAACCTTAAGCAACGCAGATCATTTTCGCATCCAAGGGTACGCATACGTCAGTCTCTGTCACCAAGGGGATCCTCCTCATCTTATCATCAAAGCCTACGTTATTGACAGTCATATAGATCCTCTTCCAGTCCAAGCGTTCAATGGCCGATGGCCTGAGTTTCAGAAATTAAACCTAGCTGATCCACTCTTCAATGCTCCTCGTATCATCGGGATGTTGATTGGCTCTGATGTGCTCCCTCATCTTATTCTTCCTGGCACGTTATGTCCATCGTCTGAGCTTCCAGGGGCATTGTCTACCACCTTGGGCTGGGTGCTTTATGGGCCCTATGCTCGCCATCGCAGGAAGACTAAACATGTTTCCTTCTCACCAGACACTGTCAATGGTCGTGCTCGACGTCCTTCCAGTGTTCATCGGGGTTCAAGTCGGCACACTTCTCCCTCATCTTCTACTGCGATGCGTTCTCCATCGTCTTCGCAGCCCGATTCTCCTCTCTCAGTGGTCACCTACCAATCTTCCTCTGTCAAAACTAACTCTACTGGTGCATCTCACCAAAATTCACCATCTGACGTGATAAGACCTCCTGCTGTTGAAGACTTTCAAACCATGATTTCGAACCCCTCGCACAGGTCGGACCAGGAACTTATCAACATCGTTCGGCGGTTTTGGGAAGTCGATAAGGTACCTGACGTGCTTCCGTTGATCCCTGCCAAGAAGGAGTGTGAGATGCTGTATTGCGCTGCGGTCACCCGTGACTCCAATGGAAGATACACTGTTGGTTTACCCTTGTCCTCTAATCGATTGAGTACCTCTGCCAATGTGGCAACTAGACAGTTTATTCGGTTAGAGCATCGTCTCGACAATAACCCTGCTCTTCGTGTGCTTATCATGACTTCATGCGAGATTATCTCGAGAGTGGTCATATGGAATTGGTTCCAGAATCTTCTGATTGTCCGCAATATGAGCCATATTATATCCCTCATCATCCCGTACATCGGCCAGATGATCCTCTTACTAAAATTCGAGTGGTCTTCAACGCCTCTTGTGCATCTTCTAATGGCAAATCCCTCAACGATCTTCTGTTTACCGGCCCGAAGCTGCAAGCGGACATTTCAACTTTTCTTCTTCGCTTTCGTCTATATCGCTTAATCTTCACTGCCGATATTAGACAGATGTATCGACAGATCTTGATACTCCCTGAGCAAAGAGATTATCAACGTATAGTCTGGCGTTTCACCAAACAGGAACCTCTCCAATATTATCGTCTGAACACCGTCACTTATGGAGTTTCTTCTGCTCCCTACTTAGCTCTTAGGACCCTTCGGCAGCTGGCTTCGGATGACGGACCCAAGTTTCCTGCTGCTAGGCAGGTCTTGCTGGATGCAATTTATGTCGATGACATCTTGACAGGCTGTTCATCCGAAGCTAAA
Source organism: Crioceris asparagi (assembly GCA_958507055.1). Lineage (NCBI taxonomy): Eukaryota > Metazoa > Arthropoda > Insecta > Coleoptera > Chrysomelidae > Crioceris > Crioceris asparagi. Next base: position 51,281,479 of record OY293829.1, on the reverse strand, counting down.
GCTCATGAACTGCGACAACAAGTTCAGGATCTGCTCATGGCGGGCGGATTTGAGTTGCGTAAATGGGCTACTAATCATCTTCCTCTGCTGGACGGTATTCCCTCTGATCATCGTAGAGAATCCTCCTCTATTGACCCCATTCTTCTTCGTGAACCAAGTCTCAAGATTCTGGGACTTGGATGGAACCCTGCATCTGATCACTTCTTCTACTCTGTCCGCTTGACTTCAACGGCAATCACCAAGCGGACTGTGCTGAGTCAGATGGCTAGAATCTTCGACCCCTTGGGATGGTTAACTCCTGTCACCTTCTACGCTAAAATCTTCTTTCGTCAGCTCTGTCTTCTTCATCTGGAATGGGACCAACCTCTCTCAAATGAGGCCCAGCCCTCATGGTTGCGGTTTAAGTCTCAACTTTCCACTTTGTCAGAACTTCAGATACCACGCTTCATCCCTGACGTTTCTTCTTCTGCGCATCAGTTGGTCGGCTTTTGTGATGCCTCTGAATCAGGCTACGCTGCAGTCGTCTATCTTCGCACTTTGGCACCGTCTGGTCACTGCCAGGTGTCTCTTCTAGCAGCTAAATCCAAAATTGCTCCTTGCAAGGCTATGACCCTGCCTCGTTTGGAACTATGCGGTGCCCATCTTCTCGCAAAATTCATGCATCACCTGTCCACTCGCGTGTTGCAGCATCTCGGTGCTGAGTGCATGGCTTTCAGTGATTCATCTGTGGCCTTGTCGTGGATCCGTGGCGAGAGTCATAAGTGGAAGACATTTGTTGGCAATCGGGTCGCTGAAATCCAGGATCTCATTCCCTCGAATTGCTGGAGACATGTGGTGTCTGAGGACAACCCAGCTGATTGTGCCTCTCGAGGATTGATGCCTGCAGACATACATCATCACCCATTGTGGTGGCGTGGTCCTCCCTGGTTGTCTCTCGACTCATCGTTGTGGCCCTTCTCTTCTGTTGATTCCTCTCAAACTGATCAAGTGGACGAAGAAGCCAAACCGATCTCCGTTTTGATGTTAGCTGCCATCTCCGATGAACCCACCATGATTGACCGGTTTTCCTCGTATCTTCGACTCAAGCGAGTCACTGCCTATTGTCGACGATTCATACTAAATGCTCGTGGTCCATCGTCCCGTCGGTCAGGTTTTCTCTCCTCTGTTGAACTCCAGGAGGCTGAAATTTGTTTAATACGTCTAGTCCAGTCTAACACCTTCGCTGAGGAGCTAGCTGAATTTCAAAAACCTTCTTCTCGTCATCGTCTTATCATGAAACTCCGCCTGTTTCGTGACGAGCATGGCCTTCTACGTGTTGGAGGTCGCCTTTCAGCGTACTTACTGCCATATAGACACAAACATCCGGTTCTTCTACCAAAAATTAATCATCTCACTCATCTAATCATTGATGATGCTCACCTTCGCCTTCTGCACGCCGGTGCCTTAACTACTCATTCGTTCATTCGTCAACGGTTCTGGATTTTGGATGGACGTAATGTGGTGCGTAATCGTTTGCGTAATTGCAACCGATGCTTCTCTTGCAAACCCCGTCCTCTGATTCAACCAATGGGCAATCTTCCACCTGAGCGTCTATCCTCTGCTGCGGCTTTTCTCACTACTGGCGTTGACTACGCCGGCCCCTTTTATGTGACGAGTGCACGACTTCGTGGAGCTGTCAGCACCAAGGCATATTTGGTTGTCTTCATCTGTTTCACTACGAAAGCGGTTCACCTAGAACTGGCGTCTGAGCTGTCCACCGCAGCTTTCATTGCTGCTTATCGTCGATTCGTTGCACGCCGAGGTCATCCTTCCGTTATCTTTTCGGACAACGGGACCAATTTCGTAGGTGCACATAACTATCTCCGTGATCTTGGCCGCCTATTGTCTGCTCCACAACATCAGCAGAGTCTTTGCGATGCGGCATCCTCTTCCGGCACCGACTGGAGATTTATACCACCATCCAGTCCCCACTTCGGCGGCCTTTTGGAAGCCGCTGTAAAATCAGCAAAGCATCATCTCACTCGCGTTATTGGCGAGCAAAGGCTCACTTATGAGGAGTTTCTCACCGTCTGCACTCAGATTGAGGCAATTCTCAACTCTCGACCTCTGTATCTTCCATCGTCTGATCCTTCTGACTTTGAGGCCCTCACACCAGGGCATTTCCTGGTTTTCCGTCCCCTCACCGCTCCTCCGGATCATGATCTCCGTTCCGTGTCTCTGAACCGCCTGTCACGGTGGCAACTAGTCCAGCGACTTCAGCAAGACTTTTGGAAGCGTTGGCGTCAAGAATACTTGCATACCTTGCAACAACGTCACAGGTGGTTGCAACCATCTACCCCTATTCTTCCAGGCACTGTTGTCATCATTCAAGATGATAATCTTCCTCCTCTGAAGTGGAGTATCGGCCGTATCTCATCTGTTTTCCCCGGAGCTGATTCCACGACTCGTGTGGCTGATGTCGCTACTCCTTCTGGGACAATTCGACGACCAGTTGTCAAACTGTGTCCTCTTCCAAGTCAGTAGATAGCCTTTTCGTCCGTTCACTCCTTTCGATTGATCTCACTGTAGGGATCCTTCAGGGCGGGCGGCATGTTCAGTCGTGAGAGTTGGGCTGCCTAACGTTTCAAGCAGTTCGTCCCGACTCCTGGCCCCCCTCTTACAGCTGACGATTGACCAAAGCGAGTAACCATCATACTTTTGCTTCGTTGACTTTTGAACGACCACGTGCTCGCGATCTTCTACTTATTTCAAGTTCACGGAAGAGCTCAATTCGTGAAGTCATCTTTTTTATCCTCACATTGTCCTATTCGCGAAGTCATCTACTTTTTCATTCTCAAAAAGCAAATTGAGCAAATTAAAGTGAAGTGCCTAGAGCCATCGGGGAAGTGACCACAACGACGTTAGGGCATAGGACGTCATCCTTTCCTTCCTCAATCCCCCGATCCTCCCGTCTGCTGCTGAATTAGTGCTCATCTTCTACCTCTGGGGTAAGTGCTTTCATTTAATTGCTCAATTGCCATCTTTATTAATCACCTGAGATCGGTTCCAGCAAAATTTTCGCTGGAACCCTTCACTTTAAAAGTTAATGGTTCATGCTATATTTTGGTCCATTTGGACCAATTCTCTTAATCGAATTATTAAAATTACTGAATTAGAATGAATATTGATTAAATAACATAATTATCGATTGGTATCAATAGTTTTTCAATATACGAGAGTTCATCATCTGGCGCAGTGCTGGTGTGTATGGAGAGTGTGCGTCTGTGCGTTTGCAAGCCACAATCATAGAGGCCGCAATGACACGAATACTGTATATCTGACATAGACTTCATACTGACACTGACATAACAAACCGATAATCTTTTATGATCCGGACAGTTTTCTAAAGCGGAGAGGGATAAGGTTCTACTTTGGGATAAGTTAAATAAATAATTTAACTGAAATATTTTTACGCGATGAGGAAACTCAGGTGCAATTAAGATGCAGTGGGCACCAAATTCTTCTGCAAGAGTATACTCTTATACCAGTATGTTTACGTTTGTTAACAAGATGCTCACCAATATTGAGGGTTGCACAAACGTGCAGGAAATTATAAGCATAAACCAGATATTCAGGCAGAGATCTTTGCGCAATATTGAAATTAGTCATGGTATGGCAAAGAGATATGCTAGTCAGTACTTAAGTTACTACTAAGTAGTTTTAATATGTACATGTTCCAGCTTTAGTGAGAATACGAATAAAATATAGGAACCATCTTCGCTATTATGTCCCAAATTTATGCCATGTATTGACGTTGGTTCATTTCCAGCATTTTCAATTAGTAATGTTTCTCAGACGAGTCTTTCCGTAGACAAAAAATAACTCAATTTTCTTATCTCAATTTGTGCCTTAACTCCTTAACCTCATTGTGACAGCAAATGACAGAATGTGAACGCAATTCTATTCTATCATAGAGATAACATATAACATACACCAGGCAAGTCGATCAAAAATGCGTACCCTTAATAGAAAGAAACAGAAAATAAGTCAAGATTATCGTGATTGGTGGATTACTGTACCTATCTGTCATCCGTCATCCGCATCCGACTCAGCCGTCATCCAAACTCAAATAGACATTCGAAGCAGTTACGTTTTTATAATTTGTAAATAGGGAAATAGTTGATAATTAAACGGTAAGCAATATACTAATAATGAAAAAAAGGAAATTTGTCTCTCAGCGCAAGTTTTAAGTTCAAGTACTTCAGCTGCAGTAAGCTAACTTAAATTCGAAATAAAGGATAGTGAATGAAAATCTGTTTTGTAAAACAGTTGGAAAGATGAGTTAAAGTTAAGATTAGTAAATTTAAACAATCCAATGTGAAGCATTTAAATCAACCCCAGTTTTATAAAACTATTCGCAGGTCTGTTCTTAAATCAACATCGGTTCGAACTGGCTTTTTAGTTTTCATTATTTGTTTAATAAATTTATATACCTACTTCATGTGAAATTCTTCTCACACAAAAAATATTAAAATATTCTTTATCATATAAATTATCTCAAAACCATGTTGAAATGTTTTTTGCGCTTATTAGATGAATACATTGATTTAATAATAATCCTACCACGATTCAGATTCAATCAGCCTTTAAAAAGTTACTTCTTAATAATGTGAATGTATTTAGTTCCTGCTTTTGCCAGTAGACCTTTTTACGATCACAGACAGCAGCTTATATACATTATACCTAGTACAAAACTACATAGATATTCACCTATAGGCCTAAAACATGAAAGTGAAAAATTAAACGACCTAAAATTTAGAATTAGAATTTACTATAATAAATTACCTATTTTTAGAGGACAATAAGAATTGTAATACATTTCAATTTGAATAGTGCGCAAATATAAACTCTTCCCTCTGTATGCGTCATGAAACAAAGACAGATACGGGCACGATATTCTCTATCTCTTTTTATCTATGGACCACATCCACTAGGAGTGCTACATAGGACTTGCCTACTCTATGTTAAATATTATATCTCTGTGGTTTGCATTGTTATTGTGACTGACATTTGTTAGTTGGGAGAGAAATACTGCTACTGTGTTACCGTTTAGTTAGGGATACGTTAGTTATACGTTTGACGAATATTATTCATGCGTTAACAATGTACCATTTTGGAATAAAAGCGATGCTTTTAAAGTAAAAAATGATTTTACTATCACGTTCTTTATTACATTATTGGTTTCACTTAAGTATTTATCCGACATTTATATATGACTTAGGTCTTTATAAACAGGTAAAATTTTAGCGCCGGCAACACCGTAGAGTCTTGAAAATAATAAATTGTGAAATCCGTCTACTTGGTTTTACATATATTGATAATATAAATATTACAGCCTTTCACGAGTTGAAAACATTCTCAAAAGATTACTTATCATTGTTAGATTGTATTATATACAATATCTCATTAATTTAAAGCCATATTTTTAAATTAATCGGGAAAAACCATTACGTGACCTTGAAAATCCAACATTTTTCTGTAAATAATGCTACTGTAGACAGAAGTGAGAGATACCGCTCTCACCTCTGCAAACTACAGTTTGCATTGATAATGATTATTACTTTCATAATAAAACAAAAATATCAATTTTACAATAACTCAAAAACGAGTAAAGATATCGAGTCGCGGTTTTCGCCAAAATGTAGCTAATTATGTGGCTTTTAATACCAATAATTAATAAATGTATGGTGCCATTTAATTTTTTTACAAAAAATATGCAAACTGAATATTGGCTTATCAGCGCCCTCTAGGAGTAACTTGCGTGAACTTGCGAACTTATCCGACATTATTTTTAAATTAAGCGTCGTGTTATCTTTCAAACCAGACTAAACTCATTAGATTTGGATAACGCGTCTAGGAGATTACAGCGGCTTAAGAAAGTACTGTTTCCCAGCTCCCCCCACCCTTATAATCAAAAATACGGAAAAAGTGTAAAGACCAACATTACGCAGAATATCATGAACTTTCCATTTCCGGTACTAAAACAATTCGTTAATGTTTCGATTTTTTGAGAAAAAAATTAATTTAATTTATACCTAAAGTCCCTATATATGAAAGTCTGGACAGGTCGGGTCGTTCGCAAGATTGGTCTACAGCCAAATAATATTTAAATGGCGGCACCAATGAAACAAGCGCGGGAAACCCCAATTTATTTAAAGGTTAATTTTTGAATACATTCCAATTTCTAACTTCTTTCACATAAATTTGAATTTAAATATTATTGTTTTTGTAAATTTCAATACTTTTAAATATAAACGTCACAACAGATGTAAAGAAATGTAGATATAATTAAGTAATAACTAAATGAATTTTATTTGAAACTAAGGACATTACATTGTTATCATGTGTAAAAAATGTTATTATTCGGAAGAACACAATAAATACCTCGTATAAAACTAAACCCTTGGATGATGTAGATTGTATTCCAAATTTTTGTATCCAAATATTTATTCTAGCTTTATCCATACGGAAGGATGCCACGTATGTTTTTATTTCCATTGTTCGAATTATTTTTGCAACATGACAATCAACAAATAGGCATTTTCCTAAAATAATAAGTCAATATAACAAGCTATTTCCTACTATTATAAATTCAGGTAACAATATATTATTTATTTCACTTCACGACAATTACTTTAACATTTGATTATATCATAGAGTATATATACCTAACCTATTACTCTATGACTCCATACTCTTTATTTGTCTATGAACCTGAACTTCATAATCTGCGATTCTGAAATATTGCATTTCATGAGACCTCAGACTTCGTAAGTTATGACAGCCGCCATTTGCGGCTATTTAAATATTATGTAAAGGACAGCGACTTCTCTCTTTTACACACACCCGTTAATGTATCTATCCAGACTTTCATATATAGGGACTTTATTTATACCATGGTAATTACGCCACCTACCGGCCGTTTTAGAAACTTGAAAATATTTTAACTGAATTTCTTTTAGCCGATTTACTTATGAATTTTTTTTCCCGAAGTCGTACGGGTTCACCCTTTCCCTATTATCCTACCTCGCTGACCTTAGATATTTATGCTGCCTTTCCCAATTACCCTCATCGTAAAGACATATATATATAGATATATATATATATATATATATATATATATATATATATATATATATATATATATATATATATATATATATATATATATATATATAACTAATGACATTTCTGATTGCTGACTATGAAATCTTTCCTGTTTGTGGTTAATTTTATATAAATTCACGAATTTTGCCCCAACGAAGAGAATAAACAAACATTCTCGAAAGCTTGGCATAATCCAAAGAATTTTATTTATTAAATGACTGCATCCCCAACAAAAATCTATTTTATCAAATAATAAACCAGTCAATAATTCAGAATCAAATATATATATATATATATATATATATATATATATATATATATATATATATATATATATATATAAGTTTTACTAATATTGTTGCGTCCTTTCACGATCCATCTTTATTGCGTCTCACAGAAATAAAAGAGATAGACGAATATACTCCGTGTATATTGAAAGAGAGCATTCTTTTTGACAGAGTGATCACTTTCAAATTACAGATTTCTTCCTTTTCATGAATCGATGTCATTTACAGAAATCTCCATTTATTGCTTCCTTTCAAATGCTGTCTTGTTGCGTCCTCGTAAGTGTATATTATACTTTATAGCGTCCAGCGTAGTTGCCAAATTTGAAAAAAGTAGTGGAATTAAATTCAACCATAATAATTGTTGACGTGTTTCAAAATAGTGCTATGATAAGTAATAAGAAATTTCAAGTTTTTATTCCAAAGACTAAATTAATATCATCAGTTGTAGTATAAATGAATTGCAATAAGTACTAAAGTAGTAAAGTACTAATTACATTGTATTTGACATTTGAAGAACAAGTGACTGTAGTTACTTATATACAAATTAAGGTGTTGCAGAGATGATAGAAATATTTCATATATATCCTCAATAATTATTTTTTTATAAAGATAGAAAAAATTGATATGATAATGATAATTGTTTTAGAAAGAACGTCAATTCCAAGGCCAGATTCTTTAAAGAGGATTTTAGGATGAATGAAGGATGGTTTGCTAGATTATGAGTTATTGAACAAAAAATAATTTGAATGTTTTATTTTTTTGTTATTGATTGTTATTGTAACACAGAGAATAATAGAAACATATAAAATAAAAAGAAAAATATTATAAAATAATTTTAATAACATAACAATTTTCCTTAACGAACAAATCTTAAGCTAAAAATGTAAATAAATTAAAATACTGTAGAACTGAGTAAAGAAAAGGTGTGGACCTAACGAATTGTATGACATTCAAAATTAAGATTAACTTTATTCACAGTATCGGGTTAGCAGAAAAATTGTCAATTTTTTAGATTTTTTTTTTATTTATTGTGCTCCATTTTATTTCTCAATTAAAAGTACCGTTTTCTAAAGAAAATAAATGCTGCTTTTCAGACTTTGTCCGTTGCTAACATAAAAGGTAGAATAAAAAATCGAAAGAGAGGTAGTGAATAAGACAGTGTTGATACCAAAATAAGGGAAATTTAAATTATAAGCCATATAAATAACACAGATAATACTATTAATGCTTTTTTTTATATTCATTCTGAATAAAAACTTTTATTTTTACCCAATCCTTATTTTTAAATATATCTGGGTATTTGGTCTTGAGTTCTTCGCACTCCAATCTTTGGGTGGCTTTAAATTTCTGATATGATTTTTAAAAAATAATTTTGCTGTGTTTTTTTGTTCAATTGTCCACGGAACTAGAATTCGATTCTTTTTCGTGTTTTCAGGAATGTTAGCATTTGTACATATTGGATTATTTTTGACAACAGTTTCACTAGTTGACGGTAGCGAATTATAGAAATCTTGCAAATTACCCGTATTTTCATTATTGATCTCTTCATGTTCACTTTCATTGTCTTTCTCGTTGCTCTGTAATAAATTTTCCTCCATATCAATTTCTATTTCATCTAATGATTTTCCCTTAAACTGGTCAGCGCAACCTTTTTCCATTAGTGATAGCAGCTTTGATATCTTACTTGTCTGGTATATATCGTCAGGAAGCCTATACGAGTTTCGATGCACTCCTGGCGTGTCTATTTCATTTTCAGATAAACTAAAAAGTTGTGAAAGGGTAGCAAGATGCTTGCGAAGACGTGTAGAAGTTATGGATGACGGATTCTTAGCACCGCATTTCTTAGCGTGTTTACTTAAAATCTGATGCCCAATTATATGAGACAGTGAATTTGCTTTCGCAAAGAGATATGGGTTTTCTTGTGGAACAAATTCAGCTCTTACTTGAAGCAAAATCTCAATATGATTTTGGACATCAGTGCTAAAAAGGACTGGAACGCCTCTTCCCCGCTTCCCCCTTATAACAATTCTTTTCAAAGTCTTCAGAAGTATTTGCTCAGCAGAAGAGATAATTTTGTTAAATTCCTCGTATTCCGGTTTGTTTGATGCGTTACTTTCATAGGTGTGTAAGAGCATTCTCTGTAGTTCTCCAGAACGTTTTCGATTTAGCAAAATAACTCGACAATACACTGATTCCATCAGGCAATTGTAGGCGTTCGCTACTTTATTTTCTTTTATGATCTTTGCATTATTTTCCGCTAGTTGTATTAAATAGTTCCTTAATAATTTTAGGTCACTGGCAAGAGGAATTATAGTGATTTTATTCCATTTATTAAGTCTAAGGTTATTAGCTGCCTGAGAAGATACTTCAAATTTCCAGTTCGACTCGAAAAGATGAATTAACGTTTTTATGTTTGATTCTATATCTCCAGTTGCAACATTCATGTAAGGACCGTGCATTTTATAAACATATGATATCGCAATGTCACAACACTGCTTTAAAGATGTAGCTATATTCATTGCAAATGTAGGTGAATGATATATATCTCTCTCAGCGTCGTATTTTCCTACACATTTTGTTGCTTCTACGAAATGATCAAAATATTTTGGCTGTAGTGCTGATAGAAGATCACTTATCGATGGTTCTAACTTTTTTAGTTCAATAAGAATTTTCGCAAGCTCTCTCATTTTACGTGATGTGACCTGTATAAAATGCTTCTCTCTATGCATATTTAGGTACCTTGACCCAAAAGCACAAATTAAAGTATCTTGTTTGGCTACTACAGATACTTTATCAACACGCATATGGGGAAATACCTCATTCTTTAGTCGTTTATTAACAGTTTTATTACGGAGTAACAAATTATGACCAGCAGATTGAGCACTTCCTTCTTGCTTTTTAGTGTGACATTTTTTTCTGTGACGATATAAAAGCTTGGCTGAAAAAAATCCTAAACAATTATCACATGGCAGTAAAGAACGTTTTGGGAGGTCAGATTCTCGCACTGCCTTGAAGCAGTTACCTTCAGTACTTCCTATAAAATTACCTTTTCGCCTTAAAGCATCCAGTAAATGTCTCCTTTCTGTGCTTTTAGGAGGCTTAGATAATATTCGAACTACCTCTATTTCCGCTGAATGGTTCCTCTTTATATGCCGAGCAAAATTTTGTACAGAAGTTTCACAAAAATAACAGAAATCTGATTTTCTTTTGTAAGGTTCCTTAGTGTGCGATGGTTTCGTGAATTCATGTTGTTGATCCTGGCGATTGTCTTCTCGTTCTGATGTTTCTCGAATCATTGTCTGCCTGTTTTCAACTGGAAGTTGCAGACAATTCGCGATTTCTGTTTGTTCTGGTACATCTAGCTCACCTTGCTCATCAATTTTATTTCGACACCTTCCAATTCTCTTCCTCAATACTTTAACTTTCCTGTGATTTGTAACTCGATGATATATTTGCTGACTGTCTGAGGAGGAATTTTCCTAGAAGTTAAAATATAAATAAATCATCTGAGTCATCACCTAACAGTTTAGTGGAAAATAATTTGTTGCTTGTTGGTATATTCTTCAAAGATTTGTCATTTAGTTAATTTTTTGATATGTTTATAGTTAATATATGAACAGGGTGGGCCAAACAAGTTGTTTTCTTATGGGAACCCATCTTATTTGAAGAGATAGAAAATTTTCGACCACGGTCTTTGCGGCTGGAATTTTATGAGAAACTATGAACCAGTAAGTTGCTCATAAAATTTGAGCCGCAGAGACCGTGGTCGAAAATTTTCTATCTCTTCAAATAAGCTGGGTTCCCATAAGAAAACAACTTGTTTGGCCCACCCTGTACATGTACAAATATTTTAGTTCTAGCTGCAATATTCAAATGACAAATAATTTAACCCCTAACATACTCTCTTAATATAATAATAGATGAAATATTTTTGAGCTTACCTTATCAGTATTAGGAACGATCTCATCACTAGAGGACGCGCCAAATGGGTCTTCTGGTGTGGATAAAAGAGAGTCTTCTTTGTATTGTATCTAAAATTCAATAAAAGATAAGTCAGACGAATAGCTAGATATTCGCTGAAAGTTCATTTTCGATTGATTCATGACTTCAAACTTGTGATAAAGTTATAGAATGAGAACTTCATTCTAAAAACGTTTGAATCAATTCTACCGTCATGAGATATAAAATACAAAAAACTCAATTTCATTCAAACGAAACTATAATGAGTTTTTTAGGTGCAAAAATTCATCAACCTATTTATATGCGCAGACTATCATTTTGTTGAAGATTTTAATATTTGCATATATTCACCTGGAAGTTTTCTTTGTTTTCTTCTGAATCGATGATTTCTTTATAATTTGGTTCTCCGTATTCAGCTTCAATTTCTTCTGTTGGAAAAAATTCTTCTTTATTTAATGCATTGTCTGTTGACTTTAAAATCACATTTTGGAGAACTATTATTTTTTCTTGGAATTTTTTTTCTTGTTGCGGCTTCTGAATTTCTTTTTCCAACTAGAAATAAAATAACAGATCATCAATGAAAACTTGTCAAGATGGGGTTAACTGGAATAAGCTCCTTTGTTAACTATTTTTTCTAAGCCCAATTTGAACTTTTGGGAATTATCCAATGCTCTGTTCTGGTAGCTGGAATGGCACTCACTCGTTCTCTATTCAAAATTTGACCCAATGAATAAGTGAAACAAAATATGGACATATTCTTTTTTCTCTCTTCTCGTCTTTTTCCAGAAATTTCAAACTAAAAATTTTATATTTATTTTCTATGAATAATGAGCTGAGCTGTTATAGATAGATTAAATGTATAGAGTGGTTCCGAATCTGACCAAAATCCACAGTTGTAAAAATGCAACTTATGTCCATGAATTTCACTTCTTTCAAATCTGATATCTTAACTCCAGTTCCATAGAATATGACGAATTTGCTGAATCTGTGAAATACAAAAATATGAAGAATATACCTTTAAGCTTATTTTTTTTTCGAGAAATTCTCAATCCCATTTAATTTGGTTGACCTTGAGGTACAATAAAATGGAAGTTCTGTATATACCCTCCTTGCCACAAATTCCTTATTCAGAAAAAAAAATGTTTTAACTTTTCATAACAGCATAACAAATTTATGTCTTAAAACATAGAAACCTACCTCTGTTGGACCCTTCGTTGGTTGCGGTGATAAACGACGATTACAAAACCAATTGAATTTTTTCTTTTGAAGCCAAAACTCATTATCTACTCTCGCTCTCTCTAAGATAATGACAAAAAAATGTTACTATATGCATGAACTACATATACATAAACTTACCTGGTTTCATTTCACAGAGTTCAAGAATTTTTTTTGTACGAATATTCCCGCCAAACATTATATAGTGTAACGGACGCAATATCGAGCACATTCAACGTTCATAGAGTGACTGATTTCTATCAAAATAAACTACGGCTTTGGCGTCTAAGAATAGATCGACAGAGGGAGTCTAATCGGTGTTGTCATATTTCCGGACGTAATAACACACTATTTTCGTAAAAATATGCGGAGTATATATGAAGAAGTGTATATTGAGTGAGACCTCTACAGGAAAAAAGTCGAATTAAAATATACGATTTTCTTACAAACATGTAATGTTATTGCATCCCACTGATTAAAAAAAAATTGAATAACTCAGAAATTCTTAAGGGATGTCGCTTTAAAGTAAATATTTTATGTTATAGTCACAACACACTATCAGCCTTCAATAATGACATCCTAAAAAGATGTTCAGGAATGGGAAAAACAACGTGTGACATTATTGCGTCCGATATACGGACGCAACATTATTCAGGACGCAATAGTGTATGGTAATCGTTCTTTATATAGACGCAATAATGATAGAGGTTCCTATATATATATATATATATATATATATATATATATATATATATATATATATATATATATATATATATATATATATATTGTCATGGTACCATGACATTTATAAATAACTAATTACATTTCTGATTGCTGACTATGAAATCTTTCCTGTTTGTGTTTAATTTTATGTAAATTCACGAATTTTGTCCCGACGAAGAGAATAAACATTCTCGAAAGCTTGGCATAATCCAAAGAATTTTATTTATTAAATGACTGCATCCCCAACAAAAATCTATTTTATCAAATATATATATATATATATATATATATATATATATATATATATAAAACTTGTGCAGCACCATAGACTAAAATTATTTTCATTTATACAGGGTGTCTCAAAAATTTGTAAAGAACCAAAGCTATGTTTTTTTCCATGCAACAACCTGTATATTTTTGCATATTTGGATTCTTCTGGTAATTCTAGGCATAGTTTATGTACAATGTCCTATACCTAAATATAGTTTTTCTGTTATCCGCCATTTTAAAAAAATATATGAACTTTCAGATGTCATGTCCCATTTGTTTTTTGGTACAGGATTATGATTTTTGGCAGAAATATCAATGAAACTATGGCTTAACTTCTGGTATCAACAAAAGCTGTCTGCGTTGTACAGGGTGTCACAGATAAGTACCAGAAATTAAAAAAACTCAAAACATCATATCTTAATTTTTTAAATTGAATGTCTATTTTTTTAAATTTTATACTATTGGTAAAATTTTTAACACAACAGGGGTCGCACTTTTGGAAGTATCAAGGTCAAATTCGCTACAAAAATTACTCTCTTATATATCTCGAACGAAGTTACTATAAGTAGTTTCAAAATGGCGACCGTTCAAATATTTAAGAAAATTATTAAAAATAATTTTGAGTTATAGATATAATCAATATACCTACAACTTTTGTGCAAAGCAATTTTTCATAAAATGCACAGAAAAAAAAATAGAATCGGAATTTGTTTACTCACATTCAGGTATGCAGCAGTCTGGCATTGTTATCACAAAACACTGCACGTTTCCGATAACTGTGGCGCCAAGATTTAACCGTGTTTTCTGTTAAAGTACCATAAAATAAGACGAAAATCAAGAATACCAGTTTTCTCGTTTTCGTCTCCTTTTGGAGATATCGCCCCTTTTTGTTCCAACAAGCTTGCGAGATGTTGGAGCAAAAGGGGTATTTGGTGGGGAAAAATGCGCATGTAAACGTATAAAAGAAGTCGCACGTACCAGAAATCACACTGCAGAAACCGTCTCAACGAAGTCTTTTCTTGAAAAATTCACATTAATCACTATAAACACGTAAATTTCACCTTGCATTCCTTGACGTCATGTCTAGCCGCTATTGTTGTCATATGTCATATTATTGTTGTTTTGAACATATGCTACAAATACTACACCATCGTCTTTAATATATAGTTATTTAGCAAATACTAAGGAAACAAACCTAGCTAACCACAAAATTCTAAATCTGTATTTAATTTTATTCCTTAGTTTCCTTGTTCGAATAAATTTCATTTAATTTTATATTTCATATAAAGATACTTATTTCTATTGTGTACAACGTATATATATATATATATATATATATATATATATATATATATATATATATATATATATATATATATATAGGGTAATCTGCCGAAGAATTTTATGGGGCTTAAAAAAAGAATACTCTTCTTGCTAACCAAGCTTTCAAAAAATATATTTTCATCTTCAGGGTTTTGCAAACGAGGTTACAAAATAAAAATGAGCAAAGACAAAGTTAGGACTTCCTTCGCCCATATGGACGGAAAACAATTATTACTTAAGACATTTGACAAAATTAAAATTTCTTAAAATTAAATGATTCTTCTCTATTTTATAGTTCTATTTACAAAATTACTCAGTAATTTTCAGTTCACAGTTATCATTAGTATTCTATGAGTTCTAACAAAAATTTCAGTATCATTTTTATGAAGATTTCGTAATTCATAAGATATTCGATAAAAACTAAATTATTGAAAAACAAGAAACTCCCCCAATACCTAGTTCTGTTCAAATGTCTCAGTCGAACTTAAGGCTTATGTCGAATATCCTAATAATATGTTCCCGTGGAGCTTAATAACTCTCTATTTCATAAGATACAAAGTAAGGTCTACTATAATATTGACACTGGAGCCAAATATGAAATATAGTCAATTTAAAAAAAATCTTGGTTATCTCTTCTGGAAGAAAAACCCTTTTCATAGTTTCGAAGAACTAAGCAGACAGACAGACGCGAATAGTGACTTTGTTTCATTATATTTAGAGATACATAGATGTACATAAAAGTGAACCACAGAATAAAAATATTATGTCATACCTTAGTATGTATGTATGTATTCTTTATGTGAAAATATATGCACAATGTCTAATAAATGCTAGTAGAGACAAGTGAGCAGAATCCAAAATGCATATTTGGTGCTTGTAGCGCACATTAGGTGCCAATTAAGTGCTATATTCCGAAATTAACCTTTAAAATTAAGATTTTTTGATAGTTTATTTTTTAGTGCTTTTAGGGCTAATTTAGTGCTAATTATGTGCTGTATTCCGAAATTAATTGCACTTTGTTTTGGGAAAATGGCTGCATTGCTTTTAAAAATAATTTTTAAATCTTTTTTAGTGCTAGTAGAGCTAATTAAGTGCTGTACTCCGAAATTAATTGCTCTTGTAGTTTTCTGTAAAATGGCTGCTTTGCTTTAGATTTTAGTTAGTACAGCAACCTTTAAAAATCAACTGTCTTAACAACTTCTTTTTTAGTGCTTGCTGGGCTAATTAAGTGTTAATTAATTGCTAAATTCCGAAATTAATTACTCATTGTTTTTTTTTGGAAAATGGCTGTTTTGGTTTTAAAAATCAACTTTATTAATGCTTGTAGAGCTTATTAATTGCCAGTTAAGTGCTGTAGTCCGAAATGAATTGCTCTTATAGTTTTCTGGGAAATGCTACCTTTAAAAATCAACGTTTTTGAGAACTTCTTTTTAGTGCTTGTAGGGCTAATTAAGTGCTGTATTCCGAAGTTAATTGTTCTTGTATTTTTTTGGAAAATGGCTGCTTTGCTAGCTTTAGATACAGCAACCTTTAAAAATCAACAGCTTTAACAACTTCTTCTTTAGTGCTTGCAGGGCTAATTAAGTGCGCCATTCCAAAATTAATTGCTCCCATAGTTTTTTTTTAAATGGCTGTCTTACTTTAGATCTAAGCTCAGCGCAGCAACCTTTAGAAATATTTGTTTTTTGAGAAAATCGTTTTTAGTTCTTGTAGAACTAAGTAAGTGCTAATTAAGTATTGTTTTCCGAAATTAATTGTTATAATTTTTATAAAATACCTATCAATACAATGATTAGCTATATAAGCACCAAATATGTATTTTGGATTCTGCTCACTTTGTTCTGCTATCTATGAAACGTCAAATGTATTATTAGCAGGTGGCAACAAAGCAGTGCTCTCATCACGGACATTACGCCGCTATTGGTTTCACTCTCTACCAAATATTGCTTGTCGGTGATATTAGATAGACTTCGAATTTCATTTCATAAAGATATTTTTTTGGATATCTTATGAATTACTAATTCTACTGAAAATTGGTTTTAGGATTTTTGATAGAACTCTTGGGGATCTAGCGAGAACTGTTAACATAACTATTGTGATCTTTTTTAACAAAAACTTCGAAGAGAACTGTTTTAAATTTTCTACTTTTCCACATTCCTTAGAACAATGGTAGAAAAACAATGAAAATTTAAGTTTTTTTGAATATCTTATGAATTACTAATTTATAGAAAAATAGTATTGAGGTTTTCGATAGAACTCTTATAGTTCTAGCGAGAACTGCAAACAAATCTTTTGTGGATTTTTTTGTTTTTCAATAATTTAGTTTGTTTCGAATATTTTATAAATTACTAAATCTACAGAATATGTTATAAGAATTTTCTATAAAGCTCTTGGAATACTAACGAGAACTTCGGACAGAACTTTTTAATTTTTTCAAATTTCCTTGAATAATGAAAGAAGAAAAATTAAAATTATTTGTTTTATCTTATGAATTACTAATTCTATTGAAAAATGGTATCATTATTTTCGATAGAACTCTTAGTTTTAGTGAGAACTGCAAACAGCACTATTGTGGGATTTTCTTCTGTTTTTCAACAATTTCGGTTTTTTTATATATTATGAATTACTAACTACAGAAAAAATATAAGTATTTTCGATAGAACTTTTAGAATAGGTACTAAAGAGAACTCTCAACAGAACTGTTCCACAATTTTTTTATTTTTCCATTTTTCGCAAAAGTGGTCGTCATCATCATTTTGATATTTTGAGTTTTCTTCACGAAATTCCATAAAACTATTATTTTGTCACAAATTACTCTAGAACTATTCCCTATCTACCAGGAATTTCTATGAAATATTTAATTTTTGCCAAAGTGGTTGGCTACCTCCATTTCGGTATTTTAATTTTTTTTCTCGTAACTATTTCAAATTCATAGAAAGTACTCTAGAACTATCAATATTTACCAGGAACTCTGATGAAATATATAATTTCCGAAAATTCCTAGCAGCTGAGAGCGATCAATCGCGCTAGCTATAGAGAAAACAGAAAAATGCCACCTGTGCACACTGTTCACTTTAATAGCTCCGCAGACGCAGAAATTGCATATATTTTAGACTTCACAGATAGAAATTATAAGGTTATTTAATATGGCAACATGGCCGAGCGCTTAGAAGTCAGCGAAATAAAATAAAAAAATACAATATGGACGTCAGGAAATCGAAACATTGAAGTCTTGCCTTATATACAGGGCGCTGTCATGATTATTTTATGAAAGGGCGCCAAGTGAATAACATAATGTAAGCTTATGCTTGAAACAGAGTTGTGTGATAGGAAGCCATCACATAAACATATAAGTAAATGTATATATATTAACTAAAGAAACAATCTGCTTAAGAAGATGGATAAATTCGAAGGGGACGCCCGCTGACGGAGTTATGAATGGACGCTTCGAAGATAATGATATATATATATATATATATATATATATATATATATATATATATATATATATTTTGATTTTGTATTCTTGACTGGATTTATAATAAATAAAAAGATGTTCTTGGGGATGCAGTCATATATTCAATAAAATTCTTTGACTGAAGCCGAGCTTTCGAGAATGTTTATTCTCTTCTTCAGGGCAAACTACAAATCGTTACAAAATTATTTCAACAACAAATTAATAGTATTATAAAAATACTTACAATCGTGAATTTAGAATAAATTAACCAAAAACAGGAAAGATTTCATATCCATCAATTACAAATGTCATTATTTATATTTGTCATGGTAACACAATAAGTAAAAAAGTATCTAGATTTTGTTGATACAAATGAATATTACTGAATGATCTTTATATGTTTGTGGCTATTTGAACAAGGAGCACAATTAAATTAAAACTATTATTAAGGCAGATACAGGTTCAGTTTAAAAAAAAATGTAATTTAAGAATATTGCATAAATACTTATATATATATACCCATACATAGACTAAATTACGTTTAATCTAGGCTTGAACTGACAGTTAAAAGAAAAAGATACATAATATTATTTAAAACTTCTATATAAGTGTAATCATATTCTCTCACAATACGAAACATATAAACATGATTATTCTGAAAGTGCACTGATACTTATTCACTCAAAAAAGGCCGATTTCTCTCACTAATCAACCTCTAAATTTTTGGGTGAAATAGATGTTTTGAAATCCTAAAACACTTTCTAATGTTCTTTCCAATATTCATAAATATTCAAAATAATATATAAAATCATATTCTCTCACAATACGACATAAGAATGAAACATTTTGAAAATCATTCACTTTTCCAGAAAACAAGCTGATATCTCTCACTAATCAGCATGCATATTTTCGAAAACATTAAATGTTATGAAAATCTTTCATAAATAGATTATACATTTAATCTCAAATAAACATATAATGAATTTTAAGACAATAATTATCTTTGATCAACTAAATTTCTCTCACTAATAAGTTGATCTAAATATTTCTATTGTTTATTGAAAACTAAGATTCTAAAGTTAATTACTATAAAATCAGTTAAGACCAGTCCTTCATCTATATATAAGTACATATATCCCATACACATTAATCCATTTATAACCAATATACATATATACACATACATACATACACATATATACATACACACACATACATACATAAATACATATATAAACAAAAAATAAATATTACATGTCAAGTATAGGTACATATTACATACCTAACTATACATAAATATTTATATATATTAATTTTGAGATACATCTGGAGAAAAATTATTATAATTATCATTATATAATTTTAGAATATAAGAATAAATGGAACTAAGTCCCTTTATATCTGAGCGTTTATTCATAGTGTTATTATGTTTCTTAATATTCACCATTTCTAAGAAACCACGTTTAAAATATTTTTTCTCAGAACATAGTGCAATAGTATTATCAAAATCAATACTATGTTTCTTACTGATAGCATGTTCTGTCAAGGCACAAGATTTTTTATTTCGTCTAATATCACTTTTATGAGATGTAATCCTTCCCGAAATATTTCTGGAAGTTTGACCAATATATGATAATTCACAGTCTAGGCAATTTACTTTATATACTACTCCAGATTTTTCTGTTATTTTTAAAGGAGTCTTTAATTTAGAAAATAAACTAGATACTGTTTTTACATTCTTTCTCGAAATTATAACATTATACCCCTTAAAAATATTAACAAGTTTACTAGTGAGTTCATTGATGTAATGTAGAGATCTATAGATAGGTAAAATATTATTTGCATTAGAAATATTATTAGGATTTGGTGCGTTATTGGGAACTATTTCATTAATTTCAAGATTAAGTGTAGGATGCATCAAACATTTGTTTATCAATTTTAGAGGAAAAGAATTTTCTAGTAACATTTGTTTTAATTTAGTTAAACTTTCATTTCTATATAAATTATGAGAAAGTTTGATAGCTCTACTTTTTAATGCCATAATTAAGTTAATTTTCATTTTTTGTGGATGATAGGAGAAAAAATTTATGTATCTATTACTGCATATAGGCTTTCTGTACCATTTTGTACGTAATATTCCTGCATTATCTCTACATACCATCATATCTAAAAAAGGAAGACATTGTTCACTTTCTAGTTCAACTGTAAATTGAAGATGTTCATTATAAGTATTTAAAATATTTAATGTTTCATCAACTTTATTTGAGGGTAGAGCCAATATTAGATCATCAACATATCGTTTGATAAATGGAATTGGGAAAGAAATTTTCGTTTTTGAAACTTGTATCAATTCATCTAGGACATAATTTACTAAAATAGGTGATATGGTTGAACCCATTGGAGTGCCAAAAATTTGTTTATAATATTCGTCATTGAAAATAAAAAAATTTGAATCAAAAATGAATTTAAGGATCAATTCAAAGGTTTCAAAATTCAATGAGCAAAAATGTTTAATTTGGTTCCATTTACGACTGAGACAATCCAAAATAACAGGGAAAGGTAAATTTGTAAAGAGGGAAACAACATCAAAACTGACAATTATATAATCTACTGGAATTTGATATTCATTTATGAAATTACTAAATTGAAAAGAATCTTTTATGTAGAAATCATTATTGGTATCATAGGCTTTTGTTAAAATATCAGTGATAAAAGATGCCAACTTATTATTAGGAGCTTCGATTGAAGATACAATAGGTCTCATTGAAAGTGTTGGTTTATGTATTTTTGGTAATGTGTAAAATCGTGGGGCTTTTGTGTGATAGGAATTTAACTTTTTTCTTGTGACTTGATCAATAATGCCATCATCTTTTAGTTTAGAAACAATTTCATTAGCCTTAAGTTGTATTGTGTAAGTTGGATTATTTCTCAATTTCATATAATATTTATTGTCATTCAATAATTCTCGGCTTTTATTAATATAATCTTCCTTAAACATTACAACTGTTACATTGCCTTTATCACTTCGTACAACGACAATTTCAGGATGTTCTCTTAGAAAAGAATGACATTTATTGAATTTATTTGACATTATATGAGAATTTTGATAATTCTTATGAGCAAAATTTGTTAAGATATTAGTATATCTAGCTCGCACACTATCTTTATCCTCCACATCAATACTTTGTAGAATAAACTCAAGATCTGATAAAATATAAGGAATATTAATATCTTTAATAGATGGAGGTATTGAGAATTTAGGACCTAATGCTAGGATCTGTTTCACTTCAGGAGGAATATCTATATTTGTCAAATTCTTGATCCATTTGTTTTGTATTTTAATTTGTGATGTTACTTTATCTTTAAGATTGTCTAGTTTTCTTATATTCTTAAGTCTTATTTCTTTAAATTTACGGTTATATTTAATAGAAAGTCTTCGACTATATTCGTTGACAATTTCTAAAGGCAATGTTAGCTTAATTTGATTGATAACTGACTTTAATTTTCTGTCAAAAAAATTAATATCACTGAAAGTCACTTTGATTTCTAAATTTAATAGTTCTTTTCTCAATTTGGAATTAAAGTGTTGAATTTTCTGACCTGTTCTGCCTCTTGTGTGCCCGATCATAGAGTCAATAGCACTCAATCCATTGCCAATATGGTTCGGAAAGACTCCAAGGGATCTGCATTTGATGAGAAATACTTTCCTGTTCTGAAGATTTGCCAATTTGATGTTAATATTGGCCCATTGCTTGAGTTGAGTAACGATAATAGTTCCATAATGATGTTGGATGTCATTTATTATAAATCCAGTCAAGAATACAAAATCAAAATATTTACATTATGGGGTTTTATAATGACATCCAACATCATTATGGAACTATTATCGTTACTCAACTCAAGCAATGGGCCAATATTAACATCAAATTGGCAAATCTTCAGAACAGGAAAGTATTTCTCATCAAATGCAGATCCCTTGGAGTCTTTCCGAACCATATTGGCAATGGATTGAGTGCTATTGACTCTATGATCGGGCACACAAGAGGCAGAACAGGTCAGAAAATTCAACACTTTAATTCCAAATTGAGAAAAGAACTATTAAATTTAGAAATCAAAGTGACTTTCAGTGATATTAATTTTTTTGACAGAAAATTAAAGTCAGTTATCAATCAAATTAAGCTAACATTGCCTTTAGAAATTGTCAACGAATATAGTCGAAGACTTTCTATTAAATATAACCGTAAATTTAAAGAAATAAGACTTAAGAATATAAGAAAACTAGACAATCTTAAAGATAAAGTAACATCACAAATTAAAATACAAAACAAATGAATCAAGAATTTGACAAATATAGATATTCCTCCTGAAGTGAAACAGATCCTAGCATTAGGTCCTAAATTCTCAATACCTCCATCTATTAAAGATATTAATATTCCTTATATTTTATCAGATCTTGAGTTTATTCTACAAAGTATTGATGTGGAGGATAAAGATAGTGTGCGAGCTAGATATACTAATATCTTAACAAATTTTGCTCATAAGAATTATCAAAATTCTCATATAATGTCAAATAAATTCAATAAATGTCATTCTTTTCTAAGAGAACATCCTGAAATTGTCGTTGTACGAAGTGATAAAGGCAATGTAACAGTTGTAATGTTTAAGGAAGATTATATTAATAAAAGCCGAGAATTATTGAATGACAATAAATATTATATGAAATTGAGAAATAATCCAACTTACACAATACAACTTAAGGCTAATGAAATTGTTTCTAAACTAAAAGATGATGGCATTATTGATCAAGTCACAAGAAAAAAGTTAAATTCCTATCACACAAAAGCCCCACGATTTTACACATTACCAAAAATACATAAACCAACACTTTCAATGAGACCTATTGTATCTTCAATCGAAGCTCCTAATAATAAGTTGGCATCTTTTATCACTGATATTTTAACAAAAGCCTATGATACCAATAATGATTTCTACATAAAAGATTCTTTTCAATTTAGTAATTTCATAAATGAATATCAAATTCATGTAGATTATATAATTGTCAGTTTTGATGTTGTTTCCCTCTTTACAAATTTACCTTTCCCTGTTATTTTGGATTGTCTCAGTCGTAAATGGAACCAAATTAAACATTTTTGCTCATTGAATTTTGAAACCTTTGAATTGATCCTTAAATTCATTTTTGATTCAATTTTTTTTATTTTCAATGACGAATATTATAAACAAATTTTTGGCACTCCAATGGGTTCAACCATATCACCTATTTTAGTAAATTATGTCCTAGATGAATTGATACAAGTTTCAAAAACGAAAATTTCTTTCCCAATTCCATTTATCAAACGATATGTTGATGATCTAATATTGGCTTTACCCTCAAATAAAGTTGATGAAACATTAAATATTTTTAATACTTATAATGAACATCTTCAATTTACAGTTGAACTAGAAAGTGAACAATGTCTTCCTTTTTTAGATATGATGGTATGTAGAGATAATGCAGGTATATTACGTACAAAATGGTACAGAAAGCCTATATGCAGTAATAGATACATAAATTTTTTCTCCTATCATCCACAAAAAATGAAAATTAACTTAATTATGGCATTAAAAAGTAGAGCTATCAAACTTTCACATAATTTATATAGAAATGAAAGTTTAACTAAATTAAAACAAATGTTACTAGAAAATTCTTTTCCTCTAAAATTGATAAACAAATGTTTGATGCATCCTACACTTAATCTTGAAATTAATGAAATAGTTCCCAATAACGCACCAAATCCTAATAATATTTCTAATGCAAATAATATTTTACCTATCTATAGATCTCTACATTACATCAATGAACTCACTAGTAAACTTGTTAATATTTTTAAGGGGTATAATGTTATAATTTCGAGAAAGAATGTAAAAACAGTATCTAGTTTATTTTCTAAATTAAAGACTCCTTTAAAAATAACAGAAAAATCTGGAGTAGTATATAAAGTAAATTGCCTAGACTGTGAATTATCATATATTGGTCAAACTTCCAGAAATATTTCGGGAAGGATTACATCTCATAAAAGTGATATTAGACGAAATAAAAAATCTTGTGCCTTGACAGAACATGCTATCAGTAAGAAACATAGTATTGATTTTGATAATACTATTGCACTATGTTCTGAGAAAAATTATTTTAAACGTGGTTTCTTAGAAATGGTGAATATTAAGAAACATAATAACACTATGAATAAACGCTCAGATATAAAGGGACTTAGTTCCATTTATTCTTATATTCTAAAATTATATAATGATAATTATAATAATTTTTCTCCAGATGTATCTCAAAATTAATATATATAAATATTTATGTATAGTTAGGTATGTAATATGTACCTATACTTGACATGTAATATTTATTTTTTGTTTATATATGTATTTATGTATGTATGTGTGTGTATGTATATATGTGAATGTATGTATGTGTATATATGTTTATTGGTTATAAATGGATTAATGTGTATGGGATATATGTACTTATATATAGATGAAGGACTGGTCTTAACTGATTTTATAGTAATTAACTTTAGAATCTTAGTTTTCAATAAACAATAGAAATATTTAGATCAACTTATTAGTGAGAGAAATTTAGTTGATCAAAGATAATTATTGTCTTAAAATTCATTATATGTTTATTTGAGATTAAATGTATAATCTATTTATGAAAGATTTTCATAACATTTAATGTTTTCGAAAATATGCATGCTGATTAGTGAGAGATATCAGCTTGTTTTCTGGAAAAGTGAATGATTTTCAAAATGTTTCATTCTTATGTCGTATTGTGAGAGAATATGATTTTATATATTATTTTGAATATTTATGAATATTGGAAAGAACATTAGAAAGTGTTTTAGGATTTCAAAACATCTATTTCACCCAAAAATTTAGAGGTTGATTAGTGAGAGAAATCGGCCTTTTTTGAGTGAATAAGTATCAGTGCACTTTCAGAATAATCATGTTTATATGTTTCGTATTGTGAGAGAATATGATTACACTTATATAGAAGTTTTAAATAATATTATGTATCTTTTTCTTTTAACTGTCAGTTCAAGCCTAGATTAAACGTAATTTAGTCTATGTATGGGTATATATATATAAGTATTTATGCAATATTCTTAAATTACATTTTTTTTTAAACTGAACCTGTATCTGCCTTAATAATAGTTTTAATTTAATTGTGCTCCTTGTTCAAATAGCCACAAACATATAAAGATCATTCAGTAATATTCATTTGTATCAACAAAATCTAGATACTTTTTTACTTATTGTGTTACCATGACAAATATAAATAATGACATTTGTAATTGATGGATATGAAATCTTTCCTGTTTTTGGTTAATTTATTCTAAATTCACGATTGTAAGTATTTTTATAATACTATTAATTTGTTGTTGAAATAATTTTGTAACGATTTGTAGTTTGCCCTGAAGAAGAGAATAAACATTCTCGAAAGCTCGGCTTCAGTCAAAGAATTTTATTGAATATATGACTGCATCCCCAAGAACATCTTTTTATTTATTATAAATCCAGTCAAGAATACAAAATCAAAATATTTACATTATGCGGTTTTATAATG
The DNA here is from genome assembly GCA_958507055.1 of Crioceris asparagi. Lineage (NCBI taxonomy): Eukaryota > Metazoa > Arthropoda > Insecta > Coleoptera > Chrysomelidae > Crioceris > Crioceris asparagi. The sequence continues at coordinate 51,255,468 of OY293829.1, read as the reverse complement.
ACATCCAACATCATTATGGAACTATTATCGTTACTCAACTCAAGCAATGGGCCAATATTAACATCAAATTGGCAAATCTTCAGAACAGGAAAGTATTTCTCATCAAATGCAGATCCCTTGGAGTCTTTCCGAACCATATTGGCAATGGATTGAGTGCTATTGACTCTATGATCGGGCACACAAGAGGCAGAACAGGTCAGAAAATTCAACACTTTAATTCCAAATTGAGAAAAGAACTATTAAATTTAGAAATCAAAGTGACTTTCAGTGATATTAATTTTTTTGACAGAAAATTAAAGTCAGTTATCAATCAAATTAAGCTAACATTGCCTTTAGAAATTGTCAACGAATATAGTCGAAGACTTTCTATTAAATATAACCGTAAATTTAAAGAAATAAGACATAAGAATATAAGAAAACTAGACAATCTTAAAGATAAAGTAACATCACAAATTAAAATACAAAACAAATGGATCAAGAATTTGACAAATATAGATATTCCTCCTGAAGTGAAACAGATCCTAGCATTAGGTCCTAAATTCTCAATACCTCCATCTATTAAAGATATTAATATTCCTTATATTTTATCAGATCTTGAGTTTATTCTACAAAGTATTGATGTGGAGGATAAAGATAGTGTGCGAGCTAGATATACTAATATCTTAACAAATTTTGCTCATAAGAATTATCAAAATTCTCATATAATGTCAAATAAATTCAATAAATGTCATTCTTTTCTAAGAGAACATCCTGAAATTGTCGTTGTACGAAGTGATAAAGGCAATGTAACAGTTGTAATGTTTAAGGAAGATTATATTAATAAAAGCAGAGAATTATTGAATGACAATAAATATTATATGAAATTGAGAAATAATCCAACTTACACAATACAACTTAAGGCTAATGAAATTGTTTCTAAACTAAAAGATGATGGCATTATTGATCAAGTCACAAGAAAAAAGTTAAATTCCTATCACACAAAAGCCCCACGATTTTACACATTACCAAAAATACATAAACCAACACTTTCAATGAGACCTATTGTATCTTCAATCGAAGCTCCTAATAATAAGTTGGCATCTTTTATCACTGATATTTTAACAAAAGCCTATGATACCAATAATGATTTCTACATAAAAGATTCTTTTCAATTTAGTAATTTCATAAATGAATATCAAATTCCAGTAGATTATATAATTGTCAGTTTTGATGTTGTTTCCCTCTTTACAAATTTACCTTTCCCTGTTATTTTGGATTGTCTCAGTCGTAAATGGAACCAAATTAAACATTTTTGCTCATTGAATTTTGAAACCTTTGAATTGATCCTTAAATACATTTTTGATTCAATTTTTTTTATTTTCAATGACGAATATTATAAACAAATTTTTGGCACTCCAATGGGTTCAACCATATCACCTATTTTAGTAAATTATGTCCTAGATGAATTGATACAAGTTTCAAAAATGAAAATTTCTTTCCCAATTCCATTTATCAAACGATATCTAATATTGGCTTTACCCTCAAATAAAGTTGATGAAACATTAAATATTTTTAATACTTATAATGAACATCTTCAATTTACAGTTGAACTAGAAAGTGAACAATGTCTTCCTTTTTTAGATATGATGGTATGTAGAGATAATGCAGGTATATTACGTACAAAATGGTACAGAAAGCCTATATGCAGTAATAGATACATAAATTTTTTCTCCTATCATCCACAAAAAATGAAAATTAACTTAATTATGGCATTAAAAAGTAGAGCTATCAAACTTTCACATAATTTATATAGAAATGAAAGTTTAACTAAATTAAAACAAATGTTACTAGAAAATTCTTTTCCTCTAAAATTGATAAACAAATGTTTGATGCATCCTACACTTAATCTTGAAATTAATGAAATAGTTCCCAATAACGCACCAAATCCTAATAATATTTCTAATGCAAATAATATTTTACCTATATATATAAAAAGATGTTCTTGGGGATGCAGTCATATATTCTATAAAATTCTTTGATTGAAGCCGAGCTTTCTAGAATGTTTATTTATTGATGGCTATATATATATTGCCAAATGAGTTAATGCTGTCTGGTTAAATTCTGAGGGGTTAGTAATTGGGGATTATACAGCTGTAGTATGTAAATGTTAAAGAAAAACTCTTTTAACTTAGTCCGAGCTTTCGAGAATGTTTATTCTATTCTTCAGGGATAAATACAAATCTTAAAAAATTATTTCAACAATAACTTAATAGTATTAATAAAATACTTACAATCGTGAATTTAGAATAAATTAGCTAAAAACAGGAAAGATTTCATAGTCATCAATTACAAATGTCATTATTTATATTTGTCATGGTAACATATTAAGTTAGAAAGTATCTAGATTTAGTTGATAAAAATGAATATTACTGAATGATCTTTATATGTTTGTAGCTATTTGAACAAGGAGCACACTTAAATTAAAATTATTATTAAGGCAGACACAGGTTCAGTGTAAAAAAATATTATTTAATTCAAGAATATTGCATAAATACATACATATATACCCATACATAGACTAAATTACTTTTATTCAGGGCTCAAGCTGACAGTTAAAAGAAAAAGATATATAATATAATTAAAAATTTCTATTTAAGTGTAATCATATTCTCTCACAATACGACACACATAAGTTAAACATGATTATTCTGGAAAGTGCATTGATACTTATTCACTCAAAAAGGCCGATTTCTCTTTCTAATCAACCTCTAAATTTTTGGGTGAAATAGATGTTTTGAAATCCTAAACTTACACTCATTTGAACAAAATACTCTTTAATGCTCTTACAAACATTCATAAATATTTATAAAAATATATAAAATCATATTCTCTCACTATACGATATGAGAATGAAACATTTTGAAAACCATTCACTTTTCCAGAAACAAGCTGATATCTCTCACTAATCAACATGCATATTTTCGAAAACAGTAAATGTTATGAAAATCTTTCATAAATAGGTTATACATTTAATCTCAAATAACATATAATGAAGTGAATCATTTTAAGAGAATAATTCTTTTTGATCAACTAAATTTCTCTCACTAATAAGTTGATCAAAATATTTCTATTGTTTATGGAAACCCAAGATTCAAAAAGTTATTACTATAAAATAAGTTAAGACCAGTCCCTCATCTATATATAGATGCATATATCTCATACACATTTATCCATTTATAACAAATATATATATATATATATATTATATATATATATATATATATATATATATATATATATATATATATAATTAATTAATTAATTTTGAGATACCTCTTGAGAAAAATGATTATAATTATCATTATATAATTTTAGAATATAAGAATAAATGGAATTAAGTCCTTTTATATCTGAGCGTTTATTCAAAGTGTTATTATGTTTCTTAATATTCACCATTTCTAAGAAACTACGTTTAAAATATTTTTTCTCAGAACATAGAGCAATAGTATTATCAAAATCAATACTATGTTTCGTACTGATAGCATGTTCAGTCAAGGCACAAGATTTTTTCTTTCGTCTAATATCACTTTTATGAGATGTAATTCTTTCCGAAATATTCCTGGAAGTTTGACCAATATATGATAATTCACAGTCTAGGCAATTTACTTTATATAGTACTCCAGATTTTTCTGTTATTTTTAAAGGAGTCTTTAATTTAGAAAATGAATTAGATACTGTTTTTACATTCTTTCTCGAAATTGTAACATTATACCCTTTAAAAATATTAACAATATTACTAGTGAGTTCATTGATGTAATGTAGAGATCTATAGATAGGTAGGATATTTATTATTTAGTATTGGGAAATAAATTTTAGTTTTTGAAACTTGTATCAATTCATCTAGGACATAATTTAGTAAAATAGGTGATATGGTTGAACCCATTGGAGTGCCAAATATTTGTTTATAATATTATTCGTCATTGAAAATAAAAAAATTTGAATCTAAAATTAATTTAAGTATCGATTCAAACGTTTCAAAATTCAATGAGCAAAAATGTTTAATTTGGTTCCATTTACGAGTGAGACAATCCAAAATAACAGGGAAAGGTAAAATTGTAAAGAGGGACACAACATCAAAACTGACAATTATATAAACCACTGGAATTTGATATTCATTTATGAAATAACTAAATTGAAAAGAATCTTTTATGTAGAAATCATTATTGGTATCATAAGCTTTTGTTAAAATATCCGTGATAAAAGATGCCAACTTATTATTAGGAGCTTCGATTGAAGATACAATAGGTAGAGAATAAACATTCTCGAAAGCTCGGCTTCAATCAAAGAATTTTATTGAATACATGACTGCATCCCCAAGAAAATCTTTTTATTTAATATAAAACCAGTCAAGAATACAAAATCAATATACATATATGTATTATAGTAAATGGAAGTACGGCAGTAATTGTTGTATAACAAAGTGATTCTTAACGAAATTGGGAATTCTGCCGAGTTAATTTGGGGCTTAAATAAGTATACTCTTTCAATCAGTTATAATATCACCACCAACTATATAACATCATAAACCACTTCCATTTCAATAATTTTGGCCGTTTTTATTTTAATTTTAATCTGTTTGTGATGTAAGTTGTGTTTAATTGTAATTATGAGTGATAATCCTTTCTTAGTTAGTCTGTGCCTGTTTAAATTATGATCCTCACTTGCATTACTTGATAATGGTAATAAATTTTACCGAAAGCTTGGGTAGCAGAAAGAGTATACTTATTTAAGCCCCAAATTAACTCGGCAGAATTCCCTATTTCGTTAAGTATCACTTATATATATATATATTTTTCTGTTAACTTCTCTTGAATCGCTGTAATATTTTGGAAACTCTCTTGAGTATATGGTTCGTTAAAAAAATCATAGAAATATATTTGCCATAATTATTATATTTGGATAACGTTTCGTTTGGAGGTTTCCAACCGATAGAAAAAAAAGGAAGTTCTTAAAAATGATCCACATTAAAAAAAACGTCAACGTACTTAAGGATAAGGCAGACATAAAATATCTGAGTAAAATATATCACAACATTATATAATACTGTCCAACCTATAATTACATATTTATGTTTGATCACTACAAACATATTTTCTTCCAAATTTACAATATATTTTTATTTGCTTGTAGTTGGTATCACCAACTGTCCAATATTCAACAAAATAAACTAAATTCCTAATAATATATGACGGACCAACGATAGTGGAAAATAATAATCAAAAATTATGATTTTGCATTTTTAACATTACATTATTATGTCACCAACTGGTTTTATGCTTATTTGTGTTTGTTGATATGTTTGTTTTTTTGTTCATATATGTCTCATGTTTTTTTAGCTATTTAAAGATCTGAGGAAGTTTGGAAACCTCCAATCGAAACGTTATCCAAATATAATAATTATGGCAAATATATTTCTATGATTTTTTTAACGAACCGTATACTCAAGAGAATTTCCAAAATATTACAATATAGCGGTTCAAGAAAAGTAAACAGAAATATATATATATATATACAGCTCATTATCCATCTTCTGAAGCAGAAGAAGAATTAATATCCAGATCACTTGAAACCGCCTCCACTGCTTTTGTTTGTGGGGACTCTAACGTAGATTTTAGTATAAACTGTAAAAATGCGACAGCGGTAGAAAACCTGTTTTCGTCATTTGGTCTTCATAAAACAATATTTGAACGTACTCGGGTTCAGAATGATTCTAGGACGACGATTGATAATATTTTTCTACAATCAAAACAGACTCAGTGACATCCCAAGTTATCCATGCAGATTTGCAGATGCAGAATTTGCTGGACGATAATAATCTGAAGATAACTATCCAGAAACGATTCTTCTATAAGGTAAGTAATATTAATAGATTTAAAGTGGAACTTTATAAACAGGACTGGTCACCCATTCTTGATGGTGATAATCTTAACAGTAAATTTAATACTTTTTTAACATCTTTCTAGAGAATTTTAATCATCGTTTTCCATTTGAGATGTGTTCAGTTAAAAAAGCAATGAGAAGAAAACTTTGGCTTTCATAGGAAATTATCGATCAGGGCAATTTTTTGAGAGAAATGTTTAGGGACTATAAATTTACAGCGGACCCCCAACTATTAATGCGTTATAATATTTTGAAGAAACAACATCAGAAACGAATTTCTTCAGCCAAAAAAAATTGTAATAATAAATTATTCACAAATTCTACAAATAGATCGAAAATAGCCTGGCGGATGATAAAGAATGAAACAATTCAAAATAAGGCTACTGAACTACCTAATTTCTTTGTCGGCAATAATACTAACACCAAAATAGACAATCTTTACGATGTTGCTCAAGCTTTTAATAATTATTTTGTTGATTCTATACATAAAAATATTACATCTAACACGAATATCTCTGATACATGCAAAATGGCTAAGAATTCATTCAATGATACCTTATTTTTGGCACCTTATGTAAAGGAAGATGTTCAAATTACAATTTTATCGGTCTCCAAGAAGGACTCTAGCGGTTTTGATGAGATACCTTGTTCACTTTTGAAACATGTTATTGATTACATTCGTGATCCTTTAACATATTTAATAAATAATTCTTTCTCTGAGGGTTCCTTTCATAGTGTATTGAAAAGCACTATTATTCAATCTATTTTTGAAAAAGGTAATAACCATGGAATTTCCAATTATAGAGGCATAGCTCTCCTCTATATTTTCTCAAAGGTATTTGAGAAAGCTTTTTATAAACGAATTCTTACTTTCTTAGAGAAAATAAACTTTCTTAGTACTAATCAGTTTGGTTTCCGTAAAGGACTCTCTTCACATCATGCCTTATTTCTTTATATAATAAACTTCTGGATAGCGTTGATAACTCTAGTCATACTGCTTGTCTTTTTTTCTATCTAAAAAGGGCGTTTGAAGTAATTAACATAGATTTACTACTTTCCAAACTATATTCGCACGGAATTCGTGGAAATGCCTAAAACTGGATGAGAGATTTTTTGTCAGAACGTTTCCAAAAAGTAGTTTTGCAGCAAAACAACCCTAAATACTGCTCAAGTAGTGCAAGAGTGGACAGTGGAGTCTCACAGGGCAGCCTACTAGGATCACTGTTGTTCATATTTTTTATAAACGACATGATTTCTGAGGATTTCAAACACCATTATATTTCATTGTTTGCAGACGATACAGCGGTAGCATGCTCTGGTAATATTGTCGAAACTGTTAGTAAAAATGCTAATGATGCTGTTGTAAAGGTTCAAAATTACTGTCATGCAAATGGCTTAGTATTGAACCAAGACAAAACTGAACAAGTTTATTTTTCATTGAGGTAAACAAAAGTTTACTATTCCTACTATTTTTCCTACGTTCAGTCTTGTATAACTTACGCAATTGTATCTTGGGCAACTGTACGAGAGCAAATGAAGTATTTATCCAGCAAAAAAAGATTTTAAGAAAAATGCTATTCAAACCATTCCGTTATTTGTGTCGCGAATTATTTACCAAGTTGAGCATACCGACGTTTCCCTCTCTGTTTATGTATAACTCTGTAAAATACGCAAGGGACTCTTCTACTTTTTGATTAACTCGAGATGTCACTGATCATTATGAACTGAGACGAAACTTCAACCTAAATATACCTAAACATCGTCTGTCGATTGTTGCTAATAGCCCATTAGTCTTACCAGCTAAATTATTTAACAAACTACCAGCAAATATTAAACAAATAACTGTTTCAAGCAAGTTCAATAAAGTTTCGAAACCATTTTTTTATAGTAAAAACTTTTACTCAGTGCAAGAGTACCTCGATTGCAGCACCTAACTTAAAATATATTTTTTAACTTCTTTGTGTTTGTAAAATTTTCTGCTAACAACACTGTTTATTTGACAAGAACCTAGTATGCATTAAACTACTTTTAACTTGTTACTGTTACCTATATATTTTTGTAAATTGACAATATCCCATACTTAATATTGTAAGTCTGTAGGAAATGTATATTTTTTATTTTTATTTTATTTGAAGCTACCACAGCAACCTTTAAAAATCAACTGTCTTTTTTAGTGCTTTCTAATTAAGTGTTAATTAAGTGCTGTATTCCGAAATTAGTTACTCATTGTTTTTTGGAAAATGGCTGATTTGATTTTAAAAATCAACTTTATTAATGCTTGTAGAGCTAATTAATTGCTACTTAAGTGCTGTAGTCCGGAATGAATTGCTCTTATAGTTTTCTGGAAAATGGCAACCTTTAAAAATCAAATTTTTTAGAACTTATTTTTAGTGCTTGTTGGGCTAATTAAGTGCTGTATTCCGAAATTAATTGCTCTTATATTTTTTTGGATAATGGCTTCTTTGCTATCTTTAGATACAGCAAACTTTAAAAATCAACAGTTTTGACAACTTCTTTTTTAGTCCTTGCAGGGCTAATTAAGTGCAGCATTCCAAAATTAATTGGTCCCATAGTTTTTGGAAAAATGGCTGCTTTGCTTTAGATCTAAACTTAGCACAGCCACCTTTAGAAATCCATTTTTTGAGAAAATCGTTTTTAGTTCTTGTACAACTAAGTAAGTGCTAATTAAGTAAAAAAGGAAGTTCTCAAAAATAATCCACATTAAAAAAACGTCAACGCACTTAAGCATAAGGCAGACATAAAACATCTGAATAAAATATATCAAAACATTATATAATACTGTCCAACCTATAATTACATATTTATGTTTGATCACTACAAACATATTTTCTTCCAAATTTACAATATATTCTCATTAGTTTGTATTTGGTATCACCAACTGTCCAATATTCAACAAAATAAACTAAATTCCTAATAATATATGACGGACCAACGATAGTGGAGAATAATAATCAAAAATTATGATTTTTAACATTACATTATTATGTCACCAACTGGTTTTATGCTTATTTGTGTTTGTTGATATGTTTGTTTTTTTTTGTTCATATATGTCTTATGTTTTTTGGCTAATTTAAAGATCTGATGAAGTTTGGAAACCTCCAAACGAAACGTTATCCAAATATAATAATTATGGCATATATATATATATATATATATTATACAAAAATATGGAGATGCTATACACCTTTATGCTTTTATTTAGTCAGATACAGCCACCCACTAGAAGCGGATCACGTGATTTCAAGCTTGTTAGCTTTCATCACCGTCACACAAGTGGAAGCTGTATCCGACTAAATAAAAGCAACTGGAAGATAGTCAAAGTTTTTCGACCTGATCTACTAATGAGACACAGGTATATTCCTGAAGAAGACGAGGGTGTCGCGTCGAAACGTTCAATGTTATATATATATATTTTTCCTCTAACCACAGTTGATTATTTTTTTGTTTTTTGACATAATAAATTAGAAGAACCAGAATAGCAGAATACCCAAGAAATTGCAAACACATATATATATATATATATATATATATATATATATATATATATATATATAATATAATTTTAGTAATTCACTGCCAAGAATGTATAAACAAAGTGACAAACATTCATAGGGTTGTGGCACTATGGGCTGTAGGATAATGAAATCTCTTTTTCACTTACCAACGTTTCGATAGCAGTGGCTATCTTTTTCAAGGCTGTATTAAAATAAGAGAAAGTTACAAAGAAGTACTTAATTATAGGGATATAAGAATCATCGAAATAATAATCAAGAAAAATAGTTATATATAAAAACACGTTATACGAATTCCAACTTACATTGATTTGAGTGTTAAATATAGATAGGTACATCATTCATTCTCATGTTATCAGAACTAAATTGAATTTCTACATCTAATATTAGAATATTGAATTCAACTGTATGAGAATTAAAGTAGAACAGAAAATTATGGTCATAAATAGCAAAAACTAGAAAAAAGAAACAGGGGAAGATTGTATTTTTTCTTTTTATTTAAATTTTTGAATACATGGAATTCAAAGTTACCGTCTTTTATTTTGTTCCTTGATTTGTGTGTTCTTTGTTAATTTTGTCTATGGGTTGCATGTCTGACGTCTAATGTCTAAGCTGTCAATTAAGATTTAAAAATAAAAACAAACAGCAAACGTATGGCACAAAGTTATAATATTTGTAGTTTAGTTTCCTTGCGAAACCAAATAATGTACGAAATGAACAAACAACAACAGCCAACATGCATGATTTAGGGTGTAACGAGTTAAAGTTTGGTGAGTAATCTATTTTGGAAATGTATATTGCAATTGTTTATGCATGTTGTTGTTGTTGTTGTTACGTAGACTCTTATACAACACAACGGTAGATCCACATACAAGACAAACCTGTGAAGAAAACCAGAATTTAGTGGTTAGATATGGTTCCTTACCTTACATTGAAGGGCTTTCTAGTAGACTAATAAGTGTATTTAAACAAGAGAACATAAAAATAGCACAAAAGAACATCAAACCTATCAGTCGATTATATACCAGAACTAAAGTACTTACCAGCAACATATCTCACTGTGTATATAGCATTCAATGCTCAGACTGTGAAATGAAATATATTGGACAAACCATCCAACTTCTTAAAAATCGAATAATAGGCCACCGCAGTGATATAAACATAAAAAAGACGTTCTGAGCTCTGGCAGAGCATGCAACCTCAACCAAACATCTACCTGACCTGGATAACCCTAGAGTCCTTCACATAGAAAAGAACTGGCATAAGCGCATCTTTCTTGAAATGGTAGAAATAGACAAGGAGTGCAACAGCATGAACAAAAGAACTGACATCCATGGTCTGAGTCAGGTTTACTCCTATTTGTTGTCTACACAACTACAAAGAAGAGAAATTGCACTAGAAGAGAATGAACATGCATAAACAATTGCAATATACATTTCCAACATAGATTACTCACCAAACATTAACTTGTTACACCCTAAATCATACATGTTGGCTGTTGTTTGGTCATTTCGTACATTATTTGGTTTCGGAAGGAAACTAGACTACAAATATTATAACTTTGTGTCATACGTTTGCTGTTTGTTTTTATTTTTAAATCTTAATTGACAGCTTAGACATTAGACGTCAGACTTGCAACCCATAGACAAAATTAACAAAGAACACACAAATCAAGGAACAAAATAAAAGACAGTAACTTTGAATTCCATGTATTTAAATAAAAAGTAAAAAAAATACAATCTTCCCCTGTTTCTTTTTTCTAGTTTTTGCTATTTATGACCATAATTTTCTGTTCTACCTTAATTCTCGTACAGTTGAGTTCAATATTCTAATATTAGATGTAGAAATTCAATTTAGTTCTGATAACATAAGAATGAATGATGTACCATCTATATTTAACACTCAAATCAATGTAAGTTGGAATTCGTATAACGTGCTTTTATATATAACTATTTTTCTTGATTATTATTTCGATGATTCTTATATCCCTATAATTAAGTACTTCTTTGTAACTTTCTTTTATTTTAATACACCGCTATCGAAACGTTGGTAATTGAAAAAGATTTTTCATTATCCTACAGCCCATAGTGCCACAACTCTATGAATGTTTGTCACTTTTGTTATATATATATATATATATATATATATTCGTACATCGGGTAGTTTGGCGCCAGTGTATAAAATTTATACAGTTTTATACACTTTTATACACATTTATATACATCTAAAATTAACATATCCCACGGTCACTTTGGCGCCTCTAGAAAAAAATTGTAACATATGTTTTATCAACTAATCAGTAGATAGTTATGATTTGAAAGATATTTTCAAATTCAATTCTGCAGAATTTAAATGTTTCTTAATATCACCAGGTATATTACGTCGCGCCTTTTGCATAGTAAATGTGTTTCGATTTTGATCATTCTTTTTCCATTTGGAAGACTGTTAAAACACAAATCGATATTAGACATGCCCCTTCCCTCTCCCCAAAAGGGGTAGTGGGAGCAATTTTTCCAGAAAATTGAAAATACTAGACGGCAGAATTAAAGAAAATTTCATATCTGGAAACATTTGGACCAACTTTATTAGTGGGTGAACTGAAAAATACAAAATATTATTGATTCTATTGGTTCTGGTACTAATGAAGAAGTTGGTGATAACTTTACAACTTCACAAGTACCAGCATCAATAGAATTAATATTATTTTGTATTTTTCAGTGCACCAACTAATAAAGTTAGTCCAGTTTTTTTTGTAAAAAATATTTATTATTTTTATGTTCGCAAGAAAGAATTTTTGTGTGATATTCAAGGATCAAGGAACATTATGTGCTTCGAAGAGAAAGGGGAGAGAGTGTCGTGGTATTCCTAAATTTTTGAGAATTATAAAAATAGAGAAACACCTCCATATACATATATTTTATCTATGAGAAACACTTCTATAGTCAATGAATTTTACAGCTGATCTGATAAATATTTTTTATATAAAATTAGACCGACGTTTTTAGTTGGTGCACTAAAAAATAAAAAATTATATTAATCCTATTGGTTCTGGTACTTTTGAATTTGTGGAGTTACAGTTTGTTTGAAAAATTTTGGCACCAATTCACAAGTACCAGCACTGGTACTTGTGAATTAATATTATTTTGTATTTTTCAGTGCACCAACCATAGACATCGTTGTTTTGATGTATGGTACCAACTAATAACGTCGGTCCAAGTTTTCGCCGAAATACACATATTTGAGTTTATCACTGCTGTAAATCGGAAACCGATGATTTTTTTGAAAAATTTCCAGAACAAATGGATATGGTCTCTTCTTTAATTTCGTCATCTCAGATCTACAATTTTCGGAAAAAATGGCCTCATTCGGAGCCCGTTTACTATTCATAAGGTCTGTTTTAGTTTCACTTGTTACTTCGTTGGTTTGATTCAAATTTTTAAAGTGAATTTCGACCCAGTTCTAGTTGTCCGATGAAACTGGAATCTGGCAGGTGTTCATAATTTCTATGAAAAATCAATTAAGGAATATCTGTCTGTTTAGTCAGTATCTTGCATTTGAAAATTAGGTATAAGTATTTAAAATTAGTATATAGATGTTTTTGTAAACGGATATTATGATATTTTTGACCAACGAACACCGAACGGAGGAGGTATACAATTCGACTGTCTTTTTTTGTTTGACCACGCATTTCATATAGTAAACGCACTCCGATTTTGATAATTTTTGATTCATTTGAAAGAGGAGGCTTGAGAAATGGTTCCATATTCATAAGAACGCAAATCCAAAATGTTGGTGTAATTAAAGCTAGGACAATATCAGGAAACGTTTAAATTGAAATTTTTTCAAAATAGTTACGGTTATCGAGATAGAGGCATGTTAAATTCTCAAATACACCTAGGTATTTTTGCTATATGGAGAGGGCGATTTCTTTCGAAAATGGAAAATCTGTGGGTACTACATGAAAGACATAATTATTTGTAGCAACATTTATTCCTTAGAGTTACGGTTATCAAGTTAAACCGGTTTTAAAATGGTAACATCTAAAATACTTAAGCGTATTTCCGCAGCGATGTTTTGAGATCTCAATAATAACCACTACAAGCAAAAAATATACGTGGTTAATAGGATAAGTACTATCTTCATTGGTATTAGTGAACGTTTAACGATTTTCGTGACTAATGTTATACTCAAAAGTGTGAAATAAATATTTTTTACAAAAAATTGGATCGATGTTATTAGTTGGAGCACTGAAAAATATAAAATAATATTAATTCTATTGGTGGTGGTACTTGTGAAGTTGTTGCCAAAGTTATCAATCTTATTGCAATTACACAACGTCAAAAGTAATAGCACCAATAGAATTAATATTATTTTATATTTTTTAGTGCACCAACTAATAACGTCGGTCCAATTTTTTGTAAAAAAATATTTATATGTAAGAGTTTTAAAATTCAATAAGGTGGACACCTTTTTTCATTTATGCTCTGATTAAATCCAGAATCGACATTTAGGTATTCCTGGGTCAAAGATAATGAATTTTTGGTCGAAATAAAAATTTCGAGATGACAAACAAGGTTTCTTTGGCAAAAATAAAAAAATCAAGATGGTGGACGAGTTTTATATAATGTATGACCAGAAATAATAGGACTAAGGCGCGATATAGAAAATTTATACAGCGCTCTAGGATGACCATACTAATCAATCAATTACCCCATGCGAACCAGGCTTTTCATGCAGGAATTTACCAAATACCTACAAATTTCATGCTAATTATCGCTAATGGCAGTCTTAATTTCTTTATGGTGTATGACATCTGTGCAATTCTACCTGCATCTACACTACATAGATGATAGATGCAAAAGTTTCCAGACTGATACAATTGCCATAGGAAAGTTTGTTCTAAAAATGCGTTGACTTGATTTTGATCAGAGCAGCACAGTCAGAGAATATATACCTAGTGCACAGAGCACAGTGCAGGGCAAGAAGACTGGAAGCAGGAGATTAAACTCACCCTAAAAATCTTGAAAAATTTAATACGCATATCTTTTTAAATGCGTCTTTTTGCATCATGCCTTGAGCAACAAGCGGCTCTCGCTTAAAAAAGGACAACAGATCATGAACAGGTTTACCCCTGTATATGCCAACTTTGTTAGTGAAACAATTACCGGGTGATAATAATAAATTTGAGGGTGTGTTGAGGTATTTTTCTGTTTTTATTTTATTATTGTATCTACGCCAACGGTTCCAAATCGCAAACACTTTTTATAAATAAAGAGAAAAAATGTTTAAAGTGATTCTCAAGATATTCATTGTACACGAGGCCACGCCCCTGTAATCTCATGTTGCTACATAGAGAAGCATCGGAAGTTAACTCTCCATGTTTCCAGTCTTCTTGGTGCAGGGACGTGAATTTCTGGATTTCATGAATCATTTCTGTTCGACAAAACATATGAAAGAAACATGTTGAAATGAAATCCAGCCAATCGCGGCTCTGCACTGAGCTGTTTTGAACAAGTGAGAATCCCCTATTAGATTTTTCTCGTCCTAATCACTTCATAGTTGAATGTATATGTTTTATGAACATCTGACCTTTATTACTCAGAGGATGATTTTAATCGGTTTTGGCTGGTTCATTTTGGTAGGATATATATATGGGTGTTCGAGCAATAGTTTGGACCAGTTTCCAACTGTGATCCATGATTGTGCATTTTAATTCCTGTTTTCTTAAAACTCAAATGCGCATGCTTCTGACGGTTTGAGTATAGTTTGAAATGCTGCTCTAACACCCTTTATATCTCAGGCGCGTGCCTAGAGTAATTCCATATGGCATACTCTTAGCTATGAATATGATCTTATACGTCAGAAAAAGTAAAACATCAGTCACAATTTGTATATTTAACTACATGTAAAAAAATAAATATTAATGTACCCAAGAAAAGGGGTTGGGATAAAATGTGGAGTACACTGTAGGAAGATCCCTTTTACTTGGACCTCCACGCGGTGTTACAGAATTTGCGTAATGCATAACAAAACATAAAACACCGTAGGTGTTTCTAATTTTTGTCGTGATCATAGACACCACGACACACGTAAGAAAATTTTTTACAATGCTCCTGCAGAGACGACTGGAAAGAGTAGATTAAACGCGCCCTAAAAATCGTGTAAAATTTCATACACATATCTTTCGTAAATGTGTCTTTGCGCACTATGGCGTGCGCAGCAAACAGCTCTCGCTTACAAAAGACAGCAGATCAAGATAAATAAAGAAAACAAATATCTAAGGCAATTGTCAAGATGTTCATCAATGTTCATCCTACACGAGGCTACGCTATGATATGCAACTTCTGTAATCTCATGTAGCTACATAGAGAAGCATAGGAAGTTTACTATCCTTGTGTCCAGTCTTCTTGGTGCAGGGTCGTGAATTTCTGGATTTCATGAACCATTTCTGTTCGACAAAATATATCAAAGAAACAAGTTTAATGAAATCCAGCCAATCACTATCTTTTTTCTTAAATAATTTCGACGTTTATTTCAAGTGACCTTGAATACGGCAGTCATACAGTCATTAGTCGTGTCTACAACAGTGACTAATTAGTCCCAATCGCTTAGTAATCAGTAATCATCTCTTGAGGACACGACTGATGCATCGCTGAGCTCATTGGCAAACTGACGATTATCAAAGGAATGAAATTCGACAAAAAACCGATGACATTAAGCGAAAATTGTTTTCCGTATGCGCGACGGGAAGTTTCCAACGGCCACTGTCATTTGAAATGTTACTCTTTTGTATGTATGTACTATGCCAATGCCCAAGCCCAAATAATTCCATGCTAATGGCTGTCTGCGACCGTCTCAATCCAAGATATTTATAATGTAAAAGATTATGAGGTAAACGAAACGATAGATATCCATAATTCCATAATAGAATTGCGAAAAAAGAGTTTTCGACCGATATTAAAGCTAAATTGACAAAACGGAGAATAATAATTCACGAGTCGCCACATTTCACTTCCTAGCTTTGTTATCCCTTTCTAAAATTATCTTGCAGTATTGCCATACATAAGATATATAAACATGTTCATCTTATTTATGTGTTCTATGATAAAAAAAACACAAATATGTTTAGCCTGTATCCGTATCACATTTACAAGATCATGGAAAATTTAAATACCATTTTTAGCAAAAAAATATGATTTTATTGTTTTTGCTATGGTGGTCATGCTATAATCTTCTCAATACTCAGACCCGATGTATATTTTAAATTGTCAATGACAATTTGATTGCAACCCCATTAAATAAATTTGATATCTATCTATATGAAATGTATATAAACAGGTATTGAGGTTTTTGAAATGATGCATTGTAGTTAGTGTATTATCAGAGAAAATTATTTGCTAATTGTTATGTGTAAGTAGGTATATTCTTATATAGATAAATCATTATTTGATGTTGATGTTATTGAAAATATTGTCTCTGTTTTTCAATAAAAAGAACGATTATTTATATAGACAATAAGACTAGTATGGTTCAGGATTTCGCACTAAATCATCATCATTTTCTGTAAATATCAATCCACTAACAATGATCTTTTCAGTTTTAGTTAGTGTTTTCGATATTTTTATACGTTTAATTTTAATTGATGAAATAGGTGCGTAAAAAAGAACCGTTATAGACATTTCCTTATTATTTACTAGGATTGACCAATAAATATTTTATTCTATTTCTATATGAATTCTAAAACTTCCGACAGCAACCGGTTAATCGAGAGTTCCATATTTTCTTCGAAGAAAGCAGGTATTTATTTTGCGTAGAAATTATAAGCCTTAAAACGGTAATTTACTTGAATATGCTGCGCCTCGAAATTATTACACGGTTGCTGAAAATTCCTATTGGCAAATTTTGTCTTTGTCTTGCACATAGAAATTACCAAAAAAAAACTATCTCAAACCGTCTAAGGATATATTCCTTGAATGAAATGCTATGTCTAGGTGTACCTACAGGTGTTCTGATCTGAGTCTGTGCACTCAGTAAATATATTTCTCTCTTCGCTTCATGTGTTAAACAAAGAACACATATACACAATAAGATAATTTTTTTTGTTTGTTATATTATTTTATTACAGTATATCATTATTAAAAGTGTGGTGTTTTCATTTCTGGAACATCCTTCATTAGTCATTTTTGAGGAAGCTTTTAATAACTAATAACTGTATACCTCTATAAAGGCGGGCTCGATCGACGAATTAGGTCAATAGACGTATAAACATTTATTCGCAGGTGTTGCCACATCTCGAAGATTTCTTTAAATCGTTGATATGAAGAGAGAGAAAGAGAGAGAGAGAGTGAGAGAATCATGATTCAGGGCAAGGGGAATCATGAAGGAAACACAAAAAATACCTTTTACCAACAAAACGGTGGATATAATCCTTCATCTACAATTCCGAAAGGTACATCCGACGTCGCTATCATTTGAGATGTACTTAGTTCCGCATAAATGCGTTTTTGATTCATATTGATTGATTATTATAAAACAACAAAAATGAGAAATAATTTAATAAAATATTATAGTACGAACTACGTACGATAGATAAACTGGAAAATTACACCACTTACTTCAGACAAAGAATGAATGGAAAACAACGCCTCAAACATATCTCGAACCCTTCAATGCAAATTTATTTTCCTACTTTGGGAAATGTTGAACCGACGAAACATTTTCTACTGCAGTTAAAGAATTATGCCATATAAATTCCTTATATTTTTATATGTGTATGATTCTAATCAAATATTAAACAGAAAATGTAATCAAAATCGCTATTATGGGGCTAAATTATCAGAACCCATTAAATGATTATCTTAAATTTAGAAGGATTTTATGAGCGCTGTTGCCAAATCAATACACTGGAAGCGTTCTCACTATGGTTAGGGGAGAGCGGAGAATATTTTTTTGAATATAAATTAATTCTCGCAATTCAACGCCAATTAGTCAAATCGGAAGCAGGTATTGACATTCAGTTGCTTCAATATGGAACTTAGATTTTATCAGAATGTATTAAGGTCACAGGTGGCATTTGAGTGAGATTAATTGGCGGCAAAGTCTTCTTGCTTGGCGTCCTTGGCGCGTTCTACTACCAGAGTTAGAGACAATACTCCACCACAGAACACCTTATATAATTTCTCGTGATGAAAATTTTACGCACGTTTTCATATCGAGCGTCTATAGGAGTGTTTAAGCTAAAGATTGGACCAGATTAAAATTGTTTCTAAGTGTGATCTGTGGTTGGGAGATATGAACATTTAAATTTTGATCTCCTAAAAAATGTAATGCGCATGCTTATGACGGTTGAGTTTGGTTTGAATTGGTGCTCGGACATACCTTATAACAAAACGCTATAAAGTTGTTCGAGCAGCATTTCAAAGCCAACTCAAAACGTCAGAAGCATGCGCATTTTAGTTTGAGGAAGACAGAAATAAAAATGCGCATGCTTCACGATCATAGAACACAGTTGGAAATAGTATGAAACTGGTGCAAAAACTCTGCTCAAACACCCTTTATATAACGGATTTTTTGACAGCAGTTCAAATCTAGTTCAAGCCAAGCTCAAACTGTCAGAAGCATGCGCATTTCAGTTTTAAGAAGACAGAAAATAAAATGCGCTAGCTTCACGATCACGGAACACAGCTGGAAAAAGTTTGAAACTGGTCCAAGCTACTGCTTACTGCTCGAATACCCTCCTAGACAGGAAAAATAACTTCCTGTGGAGATGATAATGCTTCGAAGGACGGTAAGGTGTGCGGGTCATTTATATCATCACATGAATTTTCGTACATGCGCATAATGAAGTGCGTATCCACAAATACATCTCATTTTCTTTCAACAATGACAGTTGCAGAATAATAAAGGCTGTTTTGTCAAGAGAGTTAAATGTTAAATGTAATGAATGGGAAGGAAAGTTTTTTGACATCTGATGATTTCGAGTTATAAAACCACGTTCATACAGAAAGGTAATGAAAGGCGCGTTAGAAAATAGTTCGCTTAGCGTCCAGTCTTTTTCAGCTTCCAATTTCTGCTACCTGGTTCGCAGTTGAGGAAGGGTGTAGGATGCTGCAAAGTTGTAAGAAAATTCACACTGTCTCCTTTAACATATTTCCATCTTGATAGGTCTTGATATTATTCATTATAGTATTCTGCGCTCATAAGTTCATAACTTTTTAATAAGTTTAAGTTATTTTATGTTCTAAGTAACATACCGATTTCTCAATTTTGCAGTGCCATCGTTGAATTTGACATTTGAACAAGATACTAAGCGACCCACTTGCTACCTATGATACAGTTTCTTGCAATTTGATCAAGAAGACTGCAAACAGGATATTACACTCGCCCTAATAATTTTGTAAAAATGCATATGCATATCTTTTGTAAATGCGTCTTAGCGCACCATGCTCTGCGCAACTAGCGACTCTCGTTTGAACAAGACAGCAGATCATGATCTCGAAGATAAACGAATTGAACAAATATTTATGGTAATTGTCAAGATGCCAAGATATGCAACTTCTGTAATCTCATGTTGCTACGCAGAGAAGCATAAGAAGTTTACTGTTCTGTTCCAGTCTTCTTAAAATCGACCTTCAATTTCAGATATGTTTGTGCAACCATGTTGACATTTGAACAAGGCTACGCGACCCACTTGCTGTCTATAAGGTTGTTCGAGCAGTAGTTTGGGACGGTTTGATAACTGTTTAAAATGCGCATGTGCGGTTTGAAAGTGTTTCCAAGTGGTTTGGGATTTTGTTACAAACTGCAGTTTCCCCTTCCACTTTCTTACAATTTCGTCATCATAGAACAAATGACTATGCCGATAGATATGTTTTATGACCAAAGATAAGAGAGAACATCAATGAAAGACTGATGGACAAAACACAAAACCAGGATTTAGTTTAGGACTGTGGTGGTGTTCTCTGAAAGGGATTTCTCCAACAACAGAGAACACTATACTCTAAGAAGAAGAAGACGCTTCAACTGCGCCTGTCTCAAACTGAGTCGGGACTAGTTTGGAAATCGTCAAACTGCTGCTCGAGTTGTGAATAAATTATTTCATCGTAAATTGAAGTGCGCAGGCGTCTGACGGTTTGTGACTAGTTTGAACCGCTGCTCGAACACCCTTAATGTAATTCGATCTTAGATTCCAGATCTGTTAGTAAGACAAAACAAAACAAGCGTTCCTATCAAAATTAGCCAAACTTCAATACAACACTTGACGCTTTTTTTCTTTCTATCTAGATATCATCAATGAACATATTTACTCTGTCACATGAACATAGCCAACATTGATAAACCTAACGTCAAACACATTTTGGCATAGCATGAGTTAGGTTAGGTTAGGTTAGGTTTTGGCATAGCATGAGTTAGAAAATACACAAAAGGACAGTAGTTACGTGATATGTGGACACTACGTAGTACGTAAATATCTTTTAAGCCACCATCTCACCCAGCCGTTATTTTCAGCATGAGCACGCCACCTGATTTCCAGGTACTCATGCGCAGTTCTCTATTTGTTACTTTTAATGCCCTTCGTCCAACACACATCTTCCTAAAAAAGCGCTGCAACATTTTTGACAGATTTTGGTATGAAACACTTGCGCTTTTCAAGCTGCAGCATCAAAAATACCCCAACAGTTATTTTTAAAAGCTTCTTTATAAACCAGCTTAAGAGCGCAAGACGTCTAACAGCAAATCCTGTCAAAAATGTTGCAGCGCTTTCTTAGCTAGATGTGTGTTAGACACAGGGATTGGTTGGGTCTTAGATTTAGGGGACTTCGTTACCTTACGTTATTTCAAGGGAGCAGGAAATGAACTTTATACGAATGTTTACCGAATGAATACGATAATCTTAGATGGGTATAATTTTGAATTTTTACAGGCATAAAATCCTTTCTTACCATTACCTAGACTTACAATTCATTTTTAATCCACAATAACATTAACCAAGAGGAATATACTTATAATACCAATTAATATTATAAACGCAAAAGTGAGTTTCTTTGTTACGCTTTCACGCATAAACTACTGGTCTCTGTACTGAGCTGATTTTAATGAGCCTTGATACCCCTAACTAGACCTTGGGAAATGACATTGGCTACCTTTAATAGCCCGTGGGGCACTATGTGGTGGGTTCCGCATTTGAAACTTGTATATTTCGTTGGTAATCTCTTCGTTCGTAATGCATCACCATTTCCGACATAAGCTTCAATAATATTATTATAATCGAAGACATTGTTGAAAATAAACGCAACACTCTTATCTACGCTTAGTATCATTTTGAAATAGAATGAAGTAGAGTCAAGCTAAAGTTGTAGTTCGTAACATACCTACAATCACTATAAATTTGTATCTTTGTCCAAATTTGGTATAAATTATGATATTCAGTAAAAAACCAAATGATGATTTCGAGATGGAAAAGTTTACGAAATTTGTTGTGTTTACCGAAACCAATGGAAACTATCCGGACTTTCAAACCTACTAATTATGTATCAGAAATTTTACATCTGGTAAACACAACGCTTCTTGTGTTTCCATCGCGTAATTATCAAAAAATTATCTACACAAAAATTGCGGGAATTAATATTAAATAATCGAAGACGATTCTGTACGAAATAATCCGATGCAAAAAAAATTAAAATCGCTAGATAACTTACACAACTTATATTATTACCCAGACTGCACGATATGACGTTCTCTGACGCACTGTTGTGGGACAGAGAACACGAGCTACTAGCTACTAAATCATTGTGAAAACACCTAGATAGCACCAGAAATATCTTTCAGTTCAGTCAGTTTTGAAGGTGCCAACCAAGTGAAATAAGTAGTGTGATATAAATTGTGTATAGTTAGTTCATACTGAATATAAATTGTACTTGTTTGTGTAAATTATGATTACTCGTTATATTGAATAAATAGACTTTATTAATCAGTGTGTACATGGATTTCTATCCACATAAAAACAAAGAATATTATAGTATTTTATGTTCCAGCATTTTGGCGATATGCTTAAGTGCGCATTCATCTGAATGATTGTATATTTCCATAATCATCAAAACACATATACCTAGCATTTCATTCATAAAAATATCTAAAGATTTGTTATTGTTAGAGATTCTCCTTGTGCTGAGCATAATCGAGTCGAAAATATAGAATTAAACTGGTTGCTATTGGATGTTTTACAAGTCATGGAAATAATAGCATAAAATATTATGTATTATACAGGGTGTGATTTTGTTCTGTAATCGGAAGATTACGGCTTTATGGATAAAGATATCAAAAATATGTTCTCACTAACTATATCTGATTTCTTGAGCTCTATAATTCAAAAATATTTTCAATTGTAGCAGGTGCGCCCAAATAGACGGAATTGCACATAACTTAATTTTTTCTTATGGAACATGTATATTTTTATTGATTCATTATATTCTCCATATAATATTAATGCCATTTGTATAACTAATTTTTTTGATTATTGTTAATAGATTTCAAGATATAAATGTTTTTAAAAAAAGTTGACAGTAAAAGGCACTTTACAAAAAATTAATATCTCAGAACATGTAGAAAAGCAGATAATGAAATATTTATCAGAGTTACACATAATATTGGAGATTATTATGAATTTGTTAAATTTCCTTTAGTATCCTACGAGGCGTGAACAGAATGTAATTTTATGAAAGGTTAAAAAAAGTTGAAAAAGTAATTTTTTCGAATGGATTGGTATTTTTTTATTATCTCACTAGAAAGATTAGAAAATTCTACATGTGATCTACAAAAAAATATTTTGCAGTTTCATAAGTAAAATTCTATGGAAATCCAAAAATATTATAAATTTTTTCGTATGAAACTTCAAAATATTTTTGGTAGATCATATGTAGAATTGTCTCCTCTTTCCAGTGGGACAATGAAAAATATACAATCCATTTGAAAAAAAAATACTTTTTCAACTTTCTCTAACCTTTCAGAAACCTATTTTGCTCATGCCTCGTATATAAATGGAATTTAACTAATTCATAATAATCTCCAATATTATGTGTGACTCTGATAAAATTCAATTCTCTGCTCTTCTACATGTTTTAAGATATTTATTTTTTAAAGTGCCTTTGTTCTGTCAAAATTTTTAAAGAAACAATTATATCTCGAAATCTATTAACATTAAATATGATTCGTTATACAACTAGCATTAACATTTTAGGAAGAATTTAAATAATAAATAAAAATATATATATTCCTAAAGAAAAAATGAAGTGTAGTGCAATTCCGACTATTTTTATAGAGCTTAAAAAATCAGATATAGTAAGTGGAAGAAATTTTTATCTATAAAGCCGTAACCTTCTGATTACAGAACAAAATCACATTCTGTATATGATCAATATTTCCAGAAAATGAAGATGTAGGTATCTGATTTAGTTAAAAAACTACTCCATACATCTAATATGATTATCTAAATAAATAATTTTGTGTTTGGTGAAAAATACCACTTAGAATGTTGATACAAATATTTTTGAACTTCACTACATATAAGATTTGAAACAATTTGAACATAATTGAAGTGAATTGATAATCTTCCTATTGTTCTTTAATTCTCTGGTTCAATTCGTTTGGATCGCTATATACTTAATTCTTTTTTTAAACGCACTAACAAGGAGATAAATAGCTGCATAGGTACCTATGTAAGCAAAAAAAAAATTCTGTAACTCCGACCCTGCAGATCCATATGCAGATATGGAGCAATGTCTGACCCCTGTCAAGTTAGCCCCCTGATTTTAGAAAAATAAACTTATTTCAATGTAAATTGTTCGTTTGTCGTTTGTTATTGTTTCGTGGAATTCAAGTAATTTTATTTTAAGGATTATTTTAACGGTTGACGACAATTTTTATATATATCAGCGCGTAAGGCAGATTCCCGAGCTGGCCCAACAGTTTGATGTTTTTGTTTTCAAATAGTTGTATTGTTCCCAAAGATTAATCTTTCTATAGCAATATGCTATGAAATGCGAATTATCGTATTCAATTGTTCGGTACAATCAGCAACCAAAAATGAAAGATATTTTTCTTTCTTTTATCACCTTCTACGAAGTTTGGACTTAAATATTATTGCAAGTCGATGCCAATTATATCAGGCTATATGCAATATGTTCCAAGTTTGATCATCGGTGAAAAGTCTCAAGGTTCGGCACGTATTCCTTGTGATGACTGAAAATTCTCACGAATATCAGAAGCAGAAATAAAAATTGCTGCAAATATTTAGGTAATTAAGATCTAACAAAGCGGACACCATTCTAACAAACAAAAGCGAATTAAAAACTGTCGATTTGCGAGAAAAAACTTTCATATTTTGGAAGTGGGGCGGGCCTACTTGAAGTCAAAAATTTCAATTGTTATTAAAAAAAATAGCAACTAACAAACAAAATTTTTCATCTAACAAACAATAACAAATGACAAACAAACGATTTACGTTGGAAGAAGCATATTTTTTGAAAATCAGGGGGCTAACTTCACAGGGGTCAATGACTGACATACGGTATGGAAATGATAGAACAGATTATGAAAAAAACACAATTATTGTCAATATGCACATTTATGGATGGTTCTTATCTGTTTTGTGAAGATTTTTTATAAAATGAAAGAATCTTCCAAGATGTTCTATTTATTATATGTGATTATCATTGCTGCCATGAATGATTTTTTTAGATGGCTAATAATACATAATAGTTTTGGTTCGGGCATAGGTATGCGAGAAAAAAAGGTCTCTAGGTGGAGGAATATTGTGTACAAGTTTAGTGATTAATGCTCTGATTCTTCCCACAAATGTATGTTAAGGTGGAATTATGTTAATTTTTGTCAAAATTCAAACTAAGTTTATGATTCATGGCCCGATTCTGTTCAAAACAGGTATTTACTTTAATTAAAAAAACTTGTCCGCTATTTTGGAGCCGCCATCAGTAATTTATAAATTTTGACGAAAGTACCATAATTTCCGACCACGAAAACCCCTACATATCAATTTTGAATTAAATCGGACCATAAACACAAATCTCATCAGCCATTTTGGAACCGCCATTTTGATTTTTTCTCTAACAAAAAATCCATAATTTATTGTTATCAGAATTTTAACATTATTAGCACCTTCCAAATTTCAAGGTATACGAAGGGCTGGAAGTGGTCACATATATATAACAAGTGAAAGTTAACAAGAGTTCTTGAAAACATTACAACTACTGGAATCTGATTTTATTTATAAAATATTGAAAATGAGAGTAAGAAATTATAATATAGACTGTTAGTTTGTTTCATTAACGGTTACATAAAATAATGCTAAATGTTTATTACTAATATGGAAATTTTACATTTTTTCGGTTAATTCTGCCCGATATGAAATTTTCTCTAAAGGGGCGCCAAAAGTTGCGTTTTATGACAAAATTGATATTAATCAGGCATTTTGGCCCCCAGTACCAATTTCGGGGGCCAAAGTTTACGTTTAAATGTTTTGGCAGTTTGGCGCCGGGCGCTGAAATGGACAAATGGGGCCGAACTGCCTGATAAGTGACGGTATGAGGGGCCGAAGTGCCTGCTGTACGTATATATATATATATATATATATATATATATATATATATATATATATATAAAGATGTTCTTGGGGATGCAGTCATATAATAAATAAAATTCTTTGATTAAAGCCGAGCTTTCGAGAATGTTTATTCTCTTCTTCAGGGCAAACTACAAATCGTTACAAAATTATTTCGACAACAACTTAAAGTATTATAAAAATACTTACAATCGTGAATTTAGAATAAATTAGCCAAAAACTGGAAAGATTTCATAGCCATCAATTACAAATGTCATTATTTATATTTGTCATGGTAACACAATAAGTAAGAAAGTATCTAGATTTTGTTGATAAAAATGAATATTACTGAATGATCTTTATATGTTTGTGGCTATTTGAACAAGGAGCACAATTAAATTTAAATTATTATTAAGGCAGATACAGGTTCAGTTAAAAAAAAAAGGAATTTAAGAATATTGCATAAATACTTACATATATACCTATACATAGACTAAATTACTTTTATTCTGGGCTTGAACTGACAGTTAAAAGAAAAAGGTACATAATATTATGTAAAATTTCTATGTGTAATCATATTCTCTCACAATACGAAACATATAAACATGATTATTCTCAAATTGCACTGATACTTATTCCAACAGAAAGGCCGATTTCTCTCACTAATCAACCTCTAAATTTTTGGGTGAAATAGATGTTTTGAAATCCTAAAATACTCTTTAATGTTCTTTCAAATATACGACAATACGACATGAGAATGAAACATTTTGAAAATCATTCACTTTTCCAGAAACAAGCTGATATCTCTCACTAATCAGCATGCATATTTTCGAAAACAGTAAATGTTATGAAAAACTTTCATAAATAGATTATACATTTAATCTCAAATAAACATATAATGAATATTAAGAGAATAATTCCCTTTGATCAACTAAATTTCTCTCACTAATAAGTTGATCTAAATTTTTCTATTGTTTATGGAAAACTAAAATTTTAATGTTAATTACTATAAAATCAGTTAAGACCAGTCCTTCATCCATATATAGGTACATATATCCATACACATTAATCCATTTATAACCAATATACATATATACACATACATATACATATATACACATATATATATATACACATATACATACATACACACACATACATACATAAATACATATATAAACATAAAACAAATAATACATGTCAAGTATAGGTACATATTACATACCTAACTATACATAAATATCTATGCATATTAATTTTGAGATACATCTGGAGAAAAATTATTATAATTATCATTATATAATTTTAGAATATAAGAATAAATGGAACTAAGTCCTTTTATATCTGAGCGTTTATTCTTAGTGTTATTATGTTTCTTAAATATTCACCATTTCTAAGAAACCACGTTTAAAATATTTTTTTTCAGAACATAGTGCAATAGTATTATCAAAATCAATACTATGTTTCTTACTGATAGCATGTTCTGTCAAGGCACAAGATTTTTTATTTCGTCTAATATCACTTTTATGAAATGTAATCCTTCCCGAAATATTTCTGGAAGTTTGACCAATATATGATAATTCACAGTCTAGGCAATTTACTTTATATACTACTCAAGATTTTTCTGTTATTTTTAAAGGAGACTTTAATTTAGAAAATAAACTAGATACTGTTTTTACATTCTTTCTCGATATTATAACATTATACCCCTTAAAAATATTAACAAGTTTACTAGTGAGTTTATTGATGTAATGTAAAGATCTATAGATAGGTAAAATATTATTTGCATTAGAAATATTATTAGGATTTGGTGCGTTATTGGGAACTATTTCATTTATTTCAAGATTAAGTTGAGGATGCATCAAACATTTGTTTATCAATTTTAGAGGAAAAGAATTTTCTAGTAGCATTTGTTTTAATTTAGTTAAACTTTCATTTCTATATAAATTATGTGAGTGTAAGTTTAATAGCTCTACTTTTTAATGCCATAATTAAATTAATTTTCATTTTTTGTGGATGATAGGAGAAAAAAATTATGTATCTATTACTGCATATAGGCTTTCTGTACCATTTTGTACGTAATATACCTGCATTATCTCTACATACCATCATATCTAAAAAAGGAAGACATTGTTCACTTTCTAGTTCAACTGTAAATTGAAGATGTTCATTATAAGTATAAAAAATATTTAATGTTTCATCTACTTTATTTGAGGGTAAAGCTAATATTAGATCATCAACATATCGTTTGATATATGGAATTGGGAAAGAAATTTTTGTTTTTGAAACTTGTATCTATTCATCTAGGACATAATTTACTAAAATAGGTGATATGGTTGAACCCATTCGATCCTTAAATTCATTTTTGATTAAATTTTTTTTATTTTCAATGACGAATTCAACCATATCACCTATTTTAGTAAATTATGTCCTAGATGAATTGATACAAGTTTCAAAAACAAAAATTTCTTTCCCAATTCCATTTATCAAACGATATGTTGATGATCTAATATTAGCTTTACCCTCAAATAAAGTAGATGAAACATTAAATATTTTTAATACTTATAATGAACATCTTCAATTTACAGTTGAACTAGAAAGTGAACAATGTCTTCCTTTTTTAGATATGATCTTGAGGATGAAGGTCTTGCACTAACAAGAACTTATAATAATGTGATGCTTCTTCAAATTATTTATATTTAAGACTAGATGACCCGGTGAACTTCGTACCACCTAAAATCTATTTTATTATAACGTTTATGCGATTATTAAGCCTAATCAATCTGTTTCGGGTACGGTTTGAATTTCAATAGGTTAGGTTAGGTTAAGTTGCATGTAGTTAAAGTTAATTCAATATATTTAATTATTTGTTACAAAATATTCAAAGCAAAGCTTTTTGATAAATGAAAGTACACTCTTGTCCATTGATGATCTACCTGTGATGATCTTTCTAACGTTTTATAAGTATTAGACCTCACCTTCGTAAGGTTTTATCTTCCTATGTTGTAGTTGTATTAAGTGTAACCTAACATAACTTTATATGATGAAGAGACAATAAAGCCTCGAAAGCTCGAACAGAAAAAAAGAGTGTACTTTCATTACAATTGACTGTTACCCGAAGGAAAATCTATTAATACATAATATATACAGTCGAAGAAAAAATCAAATCAAGATATATACGTATATATATGTATGTCATATATTGACCTCATGCGCTCCCGTGCCACCATCACTTGAAGCTTTACAAATTTATAAGAAGAAGAATAGAAGCAGCCGTCTTGCTGTCACTGACAGCCTGTCAATCAACTATTTCGAATTCTCATTTTAAAGCGTTCTCACCAATTTTATTCAAAAAATACAATATGGTCAGATCGTGTTGTGTTCCTAATTGTGATAATAGAAATCTGAAGAGATTTAATTTGCCTAGTAACAGAAGAATACGTTATATATGGATTATCTTGGCACGACATCTGCACATCTAAGAAGCTAACAGGTATGTCTACATTTCCCGACTTTGTATTTTTGTGGTATTCTAAGTATTTATTATTAATTTTAAATCTATCGCATCCTTCCATGTTCATGAGGAGGAATTCCCCCACCTCGGTATAACAAAATTTTTAAAAAAATCATCCTTGGTGCATTCGACAGTTTTCTTTCAAAAGTCTGATTTTCTCATTTGAATCGGGTGTTAGTCTAAAATTTTTTACCATTTTCAGGTGACATCAATTGCGTTTCTTCAAAACAGGTTTTTAGGAGGAGAATATATGCACTATTGCTTATTGACTGACGAACCCCGAATGGAGGAGGTATACAATTCGACTGTGTGCTTTTTTTTGCTTTGTGCGCGCCTTTTATATAGTAATCGTACTCCGATTTTGATGATTTTTGATTCATTTTAAACAGGAGGCTTGAGAAATGGTCCCATATTCATAAAAACGGGAATCCGACATTTTGTTACCTTCCGAAAACCGCCCCCGAAGGGGGTGAATGGGGCAAATTTTCTCGAAAATTGAAAATCAGCGATTGTATAATTAAAGATAGGACAATATCCGGAAACGTTTAAAGTGAACATTTTTTCAAAAGAGTAACGGTTTTCGAGATAGGGGCATTTTAAATTCTCAAATATACCTATTTTCGCTATGTGGAGAGGGCGATTTCTGTCAAAAATTGAAAATCTGTTTGCAGTACATAATTATTTGAAGCAACATTTATAATGAACATTTAATCTATAGAGTTACGGTTTTCGAGTTAAATCGATGTTAAAATGGTAAAAACTAAAATATTCAAGCGTATTTCCGCAGTGATGTTCTGAGATCTCAATAATACCAACTACAAGCAAAGAATATACGTGGGTAATGGGATGTACTATCTTCATTGGTATTAGTGAATGTTTAACGATTTTCGTGACTAATGTTACACTCAAAAGTGTGAAATAAATATTTCTTACAAAAAATTGGACCGACGTTATCAGTTAGTGCACTGAAAAGTATAAAATAATATTAATTCTATTGGGGCTGGTACTTGTGAAGTTGGTGCCAAAAGTTATTAATCTACCTGCAACTGCACAACTTCGAAAGTAACAGCCCCAATAGAATTAATATTATTTTGTACTTTTCAGTGCACTAACTGATAACGTCGGTCCAATTTTTTGTAAAAAATATTTAGTAGCAAGATATTTGTATACCGGTATTTAAGAATAACATGAGAAAATTAAGTTAGTCCGTGACTGTTAGACAACTTCCAAAAAAATCCATATCCCCAAAAACATTCCCAATGTAAAACTTTTGGAGATGAGAGCTATATTCTGCAAAACTCGACAAAAAATCTCAAATCATTCGCATACGCTCAGTAAGAGCTGAACCACACTGATTTAATTTTTTGTATGTTGCTTTGTATACAAATTTTGTTTTAATGGTAAATTTTCATCAAGTGATTCTATTACTTCTCACTGCCCCCAAAATTCCTTCCATGAAATTACAATCACTATCTTGCATACATAGGTATTTGAAATGAATACACTATGTTTTAGTTTTAGTTTTAGTTTTAGAAAAGAAGATGAAATAAAACATAATTAATATTGTATTTAAACATTTAATCGTTTTTGCGAACTGTATTTGTGTTTCGTTTAGTACATGCGTATATTTATATAGCTATATTGTCATTTTCTAAAGGTTCTAATGGGAGATAAAATAAACTTTGTTAGTGATCTACAATATTTTTACACACGATCTCTTTTTTAATATATACTTAAACCTAAAGGAAATAATTGCTAACACTGTATTAAGGAGAGTTAGAAAGGAGTGGAGTATCTA
Source organism: Crioceris asparagi (assembly GCA_958507055.1). Lineage (NCBI taxonomy): Eukaryota > Metazoa > Arthropoda > Insecta > Coleoptera > Chrysomelidae > Crioceris > Crioceris asparagi. Next base: position 51,224,092 of record OY293829.1, on the reverse strand, counting down.
TAAAACTTATTATGAGTTGAAAAAATAAAAAACTTATCTGTCAACGTTATGGAAGGAATTTTGGGGGTGGTGAGAAGCGATAGAATCAATTGATGAAAATGTAGCAAAGTTCGTATACAAAGCAACATAACAAAAATTGTATCGGTGTGGTGCAGTTCTTACCTGAGCGTATGTGAATGATTTGAGAATTTTTTATTGAATTTTGCAGAAAATAGGTCTTACCTCCAAAAGTTTAACATTGGTAATGTTTTTTTGGGGATATGGCTCTACAATTTATTTGTGATAATTGCACTTATTCTGGGCACACCGATGTTTTTGAGCTGTCAAGTTTTCGGCATTGCAGGCAAATTCCTTCGATAATAAATAATATTGAATATGGTTATTCTATGTTATCATGCGATAGTTAATATATATATATATAAATATATATATATATATATATATATATATATATATATATATATATATATATATATATATATATATATATATATATATATATATAACCAAAGTGACAAACATTCATAGGGTTGCGGCACTATGGGCTGTAGGATAATGAAAACTCTTTTTCAATTACCAACGTTTCGATAGCGGTGGCTATCTTTTTCAAGGCTGTATTAAAATAAAAGAAGACAGAAGACCACAACTACAAAGAAGAGAAAATGCACTAGAAGAGAATGAACATGCATAAACAATTGCAATATACAATTCTAACATAGATTACTCACCAGACTTGGACTTGTTGCACCCTAGATCATACATGACTGTTGTTGTTTTTAGTCATTTCCTACATTATTGGTTTTAGAAAGGAAACTAAACTACAAATATTATAACTTTGCGCCATACGTTTGTTGTTTGTTTTTGTTTTTATTTTTATTTTTAATTCTTAATTGACAGCTTAGACATTAGACGTCAGACATGCAACCTATAGATAAAATTAACAAAGAACACACAAATCAAAGAACAAAATAAAAGACAGTAACTTTGAATTCCATGTATTTAAATTTTTTTAAATAAAAAGTAAAAACACAATCTTCCCCTGTTTCTGTATTCTAGTTTTTGCTATTTATGACTATAATATTCTGTTCTACCTTTATTCTCGTACAGTTGAGTTCAGTATTTTAATATGAGATGTAGAAATTCAATTTAGTTTTGATAACATAAGAATTAATGATGTACCTAACTATATTTAACACTCAAATCAATGTAAGTTGGAGTTCGTATAACGTGTTTTTATATATAACTATTTTTCTTGATTATTATTTCGATGATTCTTATATCCTTTTAATTAAGTACTTCTTTGTAACTTTCTTTTATTTTAATACAGCCTTGAAAAAGATAGCCACCGCTATCGAAACGTTGGTAATTGAAAAAGAGTTTTCATTATCCTACAGCCCATAGTGCCGCAACCCTATGAATGTTTGTCACTTTGGTTATACATTCTCGGCAGTGAATTACTAAAATTATATATATATATATATATATATATAGACCTGAGCCAGGCAAAAACAATCCTTGTTCATCTTGACGTACTCAAGAGAAATGACTGGTCATACCAGTTTTTTATAAGAAACTATTCATTAGCTAGAACATAATATGAACTAAAGAATACTTTTTTATCAAAAACAGTGCCTGCATCAAAATTAGAAATCAACGGATCCAATGGATCGAAATAAAAATAGATCTGTTGAATATTTTTTATCAACATTTTCCGTGTAATATAATTATATACAGGGTGAGTTTTAAGTGTGTCCACATTCAATTCGTATTTTGAAATTAATTAGAAATGCAAAGAATATTCTCTAACAAGGTGACACATCAATATTATTATTATTATTAACCTTATTAATGCTTTAAAAAACAGAGCCATAAAACTATCCCACAAAACCTTTGTTAATGAAAGTTTATCAAAATTAAAAAGTATATTAATCGAAAATTCATATCCTATTAAATTGATAAATAAGCTCTTGAGTCATACCCAACCTAATTTAAATAATGTTGATAGAATTTTGGAAATGTCTTTAAATGAAAATAATATTGATCAATCACAACCTCGCTCAAATACTCTTCCTATATACTGTTCTCTCTATTTTATTGATGAATTAACCTATAAACTTATGAATGTTTTTAAAGGATATAATATTTTATTTACAAAAAAGAATATAAAAGTAGATTCTAAGTGAATTTATAAATTCACGATTGTAAGTATTTGTATAATACTATTAATTTGTTGTTGAAATAATTTTGTAACGATTTGTAATTTGCCCTGAAGAAGAGAATAAACATTCTCGAAAGCTCGGCTTCAGTCAAAGAATTTTATTGAATATATGACTGCATCCCCAAGAACATCTTTTTATTTATATATATATATATATATATATATATATATACATATTTGTCATATTTTCACCGACGAACCCCGAACGGAGGAGGTATACAATTCCAAAATCCCCTTCCCTCTGAAAACCGCCCCCAAATAGGGTGTAGGGGGCAATTTAAATTGAACATTTCTTCAAAAGAGTTACGGTTTTCGAGTAAGATGCATGTTAAATTCTCATAATATATATTTTTGCTATGTAGAGAGGGCGATTTCTTTCGACAATTGAAAATCTTTGGATACTACATGAAAGCCATAATTATTTGTAGCAACATTTACCATGAACATTTTTTCCTTAGAGTTACGGTTTTCGAGATAAATCGTTGTTAAAATGGCATCGCTGCGGAAATACCATAATAATAAATAATAACAACTACAAGCAAGGGTGTTGGGATAAGTACTATCTTCATTGGTATTAGTGAACGTTCAACGATTCTCATTACTAATGTGGCACTCAAAAGTGTGAAATAAATATTTTTTACAAAAATTGGACCGACGTTATTAGTTGGTGAACTGAAAAGTATAAAATAATATTAATTCTATTGGTGCTGGTAGTTGTGAAGTTGGTGCCAAAAGTTATCAATCTAACTGCAACTGCACAACTTCAAAAGTAAAAGCACCAATAGAATTAATATTATTTTATACTTTTCAGTGCACCAACTAATAACGTCGGTCCATTTTGTTTTGTAAAAAATATTTATTAATGATTTTTATTGTGCTTATAAGAAAAACTGCAAAGAAATAAGACATGGTGTACAAGTGAAAGAAATGTTGATGCTATATTTGTTATGCCTAGATTTTTGATTTTTTATCATCAAATAGTGAAAAAAGTCCAAAAAATAATTGCTTTACGGTGAAATATTATTCCAACTTCTCTATTTTTAGAACAGCCCAGGCTGCAAAACTGACCATATTTGCTTCAAGTTCATAATAAACATCTATGCCACTAAATTGACACTAAGCACTAAATAAACACTATGTACCAACGCAGTATTCACAGTAAGATAACTATACAAGTAAGTATTGTTCCAAATTTGCAGTTAAACACAAAAAATACTATCAAAACATACGAAACACTACAACCAAAACAACGACATGACTCATATTTGGTTACTCAATACGGCCGACTTGGTCGCACGAAAAATGTTCTCGTGACCCAAAATTGCCTTTTTAAAAAGTATTTATTTTTGAAAGTTTACAAATTACAACTACAACTACTAGTTACTACTAAGATGGTTAATTACTAACTGGCTCGCTGCCAGCATAAAGCTCTATTTATAATAGTTTATATTTTTGTTGACTCCGCGGGAAGATGGGGATGTAATTCCTCCCCCCATAGATCCAACATCGGAGTGTTAGCGAGGAAGTTGGACATCTTGGAGTTCGATGGATTCCAATGGTCCCTGCTGGTTTCTTCTATGTGTTACCTTCTTCTTCTTGAATATAGCACAGATGATAAAGGTTATCGCAAAGCAGTAGATGGTTATTGTCCACGCGTCTGGAATGTAGAGATAGTAGGAAACTATTCAGAGGAAATTTTTTTAGATAGTAAGTTTAGCTCTTGATGTAAATCCGTTATAGTGATGATACTAGGATACATTGTTTTCAGTTTAGCGAATGTGATCGAGTTTTCAATATCTTGCAAGACTGATATAATCGTCTCGTATAACGTAATGATTTGTATCAAAATATCCTTAATGAACGAACCTTACAGAGAGAACAGTCTCTGTAAGGCCGTCCTTCCACAATTTTTTAAATTTGATTAAGCTTATCCTCCAATGATTTTTCGTTATGATTTATTTCTTTAATAGTGTTGTTGAATTTTTCGATTAGGGTGATGGATAGTGAATTTTGACTTATTATGTTAGATGCTATATTAACTTGATCATTTTGCAATTGCCTGATTAGTTTGTCAGTATTGTCGAGTGTACCACTGATATATTTAAAAATTGAGCCTAAACCATTGATGAGTCCTCGATTAATTCTTTGAGGATGAGGTAAAATTTCTGTAAGTTTGGTTTCTACCTTATCTTCTATGAACTTCAGTATCTTCAAGTAATTAGATACATCCCTACTGTAATCTGAGTTCCGTTCAACCGAAAGGGTTAAGTTAGACGACTTCAATTTTAGTTTATAGACCTCTAGAATGATAGGGTTAAGGTCGTAATAGTGAATTAGTGAATGGGATAATTCTTGAATTTTTGCTGAGCCAATTTTTAATATAAGTCCTGGGTTATTTCGCAAATTTTGTGTTTCGATGGTTTCTTGGAGGCCAGAAGCTCCGGCGATCCTGAAAGGGAATAATTTTTGTTTAATCGAATGAGTAAATTTTCCTCAAGGGCCGTTTTAAATTATCCATATGGATTTTACCGCGTTGCTCAGTTGATACTACCTTCTTTTCTGGGTTTACAGTTAGAATTTTACAGGGTTTGTCAAATTTGTAAGCCTGTTTTTGTCTAGTATGTTTTTTGGGAAAGATGGTCTGCCCTTCATTAAACAAAGTTGGTTGGTCTCTTTTTTCATTGATTTTTTTAATAGTTTTTTCTTTCTTCTGAATTAGATCTGAATTAATTTTCGCATATAGTAATTTAGTTCTTTTCTTGTGCTGCTCGACGTAGTCGTTGAGGAGGATTCTATCTATATCTATATCAAATGGGTCGTTGTCAGCTATTTGACCACTTATGATATCAATGGGTTTTCATTTGGTGACCGAATACACGGAGTTGTTGTAGGCCAAAATAGCATAGATCATCTTCATTTTGGCTGGTTTTTTTGTATACCTTGAGCGTTGAGTAATCTCAAGTGCTCTATAATTGTCGAATGGAATCTTTCGATAACCCCATTTGATTGGGGGTGGTTCCGTGATGACAGTGTTTTTGAATTCGGTTCCGTTATCAACAATGACTAATTTTGGGATACCGTGTTGTGAGAAAAAGTTGATTAAATTATCAGCTATTTCTGTACCGGATAAGGAGTTAATTGGATAAGCTTGAGCGAACCGAGAGAAACTATCGATAAGGTTGAGAAACTTAGTTTGGTCAAATGTCAATGTATCACAGTGTAGGATGTCGAACGGTTTCGAGGCTGTTTGAGTAATGTTCATCTGCATTTTTACAGGATTACGTTCGTATTTACTTAACTGGCATACTTCCCATTCATTAATAAATTACTGTATTGAGCTCTTCATGAGGGGTCAGTAATATTTTAACTTTATCTTCTCTAGCGTTTCGACAATACCACGATGGTTCGATTTGCCTTCATGATAGCAGCGAATGGTATTTTGGATTTCCTCTTTGTCCATGACATCTATCAACTTTTTAGTACATCGTTTAAGTTTTATGTCTGGCCATTTGAAATTTTGTTGGACGGCTACCGAAAATGGTTCGTATGCTTCGGCATCCTCGAAATATAGATGATATTGTACTCCGGGGGCCACAAATTCATTAATAAAGGCGACAACGTCGTTTTCAAAGTTGTTTTTACTGAATTGAACCTAAATTCTTTGTTTGTTTTCGAATATATGGGTTAATTTTGGTTTTGCTGGTGAATGAAGAACTAGTTTAATAAAAATTTGGTTTGGTCCATAGTTCACGGCATGACAGGTATCTCCGTTGTAGGGTGTTGTCCTGCGTTCGAGTGTATTGTCTGTCCGTCGCTGTCATTTCCAATTTTATTTTCAACTGATGGTTGGTTGGTAAGTGTGTCTGAAGGGAATTCTCCTGAGATTGATTGGTCGTGGTGAACGATCATCGAGATATTGTCGTCGTCCTGTCGTGAAGTCGATGGGATCGGATTAGGAGAATTTTTGTTTACGTATAGGAAGGTATCTAAATCGGAGAACGTTTTGGAAGATCCGGTATCTGGTGGGTTTGTTTTTACGAGAGGGTTCTCTGGCGTTCTCAGGGTGCCGTCGTCTTTTCCTGATGTTTCTGGATTTTTCTCAAATGTTGCGGATACATGTGAATAACCATGGTAATCCTTCAGTATTTCATCCAGCTGCTCCCAGAATGTTTCTTTGGTGTGGAGTTCAATGCGCGAAAGGGCATCCGCGTTTGTGTTCAATTTCCCCTTTTTGTAAATTATGTCAAAGTCATATTCTTCCAGTTTGATACGCCATCGCTTTAGCTTGGAGCTAGGATCTTTGAGCGAGAAAAGCCATTGTAAGGGCTTATGGTCGGTGATTATACTGAACTTTCTGCCGTACAAATACGGGCGAAAATATTTGGTAGCCCATACCGCGGCCAAAAGCTCGCGGTCAATTACAGAATATTTCGTCTCGGAATCATTTAATGTTCGCGAAGCGTACGCAATCGGTAAATCTCGACCGATAGAGCCTTGGCTAAGAACAGCGCCCAGGGCAACCGAGCTTGCGTCTACTGTCAAATTAAAAGGCTTTGAGAAGTCCGGGTACTGTAAAATCGGTTCATGCATCAATATGTTTTTGCATGTTTCAAAACAATTTACAAATTCATTGTCGTGTACGATGGTGGCTCCTTTTTTGAGGCATTTTGTTAATGGTTTAGTTAATTTGGCGAAATTTTTAATAAATCTTCTGTAATAACCTAGGAGTCCCAGGAAACCTTTAATCTGTTTAGTGGTTTTTGGAATAGGATAGTCTCTAATTGCTCTGATTTTATCCGGGTTTGGTTTGACGCCTTCTGGTGTAACTGCGTGCCATAGATAAGCAACTTTTTTCTTCATAAAAATCGATTTATCAAGTTGCACCTTGAAGTTAGCTTCTCTAAGTCTTCTGAATACGTGTTCTAATCGTTCTAAGTGCTCTTGAAGGGATGTCGAATAGACGATAATATCATCCAGGTATACCAGACATAGTTCATTTTGTATCCCTCTCAATATGTTGTCCATTACCCGCTGAAAAGTAGCAGGTGCGTTTTTCAGGCCAAAGGACATTCGAAGAAATTCGTAATGCCCGTTTTCTGTACAGAATGCAGTCTTCTCTCTATCCTTTTCGTCCATCTCTATTTGATGGAACCCACTCGCAAGGTCCAGTGTCGTGAAATATTGACACTTGACAAGTTTGTCGAGCAAATCAGTAATACATGGAAGGGGGTAGCGCTCATTCAGTGTCTTTGAATTAAGGTTTCGGTAATCGATAACTACACGCCATTTTTCCTTTCCTGATGCGTCCATTTTCTTCGGGACGATCCAAATAGGTGAAGAATATGGTGAATTACTAAGTTGAATTATATTTGAATCGAGCATCTTGTCTATTTGATTCTTAACCTCTTCTCTGAAAGCGTATGGGTATCGGTAAGTCTTTCCATAAACTGGTGTCTCATCTGTAGTTCGAATTTGATGATTAATCCTATTTGTGAATGTAAGTGGCATATCCTCTTGATAAAAGATGTCTGCATTCTTTTGGCATAAAGCCAATAATTTTGATGATTCTTCGCTGTTGAGGTGATCTGTTTTAATTTTGTTCAAATCCAGCTGCTTTGCGGCCTCGTGTTTTAGGTTATTCAATTCGCAATTCAATATATCGGATTCTTGGAAATTCTCAACAGCGAACGGCTGAGACAGGTCAAGTGTAAGATCTTGTTCGCTGTTATTTAATATTGTTGTTAATGCTTCGCCATTTCGTGCAACTGATAAGCATTCAGGAATTTCACAATTGTGAATTTTAGTATGCGGTATTATTATCTCGCCGTCTTGTACAGACTTTTAATCTTTATTACTTGTTGTACACGTGCTGCGACCGATATATTGTTACATGCTGAGCTTTTAACTTTGTGATAGAGAAGTTTATTGTTCGCGAATGGTGTTACTAGAAGGTTTCTTTGAAAATCTAGAGTTGTTGTAAACGTTTTAAATTATTGATGCCAAGCAAAGCGTTGAAATTATTGTAAAATTTAAAGAAATAGAATTTCATGGTTCCTTTTTGATTGAATATTCTAGGTGTTGGGATTTCAGTACTATACTTGTGGGCTGATTTCTGATGAACTGTGGAAACGATGAATGGGTCATTTTTTATGTTGTTTGGAAAAATTTTATATGCCAAATTGGGGTCAATAAATGATTTTGTGGAACCCGAATCAATAAGGATTTTCAAGTTATATTCAGGGACAATGATGTAAGGTAGCTCGTTTGATTCTGAAAGATTTAAAGAGAATATTTCTGGGGCTATATTTCTTCCGGATTCGGAGGGTCCGTATGAAATTTTTCTTGTTCCAGATCGTTCTCCTTAGTGGCTGAGCCACTATCAGTGTATATTTCGTTTTGATAATCTACAGGATTTTCGGTGTAGAAGGAATCTCCAATATAGTTACTATAGTCTTCGTAATAGCCGGCACTTGCATGCTAAGGATTTACCTCTGTATTAAATAGTTCTTCGACAGTATAATTATGGGGTTGACCTGATTGTTTGAAGAAGTTGGATCGTGGCTTGTATGAATTTTGTGTACTTATGCTCATGGGTGTAGGGTCAGACAATTTTACATTCGGATTTGATTTAAATACATTTGATTGCGGCTTATGAAATTGTTGTGATGGTTGTTGTTGGAAATTGGGTCTCTGAAAGTTAGGCCTGGGGAATTGTTGGAAATTTGGTCTTTGAAACGGTGGCCTGAAATGGGTATGTGAAGATTGTGGAGCACTATTTTGATTAAAGAAGTTGTATGGTCTCGGACTGAATCTAAAATGATTTTGAGGTGGAATATTAAATGGATTTTGATAAATCTGAGGCCTTTGTAACACTTGTGGAATTTGTGGACGATAGATTTGAGGTTTCAAAGGCGTTTTATTTGAGAAAGTTTGGAAGTAATGCACATTTTCTTCTGCCATCACAAATTGTAGGGCTTGATTTAATGACTCAGGTTTCATGCAGCGAATGGTCGTACCTAACGGTTCGCGAAGTCCAGCTAAATACGTTTTCAAAGCTAAATTTTCGTACATACATCGTTTAACTATCCTCACTGCTTCAGCGACTTCGTTAACGTTTACATGACTACACAATAAATTTAAAATATGCAATATTCTATCATGAAATTTATGTGTAGATTCGTTTTCCAGTTGTCTTAACATTACTAAATCTCTGTTCAGACAGCTTTCGTCCCTCTGATCAGAGAAATGTTGAATAAGTAGTTTTTTCAAATCATCCCAAGTATTAACTCCTTTTATATTAACTAATGCCTTAGCGTTATCTCTCAACTTCGATATTATGGAATTTAAAAGAATTATATGGGTCTGTTCTAATATAAAATTGTTTAATGAGGGATTCGCTTACAGAGATAAATCTGTTCAAATCATTCGGATCACCGTTAAACTCAGGCAAACAATGCAAATATTCGGGCTTAAATTCGGCCATATTTCGAAATTCAGGTATGGTGTTTAGAACTGGTGGTCTTATAATTGGTTTTAATTATGTACTATTAATTTTAATGTTTTCTACAAAGTTAGCTGATGTGTCTAATGAAGTCGATGCTTCTTCTAAACTATTGTAAAGGTCATCAAGGTTCTCCAAAGACATATATTTTTCAAAAATAAGTTCCACTTACATGAATATGATGGCAACTCTGAGCATCTCTTCCCATATATAAGGGTTCGGTTGGTTCGGCGATGCCTGTTCTCTCCAAATCCAAAGGGCCTTGCGAATTTGGGCGATTTTGTCCCAAATTCCGATGAACTGCTAGCTTCGGTTTCACTGCCGGTCTGCGATAGATGGGAATCCAGCGATTGGTCGTTCCACTCCGGGTAATACCGTCACAAAAAGTTCAACTGGTTCGATGTTTGGTAAATCGTTAAAACGAACAATTGCCAATCGATTTGACAATCTCCAAAACTCCGTACTGACTGCGCCAAAAATGTTCTCGAGACCCAAAATTGCCTTTTTAAAAAGTATTTATTTTTAAAAGTTTACAAATTACAACTACAACTACTAGTTACTACTAAGCTCTATTTATAATAGTTTATATTTTTGTTGACTCAGCGGGAAGATGGGGATGTAATTCACGTTTTAGATGTCAACTTGCACATATGCTCTTTCCTTTTTATTCTTTATTCATTAGATTATATCGTGGAAGCAAGAATATATAAAGGGAGGATGAGTATCTCTGTATGCAGTGCTATATGCAACAGTGGCTAAAATTACTTCCGTGATAAGTTGTCAATTTGGGATGTTACGCTTCCTTGTCTAAGGTACATTCTGTTCAAAAGAGCTGTTACTTACAATTGCATTAAGAGAAAATTGTTCTCCGCATGCGCTGCGGTACTTTGCAACGGCCGTTTTAATTTGAAATGTTATTAAAACGGCCGTTGCAAAGTACCGCAGCGCATGCGGAGAACAATTTTTTCTTAATGCAATTGGGTGACGAGGTACTGTTTCTCAGGAACTAATAGTCGTAGCAGTTTGGGAAAAAAATCCTTCCGAGGAAAATAGCTGGAAATATTTTTTTAATTCATACGTGCACCGCTAGGGGGCGTAACAGCTTCGATCGTATAAAAATACGATTTTTTCGAAAAAAAATTCTGTATAACTTTAGAAATGAATATCCTCACGTTAATGTCAACATAATGGTCCATATTTTTGAAATATGATTTTTTATTATAGGATGTAAAATACTAAACTTTTTGGACTATAAGCAAAGATTAAATACTAATCTTTGCTATAAGTGCCTAAAACTTAAGTTTGACTAAACGAATTTTTTTTAAAAAGTATTGTTCAAAAGAGGAAAATTTGGTGAATATAATATAAAACCATCCATGCCATTCTGGTTCTTGCCGCCCTCGCTAGGGGGCGGGTTTTATAATGTTGACCGTTATTTTTTTAATTTTGCTTCGAAATCTCAAATGAAACCGTATGAATATTTTACAAGATTCCGAAATTAGATCAAATTTGCAACATAATATGTCCAAACAGCATGACCATATCTTCATTCGTTTAAAAGTTATGGCTTAAAGAATATTTTATTCAAGTTTCGTAGTCAAGCATGCCATGGACAAACGAAAAAAAAACATTTTAAAACTTCGTTCTCATTTTAATTTAATCACAACAATAATGATATAACAAACAAGAAAACAATTAACCGTATGAATATTTTATTAAATTCAGAAAGAAGATGAAATTTGCTGCACAATATGTCCCAACGGCATGACCATATCTTCATTCTTTTAAAAGTTATGGCTTATTTTATTCATCAGACCTATAATTCACCAAGTAAGCCACACTAACGTGCGTTTCCATTTCAATTTAATCACGACAATAATAATAATAATAGCACCTTTTTTCAAAATTGGATTTGATATCTCGTTTTCATTTTATTTCCAAAATTACCTATTTATAATTCAGCCAAATATCAAAAGCTCGTCTGTGTCGCCTGTGAGTAGGTACTAACATTCAAAAATATCCAATTTCTTAGCAGGTCGTGAAAAGATTTGGTTGACAGTTTTTATAAAAACGGTGGTTCTACACAAATAGATAGTTTATTCTTCGAGATTTAAATTTGTAAAATGCCTAATTAAAATTAAAAAAATGCCATAACTTCTAAACGAATGAAGATATGGTCATGCTGTTTGGATATATACTGTTGCAAATTTGATCTACTTTCCGAATCTAATAAAATATTCATACAAAATTTAAAAAAAACGGCCAACTTTATAAAACCGGCCTTCTAGCGAGGGCGGCAAGAACCAGAATGGCATAGATGGTTATATATTTTATTCAACGAACCTGCCTTTCTTGAACCAGACCTTATTAACAAAATTCCGTTAAGTTAAACTTAAGTTATAGACACTTATTATAGTCCAAAAAGTTTAGCATCTTCTCCTGCCTTTATTTTACGCCCTACAATAAAAAATCATATATCAAAAAGATTACTTATATTGGAAAATTTTCGAAAAAATCGCATTTTTATACGATCAAAGCTATAACGCCCCCTAGCTGTGAATATATGAATTTAAAAAATATTTTCAGCAATTTTCCTTGGTCGATTTCCTCTGAAGGTTTTTTCCCCAAACTTCTACTACTATTAGTTTCTGAGATAGAGTACCTCATCACCCTTATTGAATCACCCGGTACAGTAATTTTATGTATTTTTTGTAATTTTGTTTATAACGATGACCATTCCGCACTTCTGGCTACATCAGAAGAAATCCATGAAATTCGAATTTGTTGCTGGCAATGAAAGTTCTATTAATTTCTAACGCAAAAAGCAATGTTTTATTTATCGGAATCCATATTCACTCAATTAAGAAGAACGATTTTCATTCGACAAATAACAAAAATACTTTATCAAAACTAAATACAATCTATATAAAATAGAAAACATTCATAATAATTTTTCAAAATAACATTAGTTTGCAAACATTTTAAAATCCGGATGTTCTTAGATATATTTATAGTTATGTGTTTTTATTAAGTCAAACTGTATATATTTGGACCAAAAATGGGTTGTTACCCAACAAATTTTCTTAAACTTATCTGAATGCCTTAGTGCTTTAGTCTAATAATTTAAAAGTTAATTTCAGCTAAAGATTTATAAAAGCCATCTTCACCCTTAGAAGACATAATAGACAGTCTAATATTATTTAGCTTGGATAAACCAAAATTGAAATTTTTATATTTTTCCATTATTATTGAAGCATCAAATGGTTGCCTAGAAGACCACCTCTTCTTAGGAGTATCAGCACCTGTACTTCTATATTTTGTGTTAAGCAATGTCATGTGGACCTTAACGTTCTCTTGAAATTTTTTCAATAAACCTAAAACAATAAATCAGAACTGTAAAAAAATATAAAAATATTAGGTATAACAAGAAATAGAACCATCGTTATAATTTTAATAAGAGTTGCATTAAGTAACAGAAATCTATTTTAATTGAAACTAAAGTCGGAAATGAGCATTTAGAAACTTTTGTTATTTAAATTTCAATAACATTTGAATTTGACAATCCATATATAAATAATGTAGGTAGGTACCTACTTATGTACAAAGTTTGTTTTGAGTTTTATCGGTTTGAATGGTATAGTTTTATAGAGTTATCTAACCGATTCATCACTGAAATTTGTGCATTTTGTCATGTTTCGTATCTGAATTTGATGCATGTTCATTTGGTTATACACAGGGTAAATTTTAATATTAAAACCAACAACATATTTAGACAGGGCGAGTAACACGAGTGGTGGGGGTAGCAAAAAAACGCTGAACAGAATCAATATTGCGAATTGCCGCCTCTGATTTTTATTTCATTTGACGCTCGCGTCTGCGGCTGTGGTACCCTATGGTGGGCTTCAAATTTAAGGGAAAAAACACCCTAGTTTTTGCATCCTGTAGATGCTCTAAGCCGACATTTTATGAAAAATCTCGAAAGGCAAAGTAGCCGAGGAGTCAACCTACAATTAAAAAAAAATCATCTAAATCGGATCAGCGTTTCGAGAAAAAAAAACACTTACTTATGGTCAGTTTTTGGTGGTGCGTTAATTTTGACGTGCAGTGTAGTAGTAGTGAAGATGACATGTGCATTGAAACTCCTTTTCGAAAATGACAAAAATATTGTATCAATATAGCGACTTGCACAGTGTCGGATTTAAGTTAACTTAATGCTTGAGAAAATATTCAATAATTTTATTGTGTTTATACAGGTTCCGCCTTTAGTTTTACACTTAATTTTGTGTGAAAATAAATTTCCATCAATTCAGCCAATAATTCACTTCACAATATAATTTTTTCATAAAATTTCTCTTTCCTTAGGAGCATATAATTTTTATAAATACGATACTAACATTTGTTTATACTTACTAGTGGAATGTTATTCCGGATGATTTCTTTTTGACTACAGTGTCTTTGCTGAGATAAAAATTAATATTCAAACACAATGCACTCTAAAAAACTAGTAATAACCCTGGAAAACTCGGAAGAATGACTTAACGCTAACTGTTTGACAAAATGACACCATATTTATACCATATCAATATGGTGGAACCGATGCCGCTTTTATTACGTGACAGCTTATGCCTATTATACTATCTCAATGATCCATATAAGAAAAAGCGTTCAGTTATGACGTGATACAAAATTACGGTCATGACCGTGTTTGTAGTTCTACAATACTACAATTGAGCTCTGTGAATAGATATAGTGCAGATAGTGACTCCCTGAATACAGCCTCAGAGTAACAAATAGTGTTATATAGTCTGCTGACTATATAGGCAAATGCCACTATCTGGTAAACCTAATCTACTATACGTAGACGATGGGATCTGAATAGCTGATTCAGGGCCTCAGTAGCAGCTTCGACTGCCAGAGTCGAACTGCGGCAAATACGGAGAAATGTCCACAGATCCTAGTAATGCAAAGTGTCCAGTATTTGTAAGTTTGTGCAGCTAACGCAGAAGGGTGAAAAATGAACCTCCGGCGCCTTTTCAATAACGGGACCATTTGGCTAAGGTATGGAAACACTAAAAAAAGAGTCCCCGCAGCCCCTACGAAGTGGACAGGGAGCCCAGAACTGGTGAATGGCCTGTGCAGCTAACACTGCGACATGGCAGGGAAACTAGTCCTGGGTGGGTGGGCTATAAAGAGTGGGTGCCAGGGAGGAGAAATGGACAATTGCAGATGTCTGGTCGTGTGTCAGAAAGCCACTACGCAGACCACCCTCTGACCCGGCTGTCGTATCGTGGCTTAGGGCTTGCACTGGGGAAACGGTGCCGAATGCGTCCAGGAATAAGGGTAAAATCCACGAGGCCGTTCGTCATACCGGTATCTTTGTTGTCAGTGGTCATGTCTCGCGGACAAGACATACTGGGGGCTTGGCTGGACCAAGAGGAGACACCCTCAATAAAAACCTGAAACTCACGGTGGGGGACCGGGCCAAAGGTTGCGTGGTCAAACAGAAGATCGGCTCATACTGGATTATTTTTTGCCAACACAGGTAGTGTGCCCACCTTCGTCACTACTACTAGGAAAGAGGTCTTAGATCTGACCTTTAGTACCAGTAGAATAGGTGATAACATTGTAGCCTGGCGGGTATCGCAGGAACCATCCGGTTCCGACCACAGGCATATAAGATTTGACGTCAGAATACTAGCCCTAGTCGTTAAAAAGTACAGAAATCCTAGCGAAACCAACTGGGAAGCATACCTGATATCCCTCAAAGAGTTGCTCAAGGACGGGACGGTCACTATAAAGGGCAAAGAAACCCTTGCAGTGGCAGTGGACCAGATTAACGAGGCAATAAGTGCCTATCAGGAAAACTGTCCGGAAAGAATAAAACAGCACAAAGGGAACACAGTCTGCTGGAACAATCACCTCGAGGCTCTAAGAACCGAGGTGAGAAGGCTATTCAATAGAGCCAGATTCAACGGCAATTGGGACCTATTTAGGAGTAAACTAACTCACTATAATAAGGAGCTCCGGCTAAATAAGACTCATGGAGAAGGTTCTGCGAAAAGATCCAGGAGACCTCAACAGGTGCCCGTATCCACAAGGTCATAGCTAAAGACGGCTCTAGGGACAAAGTTAGTTTCCTAAAGAATGCTGAAGGGAACTACGCAGAAACGGCCGAGGATAGCTTGGAGATGCTGACAAAAGCACACTTCCCGGCGGCAAAAATGCACCAAGGTCGAGCGGTGGCAATTGCCAAGCGTGAGGAGGCAAGAAGACCCAAGCGAGGTGACTGACAAGTTGCCACCCTTATCGCAAGGCCAGATGACGTCGGATACGCGGGATTCGACAGATGCTTGTAACGGTTTCCCGGAATGAGGCGTTTTGTACGAAAGTACATGACGACGTGTCTCAATTGTGCGAGAAAGGCATTAACCGCAAGGTGGCAAACAAATATGATGGACGATATCGTATTACGAAGACGTTCGGAAGGGATAGGCACAAGCGATTTAAGGCGGTCGTGGCTAAATTTACTCTAAACTTGATTGAGAAATAAACTTTTGATAAAAACGTGCCAGTCAATTCTACCAGCTAAAGATATGTTAAGAATTGAAAACACAAAAAGTTTCACGTGGCAACAACATTCCTATATTGAGTCCATATACCTGTCAATTTTCGACGGTCATTCTAATCCTGGCCAGCTAATGGTTTATATTTCAGAACAGACTGATGACGACTTATTCCAATAAACGCCTAACTTCTACATACATTTTAGAAGAAGAAATTTTTTAAGTTTGTCCTATTTTTCAATAGTTATTTATTTCTTAAGAGTATTATTTTATTTTCCAAAAATGTTATTTAGTTTTATAATTTTGCAAGAATCTTATTTTTTCAAGAATTTTGGAAAATTCCTTGTGTTTGTATATTCACTAAAAAATATATCATAGCTTTTTGAACTTTCCGCATTTTATTTCGTCCCAGATATTGATTATAGAACAAATACTGAGATATCGGTATTTAGATACATTAGGTATGTATAGTAGAATTTTATAATAAATGAACAAGTTTAATGACATTCATTTGAATTTCCCCGGTTTTGTCGGTATAGAAGGAATTTAGTAATTAAGCTTCAAATTTAGAAGCCAACAAAGTCATTTTTAATACAACTGTCAACGGAGGCCAGCACACCACATTTCTATATGAAAAGTTGGAAAGTTTTAAATTTTTGTTATCTATTCTATGCTAATAAATAAAATTGAATTGTTTGTAATATCAAAATAACAGGTCTTAACTAATTGCATATAGAATTATATGTGTCAATAATAACAAAACAATTTCTATAATTTTTGTCTATCTGTCTGTTTGTTCCGGCTAATCTCCGTAACGGCAGAGCCGATTCCGACGGGATGTTAACTGGTAAGTTATAAGGAATAACTTAGGCTGTTTTTTATTTTAGAAAAAATCTATAAAAATAAATAAAATCGAAATATATTTTCTTAATTTAAAAATAACTGGTTTTAACTAAATGCATATAGTAGTAGGTATATGTGTCACTAATGACAAAAAACATTTTTCTAATTTTTGTCCGTCTGTTCTGGCGAATCTCCGTAACGGTTAAACCGATTTTGGCAGCATTTTTACCGGTAGCTCGGACGAAGCCGCAAGTAACAGTAGAGCTAGTAATAATTAAATTAGTTCAGTTTGTATAGTTCTTTCAATTTTAATCAATAAAATATTTCTACTTCAAAGAGTGAGTAATTTAAGTCAAAACATGCGTAGACATTTTCCCAATTTTACGAGTTTTTTTTGTGATTACTTGCTATATTGAAGACTAGCTGTTGCCCTCGACTTCGTACGCGTGGAATTTAGTTTCATCATAATATCTTCAAATGAGAATAATGTATTTTCCAGACATCCGATTCAAATGAAATGAAGCCTGAATTCTGCTCCAGGCCAAGCTATGGTCGCGTTCATCAGAACGTAGTGCTCTTAGAGCGATCAACAATTTTCTGCTGAACGTCATGTTTTGTCCACTGATCGGATAGAGCGCTGGATGAGCGGTCGCCATTTTTTCGAGCGGAATTAAATCCCGCTACGCTAAGATCAATCGCTGCATCATTTGTCATTTCTATCAAAATTCAAAAAGTTTGTTCTATTCTGTTATTATACCGGTTGGCTTCATAAAGCAATAATAAATAGTTAGGATACAATGGAATAGTTTCAAAAAACTATTTATTTCTATTGCGCGGCATCCGTTCCCGTCCTTGCCAAACCTCATGAGTTTCTATGGGCTGTAAGAGTTCCACAGCTCTATTCATTAATCCACCGATAACTAAACCGTCGTCTTCCGCAATTGCCAATGCAGCTGGGATAAGATCCATCTCAATAAAAGATGGAAATATTGGAAATGGCAGAACGGCTTTCACGTTTCAGTATCCTTTATTTGGGTTTATTTAGGGCCTAGGTTCTCACCAGAAAGCTCAAACTCGACATAATTGTAGCACCTAACCTCCTTCATCTGTGATTGTAGCATGCGCAAGAATCAATCGAATTTGAATGTCAAAACGTACGTTCAGCAGAATAATTATCTGATGGAGCGCTTGTAAAAATCGCTACCTCATCAAATTGTTCTGATGAACGCGACGTATATCTTCTCGTGCAAAGTGCATTACCAACCATTTAGTTATTTCGGAGATGACCGCGAACAAACATACAAAAAAAAAATCTTAAATCTTTGTTTTGTATTCTATTACCTTTCCTTAAATGCACATGGTAACCAATTAAGCATGCAAGGTGTGCGTAATCACTGTATTTAATTTTAAAAAGTTATTGTTCTCAAAATTTCAGCGTTTTAAGCTAATAAAACAATGTATGTTTTTGAAGCTGAGATAAATTCGAGTCTTTTACACCTTTTTCTATGTCTTAAATAAAGTGGTTGGGGCATTTTAAATGTTTCTGTGAAAAAACATTTGTAACTTAAAAGCGACTCAACAGATTTTTGCAAACTTGGTCAAAAAATATAGATACGACATAGAATTGTACATCCTTTATAAATTTGAGATGAAAACGAATGCAGCTTTCAAACCCAAGCTGTATTTTGATATGAATTTAATTATAAGGATAACAGAACCAGCACTATGTCAGCCGATAAACTCTTGTATTTTGAAAAACCCTTGATACCAATCGATGTATTTTTAATTGCATTTTCCGAAAATATAAATATGTAAAACTGCTTATACCACCGTTTTTGAAATAATTGCGATCAAAGTTGTGAAAGTTCAGGTTATGATATCTTTGAACCTGACCACCCTGGATGATCAAAAACTATATTTAAAATCGCCAAATTTTCCAAACTTAATTACCAAACCCTTAGAATTTCCATTTAATGACTTGGAAATTAGTTTATCCTATTCTTCACGTCATCGGAGCTATTTTACGTCCTATGCTATGCTCTCAAAAGTCTCCATATTAACTTCTGCAGCATAGCATGGGACGAAAAATAGCACAGATGATGTGAAAAATATATGGTTTAGAGTGGTCAGGTTCAAAGATATCATAACCTGAACTTTCACAACTTTGATGGTGATTATTTCAAAAACGATAGTATATGCAGTTTTAAATATTTATATTTTTGGAAAATGCAATTAAAAATACATCGATTGGTTTCAAAAGTTTTTCAATATACGAGATTTCATCGGCTGGCGTAGTGCTGGTTAACATAGAAGCAGAAAACTTATATATAACCCATGCTAGAATTCGATGACACCTTTTTAAAACAAAAATATACAGGGTGTCTCATTAAAAAAAAGTTTCACTAAATAACTTTTTGACCTAACCTTTTATAGTCATTCTGAAAACGGGATAGTATTCCAAAACTTTTCATTTCTAATAAAAAAGTTATATATATATATATATATATATATATATATATATATATATATATATATATATATATATATAATAATGGAGATGCTCTACACCTTTGTGCTTTTATTTAGTTGGACACAACCACCACTAGAAGCGGATCACGTGATTTCAAGCTTGTTAGCTTTCATCAGCGCCACATAAGTGGAAGCTGTATCCAACTAAACAAAAGTTGTGTCCAACTAAATAAAAGCACAAAGGTGTAGAGCATCTCCATTATTATATATATTATATACTCTTTCATTTATATATATGTGTTATTTCAAAAAAGGCCTATTCCTTAATTATTTCCCCTTGTATCTTTTAAGCCAGTGAACATTTTAAAATTTTGATTTCATCATTCAAAGTTAGCCCTCAAAAGAACACATAACACAGATATTACTTTTGCGCTATTACAACAGTTACGAAGGGACCCTACAAAATTGTTGAAAATAGGACACCTGTAGAAGTCTATGTAGTAGGTAGGTATATTCTTTTACTTGTTGTCATTAAAAAGAGCCTTTCTTACGCAAACAAGTCTACCTTACTCGTTGAAACATGATGCCCAATACATCTGATGCGTTTTATTGTGTTATTGGGTACTTCCGGTTACGGTTTAAGTGAAAATACCCAAAATATTTTTGCAGATTTCGATAGACCTTGTTATTTTGAACCCGTACATACTGGTTTAGTGTAAATAATCTGTGTTAATAAGAAATTATAGTACCTTTCAATCACTATTAAGTTTTTGAGATGGAGATAAGCAATTAAATGCCTATTCAATAGAGAAATAACCGTGTACTATCTAGTAGGTGATTGTTGAGAAACTGTCAAAAGTATATGTAATTTATAAAAATTAATTTTATGAATAAAAATGCTGCATTTATTTGAAAAAGAACAAAATAAAATATTAATGATAATTGTTTTTCTAAGATTATTTGCACTAAACCAACATTTATAGATTCGAAAGAAAAAAGTTCTATCGAAATCTGTAGAAATACACAGGCTATTTGAATATAGAACGTTCGAGTGCATGACGGCTTAAAGCGCAAGTAGTTGAAAACTACAAAAAACCGCATTAGATGCATTGGATGTCATGTAACCGCCTGCATAGAATTCATAGATAGCCTCCTATTGGTTTTAAAGATAATGACTTGGTTCCATACTTTATTCCAACCCTGTATATATAAGTGCATGTTGGTACACCTGTGTTCAGAGTTCTTCCACAGCGTTAGACGTATTAACATGGAAAAAGGAAAATTTATGTAGTTAGAGAATGTTTATAAGCTATCTACTTTGTTATAGCTCACCACGAGAGGGCACTATAGAGTTGTAACTTCTACACTGTTCAACCGATCGCCATAAGAAATGGTATAGATACTTATGTGTTTGAGCTTTGAACATATTTTAGAGCTATCTACTTTGTTGTCACTCACTGCAAGATGGATCTACAGTGCATTAATTTCTGCATGGTTTCACCGATCGCCTTGAAAATCGGTATACTAAGGTGTTTTGAATTTTTTCAACACACATCGGTTTGCTCTAACTTGCTCCTAGATGGCGTTACAGTGCTTCATATTCTACACAGTTTAACGGAAAATTTGGTATACGTGCGTGTTCGAAACAATGTTTGTCAAGTTATACAAGTCATTAATAAAAATTGCATTATCGTGCTTTCTTTTGGCGTATTTCAATGACACTTGATTTTTGAAGAATAAAAAAAGACCATATCTATCAAAAGTTATCAATGCGTGCGTTTAGCGCAATATAGGTATGTACCGGGTGTCTGATTAAGAGAGGTGCAAGAAAAAACTGTATGAAAAATTCATATCAGAGAAAGTGCTGGAAATGTTTCCATCTCTACCCCAAGGGGGCGTAATTTACAAAGTAACGCAAGAAACTCATTTTTCTCTAAAAATTTATCAGTAATAACCATTTCACGTAAGTTTGCTCCAATATTTTTTCCTCTATCTTGTAAAATAACAGGTGGAGGTGAGTGGGAAAGCCAACTCAATATAATCATTGTAACGTTTGTACAGCAGTATGGATTTTAACAAACTTTATATTGTTTCAAAGGGAATAATCCATTGCTCAATAATATATTTCAATTTTGTTACATTTCAGTTGTTTTAACGAGCGCTAGATGGAGTTATGAGATCAATTTTATATTCTCATTTTTCAAATACGATACTATCATTCATCTGAAAGAGCATTGAATTTGAAGACCGCATTCAATATCTATTTTCTAATTGAAATAAGAGAAAATATTGGTATAGGTAATATACTAGTGCAATTTGTTATAAATATACTTAACTAAATAGACATTTTTTGCATAATTTTATAATACTTAACTTTAAAGTAATTTAATTTATTTGATGAAAGTTATCAAGACAAAAAAGAATAATTTGTCGTCATATCAAAATATGTAGTAGTTTTATAGGTTACTAACTGTTTTACCCGGAACTTTCTGGGCAAACACTTTGGTACATTGCGGTACAAAAACATAAAGTCATAAAAAGTCTTGATTATGGAACCCTTCTACTTCAGAGTACTACTCGCACGTACAGCCAGTCCTAACACCAACACCACACCAGATCCATCCACAGACATGCACCAAGAGAGAATAGCATGAGAATTTCTCCTACATTTCTTAGAGATTTGCCGGTATGGAACCCTCCACTTATAAGTCCCAGTCACACTGAAAGACTTTCACAAAATAGTCCAGTGACATACTACACACAAATATAGCGAAAAATCCACGAAAATTCAGCCATAGGGCTCAGATATACTTCTTTGGGTATTACAACCCTCACTTACAGCCATTTCCAGATAATTTTAATAACATTCTACATGCATTCATCGTAAAAAGACCATCAAAATCCAACCAGAGTTCAGAAACATACAATAGACTTTCACGTACCCGTCCCGGGTAGGGAAAAGCTCGTTAGATATGCCATGTACCGGGGAAATTATATATCCGGAGCGAACCAAATCAGCTAGGGGAAGGAACCCCGTATAATAATAAAAATATGGGTACCAGTATGATTATGGACCGGCGTCTGGGGGTGAGCAAGTGGGCTCCCAGATGTCGTCATCCAGCAATCCCTGTGACTCCGTGGTGGCACCAGACGATATAGTTACATCCAGTGACAAGAGCAAAAATACAGGTCACACTTACGGGGTAGATCAGTCGATTACTATGGCGAAACCAGAAATCGGAGACAAGGTACACAATCTCGAGGAGACAATAGAAAAGCTCGTTAAACTACTTGAGGACAAACAGTAAAGAATAGTGAACAAGAACACTCTTACTCTGGCGCAAAAGGTAGAAACTGTGTTCAAGAGCCTGAAAAGAGACATCACAGAAGATCACGGGTCCGATTGTCAAACTTGTTCGAATTCATTCGTGGACAAATATTTCTCAATTTTCGTGTGAAACTTTCATGATTGTATTTTCGAGCGTGCAAATAAGTTTCGTGTACGAAATATTTCGTTCAATATGCTTCGGATGGGTATTAGTAGGCGAAAACTGAATTTCGTCAACGAAAAAGGTAAAAAATGGTGAACATGAAAGATTTTCTGCAATTTAACCATTTAAACTAACTAGAAGAGGCATAAATTTTGGCGAATGAGCCACGTAAGATGATTTCACCCTTTCGTAGACTCATTTGAGAGTTATAATGAGAATAAGTTTTTAAAATTGTATAGACTTACAAAACCCTTCGCATCGGAGCATAAATATTAGTGATCCTCAATTTAATAATCCCACAAATATATAGAATTAAATCCAAATGTTTTTATTCTCTGCTCGGTCAAACATTGACTCACTACGGTCTTTTCATGCGATTTCACAACGTTGCCACATCAAAACTAATTCGAATGCGAATCTCATTTCGTGTGAGGTTCAAAAATACTAATCTCGTTTCTTACACGAAAATAACTATCCGAAAACATTAGTGCACGAATAAATTCGAACAAGATTGAAAATCGGACCACAGGCCAGTAAAATGCTTACTATTACCATCAATCCCCGCATTCAAGAACTGGCCAGTTCCAACAAGCTGTCTCTGACGCCAGCAGGAAAGCATCCAATGAACCCTACCGTTGGCTCGTCAAAATGAAAAGCGATTTCACCGACCAGCATAGAGAATGCTGGAGGTAAAAAAAATAGTAAGCCAGCAGAATACAGCATCACCTATGGACCAGCTGGAACGATACCAACCAGAAGAGGAAGTGGCAAAATGTCAACCTTTGGAAATCTAAGCCTGAAAACATCAGGGAGGACGATGAAAATCAAAGAAGGTGGACGAGGGGCAGAAGAAGACGAGCCCATCAAAACAGCGAGGACCGTAAAGTTTGACTAACGCCTTGCTCTTCCGAGCAACGGATCCAAGCAACTATGCAAATATCCTTAGAAAAGTTGGGCAGGTGTTTCCAGTCACTACAGATAAAGACAATGAAGAAGATCTTAAAAGGATAAGAAGAACGAAGAAAAATTATGTTCTGCTCGTTCTTAATGGCAGAAATAGGAATAGAACAGGAGAAATCTGCCCAGTTAAGATGTACAAACTAAAGGAAGCCTGCGCCAAAATACGCAAATGCTCCAGGACCGGATGGCATTTCCAATGTTGCATTAAAGGCAGCCATAGAAGTGAAGTCAGAAATGTTTCTCGCTATGTATAACAAATGCCTACAGAAGGAACTCTTTTCGGGCTTGAACAGCAGAGGCTAGTACTACTCCCTAAGGGAAATAAACCGCCGGACGAACATTCATCCTATACCCCACTTTGCATACTGGATAAAACCGTAAAAATCCTGGAACGAATAATCCACGGAAGAATCGAGCAAACAGTCTTGGATTGGTTTTCGTAAAGGCCGCTCGACACTAGGTTTCGTCGATTTGGTAGTCCAAATTGTGAATGAAGCCGTATCTGGCGTAAGGTGGAAAGGCGGGGACAAAGAACATTGTCTCCTGGTTCTATATTTATCTCCAAACCCACGACATATCTGTATTTAATTATTCAGCGGCCGAGCGTCGTAAAAAAGAAAGAGCTATGGAGAGAAGTCAGCTGCCACTACGATCGAGAGATTCATTGTAAGGATAAGCAGTTAGCGTATTAGAAATATGAAGATAATATAATATTTTATTCTCTATAATATAATGGAGTAGTTGTAATTATTTACACTACAGGAAATGGATAAGCGATAAGCGTAAAGTCTTGTTATTTCATGAAAGTATACAGGGACAGACAAAAAGAAATGAAAATAATTTTATTGTAAATTTAACATGGTGGATCTCTCATTGGGGGGTGGGGGTATGAAGCATCCAGGGTGCGGGGGCATGAAGGAAATAATATATTTTCGGTCGAGCGTCGTAGAGAAGAAAAGAGCAATGAGACAAGCGAGCTGGGATTTAGATCGGGAGATTCATTTAAGCAGTTACCATTTTAAACAGTATTAGAAACATGAAAATAATTTGTTCGTATTTTCCATAAGAAACAATGCAATTCAATCCAATAAAAGACACAAATAAAAAAATATTCATTTAAATAACGGTAGTCTTTTTGAAATAGAACAAGGAGTTGGAGGATTTAACATGAAGCATACAGGAAACATCAAGTTTGATGCAGTGGATGAGCACTTCCGGTATATAAAACAATTGCTAGAAAAATAAAAATGGTATATTTGGGTTGTACGTGACATGTAGATGACAAATCTGCCATAAAATGACCAACCAACCAAATAGGTTGCATAGTACGTTTCGCATTTTATTAAATGCCCCTCTGGCGATTTCGATCCGGAGTTTTATTTCGCGAGAGTGGTCCCAGTCTGCAGTCTTTATCCAGGGTGCAGCCCAGGTATGTAACTGCCTCGGCCGCTGTGAGAACGACGTTGTCAGTAGTGAATTGAAAGTTGTTGACGTAGTTCTTACTGATGATCAAGGTTTGAGTTTTCTTGCAATTAATCTTCATCCCATATCTGCTGCATGTATTCGCCACACGGTCTATGAGCCACATTGACGTCGCGTGCACGTTGGATAAGGACTTGCATTGAAAACAAGGCCTCTTTGGTCCCGAATCATATAATTTATTTGATTAGTGAAGAGACACAGATATCAAAAATCCAAGTTACTTTAATTACATATTCGTTGTGAAGAAACAAATGAAAAGATATTGATTGGCTTCAACGAAAAAACATTATAAAAATCAAGGAAAAACGGGGAAAGAAGAGCGAAATACATTCAAACTTCATATAAAAACGCTGAAATTTTTGGTATATAGACAAGGCTGAGCAAAGAAATTTTATATTTGAAGACAGGTCTGAAAAAATAAATATAGAATATAATGTATATTACATATCCGCCGAAGTGCAAAATCTTTCAACCAAAAATCTCGGAGAGACATCCAATAGATTTTATTTTGAAGTAAATCATTTAATGTTAATATATTATTAAGAAACGCTGAGAAAGAAAACCACCACCCATGTTGGAACGTTAAATGCCAAATGTTTAATCATGTACGTTACCAACATATTTATAAATGAAAATAAATAAAAAAATATATGTCAATCATATATTAATAGAACATGCATGGAACTTTAAACACAAACTAAATAGAATTTAAATAGTAAATTACAACAGGTTATGCGCCCAGAAAATCAAGAAAAGTAAATAAAGAAATGGCATAGGAAGAGAGGACATCTCAATTTTTCAGACATGAAAATTAGTGATTTGTGTGATGGTGTACCAGATATTTTAAAGAAAGCAAATTTATCACAAATCCGTGAACCTTGCTCAACCTTTTGATTCTGTAAGAAAAAGAACAAATAGATCACTACAAATTATTCACACAGACTTATGCGGTAAAATAACACATAAGACGGGGGAGGAAGGGAGTTATGTGATGACTATCATGGACTATTCCCATTTCTTAAAGGTTTATCTTCTCGAAACCAAATATGAGACGAAGGATTACATGAAAGAGTATATAGCTGAAGCAGAAGCCTATTTCAATCCCAAAGTGTCAAAGATAAGATGTGATAGAGGAGGAGAGTACAGAAGTAAAAATTTCAGAGAGTGGTGCAGAAATAAGGTTAGAGTGTTGGATTATACTGTAACGTGGATAGGTAGTCATGTACTTACGGTTGTTATTCGTTTTATTAGCTATTTATTCTACTACCTTGTTGGCTATAGTTGTTGCTTGTATATTTCATTATGTTGTTCTAGAATTATAGAAGATTTATTCTGGATCCTTCCAGAAACTATATGTGAGGTACAATTTGTCATACTATTGTCAGTTTGACAAGGACCTAGAACATTCCCTGTGTCCAACACACATCTAGCTAAGAAAGCGCTGCAACATTTTTGACAGGATTTGCTGTTAGACGTCTTGCGCTCTTAAGCTGGTTTATAAAGAAGTTTTTAAAAATAACTGTTGGGGTATTTCTGATGCTGCAGCTTAAAAAGCGCAAGCGTTTCATACCAAAATCTGTCAAAAATGTTGCAGCGCTTTCTTAGATAGATGTGTGTTGGACATAGGGAATAATTATGTGTGTCTAGATAATCATAGAACATTCTCGATGAATGTCATGTCATGATTCAGGTATATAAAGCCGTGACGATCACGGGACAGAGTCAGTCGGAGAGTCTTGAGTCTTATAAAGTCAGTTTATTATTGCAGTCAATTGGAGACATAAGTCGAAAGTAGTTGAAACGCGATAGTCAAAGTGACAAGTTGTGACAGTTGTACTACAACAGAAGATCGTGTACAGAGTGGTTGAAAATAAACCATTGGAAGCAATCTGCGAACTTTTGAGTCTTACGCAAGTGAACTCACCCCACAACGTTTGGCACAGGGTTAAACGTTACAATTGGTGTCAGAAAAAGATCCCCACTATATATTTTCAGCAAAATGCGATCATTTTGCTGAAAATATATAGTGGATATCAGATCGAAAGATTTGGTGAAATGGCAACTATTGCAGATGTTATCGAGTTTCTTATGAATTGGAGATTGGAAGACGCAGGAAATAGACTACGAGACAGAGAATATTGGGCAAGATTTAGTCTAGAAAGTAAGGAACAACATGCAAGAAATATGCTAGAATATAAAGAACAGAGCAAAATTAGACAAGATAAAGAAGAACAGGAAAGAATTAGACAAGAATATGAAGAACTAGTAAGAATAAGACAAGAATATAAAGAAGAACAGGTAAGAATTACACAAGTATATGAAGAAGAACTGGCAAGAATTAGGCAAGATTATAAGAAAGAAAGCAGTGTCCAAAATAAACTTCATTATTGCTCTAACAAAGACAGCTCAGATATCGAGTCTGGTATTAAAAGGGAAGATGTCGGATCAAGGTCGAAAGATGAGCGCAATATCTCCAGAGAGAAATCAAATAGTAGAAGAAAACGTACTCTGGGAAGGCGCAGTTCATCCAGATGTCAAAGAAACACCAGTGTTGACAACAACGGTCGTAAGAGAAGCATTTCACGTGGTGACAGTGCACCCAGAGAGGTAGGAGGTATGAGTTACGGCCGCAGTAGAAGCAGACGCTGCTGTTTACGCAATAGCTTGTGTAGTAGCAGATCATCTGTTCGAGGATGTTCAACTGGAAGAGGAGGTAGTCATAGTCCGGTGAAACATTTTGATGATCAAAAAGAAGGATCAAAAGGAGTACTGCGTTATATGTCTTCCTCGGGAAGGGAGAGTGAGAACTGGGACAAGTTGAAGAATGCATTGGGATGATATTTGATCGGGATGATCAAATCTAAGACGGGGGCAGTGTAACGTGGATAGATGGTCATGTACTTATGGTTGTTATTCGTTTATTAGCTATTTATTCTACTACCTTGTTTACTATAGTTTTTGCTTGCATATTTCATTATGTAGTTCTAAAATTATAGTAGATTTATTCTCGATCCTTCCAGAAACTTTATGTGAGGTACAATTTGTCATCATATTGTCAGTTTGACAAGCCTCTAGAACATTGTGCGTCTAGATAATCATAGAACATTCTCGATGAATGTCATGTCATGATTCAGGTATATAAAGCCGTGTCGATCACGGGACTTCTGGAAGGATCCAGAATAAATCTTCTATAATTCTAGAAGTACATAATGAAATATACAAG